>JAWZYU010000019.1:49635127-50315793 GCA_038380435.1 Ryuthela nishihirai | reverse complement strand
GGGAGGCTACCATCTGTCTCCCAATAGCTGTTCCAGTGGGTCCCCTCCCCCACCTTCTCTGATCCTTCAGGGTCCATGTGACCTGGCCAATTTAGCCCATGGTGTGCAAAAAAGTGCCGCTCAGAGGTAAAACAACCCAAATCTAGTATATAGATAAATTGTTTGCATGCTTCATTTGAAGTTTCGTCAATTCCTACTTCTAAAAGTGTAACTTTGTTATTTAAATATTCATTGCTTATTAAAATAATGCATTAATTCATAGCAAATATGAGGGGTGGAGATTTAAAGAGCACGAAAGTTATATCGGGCTGCAGGAAGATATTTGTGTAATTTTCCGCGTCTTGAGGCGGGTAATGTTGGAAACCTATTTACAGATTATATTTAAAACAGTTTTTTTTTTTGGAGGTTTCCAAATATTCGTGATTTAATGCTCGAGTCTCAAAGAATTAAGCAAACCACGCATTTTGGAACTGTTAGTTAACGTTATGTTCTCTCTTCTTTCGAAACCTAGGTTCTTATTAGGACTAATCACATTTTCAAGCTGCCCACAATTTTTAATCCTTTAAATATCTAGTCATTCGTGTGAAGTGAAGCTTGCATTGCACAGACAAAATATAAGTATATAAATTTTATATGTGGTAAACAGTATCATTTGTAACTGGAGCAAATGTGAAGATTCCGAAACCAACTTACTAGTGAACGAATGACAACATCGATGCACTACTGAACGCCGATACCAGCATCCACTTGACCCAGTAGCCTGCAGCATCAATCACCCACCTGGCCAACCTACTTTCGCACCTTGTTGTAACCGGCCTTACATGCAACCTGCACTAATTGCACCCTTTTCTGATAATTCGTACTGTGGAAGTTGCAGTCATTTTCAGTTTCCGTTGTCAAGTGCAAAGAAAAGCTGTTCTTTGGATCGAGATATAATTGGCGTTTAAAGCTTAGATTCATTACTCTAGAAGTTAACAACTGGAGCTTACATAATTTCATAATCATTTTAGAAAAAGCGCAAATGTGAAAAACGATAGTAAAGTTACTGATATCGACCGTGTGATTTCGTTTTAATATTATCATTTGATTTTTATTGTTTGATATTAAAATTGAGTATACATTGGCGGATTATAGAGAATGAAACCGTGAGAGAAACTGCAGGGCATTGCTAATCATTTTTGGCTATGCAACAATGTCCTGTAAATAAAAAAATTAAAATAAATACCCCCTCAAGCAGCTGCTTGCCACAGAGGTCTGACAGGAGCCTGTCAGTTTTATGCCATAGTAGAAGGTCTGAGAGGATGGCAGGACCTCAGCAGAAAAACGACACATACATCCATGCCTTACCCGGGGCTCGAACCCAGGTCCCTTAGATCAGTAGCCAAGCACGCTAGGTTGCGTATAATATCCGAGGAGTAACCGATTTCTACGTTCTGTAATATAAAAATTATTAATAATGTAAAATTTTTAAGAATAAAAATGGATAAAATTTGATAACTGTAAAGGTTTACGAGGAGATCGAATCTTATTGTTGATATTTTGATTTTAATCTAAATGTTAATAATAATGAAATATTTAAAGTTTTTCCTGGATACAAACTCTACGCTTTAATTAATTAAATGAAAAGTTATAAATTACTTTTGTTACTTAAACATAAAATGGTTTTAATCGTTTCGTTTTTAATGAACTAAATTTAGAATGTTTCTTTTCTTCATGTTTAGTGCCTATTCAAAAAGCAAAACTGTTTACTTTCCCATTTCTGTTACTGGTGTTTGGTTGTTCGAAGAACTAATTGTCTTAACTAGCCGGTTCCTCAGTTCAGATAATTATCTCTACATCAAAATTGTCGCTCATAGAAGTTCGCAGGTTTCCCCATTGTTTGGATGCTAACATTATTTTTTTTGAAAGAAAACATGGTGGCATAGCTTATAACAAATTACAGGCCTGGGCAAACTTTTTAGCTGAAGGATCGCATAGGAAACTTAACTGAAATGGCGTCCTGCATAGAAAACTGAAATGGAATGGCGGACCGCCAAAGAAATAATCAGTAAGGTATGCATTAAAAAAAAAACCCTCTCTTACCCGGGCTCGAAACCCAAGTTCCTTTGATCAGTACTTAAGCGTGCTAACCACTCTGCCACCGGACGGCTACGCAGAAAAAGTCTAAAATGAAACATAACCAATATTATTTTATCCAAATTAATCGTTGTCATAAAAATTCGCCAACGTTTTTTTTTTTGTTTTATATACGTTTTCTCTCCTAAAAATTTATTTATCATCTCGCTGGCAGTAGTTTCCCCATGCCTCGACATGGCTCGCTGGCCGTAGTTTCCCCATGCCTGACCTATTATCTGATCTTTCGCATGGGACAGAGGGAAAGAAATTATTTAGTCTTGTAGTTTTTCTAACTTAGAATTAAGTACATTGTTGTTATTTAATAGAAGTAACTTCTTGGTTGCGAAAAGTTGTTTTTCTCTAATGTTTTAAAATGTATGTGTCAAGGTGCTTTATGGGAAAAGATAGAGATATCTGAGGTAAGTTGAAAGGGTGGTTTTTATTTATTATATGGAGTTAGATCAAAGATCGGCGATATAATTTAAAGCTCATTTGTGTTCAACGATAACTAAATGTTTGTTTCTAATATAACACATGTTACGGGTATATTTTACATTTAAGATTAATAGTGTTTTGCTTGTAGTTCAATGCTGACGTCAAAATTACTATGACACATCGATAACAAGCTTTAGGCGAAAATTGTCTTGAGTTGGTTAATATACAAACCTACCGATCACCTGATGATACGTCAGTTGCTTTACCGATCAGTTATTAGCCACCAATCAAGATCTTTATTTAATGATATGAACCTTTCTCCTTATAGTTTACATTTCCAAATTCTGTGTCACTTGGTAGGGAATTCTCCGCTCTAAATATAGCGCCCTTATTGTTTAATATTAAGTATAAAAAAAAAATACCCCCTCAAGCAGCTGCTTGCCTCAGAGGTCTGACAGGAACCTGTCAGTTTACATGCCATAGTAGAAGGTCTGAGAGGATGGCAGGACCTCTGCAGAAAAACGACACATACATCCATGCCTTACCCGGGGCTCGAACCCAGGTCCCTTAGATCAGTAGGCAAGCGTGCTAACCACTCGGCTATGGGACGGTGTATTAAGTATAGCTCAAGTATAACAATAATTACAGATAAGAATAAATTTTTACTCAATATTGAATTAAAATTGTTAGGATATTCCCCTCAAATGCATTCAAAATTTTTTTCAATGTTCACCAGAATGGGTCTCAGTCTCAATGCACACAGAGACTACGGCTATTAACGTCTCATCCAAGAAAGGGGTTAGTGTCGTAAGTATTTCTTTTCTCAGTGTGTATAAAGTGGAGAAAAAAATCGCGGGATCCGAACCTAGAACGTAAAATGCATTTTTAGTCCGTCGAAAAAGATTTTTAATGTATTAAACATTATTCTTATAGGACATGAAATTAAAAATATATTTTTTAAATTAATGTCTGAAAAATGATTATATTTTTCATTTATTTACAATTCAATGTCTCTTTAAATTTAGTTACTATATTGGTTTCTCTTCTTGTGAGCAGACGAGTGAAAGAGCTTTTAGTGTCTACGGTTGCCAACAACAAATGTCCTAAAAATATATTAGATTTCCATCATAGCATAGACTTCATTTATTGTTCTTGTCTGAAGAGAATATGTGGGACATCGCCAAAGAAGAAGGTATTATATTGATGAATACTAAGCGACTTTTTTTCCGAATGTAGAAAAATCTGCATTTCCGTTCTCTATCTGGCTTTGCTTCTAATCTGTGACTGGTGTGGCCTTGAGTTTAGCAGTAGTTTGTTGATATAGTCTGAAACGAAATGTCTGCAGATTCTAGAATGTACTGTATCCTTCAGAATGTCACCTCTGGTTGCGTTTCGTGCCAGATGGGAGCTTGGCCAGGGATTGCTGTTCAATGACACTTGGGACTTTTGGGGGTCGGACGCTTCATCTTTTTCACGCTACTCATTGTGACTTGTTTGGTCTCTTTGGTATTAGCTAACAATACTTGTCTCTGGAGTACTGGAAAATTGGGTTATAAGGAACGGACACTACTTCAGTCAGTCGAAAAGAGAAAATGTCAGAAATTAATTTTCGTTTATTTTTACAATTATATACATCAGGATTATTCAATTCGATTATATTTTCAAGTGGTCCAGTTTTGCTAATTTTTTTTTTGAATTTCAGCTCTCTTCGCAGTCCAGAAATGAGAAAAAAAAATATCTGTTCCTTTTCACATTCTATATAAGTTTAATGCTTTTCATTCTTTTCTTATTTAATTTGAAAAACACCTGCATTTCTTGTTTTGTATCTGTTTCTTTTTACGCGTTCACCATGAACCACATAATTTCTTTCTTGGGCCATCATTTGAGTAAACTTGAATTAGATATTTATTATTTTAAATAACCAATTATTCCAATTCAGGATTACTCAAACTACGATATTGCAGGTATAAGGAGAAAGACTGTATGTTGCGATTTGAAACATGTTTCTGTCGAATTTCATTTTATAACTAAGAATTCATTCTGCAGAGTTCTGTTGATTTGCCTTTATGACTGTAGGTTGAAGCAGTCTGTGTATCGATTTCCTCTTATTCATCTCTAGGTTTATTATTGAGGTTATATATTGTTGAAACAAGAACGAACTTAATTTCTGTTATGATCTAAACCTTTTTCTGTTTTTCACTACATATTTCTAACAGAATACCCCTTCTTCGACTTACCCTTCATATTTCCACTTTTTTTCCCATAAAATACTTGTGACATAAGCTAAACATAGAAGAATGTAATTTTTTTATTGCGCATTTTAAAATATATGTTGATTCTTTTACGAGGCGTGATTATAAATGCAGAATAAAGCAAACTTATGGATTTATAAGAATCATGTTTTATGAATTTAATGGATGGACTTTATATTTACTGCTTTGTTATGAGTAAACGGTTAGCACACAAATCTTGTTAAATCGCATAATTTATTGATGAATCAAATAATTTTTTAATGACCTTATACGTTGCTAATTCCAATTGTTTTCGAACAAAACTTACATCGTGACTAGCAGCTTTTTTAAACAATGCTTTCTGAGTGAGGTAGTGTGAAGTAATGTTTACTTTTTCGTGTGTGTTGTTCACCGAAGTCTCGGTATATATTTAAACGCGTCAAACAGGGTACAAAAAATGGAACGGCAGGGTTTCAGTTTGCGTAGCGCAGTGGATGTTCTGAAAAAGACTCGATTTTTTACTGTCCTCATTTCAAAATAGAACACTTCCGCTTAAAGACTCCGAATTACCAGTAACTGTTTTGCGTGTCAATTAATTTTTAAAAGTTTTCTAGGAAGTAGATATCTTTGCAGATACCTAAGCACCTATACATACCCGTTAACATGTGTTTTGTGTCTAATAACAGTGATTTGAATAGGGATTTTCTTCGCATTATCATGATTGGGGAAGAACTGCCTCCTAGCGTTGTCATGTATTACAAAGTATAATTTTTCTTAAATGAAAGGTTGTGTTTTGGTATATATAATTAATGTTCGCGCAAAATAATAGTACCCAGGCAGCAGCTTACTTAAAAAAAAGATTCTTAGAATATCTTTTAGATATTTTTAAAGCTTTGCAAGTTCAAGTTTTCTTGCATTAACGCATATAAGTAGGTGTGATAGCAGCCTAGGTATGTAATGAAAGCTCTCTGTAAAAATTTTACTTTGTTGTCACAGTGTAAAATATGTGCGTTCATTGTTTTTACAACACAATGATTTCTTTGACTTTCCGTAGCACGATATTTTTTTTAGCTGTTAAGGAATGTTTTAGCAGTAGTTGATAATTTACATGGACACAAATTGTGATGCTAAATGAAAGCTTCAACAATATTAGTCTGCCTCCTAGCGTTGTCATGAATACTGATAGGAGATTGATAATCTGGATACGTCATAGAGCTGACGTATCGTGGTGATTCTTTAAGGGGTGGAAGAATATACCGGACACTAGAATAATTGGAATAATAAATGTTCAGGGTGTAACAAAATTCCAGGATCGTAGGCTCTCTCGTAAATGTTCAAACTTGAACCCGTGGTTGGGTTTGCATGGAATAAACTTTACGTTTTGTAATGACAGCCATTTCGTGCAGTGTATACGTACTGATATTGTTACATTCCTCTTGAATACATACTTTCAGTGCCTCGATTCGTGTTTTTCTACATTAATTCATCGCAACGTCAATTGAATTAAATCAAATGCCAAGAAATCCTACAATGGGGAAATTTCTATTAGTGTTTATTGCAAAGTAAACCCTTAATGGATGCAATGAATATTTTTATTTTCTCAAAAGTATTTGTATAAAGTAATATGACATTCAACTTTAAAAATAACTTGCTTGGTCATCTTCAGGGATGGCGAGGAATTCATTCAGAACTGCACTGGAATTTGGTAGTTTAGAGAAATTGTCTGATGTGGAGCACTTGTAGAAGCTATAGTCCGTGCTCCTCTGGGTAAGCATAAGTAAACCACTTTACCAATCTTATGCAGCAACACATGCGTATTTCATAATCTCTACAGCATTTCTTTTGTTGCCTGAAACCTGACTGAACAGCTAAAATAGATTTCATCATTTCAGCATTTATTCGCTTTCGAGTCATCTTTTGAGTAGGTTCATTTGGTTCAAGATCCATCCCTCTTTAGCATTATTCATGAAAGCATAAGGAGAGTCAGAGCAAAGCTAGCAAGATTTTCAAGTGGATTTAGGCCTGAGGCATATTTAGATTAGGCCTTAGATTAGGCCTGAGGCAGGATTTAGGCCTGAGGCTTATTGGTATAAGCTGATTTCATTCTATACCTGAAAATACTAGCAGTTTTAGTCCATTTTACCATTGTAAGGTTTGCCCATTGCACATGATGCAAATACACTATTCTAAAATAGTAACCTAAAGAAGCAATGAAGGTTGCATTAAATTTATGTAAAAAAGATTGTATCGCGTTCGTGAACCGAAATAAAAAAAATACGGCTACCGACACTTGCTTTATTAAAGGTCAGCTAAACTCGATGGGCCCTCCCACCATTCTTTGATCGCTTTAATCGACCTGCTCTTTTAGACGTGGTTAACGCCCTATGAGATTGGAGGCAGTATTTCACCGGAATCATACACTGCAGGTATAAGAGACAGAGTTTGGGTAGCAGTTATCAAAATGGACTTCACAATTAAAATTTTGCTTCAATTAAATTTCTAAAATGCAGTTTAAAAAACGCAAAAATAAAGCTGAAAAATCCAGTTTTTTGATAAAAGAGGAAAAAGGAGCCAAATTGAAAATTTGCGAACCTAGACAGCTTCTGAAAAAATTTTCTGTTTCAAGTTAGATCTTGCTAACTTGGCAACACTGCTTCGAGTTTCATTAAATCGTTTCAATAATTTTGACACTTCTCTGAAGAATGGAATTATTCACAAGTGTCACTGGCTTAAAACTTCTGCATGTAGAGGACCAATTCAGCATTTTCTTGTCTAGTGTAATCCATTTTACAGGCTATACCTTGACAAGCCTGCAAAACCTCTCAGGTTATGATTCCAGAATTTTGTTACACTCTATATAGATTTTTGTATGATTATATACTCTAGAGCGATTACATAAGATCAACTGATTTTTCGTGAAGTTGAATTAATTCCCCCCCCCCCCCCCCAGTTTGCTGCGGCGCTGGGAGAGAGAGTAGGGGCAATCACCTGACCCCATTTCCCATGGATCCGCCACTGGAAATGTAGTAGATTATTTAATTACATTTTTGTCATCTACATATACTGAGATTTGTAAGACAACGTTAAGGAAACATAGACAAGCACGGAAACCATATTCTGTTTAAAGTTAAAAATTTCCATAAGGTGGTGTTTATTATTCTGCAAGCTTTGACGTTTCATTTACAAAGATGAAGTGAAAAAATAAGCTATCCATTTAATCAAGTTTGCCTTAAATTTATTTCATATAAGGGATGAGTTCGTAATGATTTGCTGTTTTAGATTTTACGTTTACTCCATCATATAGTGGTTCAAAACGCAAGACATGCAAAATCCTCTTACAGCCATGGGCTACGGAGGTCCAACCAGACTCTGCAATTTTGTTCTCCAAACACATCTGTCCTGAGAGGCGGGGGTGGCTCAGTCGGTAGGGTGCCAGGTTCGAGTACCAGCTGGGTCAGCGTTGAGATTTATTTCCGCAAAACTCACCGCCCTGCCCACAGTCAGTAGGGGACACCGTTGGGCTAGGAAAGGCCACCGTCCGTCGGATGGAACGTTTATCCGTGGCCCCGTATGCAGGAGAGACATACCCTGTGCACCTTCGGGGTCCGGGGCGGGGGTGGCTCAGTCGGTAGCGCGCCAGGCTCGTAATCTGTAGTTCCCAGGTTCGAGTCCCAGCTGGGTCAGCGTTGGGATTTATCTCCGCAAAAATTCCCCGCCCTACCCACGGTCAGTAGGGGACACCGATGGGCTTGGAAAGGCCGCCGTCCGCCGGATGGGACGTTAAGCCGTGGCCCTGTGTGCGGGAGAGCCATACCCTATGCACGTTAAAGAACACGCTGGATGGCCTTGACGGGAGGCTACCATCTGTCTCCCAACAGCTATTCCAGTGGGTCCCCTCCCAGCAACCTTCTCTGAGCCTTCGGGGTCCATGTGACCTGACCATTTAGCCCATGGTGTGCAAAAAAGTGCCGCTCAGAGCTAAAACAACCCAACCCTTCGGGGTCCTTATGACTTGGCTATTTTGCCGATTGTGCGCAAAAGAAGTGCCGCTCAGATTTAAAACAACCCAGCGCAAAGCGTAATACCTACTATTGGTGCCCACTTTATTTTTACGTCCTTTTTTTTATATCAGTGTAGAGTCAAATTCGAAGTCCAGTAACTTCTTAAATAAGAGTTTTAAGCAAAAATGCAATTTAATATAATAAATTAATCAATTCTAACTCTGGATTTTCAAACATTTTTATTGATTTTTTTTTAGCTTATATTTTTCAGCTGAAATATTTAAGAAGAGCATTTTTAGTTTGATTTAACCTTTCAAACCAATTATTCTAACAGATTAAAACGGAAACTTTTACTGTTATATTAATCTTACCAAAATGCATGTTCATATTTTAAAATACTGAGCATAAAATGTTAAAAATTGAGTTTTAGAATCATTATTTATATTCAGTCATATTTTTTCTTTAAAAGCTAGTTAGAAAAGAAGTTACGAGCTTTGAATTTTTCTGCATTGACGAAACATGTTTACTAATTAAGTTGGCATTGCTTCTATTTATGCTATTATAAATCTGGAAATTGATTTTCCAAACATTAATGATGCCAAATATTGACTATTCCGATCCATGAAATTTAGATTTTTTGAGATGTCTCTAAAGTTGGATTAACATTTTCCCGTTATGCTGGGAGGTAGTAATATTATCAACTTGTAATTTTGTAACTTTTAATTTTTTATCCTAGGAAATCCAGGCTTTTCCTAGGATAAAGGGATATCCCTCCCATGGAATTTTAATAAAATAGTTTCTTCTTTATATAAATATAGGATTAAGAAAAAGAAATTAAACTTCGACGTCATACTTTTTTTACCCTCCCCCCCACGAACAATATTTTCTTTCAAGAAATTATGTATTTGGCCCATCCAACCATATTGCATAGATGGACAGAGCACCTAACATGTCACCAGGAGGTCGTGGGTTCGGATCCCACCCGGTTCAAGACAATTTTCCTCAATACCCATGTCGACTTACAGTATAATAGTGTTCAAAATTGTTTAACTATGAAATGCTATGATATGAAAAGGATAGTAAAGGTAACTGATAATGACTACCTAGATTAGGTACTAGAGATAAGAACTGTTCATGAAAATTGAGGATTACTCATTAAACAAAATGCCACTCAAATGCCCCATGGAATGTGGCTGGCCGTAGTCCCAAGTCTGGGAAGAGCTGTAATAAAAGATCCTTCACTTGCAGTTATGACATCCAGTAATGGCTGATTCTACGATGACAGGGATTAACATCAACAATACAGGATAACTGATAACGGCTGGTAACTCTGCGGTCAGAGCATCTGACATATTACCAAGAAGTCGTGGGTTCGGACCCCACTCGGCCTAAGACAAGTTTTCTTCTATACCCACGTCGACTTAGAGCATAATAGTGTCAAAACTTTATGGCCTTGATAGAGTTTGTGTAGGCTTCCGACATTGCAGCTGAACAGGAAATCTTGCATGTCCGAGCACTTCTAACAGTGGATCGTAAGAGTTAAGTGAAATACGTATGCAAGTGGAAGGGCGATTAAAAAAAAAACACTTTCGTATCTGAAGAAGGAAGTAATTATTGAGATTTGCACTAAATCAAGTTAAGCTAGCAATTTTGATTTTCAAGTTCTGACTGACAAGGTGAATAGCTGATAAAACTTCTTATTTATATAACACCTTCAATAGCGATTTTTTTTTACCGTCAATCCTCTTACGATGTTAAAAGCCCCATGACCATACTCAAACATTTTGTTGATATAACAGAAAACATTCCATTACAACCTGACCCTTGCACCCTACCCGCTCTTCGTACTACGTTTTATATTAGTTCATTTGGACTAGTCACACATGAGCGCCATTTGACAGTTATGCTGTTCATTAGTACCTCAGCCTCCGGCGGACTTCACTTACCTGCACCCCGGTAACACTTGACTATATATTGGCCACTCTGCGGCAACTGGGACTTAGGGGTTATTGACTGAAATGGTGGAGGCAACGGCGGTCAGTTATGTAGGTGGTAGAGGCACGAAACGGTGGTTAAAGAACTATCGCTGTGATCTCAAACGCTTGGTGATGGATTCATCTGGAGCACGCCATTGTGCAATAGGGTGCTTTTTTTAAATATTTCTTTTCCACATAGTTTATTAGTGCGAAGCTGCTTTGCATATCAAGAATGTGCATTGTAAATTAAGTTTAACTGCCTGATAACAATGAGACAATAGGCGTTAATTTACAACTCTAGGAAATTTAGTGACAACGATGGGATGAAGCTTTTGTCATGTCTTTGAGAGTTCTTCAGTTAATGGGACAGATGTTAATATGTACAACTTTTTCTTTAAAATAGCATCATAATTGGTCTTTAGCTATTTAAATTCTTGGGTTTTCTGAAAATTTGATACAATTTTGAAAAGAAATTAAGAATAGAATGCATATATTGAATCAGGGCTGTTTATT
This sequence comes from Ryuthela nishihirai, assembly GCA_038380435.1. Lineage (NCBI taxonomy): Eukaryota > Metazoa > Arthropoda > Arachnida > Araneae > Heptathelidae > Ryuthela > Ryuthela nishihirai. The sequence goes on along the minus strand of JAWZYU010000019.1, from coordinate 50,304,522 downwards.
CTATAAGTCTGTTTTTCTAATAAGCAGTATATTTTTTAAACTTAGCAGTTTCGCATTATGTAATAGCCTATATTAGAACCTTCCGAAACTCTTAGGCTAGCTTGCTCACTGTCATTGGTTAAGTATATAAGTTATTAAAGAAGCAGCTGTCTCACACAGTTAGATTGGCTAGCTATTCAAGTCACCAAATGAAACATACATTCATCTGTCGAGAAAAGCAGACATACTGAATTCAAAGTGCATGTTTTTTTCCCCATCTTGCAGTTAGTAAGAAAATAAAATATCTGTTTTGTTAAAGCAGGGAAACTGGGTATCCTCTCTTGATATAAAATTAGGTATTACTGGTCTATAGTATTGGCGAAAGATTTTTTCCTTGAGTCAAAGTGATTTTAAAAATAATTTTCTTTAGGAGAAATAAAAATATTTTGCGTAAAATTAGAAGGCGTAAGAAAATTAAATTTGTTTTAAAATTTTTCATGTTTGGAAGAAAAAGTGTCAGTTTTTCTTCCAAACATAAAAACCAATTCCAATCGTAAAATGCGACAAGCAGCCGCATTTTACGATTGTGACTACAGAAAAGTAGGAAGGAGAGTTGATTAATATGGATAAAAAATACGAATTATATCTCTTTAGGAGTATCTCGAAAACGTCGACAAAAATCAAGCAGAAAATCCATCTGGTTCCCCTATCAGTTTGATGGGAATTTTTTCTGAACCATAATGTTGTTAGGTTGTGACACTCGGACATGAACTGGAATATTGGTTCCCAATCCTACGAAGCTTCATTCTATCTGCGGACCCTCATTCCATCATTACTTGATACATTTTAACTAAAATACAGGTCCGCTCAAGAAGGACTCCCTGAAATCCCCAAGAATACGTCCCTAGTTCTTTATCTGCTGTTCATTTAATGGATATTTTGAAAAATTTGAATCAAAACATTTGAATGGGAAAATTTGATGCTCTAGAAATTCTTGTCATCAACAGCCGATTTCATCTTGTGATCAGCATGATAGAGCGCTAGTGTTGCCATACGAAACTAAGATAATTATAGGCAAATGCAATAAAACTGAATACTATTATGTAATCGCGGTAAATGTACTGTTTCAGTTAAAGCTTATTGAGATATTAAAAATAACTCTCGTAAATTATTGTAAAAAAATTACGTATGATCTTAAGCCATTATATAAATGTCATCCTAATAATAATAAATACCCCCTCAAGCAGCTACCTGCCACAGAGGTCTAACAGGAGCCTGTCGGTTTATATGCCATAGTAGGTCTGAGAGGATGGCAGGACCTCAGCAGCAAAACACAAAAAACATCCATGCCTTACCCGGAGCTCGAACCCAGGTCCCTTAGATCAGGAGCCAAGCGCGCTAATTAGTATTTAAATATTTTGATGAATAACATGCTCGAAAATTATATTTTTTGTCGATCATTCGATTTTTCATCACTTTAGGTATATATCAAAAAATATTTCTTTACTTCTCTGTGTTATGTGTTCGAGTTATCTTAAATCTTGTTGGGGCGGGGGTGGCTGTCGGTAGCGCACCAGGCTCCTAATCTGTAGTTCCCGTGTTCGAGTCCCAGCTGGGTCAGCGTTGAGATTTATCTCCGCAAAATTCCCCGCCCTGCCCACGGTCAGTAGGGGACACCGATGGGCTTGGAAAGACCGCCGTCCGTCGGATGGGATGTTAAGCCGTGGCCCTTGTGCGGGAGAGCCATACTCTGTGCACGTTAAAGAACACACTGGATGGCCTTGACGAGAGGATCATTTGTCTCCCAACAGCTGTTCCAGTGGGTCTCCTCCCCCAACCTTCTCTGAGCCTTCGGGATCCATGTGACCTGGCCATTTACCCCATGGTGTGCAAAAAAGTGCCGCTCAAAGGTAAAACAACCCAACTTAAATCTTGTCTTGGAACTGCCATCCGTAGACTGCTGCCGATACAGTTCCTACCTAAATGTTGGGTGTGCAGCATCCGGACTCGAAAAACTTAAAAAAATGTTCCTTAGTCAAAAAAATCAGTTTCCTCTCCACTAGTTCTCTGTAAAAATTTTAATTATTAAAGAACAACTGTAGTGTGCTTCCGCTTTTAGAGAATGCGTGAAAACCATACGAAGTGGCGTCCTGTTTACAAGTCGATACTGGACACGGATAAATCACTAAAACTCGCACTGTTTTCACCCTACCTACTGTCAGACCTCTGTGGCAAGCAGCTGCTTGAGGGGGTATTTATTTTTTTATTTACTGTTATAACACTGAGCTTACATTAAGGTTTTGAATATAGTATTCCTCTTCAAAGATTGAGAGTTGCGTAAGTATTGGCAAACTCAGCTAATATAAAGTGCAAATGAGAGAGTTTCGTAATGGGCAAAGATGCTGCCATTGCGTATACTGTTCAATGGCTATTCTTGTTTTGTTTGTTGAGATCAGAACAAAATTATTAGATAGTACTTTTTACCTTTCAATAAAAAACATATGGTGATTGAGAAAATTTGGAACAACCGTAAAAAATGCCTAATTTCTCGTAAACTTATATCGTTGGAGTGATGTCATCTAGCCGTATAAACGCACTCACTAAAAATATTGCATTATTGGAATATTAAATGGCAATTAATATTAACTTACCAACAGTAGGCTTTACTATTTCGATGTAGGCTATTGAGGTTACCGGTAAATTCAGCAGACTGTTATCTACTGGTGCAAAAGTGGCCCCAAAGCTCTGTTGGATGAGGCCGCATGCATGTAATAAGACATCTGAACTATATTCAAACGGGTTGAAGTCTGAAGAATATTGTTGTCAGAATTCTCTGGTTATGGGGGCGGGCTCGTAAACTGCAGTTTCCAGGTTTGAGCCCTACTGTACAGCGTTGATATATATCTCCGCCAAGACCCACTTTGCCTTCTTGAGAGAGGGTCACCGATGGGCTTGAAAATGCCGTCGTCCGTTGGATGAAACGTTAAGCTCTGGTCCCTTTTTTCAAGAGGGTCGTACCTGGGTTGAATTGATTTTATCTCAGAGCGGCTCTTTTTTGCACACAATGGGCTAAATGTCCAGGTTACAAAGGTCCCAGGGAGAGGTGGCCTCGAGAAGTTATAGGGAAGCTAATCTACTGGAACAGTTGTCAAGATGAAAGCTTCCCGTCAAAGCCAGCCAGTGTGTTTCTTAATGTGCACAGGGCATGATTCACTTGTATACGGAACCACGGCTTTACATTCCATCTGATAGACTTTCCAAACCCATCGGTGCCCCTTTTCTGTCGAGGGCAGGGTGGGTTTTTTTTTTTGCTGAGATAAATCACAACGCTGGCATATGTGAGAGAGAGTCATATCCTATACCACGTTAAAGAACACTCTGGATGGCCTTGACAGGAGGATACCATCTGTCTCCTAAGAGCTGCTCAGTGAGTCCCCTTACTTGGGGGTCCTTATGACTTGGCCATTTAGCCCATTGTGTGCAAAAAAGACAGCTCAGAGGCTAAAACAACCCAACCCTTCCGCTTATGTATCTCGCACCCTCTAAATCCAATACTGAGTGTTCCTATAGAAAATATAATCTATACAAATCTCGTCTTAAAAAACTTTATCATTTTTCATTGCGGGTTCTTTTCTTTTAGTGAGTGACGGTGAAATTTACGTGTTTGGTTAACTAAACGATTTTTTCCTATGGAAACTATTCACCTTAATCTTGTAGTGTGCGTACTTGTTTCTTTACACGTGTTCTGAGCTGTGGCGTTCGAAAGTACAGGTAGTAAATAATGTACAGTGTCATCCCTTCTTTTCTTGCTGCATCAGTGTTTCAGTGACACTGAAAGCAAGTTATGGCATCAAGCCATTCCTGTTTTGCATCAAGGTCGACATTTTCTATGGAAGGGCGCTGTGAAGGGCGCCCCCTTTCCGCATTGTCGATAGAGATCTTTGTTGTTACTGGCAAATGTTTGTATTTTAGGATTGTATTTTTGTTGGCTTGCATTGATGTATTGAAGATAAGTTTTCGGTAGCTGATATTACCTCTGTAACATAACTGCTTTATAAAGTAAATAGTGAAGATGACTCTGCATAACTAAAAGGTAGAAAAAGCGAAAAACAGAGTACTAAGAAATCTGGGGATTTTGCAAACACTGTCGTAGTAGAATTCGTAACATTCTTTCGTTCCGTACTGGTGTGTACGTTTATGTTTATATTTAGTAATAATCTAAATAAGATTCTATTGAAACTTACAAATAAAGCTTACTACATCAATTGCAATATAACAATAATAACCAGATCGTAAACAAAAAATTACTATCTGTTTAAAAAATAACTTTTCTGCTTTATGTGTTACAGTATTGTATGCCTGATTCATGTATTTTTTATTGCAGCCTTATTAAACTATTATTTGGTATTAAAAAGCTTTATATAAACCTTTTAATAAACAAAGTTCCGCGGTAAAGTTATGTCATGGCTGGGTAATGATAGGAAATGTAGGTTATATGGATTAAGACTGACCACCTCATGTATACAGAGTAATTGTAAAGTAGCTTTTTAACTTCAAATAAATATATAAGTGATTTATTTACTACACGAAAGAAAAATGACATGAAAATGAAAGAAAGAAATATTTTTCATTGGTAACTTTTTGGTTTCATTGGTTACTTTTTGAGACGTAACAAGATAAATAGTAATGTAAAACATACATTTGTTCAGAGTATTTCCTGTTTGCCAGGAGGGAAATCGGGCAAGGCTATTCAAGTATTTCGCGCAACACATTGGTTACCTCTTCACCTACTACCGTACATTGCGTTTTTATTCTCCTTTCGAATACAAATTATACCATTAACAAGTTGATTACACAGCCTTCACGATTAAATGTGGGGCACACGCAGCACTTTATGCTGAGATGAACCTATCGCACTCGGGTCATACGTGCTGTTAACTTCTCGAGCAAGACTCTATCCTCCCATTTTAACTACTTATTGTCTGCATTAGGGCTATTGGTGTTCATTTGTTAGCCATATCGTAGTAGGCTTTGTTTTCTTTATCTGAAGCGATTCGGGTATTCATTTAATTACATAAAAATGAAGTTGCCAACACCGATTGTTATACAAACTTTTACTACTTAACAAATGTATTTGTTTTTAGCTGATTGTAGTAAACTAGTGTGAATTGAAACTTTTATTACGAACAGAGTAGAATTCGTTTTAGTTGTAAACCATGAAAATTTGGCTAGCTTATTTTCCCCCGTCTTAAAATATCCGTCCACTCAAAATTGTGAAGGTTTACAGGGACAACCGTCTGTATTTTTACGTAATTTGATATGGTTTTATATTGAAAAATATTGCGGTTTAGTGATTGTTACATAAAGTACGAAGATTATTTTACACTAAAATTTATTAATTTTTAATTTTATTTTTATGATTTCAGTTCGAGATTCCAAAAGATGTTTAGGGATAAATTTTGGGTGAATAAAAATTATGATCAGCTTTCTAAATCAAATTGCTAAATCCAACAAAAAAAAAAAGGCTGCGACCGCGATCGTCGAATCAGGGCTTCGAAATTTTTTCCCCAAAAGCTGAATCCGAATCCGTGAGTGACTAAACCTATTCCATATGATTTTTCAAAAAATTGTCTGGTAATATTGGACTTCACACGTTTAAAAGAAATACCTTTGAAATCAAACCTTTTGTATAAATTTTTGAAGAATACTAATAAAATGAAATTATTGCTATGAAAGATAAAAATTTTTACAAATATTTAACCTTATTACATAAATAACAACTGAAATTTATTAAAGAAAAAGTGAAATTTTAAGTTTAAACCAAAACAAGTGAATTTTATTTCAAAAGAAATAGTTTTTAATTTGCATAGTTTCAGTATTTGAATTTCTTTAGAATTTAAAAAAAAATAAAAATTTTATTGATCACTAAGCATTTTCCGGAAGACTGAATGAGCAAATTGGTCGAACATTCCACATACCTAAATTTTTTTATACAAGCAAAAACATTGCTTCAAAATTCAGAGTCATGAAATGACGTAACGTATTTTTAAATTAATGTCAAATAAGTAAATATATATGCAATCAAAACATGTGTGCATATACAATTTTTTTTATTTTGCCCTCCTCCTCCTCATCAAGCAGCCATGTGCTACGGAGGTCCAACCAGACCGAGCAATTTAGTTCTCCAAGCAAGTCTGTCCTGAGCTACATCTATTGCATCTGGCCACTGCACACCAATTCTAATAAGGTCCTGTTTGACGTTGTCTGCCCACCGCATCCTAGGTCTCCCCCTCTTTCTGAGGCCTTTAGGCACACTGTTCATAACCCTATTCGCCAATCTATAATTATTCATACGGGCAACATGGCCAAACCAATGGAGTCTCTCTCTGCACAATATGCTGCTTAAAGAAGGTTGCAAAGTCCTTTGCCTAACCTTATCATTAGTTACAAAGTTGAACCACCTAATGCCCAAGATACTGCGTAAGCATCTGGAATCAAAAGCATCTAGTTTCCTGTTATCTTGTTTACAAAGTGTCCAAGTTTCACTACCATAACTAACCCTAGAAAGAACCAAACTATTATACAGTCTAATTTTAGTCTTTAGGTGTATACGCCTATTTCTCCACACTCTCCATAGATTCTTAAAAGTCCCGGCAGCAATCCCTATTCGTCTGTTAATTTCATGCCGCACATCACCATTATCTTCATGCCGCACATTACCATAATCCATCCTCCATTTAAAGATGATCCACCTGATGGAGAGTTAGAATTTCTCCTTTCTGCGTATCTGTTAATAATTCACAGCCCAGCGCGGTGAATATAAATTTAAGTAATTTCCATTACCTTCTAACTGCAAGAAATCTAATAATTTTTTTACATAGTTTATAGAGAAAGAACATAATACCTTCTTTCAAAAGAGATCGAATTTTCTCTGATCTAGTAAAAGCACTCTTTTATAGATGATTGAAATTTAAAATGTTTTTTAGAAAGTTGAAAGAAAGTATTCTACGAAAAGAGTAAAGTTTCGCATTTTATGCATAATATATTTTTCTTTGCTTTCGTTCGAATATTTCCTGGTATTTCCCAAACGAGAGGTAACGATATTTTCCGTTTTGAAAATTTGAGCGAAACTGACAAAAATATGTATTTCTTTCTGTATAGATTCTTTTGGAGAAATTTTTACTAACGCCAATTTATATATTAAATGATTGACAAATAATTAAAAACGTCGTCCATAGAAACAGTACTGGCTGTTCAGTATGTTGTAATTGCTAATATTTGTTACTGTGTTTATTAATAGTTTTTGATTTATTGACAGTACACGATTGAAATATAATTTAGGCGCTCTAGGATGTGTGTGTGTATATATATATAGCCAAGACATAATTTCAATCGATGGAAAAGCATCTTTGAAATCTGCATAATCCATCGCCAATTGAAAAAAACATGTCAGTAATTTTTTTAAAGAAAGGATATTAACTGTTAAGGATGACAAAACTCTACAGTGAAGTTAAGTAATGTGCGCATTCTGTTGCAAAACCATATATGTTCGCTTGCTCCTTCCTCCTCTTCAGTCAGCAGCACTGTTTTTCCATTCAGACGGAAAACATAAATTATTCCGCCCACTCCGTCTGCCTTTATAAATACTAAAGTGACTTCGACGTCATTAAAATCCTTTTCTTTCTCATCGCATGTAATCTGAGTGTGCTTGTACTCGAATGCTGAACAGTTGTTTATTAAAATTTTTCAATAGTCTTGAATATCTGCAGATTTAAGGAAACTTGATATGAATAATGAATTAAAAAGCCGCTTTGCTTCAGAAACTAACTCTAATTGACTAGAATAATCGGAATAGGAAAAGATAAATGATTACTAAATAACTATTAAAATGATGCGAACGAAGTTTCTTTAAGTATATTTCGAAACTATCTGAGTCACCTGGTATGATTTAAAGGGTCTTGCAGCATCCAACCAATTTACATTGAAGTAATTTCGTCGAAACCGGAAAACGTTTATTTGAAAACAAATATTAATACAAATATTGTGCAGCAAAATGTTCCACTTCAAATCAAACGTCTCCTGTTAGTAATATAAATTAGTAATATAAATTAGTTTATTCAACGTTATTAAATGTTATTAAATGTCTGTTTTCACTTTCTTTTCATATATACTATAATATAGGCAGGGCTCCATACGTTTACCGAATAGGTTTCTGTTCTTAATTTATTTTGGTGGTGACTTTCCCTTCTCAAGAGGAATGTGTTAAAGTAGTAAAGGGGGTGGGGTTTAGTAATAAAATGCTGAAAATGTAAATCAGTAGCAAGAAAATATTGCATTTTTGTCCTTTTTGAAAGATAGTGCAGCTTTCAACACGTTGCTTAAATTATATATCAGTGCACTTATTCATGTGTCCTATTAGGTATTTAATATTATAGCTATCGCATTTTAAAGCTTTACTATTTTTTAAGTGTGAATTTGTGCTATCTAAAATTGTCTTTCCTAGAGGTCAGCGTTTTGTGGTAAATTTCGCCTTTTCTGAATTTTTATTTTCAGTGCTTTTATATTTTCTTTTTTGATTGAATAAAGAACAAAGTTCGCTACTCCTTGTAATACAAAAACGAAGAATGATAATTATCACTGGCGCTAAACGTTATCATTACATAATTAATTTTTTTCACTTCAGTTCTTAGTGATGTTGTTTTTCCCAGCTTTACACTTCGTAGCGTTTATCTAAAAATGAATATGCTGTCTATTCTATTAAACTTAATTATGTGTGCACGTAAATTGCGGATAATGAAGGCTTCGGGTTTATTTCTAACACGCTTCAAGAATTCTGAACAGATGCTTCTGAGAAATAACTACAAGCAAATTAATTGATCATGAAAAGTTGTTTATAATAGGCTCAAAAAAACAACAACAACAAAATCTAGTGCAGTTAAGCAGAATTTGTGAGCAATACGAAGCAAGGCACATCTATTCTGAAATTTAGAAGCCTAAAGTAGTCAAATACTGTGTTCTTTATTAGCTTTGACTTTTCTGTGAAATCTAGTTTCATCTAATCAGAGTTGTATAACGGTTTTAGAATTCCGTCATATTGAATAAATCTACACTGCTTTCTAAAGTGAGAACGGTGTTGCTTTTGGATGGCTTATAAGTACTTCTACTAATATATTAATAGCATTTACGAATGAAATTGCAGATCACATAACCAGGCCGTGTCTAGGAAAAAATAGGGAATCGGGGGAGCAAGAGACCGGAACTTCACTGCAGTATAACATTTTCCCCTCCGATTTTAGAGGTGTTGAAAAATGAGTGAAATATTCATAAGTTTCATAATTTTTTTGCCTTCATTACCATTACTAGCATTATCAAGCCCCTATACGCAATTGTGTTAAAAAATTTATTTTTACTACCGAAATGTGCCCGAATTTTTAGAACTGCATATCGTTAGTATGATCCGATTACTTAAGGAATCCAGGATATCTTGTTTTATCATTTACTGTTATCAACTTGGTGCAATCTTTAAATTTCTCTGCTATGGTAAAGATAAAATTTTAAGATATATGACCATAGTTTTTTTTTTTTTCGAGCTCTGCAATCATGTTAAAGCAAGATTTTTTAGTAAAAGGGAAAAGCTTCAGCTACTATGAAATTAGAGCAAAATATTCTTTTCTGTCATTCCAATTGTACATAGTAACATGGATAATTTAAAACTGAAGCAAATAAAATTCATAGGTTATGAAAAATAAGATCCAGTTTTAATATTCGTGGATTTTGTTCAGCTTTTCCACTCATTTTGTTCATAAAAAGCAGCAAACTGGTAAAGAAGATAATTAAAAACTGAACTGCTTCCAGAGCTGAAAGACCGAAAGATATATAATTATGTAAGGTAAGAATGGTGTGGTGAATACATTAATTCGTATGGGTTCTATAATAAAACTAGCAGGATTCCTTTTTTTTAAACCTAATAACAGGTATGTTTCTTAGGTAACGTTAGGGAAGGAGGTTAAGAGAGTTGGCGTTAATCAGTTCTTCCCACCTTCAGGCTAGCTAACGGTAGAAATAAAGTGGCCTCCAGTTAGGTCATGGTTATCCACTGTTACCGGAATGATTACTATCGCAGATTAGTCGATAACTTTCAACGGTATTTATTTTTCACTCGTAATCTCTGAAATATCGTAAACATTGGGAGAGGAAATAGGCTTTGTGTCCATATATAGGTTGAGAATTCACAATTGACATCAGGAAACAATACCGTTCTCGTTTCACAGTGCACCAAAAACTTAATTTATCGTACTAATATACGTGTTGTGTGAATATTAAGTGGAACAGCCCACGTTGAAGATATTGGGGATTAAAGTTTTTAATAAGTCATTCTGTGTGAGTAGCATTGATTTTTATATTTGTCCAGATTCCATGAATTAATGATCTTTCAGTAGTCTAATTTCTTTTATGCATCTGTGTGTGATATTTTGATAGCTTTTCTTTCCTATTACGCGTATGCATGTGATACTTTTATCGCTTTAAAAAGTGCTGAATTTCATTGTTATGTATAGAAATTATATTCGTAATGTTTTCTTACGTTTGTAGTAAACAAAAAAAAAGAAATAAGTGATTATTGTGCACTTTGTAAATATCTCTTAATTACATTTTTTTTGTATGTTTATTGTATTCGCTAACACTTTGATATGTTAACTCTATCAGGTGAAGTCGATCATTTTTCAATTGGCTGTATTTCCAGTAAGTATAAACGTGACAATTTTTTTCCCCTAATTCGGGCACTGTTATGAGTATCCTTTCGGGATGGGTTATATGATGACTAGATCCCTCTACTATGGGGACTGAAAATGACTTAACTGATAGCATATTGATTTGCAGCCGATGCAGTGGTGTTAGATTCGGTTACTTTCTGCTGCTTATAAGCGTGATTGCAAATCCTGCTGTTCGCCGGAAGATGAGCAATCTCATACTTGGCTGGCGAGAATTTGCTGACTATATACCAATCCACAATCTATAGATCAGGAGGTCGAAACTAGAATGATACGCAGGGACAAGGTCACTTGTATGCTTTAAAATCACCTAACTGGTTCAACTTTAATATTGCAAAAAATATTTGGGTTCACAACTAAATACTAACTGTTAAACGAGCTATATAATAAAGCTTAATGCTGCTAGATTAACCTTTAATAACCATAGAAAACCGATTAAGAGCATTTAACTAAGTTTTTTTTTTATCCTGTTTAATATTATTATATACGCGAGCTTAACCAAAACAAGAACAGAAACAGAATACATCTGGAGTCATATTATTTTCCTATTTTTTTGGTGACCAAGCGTACATTGCCAATAACAATTTTATTCTTTTATAGGTCTCTGCACCGAAAAATATATATCAGCACAGTGTTTTAATTTTTATCATGGATAATTTTGCTGTTGATGTTCAGAACAAAATATTATTTGTTATATTTAAACTTTAAAGCGGGAGAATAGCAGGGAGGTTCTTATTCTTTACTTCGGTTTCATCCTTTCCTCCTGTGTCAACAAATATCGTGTGAGAAATCGTTTTTTAATTCCGCCCAGTAGTTTCTAAAGGATATACCACGTCGAAAGGGTATACAGGAGTTGAATCAGACCCATAGTGAACTGGTAATGTTTGCAGACAAGTAACTTCACCAGCTGAGAAGTGCCGCCCACAGAAGGGCAGCATGGACAAGGTCATTTATGTTCACTACGTGGGCGCTTTATGGTCTCGTTCTAAGATCCACTATATATATGGTCAGGATACTTAGTAATGATAAGAGGCTGCTTTAAATTCACCAGAAGGAAATATCTTCAAAAGTGAAGCGTTAGAATAAACACCGGGGAAGAGATCACGCTGAAGAGTGTCTGAATAAAGAAACAATAATACGCATATTCAAAATCCAGCAACAATATTCGACTATCATAATAACTTTAGAATAGTATATATAGTAAAATTTTTTATCTTATTCATTAAAAAATTAATTTTATTCCTCGATTAAAAAAAGTAATAAATTTCATAACATTTGTTCTAGGAATTTAAATTTCATAATATAAACTTAATTAGCGCACTTTGCTCTTGTATATAATCCAATAGTTAGAAATAGTGGAAGCATTATAGTGAGAGTGGAATCTTTTTTTTTCGTATGCCTGGTAGCAGTTTTATGCCCACTTCTTGACTACTATCTGCTTCCCAAAAACGCACAGTGCTTATCTGTGCAAAGAAAGATTGTTGGGTCCTGTTTGTTAAACATTCTGTGCATGGGGTCTGATGTGGTGCGTATGATAGATATATCGCATTAGTAGTTGTCATATTTATTAGGTGAATGACACTTCACTGATCTTAAGTCAGCAGCTAATATTGACAGAAGGAGGTCACGCATAAATATTTTCCTTTCTAGGTTTTGGTTGATTGTTTTTACCTTTCGTTCAGCAAAACTCCCCGTCCTCGGTCAGTAGGGGACACCGATGTACTTGGAAAGACCGCCGTCGTGGGATGGGACATAAAGCCCTGGCCCAGTGTGCGAGACATCCATACCCTGTCCACGTCAAAGAACACGCTGGATAACCTTGACAGGAGACCATCTATCCCCTAACAGCTATCCGATGGGTTCCTTCTCTGAGCCCTTGGGGTCCGTGTGACCTGGCTATTTAGCCATTTCTGTGCAAAAAAAAAGTGCATCTCCGAGGTAAAACAACTCAACCTTTCGTTCACCTCTTAATTTTAAAACATAATATTTAACTGTCTATAACAATACTTTAAATATGCATTACTGTTTAACTGCGAGAAAGGGTTGGGTTGTTTTATCTCTGAGCGACACTTTTTTGCGCATAATGGGCTAAATGGCCAGGTCACAAGGACCCCAAGAGCTCAGAGAAGATTTGGGGAGGGGACCTCTTGGACAGCTGTTAGGAGATAGATGGTAGCCTCTCTTCAAGGTTTGTTGAAACTTGTTTGAACGCTGTCAGATAAATTCATGTAAGCAAATTTTAAAACTCAAAATACTGTTCAATTAAAAAGGTTTTCTTTTACTTAGATAATTTAGGTTTCTAATAAGGTTATAATTGCTTGGTTTCACAGTAAAACATATTGAGGAAAAAAGATTTCTTTGATGGGGATTAGTTTTTATAGATATACGTTTTGTTTAAAAAATTTGCATTCAAAATAGAAGTAATTTTTTTGCCCTTTGCTCAGATTTCGGTTGCGAGTCATCTTTTTTTCGTGAACAATGAATAAAAGTGACTAAATTCACAAGGTCAGCGGTTTAAAACAGTGTGTGATAAGACCCATTGGACAATTGTTTTAAATTAATGAAAAACCCCGGCCGCCCATTCCATTTGTTTTTCACGTTTTCAAGCTAAGCTCACTTGTAGGTTGGATATCCTATCCAATGTCATTTTCAAGCTCATCCTTATCATATCACTAAGGGCATAAGCGGATGAAATCTCAACATCGGCAAGTCGGGGAACGAACCCGCGATCCTAGATACGCACCTAGCACTTTGTTAGTCATCCTCACACCTCTTAAACTTTAGCTTTCTAACATCTACAGCATATCTTAATACTAGCTTGTAGATTTAAATTGATTTAGAAAAATAGAACATGTTATGGATAAGAAATTTATAGATTTATACAAATATTTGTTTTTGTATTAAATTTTCTTTGCAAAGTGTTAAAATACAACGGACCCCTGGGGAGGGGTCCGTTGTATTTTAACCGCTTAACCACCTCAAAGGTGAATTTCTTGCGAATCCCCTCAGATGTTGCCACGGACCTCCATGGGTCTGCGGACTACAGGTTGGGAACTGCTGCTCTAGATGTTCTTGATGAAGGGTTTCATGCATTGATTCCACTTCTTCACATAACCTCTGAATATCTTGGGTACTTATGACTTGCTCATTTGACCAGTTATGTACACAAAATTGTTTTCAGAGGTAAAACAATTTAACTACACACCAAACCCTTATCTGAAATCCTTATCATTTCGGTATCTCAGTGTTATTTATCAGTTCGGTATCTCAGTGTAAGTGCAACTACATGTCAAGAGGTTGGGACTCGATTCGGGTGTGATACACACTCGTTCAAGAAAGATTTTTTTGGCAACTGAAAAATCTGCCTTAAAATATCGATTTCAATATCTTTATAATTTTGCTGTTAGAGATAATCCAAGAGTCGAAAGGTACCTTCAGTTTGCAATTCTGAAAAATCGTAAGGTTTCGCTTCCTCGTAACTCTGCCCAGTGTGGCAAACAAACTCTATCTACCGCGGTAACTACAAGCGTTGTCTGAACTTAACAGCAGGCTATAAAAAATGTTGCACAAAATTTCAAGGTGAAGGTCAACAGAATTACACCCTTTCTTTGCGCAACAGAGTCCATAAAGTGCAATCATCGCATTCTGAGCAACTCAACCATTCGTAATGTGACTTAACACTTGAAAGGAAACTGTTTATGATTTCCTGACAGAAGGAACAAAGGCATACATATTTCTATTGTGAACATATCCCAGCTGTCACGTCATCATTGAGCATCACTTGAACATTGCTTGAATTTTTACAACAAAAATGTGCATCAGGTTTTGGTCTTCTAGCACTTCCAAGTTCGGTAAAATTAGAAAAAAGTTTTCTTACATAAACGCTCTAAATTCATAGTCGTGAATCATAGGATAAAAAAAAGTTATTTTGATCGTTATTTTGCTCTTTTTGTTAGAATAAAACTTAACAACAAAGAGTCGTGAGCAATAAGATTCAGCAAAAAGAAGATTGGTTACATAATTGCATGGCCCTTTGACAATAAGATTATCAAAAAATTTAATTAAAAAGCCCCATCAGTTTAGATAACATAGTGAATCACTGACCTCAACACGCAATGATAAAAATTAAAAAACACTAGGTTTTCGAAATGCTGAGATATAGCTGTTTAGATTCAAATGAGGATTTGGTTGTGAACCTGAATAGCATTTCTTTGTTGCTAGTTAGGTTGTACCCGAAAACCTTCCAAGTCATATTCATTTAGCCTAACTTTTAAATACCGGCTGAAGTGTTCACCGCTCATAAATAAGACTATTCATTCAAAGAGGAGGCTTGGAAGAAGAATACGGTTTTTCATCAGTCTTAAGAACAAAAAGCAGGGTACAAGATGATATTTTGTTAAGTATTGACTACGATACCTTATTCCCATTTTAAAACTCAATTTCCTAATCATTAGCATCTTCCTCACCGTTTTCCCTAACTCCACATGAAGTAAATATTCGAAATAAAGTACTTTTTTTGGAGAGGGGGGGGGGGGAAGACTGTATTGTAGTTGCATACACAGTTACTATTACTGATGAAATGCCACTTCGAAATTATTTTTAAAAACTACCATTTCTAGCAAATACTGCAGTTCATTTCAGAGCATTAGGAACACACTTCTTATCCAGCCATTAGCATTTTTATACTAGACCGTTTTGTTTTTCCTTTGGCGATAACAAAAAAAGAGAAAGGCCCTTGTACATTATTAACAGTCAAAATTATTCTCACGGGTGTGAGATTTGTAGTCCAGTCCCACCAACCACTGCATATAAAAATGGCAAAATTTCCCTGCCAGCCAAGCCGGTTAAGCTGGGTTTGGGCTATTGAACTAATTTAGTATGCTTGTCAAAGAGTCTTACCGTGTAAAGGCCTAAAGTCAGCATTTGGTAACCTGTTTGGATGAAAAAAAGTCTACTTTTCGTATAAGACATGCCATTTTTACCATATTAAAGATAAAAGAAATAGGGTTTTCTCAAGCATTATACGAATTTAATATCAAACAAATATCAATACAAAAAAAAGTTTACCTTATCCCTTTCTGCGAAACGCAACCTAAAGCATTGTTAATGAGACAAAAAGTGCAGTAATATACTATATAGGTTTAATACGTTAGATGTTAAAATAATAATCGTCACTAATAAGAAGCCATATCCACTATGCTGTTTTTCTACAGAGGCAATTGGAGGGAAATACTATTTTAACTTCAAAATATAACATCTTTTAAATAAAGATCTGAATAATTATAATTGCTTTTTGATATTTCAGCATTTGAATATCTTTCTCAATAATGCTCATAAAAATGCTGGATAGTTGAAAAAATTATCCCAACTCTGAAGATAAACGGCCTTAGGAGAGTCTACTTTCCTGACGGCAGACTCTGAAGATGAGCACCCATGACAGAACAGTTGGAGTAGATCCATACATCAACGTAATCAGATTAGTACTGCCGCAGTTATTCTCCGCACGTGCTGGAGCAATGTTTTACAGGAGGCATAACAACAAAGGCCAGTCTAACAATCCCTCTCTGACTTAACACTTGCAGAGTGAACAAATGAGATAACCGTACTAAAACTGCAACCTGCACAATTTATACTTTCCGTGCAAGTTCAAAAAGCTCAACAAAAAACTGAAAGCTTTTCGTGTCATCCATTAAAAAAAAAGCGCATACAACTTTTTTTTCTATCTAGATTGCCTAATATGAAAAAGATTTAATCAGATTGCGAAGCATCTAGTCAATGTCTTTGGGAAAAAATAGGTTAGTGCGAGATTTCTCACCAGGATGCACATAATCAGCAGCATCATATGCTTCATTCGGCACTCATATATTCCAATACTTTGAACATTAGGTTAGGCCATCATATTGTCAGGAGTAGCTTTCTCAATAAAGCAAAATGTACTTATTCTATCAAAGCATTACTTGTCTATGGACTCCAGTTTCTTTTCTTAAAACAAACTACTAAATTCCTAATGCACTTTGCAAAGAAAATTTACTACAAAAACGAATATTTGTATAAATCTCTATCCATGACTTTAGGGCTGCAAGCGAAAACCTTCCAATCATATTCATTTAGCCTTTTAACTACCGGGCAAAGTGTTCGCCACTCATAAATAAGACTATTCATTTAAAGAGGAGGCTTGGAAGAAGAATACTGTTTTCCCATCAGTCTTATGAACAGAAAGCAGGATACGAGATGATATTTCGTTTCATATTGACTACGATACCTTATTCCCATTTTAAAACTCAATTTCCTAAATTAGGTTGCATAATTTAAGAGCTATACGCCGAAGAACCAAAACGTTATGACCAGCGCGTCTTTATGCAAATCGAAGCAACTGCAGGTAAACGATGGTGTTTCTAAATGTCATAAAATTGTATAAATAACACCTGATACTGAGCTCTGTTAATCAGTGTTATTCTTGTTCTTCAGATGGGAAAGGCAGCGGACTTAAGCGAGTTTGACAAAGACCAAATTGTAATGGCCAGGCGACTGGGTCAGAGCATTTTCGAAACGACAAGGCTTGTGGGGTGCTCACGGTCAGCCGTGGTTAGTACCTTCAAAAAGTGGTCCGAGGAGTGAAAACCACGAACCACCGGCAAGATGTGAGCCGACCATGGTTCATCGATGCTGGAGGTGAGCTAAGGCTATCCTGTATGGTACGAGCCAACAGAAGGGATATTGTGGCGCAACTCGCCCGTAATTTGAATGCTGGTGACGGGAGTAATGTGTCATAACACACAATACATCGAACTCTGCTGAAAATGAGGCTGCATAGCCACAGGCCTCTCCGAGTGCCCATGCTAAACTCGGTTCACCATCGAAAGCGACTACAATGGACACGCGAGCATCAAAACTGGACTTTGAATGATTGGAAGAAGGTCGTTTGGTTCGATTAATCTCGTTTCCTGTTGCACCATATGGACATTACAAGAGTTAAAAGATCTGCTGGTAACGTGTTAGTACCAGACACCGCAAGATACCTTTAGAAATCTTGTAGCATCCATGCCTCGCCGGGTAAGAGCTGTTTTGGCAGCACGTGGAGGACCAACATCATATTTGGCAGATGGTCATAATGTTTTGGCTCTTCGGTGTATTTTATTAAATAATAACAGAAATTTTGTTATTTAATTTCCATCATTAACAAAAGTAATTGATGGTAATTAAGTAACAAAAGTAATAAATGGTGGGAAAACTTTGGCCGTATAGTCATGCATGGAATGACAGAAAGCACAACCTCCTGGGTCATTATAAAAGAATACCCATGTTTTAAAGTGTTATATAATGCCAAGGCAACTATATAATAAAATATTATAAAATGACAAGGAACTCTCAAAGTCTTGTATTCAATAGCTTTCGATGTCAGTGTCATTAGTGTCGCGATATTCAATTCCATTCATATTCGGCTCAGCATGTCTGTTGTTTTCTCTATATGCTGTAAATTGCGAATTTTTTTCGGAATAAACGATGTTTTAAATATAACCCCCGAAAAGAAAATTTATTGGTGTCAAATTGGGGCTTCTTGGGAACCACAAGATGGGTCCACCTGTACCAATTTAGTGATTTGGAATGGTATTCAAGACATTAGATGTGTTACTTGTACCACGATGTGGTACTAACTCGACGCCGTTGTAACAAGAGTTTCCTGATATTTTGGACACACAATTACTTTTGTTAACTATATAATAAAATATAACACTTTAAAATATGGGTATTCTTTTATAATGACCCAGAAGGTTGTGCCTTTGTGTCATTCCAATAATCGTGCATGACTATACGGCCGAATGTTTCCGCCATTTATGCTAAGGCTTCCTCCCATATATCTCCATTAGCATTTGGTTTCCCGTGCACTTTGTGATTCCGTAAAAAGTAACTGTCCGCAAAGATATTTTTTTTGCTAGTATGTACTTTGATAGGAAATTCGGAATCCTAGAAGCTGCTTGAGAGGGGGTATTTATTATTTTTTTTTATTTAGTTTTCCTTCTGGAAAATGGCATAGAATGCTGGTGTGATTGTGGTGGTCTTGATACGTTTATATTTAATATCATATAATCTCTTGCTCGACTTTCCCACCAGTGCTACAGAGTCTAAGGTCTGGAGTGTTGCGCTCTCGATTTGTAAATGTGGCGGTCGAGACAGATGTTCATCTCCTACCTTCTTTCACATCTAGAGTTGATGCCGTCTCACCATCGCATCCTTTCTTTTCATTCCGTCATTGATATTCAGTTCCGTCCATATTCGGCTCAGCATGTCTGGTGTAAGAATGAAACTGCTGCAGTGCTTATTTTCTCTAAATGCTTTAATTTGTGAATTCTCCTCAGATATGCTCGTGTTAAAACTTAGATCTTTTTTTCTCGTTTTCTCCCTTTATGCGAAGAATTTCTAGTTTTACGACCGTTAATGAATAGAGCCTGGGTAGCTCTCCAGGGAGTTCATACTCTTGGCAAACAGTTTATCGATGTCTCTCAATCATTTCAAAACGTGCTGCTTAACAATTATATGTTTCGCAAATGGCAATGAAAAAATAAACTGCTTTAGAGGTTAGAGAAAATCGTTTTAATGACTAAGACATTAAATTTTCATTCGAGTTCAAATGTTTCCTGCTCAGCTACAAAACTATTATGAGGAATTGAAGTTCTGCAACAAAAGAGGGAAAGCAAGAAACTTTATGTAACTTATACGGATTTTACTATATAGACTTTATTTTTAGCCACTTTTTCCATCTGTTAAACTCCCAGCTCTTACACAATGCTGTCTTATAGTTTTCATCAAAGACAAATGTTACTGTCAATTTTATTAAACCGATAGCTTCGCTTAAAGATATTCTTGCCTGTGTGAAGATGAATCTCTTATACGCCTATCTATCTATACCTATACATAGATGAATCTACAGTATATAGCCTTTTATACGTGTCACCCCAACTGAAGATTTTTGTTTAAAATTCAAATTTTCGTCTTTCTAGGCATCTTGTTATCTGTACAATAGTTCTTATCTCCTGCCATTGATGAATAAACTTGATCTCATATTTTTTTTATATTTCCCTTAATTTATAAATATTTTTGTGGTTAGTTTCTCTTCAGTATTTCTCATCTATGATATCCAGTGATCATTGCAACGCATCGTATCAGTTATAAAATATTTCACCAGAACAAGAAAATATCTGTTTCCATAATAGTTTTTTGAAATCATCACTACACCTGTTAGATTCAGAATTTAATTCTGAATCTAACAAGCGTAGTGATTAAAGAATTTAAGTGCTAAGCTAATGGACGTGCCATTATATAAGGGTTTGTATGCTATACGAAAAAGCAACGCAAGCGAAAAGCTGATAGTTCTTCTCCTTCATAAGCATTAAAAAAATCCATTGATACTAGATCTCATTTCAGGTCTGATTTTTAAATTTTGATAATATTCTCTGTAAAAAAGAAACTTGAATATTCTTAAAACTGCTTCAGTGATGAAGACAGTACAAGAGGTATGTTCTTGCAAAACTGTCGCCTAGCTCATGGGTTTCAAATTTTCTGAAGCAGCAAAACCTTAGATTTAACATTTTATTCCCAGGAACCCGTACATTTGATATTTTTTCCTCCTTAAAAATTTTATTTCCTGAAACCTTGTAAAAAAATTGGTAAACCAAATGGTAATAAAACAAAATTTTTACCTATGTAATTAATAATTCTCTCGATGTTCTCGAAATATCCCCCTCAAATATATCAAACAGCTACTCGTTCTTCTAATAGTAATTGAGACACATTTCCGGATGCAGCGAAATAATTATAAAGTCAGTCTTATTGTTTCTGTTCGATATGGGAAATATACCCTAACTATATAAGCAAGTCATTGTTGAATCATCAAGTTTTTGAAATAGAAACTGAGTAAAAATTGCATATTTTACACAAAATCTGACAAGCTTATTGAAGCTTATAAAGGCTTCTTAACATTATTTTCTTATTTATTTTTTTACAAATATAATAATTTGTTTCCTCTTTTAAAAACTGCTATTTAGTCTCAATCACTCACGGAATTCCAGGAAACTTTCGTGGAACCCAAGGCTTCCGCGCAATACAAATTGAAAATTCATAGTCTAGCTGAATAAATAAGAGAAGACCAAGTTATTTGTTAAAAATTAGAAAATAATGTTAGGAAGCGTGTGTAAGCTTCATTATTAAGCCTATCAGATTCTTTATAAAATATGCAATTTTTATTCCTCAGTTTCTGTTGAAAAGTGTTGTTTAAGGCAGTTGGCAAAAAAAAACTTCTAGAGCCAATAGCCATCAACTTGTTTATGACTTTCTTGAAGGAAAAAAAAAGTTTTATTGACACAGTATTATTTACTCATTTATTCATTAGTGTCTAAAAGTGGAAAAAAGTTCTTTTAAACTGGTCGAAAATGATATAAATTTGGAAAATTTCCCATGAACATCTTAATGAATAAATGTGACATAATCTAAATATCATTTTGGATCATACTTAGAATAGTAGGGGTGAATTATTTTATAACATTAGTAAAGATCTGTAAGCTACAATTATTTAATGAACGCTGATAGGTAATGCGAAAAATCAAAAGTTGGACACGAAGTTTAGTTATGCATTTTTTACGAAACTTTAATCAAACATTTCTGAAACTAATATATTTCAAAATTTTGTAGGAAGTTTTGGTACCAACCTTAACATGAATGTGGTTATACCTGGCAGTACTGCAATTTTTATTATATTTGAATTAATGTTTATTATTAATGGTTTAAGCAATAAGATACATGTCATTACCTTTCATAAGGTCAGAATAGTACTTAGTTTCGTTTGTGAACCTGAACTGTACGTTGTATTATAGTTTATTGAAGCAGAACTGGTGTTGGCTTTGAATCCATATCCTACGGAGCATGACATTTCGGCCCGAAAACTTTTCCCTTGCATTTTTCAGTTTATACTGATGTTAAAATGCTGACTATCTTTGAATTTGCCGACAGCAGAGTATTCAAGTTCAACTACATCTTGTTAAGAACGCTCTGTTAGATATTGATAATTTTAATGTGCATTTTATGTTGGTAATTGCAGCTCGTCCCCGATTTTTAACTATATCCTATAATGGTACTTAACAGTGACCTTCGAAGGAGTTTAGATTTGTCACAACACGGAGGAAGTTGCTACAAAATCAAAAACATTTCGTTTCGAGGTTGGAAAACCTTAAGTACTCTCTCTGCACGTTTCCTTCTTGGAAACAAATATCAGTAATGACCAGCATCAAACACTTTTTTTTTCTTAAAGACGCAAAACTGTACGATGAAAAGAGAAAAAAAAAAGTTAATCACGCTTTTAAATGGAGTTGATATAAAATGGGAAAAATATCAATAATTAAATAAAAATATCGGTTTATTTGTATTATTTTATTGTTAGATATATAGGTACATTCTATCAATCATAGATTTATTTTATTATTAAAGCACTTTTTATATTTTTTGCCATTATTAATGTTATATAATACGTTAATCATTTTGGCATACTCCCATCTGTCCCTAAGATCTGTTTAGTGGTACTACTAAATAATCCTATCCTGGTATATTTTGGGGGATTTTCCTGTCCGTAAAATTTAAACCATTATTGCATCAAAAAAGTGTATCTTCGATATATGGACGTCCTCTCCAAATTTTCCAGAGGTAAATTGATGGCAGAGTTGTTGGTATGATTGGCCGTTGATTAAAGCTTGGTTCGAGTTCCAGAAAAGGTGGGATGCTTCTCTTCTTGTGTTGTCTTTCTGCTGAGATCTCGCATTCCTCACTGAACTTTTCTATGGATTTCCTGTCAGGTCTTCGTGGTAAGCAGCTTCTTGAGGGGTAATTTTTTTTTCTTTAAATGCAATATGTATTTCATATTACTTCCTAAGGGAGATGTGATGGGAAAACATATGTATTTTTTATAATGTTATTACGAGCTTCAAGAGGTCTGTTTCACGGATCTACCTATGACTCCCTATAATGCTGACTATCATATTCGGGAGGTAAAATATATAATATCGTAGTTTAATATCATAGTTTTTTTCGGGTTCCACTTTCTGGAAAAAGAACATTTTCTCTTTCCTTTTTGTCAAGTGAGGTTAATAAATAAGAAAATCTGGCTTGAAAGGCGGTAAGATTATTTGTAAGCATAATTTTAATTTTTCATTCTCTCCTTGGAGTAGTTGCACGGTCGTTTTGCATTTCGCTGCAAACGTAAACAAAGCAAGCACTGGAGCAAAGCCGCTCACACAGCCAAAGTATTACAAAGCACCTGTCACATCTTTCACTTTATGTGGCTTTTACTCGAACTTTGCTTCCTTTCTACCCGTTCGGTGTTTTACTCGTTCTTGGAATCCCTCAGTTCAAATGGAGTTAGAACTCTCCCCATCACAAGTAGAGTGTCGGAAAAGGTGTTACTTAGGCCTTGTTCTCCCGGAACGGATGTAGCAGCATCCTGCCCCACAGCTCACAGCCGTTGGGGCATGACTGTCGTGCCACAAAGATCGCCGAACTTCGTGGGACGTGTAACGGGACATCCATGGAATGAATTGGGGAATGTCTCTCCTTCACTCTCGCCCTCCTCATCGCTTCGCTGGACACGCGAAGGACAGGGTTTCTGGCACATCGACCGCATCATCATCGTCCTTCTTAATTGGCTAGTAGACTGAGGCTTGAAAGACGCAAGGATACTACTTCTTTTACACATAGTTGGAAAGTCACTGATCAAGTCGATAGCTGATTGTTTAGATTGCCTGATCACTGACAGTAGATATCATTTGGAGGTCGACGTGCAAGCGTGACGGCAGTTATAATAATTGTCTGAAGGAAAAAAGCCCATGAGGCGCAGACGGTTGGTTCTGTTTGTCACACATCACTAACACGTACACTTACGTTTGAATCCACTTTCAGACATCAATCAAGGTCATTACGTTATGTTCTTCTAATAGAGTTCACATGGGAAGGACTGAACTCCCCGAATTTCAAGTGCAAGATAAGATTAATGTTGATCGTCTTGTCAAAGAATTTCAAAATTGTTACATACCGAAATGACATCTGGCATATTTTCCTTTTATTTTTTGTTGAAGTCCAGTGGACAAGCGGTATTCGAGTTGGACCTGGAGCAAACGAATCGTTATTCAAAACTTGAAGAAATAATACTTGTATTGTCATTTTATTAAAGCTTAAGTGTTCTTTATCTTTTGCCCATCTTGTTGAGTGTGAAAATATTTTGAATGATATGCACAAATCTTTAAATTTTCGTTGAAAAGTTAAATGTATATGGGCCATAATCCCCCATCTTTTATTTTAGGGAAGAATACATTTTTATTTTTTCTATTTTGACAATATCCGTGTGATAAGTCATGAAAAGTAATGTTTCAATATCTTTCGTTGAAAAGTGGCGGTGCTCTGTATTTCCTTCTGCTTGAATGTAAAGTGTCTGAATGAACATTGAAATATTAAAAGCATGTAGGGAAAATCCAACCGCAACTTGTAAAAGTCACGCAGAAATCAACAAAAAATTAAGCGACTCGTTTAAAAGTTTTTCTGGTAACAAAAGTCATCAAGCAGATTATTTTTACCGCTGAATTCAGGGTTTCAGTGTTCAAACTGATTCAGGCGTTACCAACAACAACAGTATTTCTCATCTCAGTTTCAAGGATTTTTTTTTCTCATCTCAAGGATTTTTCCTTTTCAGTTTAATTTATTCAGAAAAATCTTTTTCATTTTGCATTTTTTCCCCTCATATATGAAACTTTTTATTCAATTATTTCTTTTAATTTGGGTATATAATAGGAATTTGATGTAAATTGAGCTTCAGACATTTTATTATACAATAAATACATATTTGTTACAGGAAATATTACATTTCTTTCTCTCAAATTATTAACTTGTTTATGAACACTTTGGACTGGAAAGGTAAAAACAAGATTTAGACCCAGTTTATCCAGTTTCCTAAAACCAAGAATTTCTGATATACTCCCTTTATACATAGAAATCCTCAATTTATCATCCTAACGATAGTGTTTAATAAATTGTATACTCTGTTCTTTATAATACTGTTCTGTGTTAATAAAATTCTAAAATATATATTATACACATAAATCGGAAACAAAACTATACAGATGTTTGAATATTAAAGAAAAAACGGTAAAACATACAGCTTCAGAGAATTTAAATATGATAGGTGTTTATCATGGAAGAACCCTATTTTCTTTGGCTAGTAAATTTTTTAACTACTTCCCAGATAATATTAAATTAATAAACAGTGAAAGACTTTATTTAAAAGGATTAAGAGAATAGTTGATACTGCTACCAAATTTAGAAGAAATCTTTAAAAAAAAAGCTTATAAAGGACTAATGTTTTTCTGTTTTATAGAGAGTTACCATATTCAGTATTTATTTTTATATTCTTATTGTATCCTTATTTATCTGACAATAAATGTGCAGTAAAATAAAATAAAAAATTTCTTCCGCAAGTTGTTTTTAAACTGTAGCATGGGTTCACATATAATTTTTATATATAATTTCTTTTTGGTTTTGTTTCTCTCTTCTTCAGCTGCAATTCTCAGGTTCAAGTCCGAACGAGTCAACGTTAAGATTTATCTCCGCGAACACCCATCCTGGCCCCGGTTAGAAAGGGAACACTATGCGTTTGGAAAGTCAGCTATTCGTCAAGAGAACCATTCACGTGCACGTTAAATAATACGCTTGGATGGCGTTGATAGGCTTCCGTTTATGTCTTAACAGTGTCCAATGGACCCCCTTCTTCAACCTTCTCTAACCTTTAGAGTCCTTGGGACCTGCCATTTATTCATTGTGTGCGAAAAAGTGCCGCTAAGAGTCAAAACAACCGAACTCTCTTCAGATTGGTCTTGACATATTACATTTGAAAATATGGTGTTAGGAGATAAATTATAATTTTCAGTTATTTTTTTTTTATCTCAAACCCACATATACAATACTGGAATTTGCAGATGAATTTGTTCTAAATAGAGCTAATTGATATTGTGTATTTATATAAATTTTTGTTTAACTTGACAGCTAAATTGAAACTAAAATATTTAGGGAAATCAAAATCTAATAAGTATACGTAAATACAGTGCCATTATAAAAGAATACCCCTAATTTAAAATGTTATGTTTTATTAAATAAGTAACAAAAGTAATTGTATGCATTGTCAAGATAATCCCAAAGTTTCGTTTTGTGTTCAACAGACTTGAATTGGGTGGTATTGGTGGCATGTTATTCAATTTCCTTCCATACTCCGCTCAGTATGTCTGTAATATGTGCAACAGCTGCAGTAATTCTTTCCTTTAAATGCTATAAATTACAATATTTTTCGGAATAAACGATGTTTTTAATGTTATCCTCTGACAAAGAAGTCCAATGATTTCAAATCGGGACTTCTCGGGGGCTACAAGATTAATTCATCTCTATCAATCCAGCTTTGGAAAATTGGCATTTATAAAAAAATAAAATAAATTCCCCCTCAAGCAGCTGCTTGCCACAGAGGTCTGACAGGAGCCTGTCGGTTTATATGCCGCAGTAGAAGGTCTGTGAGGATGGCAGGACCTCAGCAGAGAAACGACACATACATCCATGCCTTACCCGGGGCTCGAACCCAAGTCCCTTAGATCAATTGCAAATAATAAAAACGCCATCATGTAATATAACTCCTTGCTATAATGACAAGTAAACTGAGAATTTCTTGACATTTTCAACACACTTTTGTTACTTAATTACTTAAGAAATATGGGTATTCTTTTATTATGACCCCATATTTTTTGTGCATTTATGTATATACCGTTGACCTAATCATGCGATTTTTCATATTAATTGCATATGTGAAAAAAAGTAAATTTTCTTCTACAACATTCCTACTAGCTTTCCTGAAGCCGATTAAGACACTGTTTCAACTCCACTATTAAGTCGCTAGTGAATGAGAGGAGAAAGAGCCAAGAAGCGAATGATATTGACGCTACTTCACAATGTTAAACGAGACAAGGTTCTGGGTACTGTTTTAACGGATACTCATTTGGCCCTAAGAGCAATGCACGGATTAATGGGCTTATTGCTTCATTGTATAAATGAAAAATAAAACTGGCCAGAAAAAACAAACACCAGAAACAAATATTTTGTGAACTGCGATTTTTATTTACTCTTGGAGTTGTAGTATTAAAGTATGTATTATAGAAATAGTGAGGCCCAATCCCTATGGTACCTAATGACTAGCGGCATCTAATTCATACACAATTAAAACATAAGTCTAAGAATAATCCTTGTAAATACGGCTATATGAAAGTGGAGTATATAATAGACCAGGGGTGGGCAATTGTTTTCGTATCTACACTTTGCATGCGTATTGACGTGGCCGTCCTAGTGGAAAATACGAGACGAATCTTCGGTCGCGCACGGGAAGGAAATCTCGGTTCAAGGCGGATTTTTCTGACTGTCTTGGCGGGCCACAAAAAACTCTTAGCGGGCCGCTATTTGCCCACCCCTGTAATAGACCATACGTTTCATAATTACGCTTCTGCTTTTGAGACACTTCCTTAACCAATTATTTTTCCTTTAAAACTACCACTTTTCACTTTACAGAATACCGTGGTATCGTGTTGTCTCGCTGTGGCACTGATGCAGCTGGGGTCCGGGTTCGAATCCTGGGTGATGGCATGGCTGCTTGTGCTGTGCTGTCTTTGTATCAGAAAGGCTGTCAAACTAGGAGTAGCTTCTAGGACTCTGATGAAAAAAAATTTAGTTGTCACAAAAAATCCTAATGTGTATACTTTTGCGTTTATATTGATATTAAATATAAGGTAACACTTCATACTTTTAAAATAAGTGTATTTTATATATATATTGTAACAAGGGGCCGTTTACTCTTAAGTACTACCATGGGATCAATATCCACAACTACCATGGGATCAATATCCACATATACACCACAGGAAATAAAAAAAATGCAACACTTGCAAGAAATTATGCAAATTTGACTAAATTTAAGGAGGCGGTAGTATATGGAAATGATTAGGTTTGCAGGACGATCGAAACGATTGGACAGGTGCGAGCTGACGTCACAGGTGCGGAGCAGTCGAACATAGATAAAGGCAACCAAGGCTCCTTGTTGACAAATTGTGGCAATTGTTCTAAACTGCTAAAGATTCCCTTACGCAGATGTTGACAGCAATTAAGACTTTGAGCGTGGAAGAATCATCGGTTAGAGAAGTTGGTTTGTCGTACAGAGATGTGTCCAACCTTGTTGGCTGCAATCCCAGCACCATCGTACACATATATATCGCCAGTGGGTTCAAGAAGGATCCAGCACACGCCGACAAGGATCAGGAAAACGACATATGACCACGGAGCGACAGGACCGCCATTTGTGACGCATGGCATTGCGTGACAGATTCGAGACTACAACGCAACTGCAAAGGGACTGGCAACAGGTAACAAACACATCGAATACCTAGCAGGTGGACGATAAACAAGTCTTTTACAGTTTTCATTGTGAGCCTATTGTCCATAATTACGTTTGCCCCTAACATCTGCCCACATACAAGACGTTTCTGCTTCTGTCTGAGGTGACACCACTGAAGAATGTCACCTCAGACAGAACTGGAACGAACAAGAGTGGAGTACCGTGGTGTTTAGTGACGAATCTCGTTTTTGTCTTGGTCAGCACGACGATAGACGTGTTCGCCATCATCCTGGAGAAAGGAATGCCACCCAGTGCGGGCGACATTGTCACACAGCTCCAGCACCTGGTGTCTTGGTGTGGGATGCCATTAGTCGGACATCTCGGACAGAACTGGTCATCATAAAGGGCTATCTAACTGCCCAACGATATGTTACCAAGATTTTGCAGTTAGTGGTTGCCCCATTTGTTCAGCAGCACGGGATCTTTTACCAGCAAAATAGCGCCCGTCCCCACACAGCCCGCATTAGTCTGCAGTATCTACACGAACAAAACGCTCAGGTACTGCTATGGCCAGCACGCTCGCCGGACCTTTCACCTATTGAACACGTCTGGGACATGATGGCGACAGCTCAACACCCAAGAAGTGTGCCAACCACTGCCGCTGAAATGGAACAGCGACTTTGCGCAATTTGGCGTTCTATCTCTCAGGAGGACATAGAACTGTCGATAGCCTTCCCCGCCGTATTCATGAATGCGTTGCTATGTGGGGTGGTTCAACATCATACTAATTATGCCACTTTACCGGGTAGGTAAAGTGGTAATTTTCCATGTTGAGTTTTTGATAATGTAATCAGTCGCACATCTCAGATCTCAGTGTATGCTAACAGCTGCCTGCGTTTCAATAAAACGGCATTAATCCTTCCAGGTGTTAAAATTTTTTTTTCCTATAGTGTATATTAAAAAAAATTAGTAACAAAAAATTTATTTGTTCTACATAAGTATACCTTAACTAAAATTGAAATTTAAAATATGCTCGTAATAGGTAAAATTATTAAATTAATATTACTAAATTCAACATCGCTGGGGGCATATTGATTCCATGGTACCATATTCGAAACAATTTCGAAGTTTTTAAATTAAATATATCTTTAGTGATAAAAATATCCAATAAAGACTAGTTGTAATGTACAAATAAAAAGTAAAGCGATTTCGTTTTTGTATGGTACCAAGTGCCTTGATATCAAGAGACAGGCTAGCTGCAAGTACTTTATCTCTCCCCTATAAAAGTGATAAATTATTCCTGAAGCAACTGTTTACCACAGGGGTCTGACAGGTGTGTCAGTATAATATGGCATAGGTAAGGTCTATGTGGAAATCATGACCTCTGCAGAAGAACTACAGAAGGAAGAAAACATCAACGCCTTATCTGGGGCTCAAATCCAAGGTCCTTTGATCAGTAACCGAGCTAACCACTGGGATACTGAAACTGTTTTATCTCTCTCCTCACAATGTAAAAAAAAAATCTAAAAATGATGTCTCAAACTCTCCCCCCCCCCCCCCACCAAAAAAAAAAAAGAAATTTCTAGTTTTGTTGAAAAAACATTACAACTTTCAATCGGAAAGAGAAGTATCCACATTCTTGTGACAGTTGTGTTGTTTTTACCTTAGCGGTAAACAACACAACTGTCACAAGAATATATTTATAGAGCGACACTTTTTTTGCACACAATGGGCTAAATGGTCAGGTCACAAGGACATCGAGGGCTCTGAGAAGGTTTGGGGAACTCACAGGATAGTTGTCAAGAGACATCTGCCTCCCATCAAAGTCATCTAACGTATTTAGCGGCACAGTGTATAGATCTCCTGAACACGATACTACATCTTTGTCACCTTCGACGGACCGAGGCCTTTCCAAGTATATTGGTGCTCCCTTTCTGATAGAGGGCAGGAGTTTGGCGGTTCTTGTGACAATAAAAACAACACATAATGGTTTCAGTGTAACACGTTTATATGCTCTAATCATTTAATTATCTGCCCAAACTGTGAATAATCATTACATATATAATCTTTAAAAGTTATTTGAACAATGTAATATTAAGTAAAATGAAAATATACAATTTTACACTTCAAATAAAATCAATACAATAATGAAATGAACGACACTTAGTTATTTCAACAGTTGTAATTTCTTGCTGGTACGGCGTACCGGCCTGCTTTCACCACTGCATAATAACCATGCATCCTCCTCTCTGAACAGCCCGCAACTGTGATCATTTGTTACACTATTACCTTTTAGCACATCACTTTGTATCGTTACACGGACTCCAATCACAAACGTTGTATGTCCAGCAAAATATTCAGTATTCTTGCTAATCATTCAAAGAGAATCAACTACTTACTCCTCCTTGGTACTCCCTGTTGGCAGAAATCGAACCTCAAGTATGCGGTTTTCAAACAGCTTGGTATCGAAAGTATTGGTAAAACCAGGGCCCCATCTAGGGGGTGGTGGGTGGACAAGGGTGGCCATGCCCCCTCCTTTGAATATGCTAATGGGGATTATAGAATCTTTTTTCTTAAAATGAAGGATCCGCCTTTTTTGAAATTAAATGTTTAGTTGAAAGAGCATCGAAGTGTAAAAGAAATCATTAACTGCACCACTACTGAAAAATGTTTTACTGATACGTCGTACTGGCATATAATTTCTTGCCCTTACGGCGTACTTTCACCACACCTGTTATTTAGGGGGTGGGGGTGGGGGACTCAGCCTGTAGTGCGCCAGACTCGTAATCTGCAGTTCCCAGGTTCGAGTCCCAGCTGGGTCAGGGTTGAGATTTATCTCTGCAAAACTTCCGTCTTGCCCACGGTCAGTAGGGGACACCCTGTACACGTTAAAGAACACGCTGGATGGGTATGACGGGAGGCTACCATCTGTCTCCCTACAGCTGTTCCAGTGGGTCTCCTTCCCCAATCTTCTCTGAGCTTTCGGGGTCCTTGTGATCTGGCTATTTAACCTATTGTATGCCCAAAAAGTGCCGCTCAGAGGTAAACCAACCAAAAAGCTGTAATCTAAGTTTTCAGCTACTAGGTATAATTTATAAAAGTGGATAGCGTATAAAATGGATATGTTACAGCATGTTGAGTCGGTATATTACTTTACAACTATGTTTTTTGAATCATCTGTATCCTACCTAAAGAAAGTGAGCCAATATCAGCTTTAATCTCCGTGTCCGGAGTGGAAAGGAGATCCACAAAACTTTCAGTAGTACACATGATTTGATTTGCGACATATAGGACAGAGAAGAATCCTAGAAGCTATTCCTAACTTAATGCAGGCCTTCTCATACAAGGACATGCCCTACTAAGACCGAAGTCACTGCTGACCACTGCTTTAGTTAGAGCTAACACAACACACAAAGTTTGCCTTGCTTGAACAGTCGCTAGCTGCCTAACCACTATGCCAGTTAAGGCTTAGTATCAGGTTTAACTGCGAGATGCCTTCCTCTGATTTTAAACGCTAATGATTGTGCCAGTGCCATAAAAGTAAATACATGTAGTAAGAGTATAGCGCAAAAAAAAAAAACAACTTTGTTCGAATTCAGGTAAAAGATAAATATTTTTATTGTCATTTTGCTCAGAACTCTTTGCCCTTTATTGCAATTTACATCGACAGGATTCTTTCTGAATTTCGATCTTAAGTGTCAAATTGTTGCTTCAGAAGAAATTAATTCTTTTCACCTTTGTTGAATAATTTATTTCTTTAATCAAGTATAAAACTAGAGCTCTGCGCGGATAGCAAAAATCACATCCGCAAAACATTTAGCAGCATCCGCATATATTGCCTACTTAATAACCGTCGAAATTTTGCAAATATTTGAAGTCCGATGTATGTTTGCGAGTAAAAGAAATTAGTCTGATGATTTATTAATGACTACTAACTGAAAAAAATATACTGTCAAAAATAGGAACTTTTTTATAAAAATATGCTTTCAAAATTTATAGACAAAAGTGTACTTAATTCTAATTTTGCAAATTCTTCTGAATTAATTTTTGTCAATAGCTGTTTAAATGCAGTTATAGACGATTATAGGAAGACATTCCTTTTTATTACCCATTAACCTTCTTCAAAAACTTCGTGATCTGCCCAACTAAAAATTTCATTCGACTGATATTTAATTCCCGTTTTCTACGTAACACGCAATATATATATTTTTTAAATTTATATTCTGCTTTGCCAGCAAAAAGATCGCTTCTTTCACATAGGATAAGTTTTTTAACTTGAGGCTTTTATTCCAATGGACTTTTTTAGAGTGAATATCATCATTGAATTCTGAAATCAGATTTTTTTAAACATTATCTCAAGTAGTTTTTTCACTCGTGTCGGCCATGAATAATGCAATAATGTTTGCTCATGCTTGTGCATATCTTATCAAATATGAGACTTTATCCGTCATTAACGTTAACGTCAATTTTTTTATCCGTGATTTTTCCGCTATCCGCGTAAAAGTTAAATTTATCCACCAAGAGCTTTTAGATGAGGATATCAGCATCCGCGTAGGGCTTTAGATAAAACATATATATGAAAATAGTTGACTTATATGAGAAAACATTTTTTCTTTATTTTCATCTGAAAAGTGTCAACTAAAATATTCTGTTCATAGATAAAATTAATACCCCCTCAAGCAGCTGCTTGCCACAGAGGTCTGACAGGCCTGTCAGTTTATATGCCATAGTAGAAGGTCTGTGAGGATGGCAGGACCTCAGCAGAAAAACAACACATACAACCGTGCCTTACCTGGGACTCGAACCCAGGTCCCTTAGATCAGTAGCCAAGCGTGCTAACCACTCGGCCACGGGACGGACGACATATGGGCTTGATGTAAGAGCAAATGGAGAACAAGTCAGTTGAGAGTCATTATCGTGGGCATGGAGACAAATGATTGGGCCCAACCTAATTATTGTACATCTATCAGATTAAGAGGAGGGATGGAACCTTGATGAGCATTCATCTGCTGTTACACAATTAGAGATCGGAGCACCGTAATGAATGGCCGAGACCTACTTTGGTTTTTGTATGTGTGCTGGATGCTTGAAACAGTACTTCTCTCAGTACTAAGATTACTTCTGTGTGAAGTAGAAATCAACAGCGAAAGAGAACGCTGAACTCAATGGTCGCAAAATAAACCGAGATCGTGGGATTCTCTTCTTTAAAGCAGCATGAGATATGTAGCCTAGTTTTAAAGTCATGTTTGGGAGATCACGTCACAATGACTTGAAACTAGCATTAAAGGAGACAATAATTATTTGCTCTATCCTCTATCTTATTCTACTCTAATGTGGTTAATATAAGTTTCTTACACCATTCAGAAATATGTTGCCAAAGACTACCTTCCAGTAGCTGACAGCTTAATTGACGTTGTGTATTTACTAATAGCTCGTTCTGTCTTTTTCGTGTGTTTTATTCCTCTGCTTGGTATGTGAGAGTTGGAAGGTATCAGGTATGGACCATATCTTAATATTGAACAAGGATATGCCGCGAAAAAATGTAATTACCTCTAATGTCTTGTTCCATTTTGAAAATGTGATGCGTAGAGAAAAATATTAGAGATTTACATTTTATACCAATGGAAAGTCAAACTGAGAATTTATTATCCTGAAGAATTAACTTTTTTTTATGGAAATGACACTGAAAGTACATAAGTCAACTTTGAATTTCAGTAATATTTGTTCAGTTATGACAGCAGGAATATTTAACAGCAACGTCACTCCTTTCTAAAAAGGTGACGATTATTAAACGAATTATTAAACAAACTTCTAGAATACAATTATTTTATTAAACGGGTTTGATATAACAATGATTACTGGTTTTGATTATTTTTTGTGATAGATTTTTATGACAGGCAACTTTTGCTGCTACATATTTCAGCTTACTCTTAAATACTGAACGAATATTTCTGTAATTCAAGATTTAAGTAGACTTGATTAGATCTTTAATGCCTCATTCCTATAAAAAGCTTATTCTTCAAGGTTATTGAAACTTTAATTTAGCTTTACATTGGCATAATCTGGTAATTCTCCATTTATATATTACATAAAAGATCGATGAGACACTACTAGAATTATCAACATTTTTGTCTCCTTTCTGGGAATTATTAGTATTTTTAAGAACTGCTATGTTAATACTTATGCGGTTTTAACAATACTGTAAAATTTATTTTGAGCGTAAATAATTAATCTTGTTTGGGTGTAAAAAAAGGTTTAAGAAAATTAAGTTCTAATTCGACTATACTTTGCTAATTGTACTGTATATTTTCTTGTGTTAGATTCGATTCGATTTTTCTGAGTATTCAATAGCTTACTGAGCAAAACGTGAGATTTTCATTCATCTAGTTTATCTTTCATATTGGTATGTACAAAATATGCCATCTGATAATACTTCTTACTTTGCAGGTTACTCACCGGACGACCGGTCAGGTGATGGTGTTGAAAATGAATACGTCCCTTAGCAACCGCCCTAATATGCTTCGCGAAGTACAACTTATGAACCGCTTGTCACATGAAAATATTCTCAGGCAAGTATATTACTTTTTTTTCTTTAATGAATTTTTTTAATGTTTTTTATTGCGTGAGATTAATTTGAACACTAAATTGGTCTTGTATTATATTGTACTGGGCCTTGTACTTTCGACCAAAGTATGACAACTAGCGTGGGTAATTAACTATTATTACTACTTCAGTTAACATTCAAAATTAAAGTATGAAAACTTTGTAAGTTTCACAGTTCAGGGAATACAGTTTTTTTTTATTGCGCGTTGTGTTATATCTTCATATGGGTTAACAATATATAATCAGAGTGGGGAAATACGATAAAAATCTTATTAACCAGAAGTTTTTACTACAACCCAGAGAAAAGCTATATACCAACGTGGGAAGGTGGAGCAAAACATTTTCCATGTTTTATGTGCATTAAAAAAAATCGTACAACGGAATTAATAAATATTGGATTCAAAAGTGGAAGTTGATGCTCTTTCATTTAGAAATATTTTACCGTTGCAATTTTTCATAGCTTTGAAAATGACAGAACAAGACAGAAATATTACTCGCAGTTAGGGAGTAGATTTCCCCAGTCTTGTATATAGTTTAGTATGACTTAGTCTTGTATGGTTAGCGCTCTTGGCTACTGTTCTAAAGGACCTGGGTTCAAGCCCCGGGTAAGGCATGGATGTATGTATTGTTTTTCTGTTGAGGTTCTGCCAACCTCACAGACCTTCTACTATGGCATATAAACTGATAGGCTCCTGTCAGACCTCTGTGGCAAGCTGCTGCTTGAGGGGGTATTCATTTTTTATTTTATAGTTCAGTATGACTTATATAGCAGGTGCAGTTTTCAGCTTTTTAAATTAGCCCTAGTGTAGGGTTTTCAGCTTTTAAACTGGCGCTACTGCAAGAAACTTGCTCATCATTGCTTTGTACTAATAATTATCAGCCATGAGTCAAGTTTCATAATTTATTTTTGTGAAGATTCCAGCCATGAGTGAAAATACAAACTGAAAGAAAAAGATACGACCCTTCAGTTTCCACTCCTCAAAGATCAAAACAAAAATTATTTTCTAGTACACCACCCTCTGCCAGATATCTGACAGAAGCCTGTCTGTATAATGCGCTATAGAAACGCTCTCCGAAGAAGGTGAGATCTCAGCAGAAGGACAACAGAAGAAAGGAAAACATGCATGCCTTATCCTAGACTCGATCCTTGTCCCTTTGATGAGTATGGAAGCACGTTAACCACTCGGCCACGGAATGGTAATAAATTACCTCTCAAGCAGCTACGTACCACAGAGGTCTGCATGAACTTGTCAGTATAATACGCCATAGAGGAGATCAATAAGGAAGGCGAGACCTCAGCAGAAAGACAACACAAGAAAGAAAAGATCCATTTTTTTATCCGGGGCTCGAATCTAGATAAAGCAGACCGGGTCACTTTTTTATATCCACTCTTTAGAATTTGTACATATGTAATTTTGATTTTATAAAAGTAAATTTTTAATTTGAATTTCTTGTAAAGATTAATATTTTAGGTTTTTTTAATATTTAAAATTTTTAAAATTTTTCTTCTTGGAGTGGAAGAGCCTAAGGGCCTTCCAGTCACTATGGAATGCAATCACTACTCGTATAAAGCATAATAAAATGTGCGGAGTTTTTTTCCAGAAATATTTTTGTCTACTTCTTACTGCATCAGTTCATATTAATCATAATTTATATAAATTATAATCTGTAATGGATTTTGTTCAATGGCACCTTCTGCCTTTGCATCATAACCAGAACGTCCAGTAATCCTCTGGAGCAGTGCTGTCCAACTTCTCAAAGACCGCGGGCAATTTTTCCTTTTGCCAATATTTCGCGGGCCAAAAACAAAGAATAGAATAGGTAATTGAAAAGTCAGTTCATGTCACCTGCAAAAAGTATTTTATTTATACAAAAAATAATAAGTAATAATAAACCGATATAAATTTTCTAACCCTTT
Source organism: Ryuthela nishihirai (assembly GCA_038380435.1). Taxonomy (NCBI): domain Eukaryota; kingdom Metazoa; phylum Arthropoda; class Arachnida; order Araneae; family Heptathelidae; genus Ryuthela; species Ryuthela nishihirai. The sequence continues at coordinate 50,267,804 of JAWZYU010000019.1, read as the reverse complement.
CAAATATTTAATAAATTTAATGGGAGCGTTGTGGCCGTAGTTGTTGGGCAATAATTTCTTTTATTTCCATATCGATATTTGTCGTTGCGAACCGAAGTACATGTTCAAGTGTAGAGTCTTTCAAGCAGTTTCTGTATCTTGATTTTATATATTTCATATCAGAAAATGCGCGCTCGCAGATATATGTACTTCCGAACATTGAAATTATTTGGAGTCCAAAATCTTTCATTTTTTGATATTTTTCTTTAGACAAAAGTTTGAACAATTCTATTCCAGTTTCTCTATTAGATGCAATAATTGGATCGGCCTGAAGATCCCATAATTCCGTTTCATATTTAGGATTCTACGGTGCTAATATTAATATTTAATAGGATTACTGAATAAATTTAAACTTTGATTAAAGTCATCAAATTGAGTAAATTTTCTATTAAAATCTTCAATTAGGATATCTAATTTAGGAACAAATTTTTCAAAATTAACTGTTTTACTAAGTTGCTTTATTGTTTTCCTGCAAATTTGACTTCAACAATTGTAGTTTGTTTCTAAACCCAGTAACATGATTATAAAGACAACACACATTTTGATCTTTTCCTTGTAAGAATTTATTCAAAACATTTAAATAATCTGTAATGTCTGTTAGGAAAGCAAACGAACATAGAAAATTTTCATCAACAAAACTTGCTATTAAATCTTCATCGGTGCCCACTTCTGTGAGAAAAAGATGAATTTCATTTCGAAGTGTAAAAAATCTCTTGAGGCATATTCCGGCCCTTAACCAGCGAATATTACTATGTAAAAGCAGATCGTCATACTCAGCATGCAGTTCGTCCAAAAAAGCTTTATATTTTCTGTGTGTAAGAGAACGATTTCCGCCACGAATTAAATTGGTACGTCGTTTAGTCTCGGCGAAATGACACACAATGTCTCCTGGTGCACAATACAATGCAACATTCAGCAATGCATGCCATATGTATGTGTAGTGAGAGCAATTCGTGCTGTTAGATGCTTCTTATTACTGCAGCTCCATAGAAACATTTGTTTGATGACGCCGCACCGCTCTTAAAAGGTTTCAGAAGTTTGCCGATCAGCTTAAAAATGTTTTGTAAACTTTATAGAATAAGTGAGTTGAAGATTGCGTATCAAGTAAATTAATATAAGTTGACAAAAAATTATAAACGTGGATAACGGATATTTATTGAAAATTTCAAGTAAAAACTTGATTTTGTTCGCTGGCTACTCGTGCGGGCCGCTAGTTGGACAGCGCTGCTCTGGAGAAAAGGAATTCTCGGTTTCAAATAGAAAAAAGTTTTATGATTTACCATTGTTAGGCTCTCTAACTGTGGAAATTAAATCTATCGAAAAATTCGAAAGATATGAATAGTAGTCCAACCAAAATAGAATTTTTCTCTTAAAATAGTTGAGTTTACACTGGGAAGTGGCGAATATAACATTAATTGACATTTTTCAACTTTAGTGCCATATGATATGATTGTGGAAATTGGCAGTATTGGGAAATATGACAAATGCGAATCGTAATGTTTTAAAAGATTTTCTTCAGCGTCTATTGGACATACTAGTTTTGACGGAAAAACAAAAAATGCCAACGAACGAAATCTGTAGATTTAAATTTATCTAAATTATGATTAATGTGAATCAATGATGCAGTAAGAAGTACAGTACGGTTGGCAAATATATTTCTGGAAAAATTGATAAATGCAGTCTAGTCCAAAAAGAATTTTTAATTTGTCTCTTAAAGTTAAAGAAGAAATAAATGTATGCAAATTGGAAATAATACTACTCTATCCAGAGTAAATACACAGATTACCTGTAGATATATAATTCAATAAATAATTATTTGGAAAAAATTATTGTCGAACACCACTCTTTTTTCCTGAAAGGAGTAAAAACACGTATTTTTAGAAGTTAACCATCAACTTCTCAGGCGGCGGCGATTTAGCCATTTCATCAAACTAATTGCACGCCGTTTGCAAAGTTTCACGCTAGATTTCTAATCTTCAGAGTACTATCCACCCTTGCAAACAGGAGTAAACAGGCTGCCTGTCAACTGAACTGAGAGAGTCATTGTGTGCACATCGAGAAGACGAGGACATTTTGATCGCATCAGAGCATTTACGTTTGAAAATTGATGCGGATAGATGTATTGGAGATTGGATTTTAGTCGATATATGTCTTCTTCTGTGTGTTTTATTTTTGTACTAATTAAGCAATGACTACAAGAAAAAATTTCACCGAGATGACCAGTAATAAATAACTGCATCTATTTGATATTTCAGACAACTTTTTTTTAACTTATTTCGCGAGTAAATGTATAATATCGACCTGAAAGAGGTGGAATTGCTCTTAGTTGTTTTCTTCTTAAGGCTACATAAACTGTAAAAATTGTACATGTCATTGTACAGGCCATTTGATGACTGCGAGTTTAAAAAGGGTATGTAGTCATTTCACCAATTTTTTTCATTTGTAACTTGGAAGGGCTTTATTATCAGAACGCAGCGAGTCGATGAAATAAGATCCTTATCTACTGTGTTGATTAAACGTCAGCGGTGCAAAGGTCAAGTAGCGTCGGATAAGCATTTTATCAGTGTGAGAAAAATATGCCGTCCACAATGAGTTCAACTTTTTACCGCTAATATACTGATCTATCACAAAGAAGTAATATAATATCACCGCAATAACCTGTGAATAGCAAAATCGGTATGTAATTCTCACATTTTGCATATGTGACATTCACTTACATTTCCATGTGTGTTTGTATATGTGACATTCACTTACATTTCATGTGCGTAATTTTCGAGCATTTTTTTGCTTATATATTATGATTAAAAAATTAAAAATGAATTAATTGTGCTGAAAATTCTTTAGGTACTTGTTTCTATGATGAAAATCTCATGTTCGCCTTTTGCTGGTGAATGGGAGCGCTTATTGCTTTCATAACACAAAATTGTGTTTTGTAAAAATCTGGCTTGGGTTGTTTTTTCAACTGAGCGACACGTCTTTCCACACAATGGACAAGGAGCCCAAGAGCTCAGAGATGGCTGAAGGAACTATTACCACATATATGCTCGATTGGAGCTTGCGGAATTTGGGGGACAGGGGTGGCTCAGTCGGTAGGGTGCCAGGCTCGTAATCTGCAGTTCCCAGGTTCGAGTCCCGTCAGCGTTGAGAATTATCTCCGCAAAACTCGCCATGCCCACGGTCAGTAGGGGACACCGATGGGTTTGGAAAGCCGTCGGATGAGACGTTAAACCTTGGCGCCGTGTGTGGGAGAGCCATACTCTGTGCATGTTAAAGAACACACTGGATTGCCTTGACGGGAAGCTACTATGTCTCCCAATAGCTGTTCAGTGGGTGTCCTCCCCCAACCTTCTCTGAGCCTTCGGGGTCCTTGTGTCCTGGCCATTTAGCCAATTGTTTGCAAAAAAAGTTCCACTTAGAGATAAAACAACCTAACCCATCTTCCCGTAGTGCTTGTAATAATCTTTCTTTTCCTATCTTGTTCTGAACCTTGCGACGACCATTGTGATTGAACCTTGCGACGATCATGTGATAGAAAAAAAGGTGCGGCTGTGAGGTTAACAACCCAACTGAACATGAAAGCAAAAGTAAAGAACCCCTTTATTAAATATGATTCAATTTGCCCTTATGATATATGTAAATTTCTATGTGTAATTTCTTTTTTTTTAATTTTGGGCCTCGCATGCTTTCAAAAAATTGCGTCACGTTAGCTTATTTTCTGTTACTTCGACATGCTGCAAAGTGAGCATAGGAAAACTATTTCGTTTTGAATGATTAACCATCGGCAGTGTTCTGAAGTCCCTGAGGTCCTGTGGTGCAGTAGCATCTGCTGCTAGCATCAATATAGGCAACGGTAACCATCATCAGACTCGGTTGCAGGTGAAACTCGAATCAGGTCATGCGGAAAATTTGACTTTGTGCATGACTCTGGTTGATAATGGACCACTTAGTTCTGCCGTTGTCGCTACTAATAGTTTTCAAGGACGTATGTTTACTTTTGTTTCTCTTTATGGTATGAGGTATTAAACGGAAGTCTATTAAGTTTGTTCATACATCGTATTCTTGAATTTTGCTATTGTTTGAAAAGTTCTTAAACTTTTCAAACAATATGGCATAACCCTATGGCATAACATCCCTTCGACGGATGGCAGCCTTTCCAAGATCATTGTTTTTATGAAATTTACTGCGATTCCTTTAAAGTTTGGTTTTAAGCACAATCATACATGAATGAACATTAAAAAGAACATTCCGATTAGTTTAAACAAGTTCATAATTCTGAATTTCTTAGGGAAAAAACAAGGTTCTACTTCTGCCTTCCCAACTTTTAGAATTTGAAGCACTGTTCTATATACGTTAATGAATTTCGTACAGAATCATTAATGAACTGAAAAAGAATATTAATATCAAACTTTCTCTGCACAAAATCCCCTTTTTTTTTATTTTCCCTCATCTTGAACCAAACTCTGTTGACATCCTTGTTTGCTACATTTTTAACAAATTTCTTAATCAACGATATATTAAAAAGGTTTGATACATTCTCTTAGATACAAATAAAGTGCTGGAAGGAAAAAAATATGTAAAATGTCCCAAAACAGAATCAGTTGCACCAGAAGAGTATATGTCTATATTAAATTTCAAACTAAAATAGCACATACTCAAGAAAGAACATTTTAATTGTCAAATAAGCAAAGGATTGTAATATACAGATTGTGAATAATTATTTTCAGATAAAACTATTGACCAGAACGTCAATAGTTTTATCACTAATCATCATGACCGACCGCTGATTTAGAATTAATTCTCGCTTGCAGCAGGAGTCCCGCCGTATTCCTTGAAAAACGGCTCTTTCCGCCGGGTCGTCGCATTGATGTCTAATAACAAAAAGTTTTCGAGCATATTCAGATACGTCACCTATAACTGTTTTTTTTTTAAAAATGCCCGCAAACTTTTGCAAACTGGCGAAAAATTGGGTATTTCATTTCATGGCCTTTCCATTTGTTTTCCTTTCGTGTGACACTTATGCATGTTTAAAATTGTAAAGTTATTTTGTAATTTTCTTCCATATCGCTCACCCATATTTTTGTGAATCAACTTTTTTTATTCTCTTACAACACTATCCATTAAAATTTTAATATGATGGTTTTTTCATTTTGATATTTCATTTTTTAATTATATTTTGAAATCTATATTTCTGTTAGATATTTCTTATATATAAATAGTTTGTAAGAAAATTCTAATTTTGTCGGTGTTACGTAATATGAGCAAATGCAACAAAGTTTCAAATTTGGTCTAATTTACTCCTTAACGTCTTGAAACTCAGTTTGGAGTTTTTTTTTACATACTCGCAATTTTTTTTACATGGTTGATTATAAGTAAAAGAATAGGAGGGCGGTTATTATTCCGAAATTGCAATTTTAACGAATTTACATTTATTACAACAACGTCAACAATTTTATATATCAGTCACGATATTTTTGTGATACCTTTAATTTCTATTTCAGATTTATGGGTGTTTGCGTCCATGAAGGTCAACTTCACGCGCTGACAGAGGTAACATTTTATTTCTCAACTATAGAATTTCGTAGACTTTAATTATAATATGAATATGCCTTTTTTACTTTAGTGTACAAATACTGAGTAAGTTCTTATTTTAGTTATTATATTTTTTTGTCGTGCAAACAGAATTGCTAGCAGTGTTATGTTCTAAGTGATGCCTGACTCCATATCGTTTACCATATGAGAGGCGGTTGACCTATCACCATCAATTCCTCACATTTGTTAGGTTAATAGGAATTGCCAGTGGCCTAACAGATTGCACTTTTCACTGCCAGTAATATATTAGGTGCTCGGCTAACAGACTACAATTGTGTGAGTAGGTTAGTAATACACCCAGTAGTCAGCGAGTACTAGGGAAACGAGGGTCTTTTCAGCAGCTCGACTATCGTGAGTATGGGGAGGAGGGATGGCCAGGTGACTCATTTCCTGCATCCTTTATACTCAGTCAAAGCGGAATGCATGCGTTCCTCTGGCTGGTCGTTTCCGCATTAGTTTTGAGAACTTCAGCGAAAGTAAGTAGATTACGAAATGGAACGGGAGAGAACGTTTCGGCACTTCACTCGGCCCCGACAGGCCCTGCTGGCGACGCCCACTTTGCGCTATTGCTGGGACAAGGATTTTCATTGAGCACGGTTTTATCATTTTGATAATACAAATCTCGGTGCAGTTTAACAAAAGTAGGTATGAGCGAGAGTGTTTGATGGCTCTCTGCCATTGTAAAGTGGGTTGTTCAATGGATCTTTGTTTGCGCTGCATACATCAGATAATTAGGGCCTTCTTCCTGTTTGATTTTTTTAAAACGAAACATTACATTTGAAAAGAGTAGCGGGCTAGAAGTCGTGCAGTTTGTCCTAGAAGGGCTTTGTTGAAGAGGAGACGATGAATTGTTCGAGATAATTTGAAACAGCTTTATTCTTTTACCAAAATAGGTAAATGCTAACTCTCACCTTTTGCTTCAGTAATTTGTAACTGGGATTTCTCTGCTTCAGAAATTTAATATTTTCTTTATTTTTGTAATGTCTTCCCGTGATTGTTTTAATGTATGTATTTCTTTTACTAAACGAACATTGAAATCGTAATTTTGCCTTTAACGTTCGTTTTAATTCTCAAGTTCCAAGTGTGTGTTGAACTTTAAATATCTGTTTTAACTAAGTAATATAAAATTAAAAAAGTCTCTTTAAATGCAACAAGATTTTTAGCTTGTTTTAAGAAAAAGAATTAATGTTTTCACTTTGTTGTGTGTCTATATGTCGACATTTAGCCTTTTTATTTTTAGAGATAAAAATTATTTTTGTGTTGGATACGTGTTGACGAAATTTTGCGATTCGCACTTTCCAAGTGTCCCAAAAGTTTTAATCGTACCCTCTTACCATATAAAAATGTTAAAATTGCGAAATTTTAAATGAATATTGCAAACGATGATTTCTGCTAGAAATTTGAAAATTTGGTAATTTACGCTTGTAATCAGAGAGGGGGAAGAGAGAGAAAAGCATCTTTTTTGTTTCAAACAATTTTTTACAATGTTAGTTTCATAATGGCATAAAATATTTTACACTAGAAACATTTTTCGCCAAAAAGTTACACAGAAAATTGTCCGAAAATGAGGTGTCACAATGCAATGGGCAATGTTCTTTAATAAGGAGTGTGGTCACACCTTACAACAGTACAGGAATGGCAGCGATGGTTCCATATTGTTTATGATGTTGTGAATCAGCGCAGTAGAGAGTAAAGACCATTGTTTCTTTAAAGCAGTAATAAGCTCCCCCGTTGTTTCAGGTGGTGGGATGAGGGCAGCAACACTTCTCCCTAGAGCATCCCACATATGCTCAATCGAATTTAGGTTGGGAGATCGAGCTGGCCACTCCATGCACATAATGGTCTCCACTTGAAGTTATTGTTCCACTAGTCGAGCTCTGTGTGGACGAGCGTTATCGTCTTGTAAGATGAATGTTTCACCTATTGCACTGGCGTAAGAACGTACATAAGGGTTCAGAATGTCATCTCTATACCTTGAGCATTGAGGTTCCCACTCGTCAACACATAGAAGTTTGTGCATCCACCTAAGTCAATGCTCAAACACACACTCTACTTCCGCCATAACTCTCTCTTTGACGGATGTTACTGGGATGACAGTGGGTACCTTGTTATCTCCATATCAATGTCTGGAATAATTCTTCAAGCAATATCTGGATTCATCTATGAAGAGTATGGACCTCCATTGCACTTCTGTCCAGTTAACTAATATGCGTGCCCAATTCAACCGCTCTCTCCTGTGACGGATATGCAAATTACTAGCCTTCTAGCGTACAGACCTCCCTCATGAAGCCTTCTATGCACAATAGAAGTTGATATAACCCTCACAGTGACTGCTGCAAGAGGGGATCGTAGCTGAGAGGGAGCAGACATCCTACTCCCTCGTGCTGTAATCACAGATATTGGTCTTGTACAGCGGTCGTAACTCTAATCCTTCCTCGGCTAAACTTACGAGATGCAGAATTCGTGCTAAGAAATTGATTCCACAGTCTATGGATCACAGAAGGACTAACATTCAGCTATCGTGCTACGTCTGACTGACTTTGGCCTGCTTCGAGCCGGCCAATAGCTCCCCACCACAGTTCATGTGGCAAATGATGTCTCGAGGTCATGCCTACAAAATGGCTATTTTGAATTTTACATTTACAACACAAAATAACGATCTACTCCAAAACACTCATTTTTATGCTCATTCAGCATTACTTTACTGGTTACATGAACAAGTTTGGTGAGGATTGCACAATTTTTTGGCGAATTATCGCAATTTTTCTTTAATAATGGAAACTAGTGTAGAACTTAATTTGACTGAGATGATCATGTATAAACGACTCAGTCCGCATTGAGTACATAAGTAACCATTTTGCAACTCTATATTTTAAAACATGTTGCGTTATATTGCATCAGCCCACCATATACACAACCCCCGGAGGTATTGCATCATTGTCTGATGCAATGTAGTTGAGTCATGACATCGCGGCTCCTACGATCACGGACAAAAGATGATGCAATCGTTAGTTGTAAGTGACGTTTCGTAGGGTGTGCAAGTATTTGCTACTCCCATTTACCCTTGAGTCATAAGTCCAACACAAGTGATCCTTGCGTTGGGTTGGGTTGTTTTACCTCTGAGCGGCACTTTTTTGCACACCATGGGCTAAATGGCCAGGTCACATGGACTCCGAAGGCTCAGAGAAGGTTGGAGGAGGGGACCCACTGGAGCAGCTGTTGGGAGACAGATGGTAGCCTCCCGTCAAGGCCATCCAGCATGTTCTTTAACGTGCACAGGGTATGGCTCTCCTGCACACGGGGCCATGACTTAACGTCCCATCCGACGGACGGCGGCCTTTCCAAACCCATCGGTGTCCCCTACTGACCGTGGACGGGGCGGGGAATTTTGCGGAGATAAATCTCAACGCTGACCCAGCTAGGACTCGAACCTGGGAACTACAGATTACGAGCCTGGTGCGCTACTGACTGAGCCATCCCCGCCCCCGAGTGATCCTTGCAGTTTTAATCCAGCAGTAGTGATGCTTTGTAACTGCGTTAATAGTGCAGATACATTTCGTTACATTTGCAGGGAAGTGACTTTTGCAAGCCAGAATAGGGCCATCACTCCAATAGTGAAAGTGGCATATGAGTTTTGGATTTAAGATTAGGGACCAGGACAAGGCCTGGGTCCTACACACATGCTGCAATACGTGTGCAAGAAATCTTCCGAAGTGGCTGAAAGGCAAAAAAGTGGCAATGCCATTTGCTGTTCCTATGGTTTGGAGAGAGCCAAGCATTCATGCAAATGACTGCTACTTCTGCATGGTTCCACCTGTTTCTGGAGGCATCACAAGGAAAAGTAGTGGATAGTAGTGTATCTAATATACAATTTGCTCTCCGACCAGTTCTGCATGGCGAAGGCCTTCCCATTCCCGAACCTCTAAAATAATTTTCCATTGATTCAGATGATGAGGAGGGAGGCGAACCAATATCGGATTCTCCGCAGCCTTTGGTGTCTAATGATGATCCATATGTCTGCCACGGTGCGTCATATACACCATACATTCTCACCGAAGAAGAAATGAACGATCTTGTTCGCGATCTGGAGCTGTCCAAGGCCAAAGCAGAGTTACTTGGATCAAGACTTAAACAATGGAATCTTCTCAAGGAAAATGCCCGAGTGACTTCGTTTCGAATTCGTCATGAGCAGTTTGCGCCTTACTTCAGAAAGGAAGATAACCTTGTGTTCTGCTCCAATGTAGGTGGCCTGATGAATGCCCTCGGAATCTAACATGACCCCCAAGAATGGCGACTATTCATAGACTCCTCGAAATTGAGTCTCAAGGCGGTGTTGCTGCATAATGGAAATCGACTTCCATCCATTCTGGTCGGACACGCTGTCTACATGAAAGAAATCTACGACAACCTAAAACAGCTGTTGAACTGTCTTCAATACAGCAAATATGGTTGGCATCTCTGTTGTGACATGAAGGAAGTGGCTCTGTTGATAAGTCTGCACCTGGGATATATGAAGTACTGCTGTTTCTTATGTGAATGGGACAGCCGAGCAAAGATTTTGCACTACGTGAAGAGAAACTGGCTGCAGAGGAAATCTCTGAAGGTCGGAGAGAAGAATGTGGAACACCCAGCACTGACAGAAACGCACAAAATCCTGCTACCGTCCCTACACATCAAACTCTGTGTGATGAAAAACTTCACACAGGAAAAGCCATGGACCGGACTGCATCAGCTTTCAAGTAGTTGGCTGACAAATTCCCTCAACTCAGCGAAACGAATATTAAAGAGGGAATTTTTGTGGGTCCTCACATCTGCGAGCTGTTCAGAGATCTGATGTTCGACAACCTGCTTCAGAGTGACGAGAAAAGGCTTCGACACGTTTCGTCTGGTGTCAACTAAATTCCTCGGGAATCTCGGGGCAGGGGCGGGGTGGCTCAGTCGGTAGCGCGCCAGGCTCGTAATCTGTAGTTCCCAGGTTCGAGTCCCAGCTGGGTCAGCGTTGAGATTTATCTCCGCAAAATTCCCCGCCCTGCCCACGGTCAGTAGGGATACTGATGGGCTTGGAAATGCTGCCGTCCGTCGGATGGGACGTTAAGCCGTGGCCCCGTGTGCGGGAGAGCCATACCCTGTGCACGTTAAAGAACACGCTGGATGGCCTTGACGGGAGGCTACCATCTGTCTCCCAACAGCTGTTCCAGTGGGTCCCCTTCCCCAACCTTCTCTGAGCCTTCGGGGTCCATGTGACCTGGCCATTTAGTCCATGGTGTGCAAAAAAGTGCCGCTCAGAGGTAAAACAACCCAACCCATCTCAGGGCAGACAACTACAAGAAACTGGTTAAGGACATATTGTCTCTGTATCACAAACTTTATTGCAATATGTCCTTAAAGATCCAATTTCTCCATTCCCACTTAGATATCTTCCCCGATAACTGCGGCATGGTTAGTGATGAGCACAGTGAACGTTTTCACCAGGACACTGCAACGATGGAGAAACGATACCAGGGTAACTGGTCCACTTCAATGTTGGCTGACTACTGTTGGACGCTCGCCAGAGATATCCTGAGCAGCTGTACAAGCGATGTCGGAAGTAGAAGCGGAGTTTTACCAATACATGTCATATGTGCGTATTACTATATTATATAAGAAACTATTGCGGATTTCTCAGAAATCGTAGCCAATTTTGCATATTCGTTGTCGTATTTGTGTTCAGCACCTTGAAATCTTTAAGAAATGGCTACTTTTATCTCAGACGCATGGCTTTTATGAAAATTTGTTGCCCAGTGTTATTTACTGTATTTTTTAATTATTTTTGTGGCAAAGAGGTTAGTTAAATTGTAATTTACGAGTTCTTGCAAATATGCTATCTTGCAAATATGCTATTACTTTAATTGTGTAATGAGTGTTATACGCCCTTGTAACTGAGCACGTATTGCTAAAACTGAAGGGTAGATTGGTTACGTGGTTCAAATTGGATAGATTAATCAAGAGATTTTTACCCCCCCCCCCCCCCCTCAAAAATCTTTGAGAATGATAGTATGGGTAATGGAGGGCAAAAATTATTAAACTTGTTTATATTTCAAGCACTTTTTATTAAACTTTTTGAAAACCTCTAAAACTAAGGAGAAAATGTTACAATGCATCTTTTGCCCCCCCCCCCCCCCTTTTTCCGTATCGATTGTGTCGTTCGCCCCCACCTCCTTTATTTTTTACCCTAAATCCGGGCCTAGTCATAATTAAAGATAAGCAAAATGGGCTGATTAAATTTAGTTTTCTGGGAATTTCTCTGTGAAAAAATTAACCCTTGACAAATCGTCCATGGAAACAGTGTGTCCCCTTATAATTCTAGTAAGTAAACAAAAGTATTAAATATATCTTCAGTGATGTAAACTGTAAATCTATTGGCGTAAATGTTAAAGATTAGCATAACTAATATGTATTGAAACAGATCTCCGGAACAATATCAGATGCATTTTGAAATTGTTCTCCCCCTTTTAAAGGAAATGGAATAAACTTTTAAATTGCAATTTATCAAATGTGCAAAAATAATACCAATCAACATTCACTTGGCGATGTGGACAAACTGCTTCAGGAGATAGATTTTGCTCATGGGCCGTAGGTTGCACCTCATCTTTGATCGATTTATTTTTGTGATTAAAGATCATCGAAATAATCTACATGTTATGGGAATTTTCATTCGTATAAGGACGTTCATTAATAGGACGAGTGTGATAAGATCTCTTCCTGGATATTAGAAGATATAATTGTATCGTATATGTTCGAGCATTGCATTCCAGATATTAAAATGCACATGTAACTAAGCTCAATTTGTATGAAGTAATAAACTGATATTTTTCATGTGTATTTTAAGCAGTACTTAGAAGTAGTTGGGTCTGAGTGTCATTTTTTTTGCACACAATAGGTTAAATTGCAGATCACAAGGACTCCGAGGGCTCAGAGAAAGTTGGGGAGGGGACCCACTGGACAGCTGTTGGGAGACAGACTGTAGCCTCCCGTCAAGACCATCGTGTTCTTAAGGGTGCCCAGGGTATGGCTCTCCCGCATATGGGGCCACAGCTTAACGTTCCATCCGACGGACGGCGGACTTTCCAAGCTCATCGTTGTCTCCCTATTGACAGAGAGCAGAGCACGGGAATTTTGAGAAGATAAACCTAAACGCTGGCCCAGCTGGGACTCGAACCTGGGAACTGCATTTTATCAGCCTGGCGCGCTACCGACTAAGCCACCTCCGCCCCGCTTAGAAGTAGTCATGCTACCACTCTTTTGCAGTCATTCTTATATATAGAATTGTTTTTCTTTTAAAACGAGGACGTTCGTATCAGGTAAGAGTAGGTTTTAAATGTGTTTCGGCGCAGATGACACGGAAACCTGTCCACTGCCAAGTGGGCAGGCTTAGTCACATGTGACTCCGTGTCACGTGTTGTCGGAGGCGACACGTGTGGCGCAGCAAAGCTCTGCCACGCGACCGCTCTCCTCATATGTCGCAATTTCAAGTAGAGGTTTTGACTACTCTGCGACTTTGACACACGACTTAGTCATCTTATTTAAAAGTAATTGTTTCCTTGTTCTTATATATTCCCAATCGCAAAAGTAGCCTTGTTATTTAGTCTTTCAACAGTCTCGTAATAATTGCGCGCGCTCTTTGAGCTGCTTTAGATTTGATCTGAATGAATGTATTTCGATTGTGAAAATGGGAAAACATTAGTTTTGTTTTCGTATCTATGATTAGGGAAATGGCGCGCACAAAAGCACAAGTATCTTTGGTAAAAGCCTTGTAATTTGTTGGAATAAAATTGCATTTTCTTTTTAAATTCCCGTGGAAGAGATGGTAAAACCTTTACGATGCAGATAGCATTTAATTGCGTACAATACTCTGCTATTCATAAAAGAAACTGTGTGAACCAAAATCTACATTAAGTTTAGTTGTTTTACCTCTGAGTGGGGGGCGGCTCAGTTGGTAGCGCGTCAGACTCGTAATATGCAGTTACCAGGTTGAGTCCCACCTGGGCTAGCATTGAGATTTATGTCTGCAAAACCTTGGTCAGTAGGAGAATCATACCTTGTGCACGTTAAAGAAGACGTTGGATGGCCTTGACGGGAGACTACCACCTTGTCTCCCGAAAGCTGACCAGTGGGTCCTCTCAACCTTCTCTGAGCCCTTGGGATCCTTATGCCGCTCAGGGTAAAATAACCCAACAACCTCTGAGCGGCACTTACGTGCACACAATGGACTAAATCAGGGGTGGGCAATTATTTTCGTATCTACACTGCGCATGCGTATTGACATGGCCGTCCCAGTGGAAAATACGAGACGAATCTTTGGTCGCGCACGGGAAGGAAATCTCGGTTCAAGGCGGATTTTTCTGACTGTCTTGGCGGGCCACAAAAAACTTTTCGCGGGCCGAATGTGGGCCGCTATTTGCCCACCCCTGGACTAAATGGCTAGGTTACAAGGATCTCCAAGTCTTAAGAGAAAGTTGGAGAACATGATGGAAGCCTCGCGTGAAGGCCATCCAGCGAGTTTTTTTAACGTGTGCAGATTATGGCTCTCCCGCACAGGCAAATTATGAAAATCTGTGTTTAAATTCAGATACTTGCCGATAATTCTTGCCAATTGAATGTGAGTCACTCTTGAAATCTTTATATGTGACATTAGATGGTATTCTATAAATTGTACAGTGAATTCTTCAGAATAAAACTGTGCTTGGACTCAGATATTAATATTTGAGTAATATACGTTTAGTGTTTTCCTCAAAAATTAAAATTAGTGGGTTTAAAAAATTTGGGATGTAGGAAAATTGCGGAACTGTTGGCTGACTCAATACAGGTAAAACTGGTAAATATTATTGATTGATTTAAATGCAAATCTTCACTGGATTATGATAAAGTTAAACCAATCTATATTAAAGACTAAGAATAATATTGTCTGTGCTATTGCAAACTCATGAAAATTGTTATTCGTCCAGTTTATAAAAAGGGGTTGGTAGCTCGCCAGGCTCGTAATCTGTAGTTCCCAGGTTCGAGTCCCAGCTGGGTCAGCGTTGAGATTTATCTCCGCAAAATTCCCCGCCCTGCCCACGGTCAGTAGGGATACTGATGGGCTTGGAAAGGCTGCCGTCCGTCGGATGTGACGTTAACCCGTGGCCCCGTGTGCGGGAGAGCCATACCCTGTGCACATTAAAGAACACCCTAGATGGCCTTGATGGGAGGTTACCATCTGTCTCCCAATAGCTGTTCCAGTGGGTCTCCTCCCACCACCTTCTCTGAGCCTTCGGGGTCCATGTGACCTGGCCATTTAGCCCACGGTGTGCAAAAAAGTGCCTCCCAGAGGTAAAATAACCCAACCCAGTTTATAAAAAGAATTCTAAAAAATTTTTGTTAAGTAAAAACCTATTGCGCTGTTAACAGAGTTTGATAAAAAATATGGAAAAATTTATTCTGATCATTTTGAGGAGCTATTTTAATAAAATTGGATTTGTATCAAATCAACAATTTGATTTCTGGAAAGTAATAGAAAGTTAATAGATATTATTAATAATATTAATGTTGATTTAAATTTAAGGAAAAATGTATTATTTTAATGGATTTGAATAAGGCATTAATTAAATGTAGTATCACTGTTTAGGCTACTACTTGTAATTCACATACCAGTCGTGTTTTTAAATTAGTATTGCCAAGAATTTCTATGACAGCAGGTGCCAGTAGTTCATCGAAACCATAAAATTCACTAGAAATTTATCAATGAAAAGATTCTTAAAAAAAACTTTAATAATAATTATGATCATAGTACTAAAGAAATTTAGATTTCTTATATTTTGAAACGATTTTCTAGAGAAATTGAAAACTGGAAAAAATTCCTATGGTTGAAAATTTCCTAAACGAATGACTACTATTTTGAAAATGATAGTTTATATTTGTATTTTCTGAAATATGAAGTAAACCTTAGTAATCAATCTGTATATATACATCCGATAAGCTTTAGCTTAGCAGTTCGTAAATATATTGTTGTATGTGTATAACGTTTGTAATAAATTTAATTAAACCTCGGGACCTAGGCAAGGCCAACCTTATTTTGGACTATTACGCAAATATTAATTGTTAGATCAATCATTTGCCTTATTTTTGCACGTTAATCCATCAGTATTTGCCTTAAAGGCCCTGGGGGTAGGGGGTTCACAACAGTGGGGCTTGGTGTTCTGTAAATTGACACCCCCGCACCCTCGAGATTCTTCTGATCTAGATTAAATAGCCCTTTGAACAGCAATAAAGTACCAATGAAGCACAAAATAACTTCAAATCTGCTAATTTTTAAATTGAGTACTCGTTGAAAGCTCTTACTTAAGGGGACGGAAGATTAGTAAAGCTCATCAGCGAAAGAAAAGTAATACCGTATTTATTAGTCTTGAATTATTCGGTGTTGGAACTGGCGCTTTTTTTTAATAGCTGTAAAAGTAAACGCGCCATTTCATAGGTGATGCAAATATATTCCTAAAGAATTCCTTTTTAGGAATTTCATGCAAACTCTTTTCAAGTACATCTGAGATTGTTTCATTTTGTAATTTTATTTTCTTGTGTTTGTCTCCTTTTTTGGTTGGTGTATTAAAATTGTGAAAATGTTATTTTTCCCAAGCCCTTTTTTCGACAGAATGTGCCAATAATTCTGGCAGTGGAGCTGGAGGTTATAGATGTGCATAACATAGCTTTCACCCCAGTCTCCCTATCTTGCTGACCTCTGTAATGGGGTCATGTCATTGTAATACTGCCGCTCCCTATAGCCATAATCTTGGGCTAAATGGGGTGCCCTTGCCGAGTGCCCCTTTCGGTGACCCACTTTGTATCTTGCGGCATCTCTTATGGCCCTCTTTTGTTGTTATTGTAGTTAGTAGACGATGCTCATAGTCTTGGCTCATACTTGGAGTGAGGGAAGCACGTGAATTGTAGAGATGTCGGATATTTCTTACTTTTGAAACCTTTTTTTTTATATAAAATAAGTTCATAGCATCTAAATTAAACGTCGTATTTAAATCAGTTTGACTCAACTTGTTTAATTTATGACTGGTATACTATTGACGAGTCGTTAATATCCTCTCTTTGTGAATTTTAGATATTAAGCGATGAGATATTTATATATATATATATTTGCAGGCATGAGATATTTATAACGATTCTGTAAAAATAAGTACATTAATTTAGTAAGTTTGCTTCCTTAAGTGTTTGAAAATATATTCACTTTTGCACTTAATTTGGGTATGCTCTAGTGTTCGAGATTTCTTCAGTTCGAAATTCTATTACGAAAGTTCACTAGTTATGTATTTCGAATTTTGGGGTTTTTTTTTAAGGTTATTTCGTAATTCGAATAAATGTTTGAAGTGGTTGCAATAATATAATGATCCAGTGACAAATGTAATCCGTTAACGTTATAATAAAAAATGAAATTATTCCTATAGCGCTACTTGCCGCAAAGGTCTAACAGGAGCCTAATATGCCACAGATAATATCTGTAAGGAAGGCGAGACCTCAGCAGAAAGACATGCAAAAAAAACAACAACTATGTCCTATTCGGAGCTTGAACCCAAGCCATTTGACGCGCACCCAAGCACGCTAACCATTTCTCCACTAGCTGAAGAAATATAAATTAATCTAAGGGGGCAGTGAAATCTCTGAAGGAGAAAAATGGTAGAAGCATTAAAATTAAATTTATATCTGTTAATGAGTAGGGATATAAACTGACAGGCTCCTATCAGACCTCTGTGGCAAGCAGCTGCTTGAGGGGGTATTTATTTTTATTTTATTATTTAATGAGTAGGGATATAAACTGACAGGCTCCTATCAGACCTCTGTGGCAAGCAGCCGCTTGAGGGGGTATTTTTTTTTATTAATGAGTAGGGAAAAAAACTAATAAGGAAATGAAAATATTATTTGCTAGGCCTCGTCCTGCTTTTAATGGGAAAAAAAGGTACATTGTTTTAGCTTTGAAAAATCTGTCGTCTGCCAGGAGAGATGTTAATACATGTGCGGGAGAGCCATTTTTGGTGGGGCGGGGATGGCTTAGTTGATAGCGAGCCAGGCACGTAATCCGTAGTTCTCAAGCTCGAGTCCCACCTGGGTCAGTGTTGAGATTTATCTCCGCAAAATTCCTCATCCTGCCCTCAGTAAGCACAGGACATAGATGAGCTAGAAAGGCCGCCGTCCGTCGGCTGGGACGTAACACCATGTCCCATGTTCTGGAGAGACATACCCACGTTAAAGAATATACACTGGCCGGCCTTTGGCAGGAGGTTACCCATCTGTCTTCTAACAGCTGTCCAGTGGGTCACCTGGGTTCAACTTCCTCTGAACCCTTGGGGTCCTTCTGAACTGACCATTTAGCCCATTGTGTGCAAAAAAGTCGCTTGTAGGTAACCCCCCCCCCCCAAAAAAAAATGCCCTGAATGAGTAAGCATCTCGTAACTAATTATTAGGGTGGGGATTCTCATGCCGTAGCCCACCAAACTCGTATTCTGCAGTTCACAGGTTCGATTCTCATCTGTGCCAGCATTGAGATTTATCTCTGTAAAACATCCCACCATGCCCTCGGCCAGTAGGGGACACCGATGGGCTTGTATAGTCTGTCGGATGGGACTTTTGCGGAAGAGAGCCCTACCATGCGCACGTTAAAGAACATGTTGGATGGCCTTGACGGGAGGTGACCATCTGTCTCCTAACAATTGTCCTGTAGTTCTGCTCCTCCCAACCTTCACTGAGCCTTGGGGCCATTGTGACCTGGCCGTTTAGCTCAACTGTGTGCAAAAAAAAGCGTTCCTCAGAGGTAAAACAACCCAACCTGGTTCGATTTTGCCCTCCTCCCCCACACACGTAATTTTTCTAAATCCAGCCTTTATGGTCTCAATGTTGTACTACAAAATAATAGGGCCTCTCAGGGATAAAATAACTCATTCTACTATTGTGCTATTATGCTTGAACTGATTTTCTATTGTCACAACAGTAAAATCATATCGAACATGCTGCCGACAACAGTAATTCATACCACGGAACTAATTCTTAGGTTACCAGACGCTATTTAGCATGATAAAATATATAAATCGATCAATAGCTTTAATCTTAAGAGAGTAATTTTTGTATTGCGCAGGGCTTCTCACACTCTTGAGTTCACTCAGTCGCATAATAGGTGTGCAACGCTACATGCAAGTTACACTTTTGTTTCTGTTGTCGAATCATTTTAGCTGACTAACACAAAATTTTCTTAGCTTAATTAGAGCGTACTATCATAGTAACATTTGCGTTTTTTGCATCCCCCCCCACCAAACAAATATAGCCCAAGGTAGAACAAAGGGAAAATAATGATTGAAAACAAAGACAGAAAATGTTGACTGTCTTTCTTGCGCGTAAGTGTTGGTTTGGCCACCACTGGCACTTCACGTTATCGGTATTTATCAAATCACGGTACTTTCCTCTTCCTGTTCTTCTATGAGAATAGGCCCATGTATTGGTCAGAAAGCGAAAGGAAGACAGTAGAGCAGGCCATGAACCGAATTGAGAGTTGGGCGGGACGCTTCTAACCAGGTCTCTAACCCGATGGTTATTCTCCACTTTGCAACGTGTTAACCTGCTAATGTTGCCGTTGTGCAGTTCCGAAACTAATCGGTTCTACGGGAGGCTGCACCGAAGGAAAGAAAGGGGGAGGAGGAGGGAGCCGTCGCATCTTCACGGTTATGTTGCAGCTTGCACTTGGTTTCGTTAGGAGAGCGTGACCGGACAATGGGAGGTGGAACGCTGACGCAGAGCTTTCTTGGCGGTTGACTTGGCAAAGCAGGTGTGGCAGCTGGACTGTTTTCCGCAGTTCAGCGGGTTTACTAGAGTTTGACTTTTTTGGAGACAGAAACAAGCGCAACGCTATAAACGTTTGGACTGTTTTTTACCATCTTTAATTACTCTTCATTAGTAGTAGTACTATGTGAACCACTTGAACGTTTAAATGAATAACCAAAATTACCTGTACCTTGGCTTTACTGTAACCCCTGCATGAAATAAAATTATTATTATTATTATGTAACCCAGTGGCGCACAGCCTTGGTCTGTTAACAGGCCGCACAAGATATATTTTCCGATTCTGCGCCGCAGTAAGAAAATTGTAGTAAATGTGATTGTAGTTCTCGAATTATCCAAGTCTGGCGATATTAGAGCAACCATATAAGATACTTTTGTGCCGATTCTTATAGAGAAAAAACACTGTTTCACCAAATTTTAACATAAGGAACACATTGAAGGCATAACTTTATACGAAATATACAATATTTCACTGAGAAAATTGCAGAAATATTTACATTATTTACAAATATACAATATATAATGTTAAATATCTTCTAAATTTTTGACATCAACATAAGCCGTGGCGGGCCGCACAAAAAACTGTGTCGGACCATATGGTCCGCGAACAGCTAGTTGGGCAACACTGATGTAAGCTAACCATTGTCAAAGACACGAGTCAAGATTTGGCAGAAAATATTTTTTTAAACTATTGCAATTTTTTTTCTATTATGAGCAAGTATGTTGCAGAAAATACAATTTTTCAGTGACTTAAAGTAATTACCTACAATAATTATCAAATTATTGTCCACATGTCTCTATGAACCAATTTCACCAGAGACAATAAAATAACAAATGCGAAACCATGCAATATATTAGGAAACGATACCTATTTCTGGATAAGTTACAGTGGAGCTCAGTTTAAAACTTTTAATAGATACAGCTGAACTCCATTTTAGTTTTTAAAGTATTGTTTGAATTCATGACACTATCTGCCATTTGCCCATTATCATTTGTAATTTATTCATTCAGGAAAAAAGGATAATGAGAATAAGTGAAATTACGCTGGTGTCCAAAAGTTAAGCATAGGTGACGAATTGGATAAAATGAAAAATACGAGACTATTGAATGACATTGGTGATATAGCGCAGATGTGGACTACTGAAGGAAAAAACAAATGCACGATACATAAAATATAGGAAAAACTGGAGCAATGCACTGTAGTTCAATACGGTGACAATCGGAGAAGTTACCTGGAGACGTATTCGCTCCTTCATGCAAGTTCAGTAAGGTGTCTGTAACCTCTTACACCGATACAAGTGTCACATCGATGTTGCATGCTGTTGGCGAGGGAGTAAGAAGTTCCTGTGGCATTAAATCCTACTCCTGTACAAAAGCAAATCGGAGCTCCTGGAGAATTATTGGAGGAGGTGACGAGCTGAAATACATCTCCTCAATACATCCCACACATGCTCTTTAGCGTTGAGGTCCAGCGAATATGCTGGCCATGGCATAGCTGGAGTCTTCCTTTTCAAGGAAATCATCAACTGCACGAGCCCTATGTGGATGCGCATTATTGTCCATAAACATGAATTGTATGCCAACAGCACCCTAAAAAAGTCTCACATTGATTCGAGAATTTCGTCTCTGTATCTGAGGTCTGTCAAAGTTCTTCCAGAAAAGACATGGAGTGGCATGCGGTCATGTGACGACATAATGCCACACCAGACCAGTAAACCATCACCTCTGTAATGGTGCATATCTCTGATATTTGAGGGATGACAGTGGGTTCTCTCTAGATAATAACACGACGAACAATCATTCTGTAAACTGAATCTGAATTCATCACAGAAGAAAACCTTTTCCCATTGGTTTAAGGTCCAGTCCCAATGTTATCTGCACCATGACAACCTGCCTCTTCTCCCTGACAGAGTAAGTAGAATACAAACTGTAGGCCGTCTCGCATACAGTTCTTGTTCATGAAGCGTTCTGTATATCTTTTGCCCTAAACTGTTCGTCCACGAGCTGCAGACATCTCTATAGCGAGCTCTCTCGCTGACATGTGTCTTTTACGTCTCATTGTTAGTGCTACATAGCGGTCATCCTGAATTAAACAGTGTTTTTTCTCTATAAGAATCTGCACATAAGTCGTGGTCGACCCTGCACACATGAACGACTAATGTTTCCTGTCTCTTGGTACCTTCTCCACAGCCTTGACACCACGGATTGGTTCACAGCTATTACCCTAGCAACATTACTCTGTTCGCCCTGATTACAACAATCCGATAACCCGACCACGTGTAAGGACATCCATATGCTATCTGTGGGATATATTGTTACAGCAACAAATCTGTTCGAACACAAAATGCGCTGGCGACAAGAAATTAGGTTTTTCACATCTATCACGTTATTTATACCATTGCAGGTGGGCAGTTCTTATTTCATATAAATTATATGTGGTCACATGCTATTGCATCATTACTCTCAAATTTGCCTGTGCCCACCATTATCTGCACGTACCTTTCGTTGTTCTTTTCGCCGATCTTTGTTCAATATAGCCCATTTGTCAACTATGCTTCACTTTTGGACACCACTGTAAGAAGCAGTAACATCATCCACAGCCCTTTTTGGATCAGTAGCAATGAAGGCTAAAGAATAAAACTGAAAACGAAAAAGATCATTTATTGAAGCAAAATTATATGTAGAGGCAATTGCATATTGTCTCTACATATAATTTTGCTACGGTAATTACTTTCGTAACAGTCAAGACCCAAAAATTGGCGCCATTAAGGCTTAGGAGTCAAGGAAACAAAATGCTCTTTTTTCCAGATGAGACAAATGTAATTTACATGATTAGAAGTTTGTAAGAAAAAAATTCGCTCCACATAGGACCCTTAATTTTAGGCTCAGTCCAGATGAGTGAACTGGTATTTTTTCTTTTTGAGCCCTGTGCATAACGGAATGCAACAAGGGGGCAGGTGTGGCTCATTCGGTAGCGCGCCAGACTCGTAATCTGCAGGTCCCAGGTTCGAGCCTCGCCTGGGTCAGAGTTTAGATTTATTTGTGCAGAACTCCTCGCCCTGCCCTCGATCAGCAGGGGACATCGATGGCCTTGGAAAGGCCGCTGTCCGTCGGATGGGACGTTAACTGTGGCCCCATGTGCGGGAGAGCCATACCTGTGCATGTTAAAGAATACTCTAGATGGCCTTGATGGGAGGCTACCATCTGTCCCAACAGCTGTTCCCAATGGTTCCCTTCACCAACCTTCTCTGAGCCCATGGGGTCCTTGTGGCCTGGCCATTTGGCCCATTGTGTGCAAAAAAAAGTGCCGTTTAGAGGTAAAACAACCCAACTCGATTCAAGAGCTTTCATACAATGATCTGGAACAAATGTGTAATCTTTCATCTTTTCTTGCAGTCTTTCAATTTCCTCTCGCTAAACACGTAAGGATGTATTTCGCTAGTCATAAGGGGGGAAAATACACCGGAGTATGCAACAAATGATGTGATTTAGTAAGCCAATTAACGATTGTTATGACTGGTTATAATTAATTTATTATATCCAGTAAAAATTCCTTTCGATCTGTTTATTAGAGTTACAGTGTAAATTATTTACCACAGTAGAATGACAAAAAAAAAATCCAATGAAACGGTTATGTCTATTTTATGTTGTATATACCTTGTATTCCGTTAGACACAGGGCTAAAAAAAAACCAGTTCACACAAAAAAATACCAGGTCAAAATGCCAGTTCACTCGCGTAGAACGTAGACAGGTCCTGGTGGTAGCATACGAAGCTGGTGGTCTGACGTAGAATCCCTGATCTAATCGGCGTTTAGTGTTTTTGATCCATTTCTCTCTTAACTTCTACTTTGGTTGAGAAAAAAATGATGGGCTTGAAAAGATCCGTCGGTATGGCTTTGAATCTTGATTCTGCACACAGGATTGTATGCACGTAAAGTAGCAAAAGGCTTTGTCGGAGCCACCCATCTGCTCCTCACAGCTTTCCATTGACTTATATCCAAACAGCATCCTCTAGCCTTATTGTTCATGAATTGCCCATTTATACTATTTTGTTGTAAAATCTTTTATAAATTTACTGTTGGATCGGTAGTAAAATTTTGAGACTTTCACACAGGTTGAGAGAATGTCTATTGATGAGTAAATAATATTAATGCCTGGCTTTACATATTCTAATCCCAACTGTGGCAGTGTTTATATTTTCCGACATGTTGGTGCCATAGGTAACACAGGAAACACCAAATGGTTCGAAAGGATCATTATGTGGGATGGATAATTAACCTGTGTGCAGGTGTTATATCTTATGTACGAAGAACATATATGATATGATCTCGACGACCTTGTGCTGTGGACTGTCAATTTAGCCCACTGTACAACAAAACTGCCAATTAGTTCCAAGTAACTAAACAATGCTATGAAACCCTCGTAATTGCCAATGAATTAAAATTACTCTGAGCTTTACTACTGCATTGTTTTTTCCCCCATATTTTTGTCGATAGAACGAAGATCTTTTAGAAAATTTGTTACTTATAGATTTTCGGCATAAGCTTGCAAGAGTATCTAATTTTGAACTCTGAATAAGAAAAAAAGGACAAATTTCCTCCTCCTATCAGGTGCAACTTATATAAGTGATATAATATGTATTGCGTTTTACCTCTGTGTGGTGACGTACCAAACCTTCAAACGAGGTATGATCAGAGAACAAATTATTGCTCCTACGATAAGATTAGTTGGTCATTGTCAGGCAGTGTAAAGGTTGAAAAATACTATCTTTTTGGATAGTTTCAAACGTATCTTTCACTTTAGCAAAATCAGAAGTCTCTTTCTGTAAATCGAAATAAACCACGACTGTGAACATTTACTACTTGGTGAACGTCACATGAAGCGACGCACTTCGCTGTAAAATCTGAGACACTAAAGAATTAGACGTTTCTGTTGATCAACATGTACTTTAGCAAGGGGATAAACTAGTATTTTTATCAAAGAGTTATGGAACAACTGATTAAAATACTAGTTTTAATAGTAATGGCTTCTTTAATAAATCTCGTAACAGTACAGTAGGTGTTATAAAGGTTTGGAAACTTTTTTTCCTGCTTGGAGGTATTTGAGAGGTAAACTTTTAGTGTTTGCCGAGAGATGAATATATATATATACTACATGTAGTTACTTCTAAAAGGTTTTGAACATCTTTACAAATCAGCTGATTTTGTGTTTCGTAGCTGTTAAAAACAGTTCAAACGTCTAAAACTCTGTAATCCTGAATGCAAATTTAATGCTGAATTCAAATCATTTTACACATTTCCGATATCATAATGGATCTTCATTGATATGTAATGAATGCTAAGGATGTGGTTACGCCTTTTCAAATTGTGCTTTTTGTATTGAGTTGTTTTTGATTTACTCAATTTTATGTCTTTCGAACTAATCATGTGATTTGAAAGCAGTTTTGAAAATTCCTTATAAAATTTCATTTCAAATAGTGTTTATCATCCTACAAAGTACGGCCTGTTTTTAATAAATTAATATTTTAATAAATTAATATCGAAATAATACAGTAAGGTAATAATAAATTAATATCGAAATAATACAGTAAGGTTACAAATTTGGATACTTTTTAAAAGTTTTTTTAACCCAGCTCGGAAGCATTTATGAGTTAATAGTATTCATTACATTGCATAATTTGATAGAAAATTTTAGCTCTCTCGAATGATGTAAAAAATTCGTAGTAATTAATGCAGATTTACTCATACAGATGCACAACGTCCATACCACCTCTAAAATTACAGTTAGAGATTTGTAGTACGTACTACTAAGTGCTATAGAGGCTGAAATTCTTTTTATTTACGAGTAATTATAGCAGTGATTGCACGAGAAAAGCAGATTTTTCAGGTAGATAGGAAAAAAAGTTTTCGCGCATGATAAAGTGGAGTCGCATCATATATAAAGGGTGGGGCACAGAAACTTCCTTTTCCTGACGGCACATTGTGAAGGGAGGTAAGGTCGTAGAAAAGTGGGGATGGGCTTGGCGAACGCAGCATTCACGGAAGTTGTTGTCTAGTACCCCTCAATGGAAAACATGAGGTGGACGAAGGAGCAGCGTGCGTTTGCGGTCAAAGCCTATTTTTCGAACAACCGTTCCTATGTGGCGGTGCAGCGTGCGTTCCGTACTCACTTCGGAATTCAGCCCAGACGTCCGGTTCCTAACCGAAAATCGATTGTTTTGTGGGTAGAGAGCTTTAGGACAACCGGGAGTGTGGTGAAAAAAAGCCCAGGACGACGACGGACAGTTACGACGCCAGAAAATGTGGAGGCAGTTCGACAGTCGATTTTGAGATCTCCGAGAAGCTCCGCTCGCAAACATGCAGTCGCCCTAGAAATATCCAATAGATTAATGCGTCGAATTCTTCATGAACATCGTCATTTTCATCCCTACAAGATGTGTATTGCGCAAGAATTAACACCACGTGATTTCCAGAACCGGATGACGTGCGAAACTTTATTGGAAACAGTTCCCCTTGACGCAATTGTTTTCGTTAGTGATGAGGCACATTTTCACCTATCCGGATGTGTCAATAAACAGAATATGCGCTTTCGGAGTGGTAACAACCCTAGAGAGCTCCATGAGAGGCCAATTTACAGTGATAAGGTGACAGTATGGTGTGCGTTGTCGAGAGTTGGAATTATTGGTCCTTATTTTTTTGAGGAGGACAATCGAGCAGTTACTATCAATTCACAGCGGTATGTGGACATGATTCAAAACTTTTACGAACCAGCTCTTGAAGAAATGAACCCAAGAAATGTCTGGTTCCAACAGGATGGTGCCACGGCCCACAGAGCCCGAGCTTCGATGACAGTTTTGAGGGCAATGTTCCCCGGACGGCTCATCACGATTCGAGGTGACATCCCGTGGGCGGCGCTCTCGCCCGATCTAACGCCCTTTGATTTTTTTTTATGGGGATTCCTCAAGGCAGAGGTTTCTAAATATCGCCCCACAAACCTGCATCAGCTGAAGAATGTTATTCCGCTGGACATGTTGGAACGTGTAGAGGGAAACGTCAGAAATCGGTTGCATCAGTGCATAGAGAACGGTGGCCACCACCTTCAAGATATTTTGTTTAAAACAGCATGATTTGAAATTTTAAATTATGTTCTTTCATTATCAAAAAATAAATTTTGTTTATCAGCAACAATTTTTCTTTCATTCGCCTTCAAAAAAAGGAAGTTTTTGCGCCCCACCCTGTATATATAAAATACCCCCTCAAGCAGCTACTTGTCACAGAAGTCTGACAGGAGCCTGTCACAACTTACGCGAATTCAACTATACTCTCTCGTCAAAAAATAAAAATAGAACAATTTAAGTAGCGGGTCGATTCCGCCCGCCATTCTACTAAATCAGCGGCCCCGGAATTAGTGTGAATCTATTGTTCCCTCAGTCGGTGCAGAACCTCCTAGATAGGCCTCTCATACCGTATACCTTCTCATAAGTGTGAGCATCTTGCCGTGCTGAGCATAATTCTGTTGTTTAAAGATATTTATTTTCGTACAACATGGCCTAAACGCGAGCCAACTGCTTCTTCTGGTAATCAACCGAAGAAATAGAGATCTGTTCTAATGCTGGGTGAAAAACTTGCTGTGATGGATTTATTGACTGTATGTCTGTCTCCATCTTGGCGCGTAATATGGCCATGATGAATCTAGCCATCGAGGGAGAGAAATTCGTCAGTTAGCTCCTCCAATAGCTGCTACGGTGACGAGCCAAGCGTGAAAAGGCATTGAACATATGGATGGAAGATATGAATCGCAAACGTGTGCCTATCAGTGGCAACACTTTGTGAAAAAAGGCTCTTAGCCTCTATGTGCTGTTCAAACGTCCACAGTTGATCTGATGAGAAGTAATTCAAAGCCAACCTTGGGTGGCTTAACAGTTTTAGGAACTGCTTCAACCTCAAAAATGCTCTTATTTATTCTTCAGTCTCCCTCTCTCTTATGCAATGCAAAATACTGTGAAATTATATTTTGATCACGTAGCAGTGCCACACGCGCAGGTGAAACAGCTATTGTACTGCAATTGGGAAAATGTCAGATCTCAGTGACCTCCGAAAAGGCATGATCATTGGTGCGCATCTTGCAGGAGCTTCAGTAACCAGAACGGCGGAAATAGTAGATGTAACATGAGGAACTGTATCGAAGATTTGACTACTACCTATCAAAAAGGACAGGACGTTGGCCTCCAAACGTGCAAATTGTGGACGCTGTACGAAGTTGTCTGATAGGGATAGGCGAACGTTGATACGGATTGTACAACAGAAGCACAAGACTATGGCACTGCAAATAGCAGCAGAGTTGAACACCAGTCGGAATGATCCCGTTTCCATCCTAACAGTTCGTCAGGAACTTCATGGTGCCGGTATTTATGGCTGTACTGCAATCCACAAACCTCTACCAACATCAATGGAACAAAAGGTGTAAGGTGGTGCAAAGCACATAAAAACTGCGATGCTAAAGACTGGCAACGTGTCATCTGGTCTGATGAATCGTACTACATGTTGTTTCCCACCACTGGTAGAGTACGTCTGGCGAAAACTTGCAGAAGCATACCACCCCGACTGTGAAGCATGGAGGTGGATTCCTGATGCTGTGAGGTGCCATATCATGGCATTCCTTAGGTCTATTAGTTATTGTTCAGGGTCGTGTCACATCCGCAACGTACGAATCCATTCTCAGGGACCACTTGCACCCAATGTTGCGGGCATTGTTCCCTAATGACAGTCCTTGGTTTCAAGCGGATAATGCACCCATGTGTTGTGCGAAACATGTCAAGTTGTGGTTTGCAGAGCATGAGGATGAGATAGAGCAGCTACCCCTGGCCACCTCAATCTGCAGACCTCGATATTATTGAACATTTGTGAGAATATCTAGAGCGCAAGGTCAGATCACACTTTCCACCTCTAGCATCACTGGCACAGTTGAGCCATATTTTACAGGAAGAATGGTTCCTACATTCCATTCCTTATGTGCATGACTTGTATAAGTCTATTCCACATTGAATTGCGTCTGTTCTGAATGTCCGAGGTGGGCCTACAGCTTATTAATAAAATGTTCTCCACAAACATTACGTGTTTCCGTTATTTTGATAAAACCCTGTACATTTATATTTTACTATAGGGGGCTGTATATATAAAACTATGTATACTGTACTCTATGGGCGATTTAAGGGATTTTCAAAGGTAATTTTGACTATGCGCAATTTTCGCCTTACGCAGTGACTTTAGAACCTAACCCCCCCCCTCCTCCCGTAAGATGCGACTCCACTGTAATTATTACTCGGACATCTTTTATCTGATCATTGCATTTTATCTTCAGTTTTTACCTTTTTGAAATATTGTGGATATTTTAACCGAATTTGATTTTACCTTAAGTTTATGCATTATTTACCCCAGGTCTCTTACACCTGGGTTTATTTTATTTCATATTTCTACAGTTGTTTTACTCTGTTCATATACACTTGTTTTTTGTTATTTTACCACTTTACAATGTTGCCAATGTATTTTAACTTTTGGTTATGGGGTTCTATGTCTTTTATCTTTTATATTGTCTTTTGTTTGGCGCATTATGGCCTTGTTGCCGATGCGCCATTAAACCCCAAACAACCAAACCAAACCACTGTAATTAATTATAGTGATTAGAATTAGTAAATAACATTAACTAGTTCTGGAAAAAGTATTCCTAAGATGAAGTTTATCTTTGTTTTTTAATAAATCTTGATTTCTAAGCAATGGCTACCACGAGCCGCCAGAGGCACGTTATGTTATGACCTTGTGACTGAGCAGCGTAAGATATGTCATTGTGTCGTGTAACTATTCATATACCGCATTGGTCGATATCTGCGTGCTCTTCGTCGTGCGTGTCATTTGCGAAGTGGACGGACATTTTGGCAAGTGTGTTAGATTCTATTCCGCATATGTTGCCTTGGTGTTGCTCCACATGGCTGAAGCACAATCTGAAAAAAATAATTGTCGCTTTGCAGAGTTAAGCGACACCATGTGAAACGCTACGACCGTGCCTGGTCACAGTTGAAAAGAATGGCACGCAACAAGCTAAGGTTCACGTGCCTCAAATTTGCCCTTTTGCCGTATCATACCGAACTATTGCTTAATTGGATGCTTTGTGTTTATATAGGTTAAATGGTCAGCAGTAGATTTCGCTAGACTTTTATTCACATAATCGATTTTGAGATATCACATCCACAAGCAGCTGTTTGCAACAGAGGTCTGACAGGAGCCTGTCAGTTTATACGCCGTAGTAGGTCTGTGGATAGGTGTATATAAATACTGTGCGTAAAAATAACAGTTGAAATAACACTTTTAATTCCCAAAATTATATAGGAATACAGACACATGGTAAAAATATAAATATTAGTGTTGCTGCAATATTTGCATTTTTTTTTCATATTTGACAGTTTTTTAAACAGTTAAAAAATTAAATAGTGCTTTTAATTCCCAAAATTATATACGAATACTGACATATGGTAAAAAGATAGTCTGTTCTACTATATATTCTGAACACTTAAGAATTTGTCAAATTGAGAGCCTGTTGATATGACGGGGAATGACATAGGTTGCTTGAAATTGTGTCTACCCTTCTCCCAAAGAGGGAGGGAAATTTTACTGCAGTCGATCGCCACTATATCCTAAATGAAAACTTGTGACGTGGGAAATACCGTGGGTTGCAATAAATTATTCCTCCTCGTATACCCGGTCTGTAAATGGTAGCTAGGTAGTCACTGGAAGGAGAGCTATGCACCAATCCCCTGTGATGATGCATAGAACCGGCCAGGCCTAACACCTAATGTCCGACCCCGTCTTCTCGTGGTGCAGACCGTTAGTACCTTTCAAAAGAGATACTCTCTTGTGGAAGTGAACGGAAGGGGAGGGCTGCCAGATTAGTGTGGCCTACTGATCTGGACAACTATGGCTACTTTTCTTTTTTTTTTCTACCCTGCTGAGGAGTGGTCAACCACACAGGGTCCTGGTGCTGACCATATAAACCCACTGGACTGGACAGATATATGGCTCTGAGCTTGATTATGGATCCTGATTTTGCTGCACTGGTGGGCTTCTGTGGAGGGAAAATCTTCCGCTGTGTTTTCTGTTTGTTTGTGGGTTGACAGCCCCAAGGGAATAGATTCACAGGATATGTTTATCAGCTGGTGGATAATTCTGAGCAGAGGTCATCGCAGGCACCTGAACTCTTTGCTTCTATTGGCATCGTCAAATCCTACATTGGAGGAAGGCTTCAGCCTTTAGTGGTGGGGGAACGGGTCTTTGCCCCATGTCTGCGATTAGGGGGCTGTTTGATATTGTCGGCATTCCCTCTCTCAATAAACATAGTTTCTTTAAACATCCCACTAACCATTTTCTCTCCATAGGTAGTTGGAATGTGAGGACTCTGCACAGAGCTTTTTCTCTTGATGTCCTCACACAAGAATTCCACCATTATAATTTAGATATTCTCGGCTTGCAAGAGACCAGATGGACAGATAAAGGTCAGATTCTTAAAAATAATCTTAAATTTCTCTTTTCAGGGAGGGACGACAATAAGCATCACCAAGGCGTGGGACTGCTTCTCAGCAGACACGCTAGTGATGCTCTTCTAGGATATGAGTGCATTAATGAAAGGTTTCTTACAGCAAAATTTCAGACAAGCGTTAAAGACTTGAATGTTATCTGCTGTTATGCCCCCACTGAGGATGCCGATGAGGATGAGAAGGATAGGTTTTATGAACAACTTCAGGATATTTTGAATTCTGTCAAGAAAGGAGATATTACCCTTGTTCTTGGTGACTTCAATGCCAAAGTTGGTACTGACTCTGACCTTTGGGGAGGGGTGATTGGCCCTTTTGGTATTGGTAGCTGCAATGGCAATGGGCAACGTCTGCTACAGGTAAGTAAACTCAATGGTTTCAGAATAACTAACACATATTACAAACACCGCGACATACATAAGTACACATGGGTTTCACCTGATGGGCTGCATAGGAATATGATTGATTATATATTAATTAACAGTAAATGGGCTAGTTCTGTTAGAAATACCAGGGCATATAGGGGAGCTGAAATTGGATCTGACCATTACCTAGTTAAAAGTGTCTTGCAACTTAAACTTAAAAAGTGTTGTGCCAGGGTTAAAAAATTTGCTTTTAATACTGAAGCTCTGAAAGACCCAGTTATAGCCAAAGCTTACCATGATAGGTTACTTAGTCATTATGACAGTCATGGTTTGCTTACCACTGAAGTTGAGGAAGAATGGGATCATTTTAAACAGGCTTTTTTGGACACTAACAGTACTCTTTTAGGAAAAAAGGAGCAGAAGAAACAGAATTATCTGAGTGATAAGGCACTTGAGCTTATTTCGGAAAGAAAGAACTGTAGGAATGTCCTTAATCAATACCCTACTAGTACTAATAGAAAGCATTACAGAGAACTTAATAAACGTGTAAAAGATCAGTTAGTTGCTGCTAAGAATCTTTGGCTTGATGGTTTGGCTGACAAAGCCGAGGAAGCAGTTAGACAGCACAACAGCAGAGAGCTGTACCAGATAGTTAATGTTTTGTGTGGTAGAAAACGGACAGGTATACAGGGATTGAAGGATAAACAAGGTAAGGTTATAGAAGGGGAGGATTCTCTCATGGCTAGGTGGGCTGAGCATTTCAGTGATGTTCTAAACAATGCAGTTAGTTCTATTCCCATTGTTTGCAATGATGATAGATGCATTGGTGGCTTTAATGTTGGCCCTATAACACAATCTGAAGTTATTTTGGCTGTTTCTAAACTTAAACTTCATACCCGTTACCGAGTGGTTAGCACGCGTGGCTACTGATCTAAGGGACCTGGGTTCGAGCCCCGGATTAGGCATGGATGTGTGTGTCGTTTTTCTGCTGAGGTCCTGCCATCCTCTCAGATCTCCTACTGTGGCATATAAACTGACAGGCTCCTGTCAGACCTCTGTGGCAAGCAGCTGCTTGAGGGGGTATTTATTTATTTATTTATAAATCCCCAGGGGTAGATGAAATTACTACAGAAATGCTTAGAGCTGGAAATGTTTCGGTTACCACTTGGATGACTGAAATTCTGAATATCTTTTATGATAAAGGCATGGTTCCTAAGGATTTTACCAGAGCTATTGTTATCCCTATTTTCAAAAAAGGTGATCGCAGTTCTTGTGATAACTATAGGGGTATCAGCCTACTCTCTGTTCCAGGTAAAGTTCTTTCCATGATTGTGCTTAATAGAATTAAGAATCTGGTTGACAGTCAATTGCGTGATGAGCAATGTGGATTCAGAAGTGGTAGGGGATGTGTGGATCAGATATTTTCACTTAGGCAGATTCTTGAGAAATGTTTGGAGTTTCAGAAACCTTTGGTTGCTAGCTTTGTTGATTTCAAAAAGGCTTTCGACTCTGTTGATCGTCATAATTTGTGGTTGATTGTGAAATCATATGTATACCAGACAAGTTAGTTAACATAATGAAGGCTCTCTATAATAACACTGAGTCATGTGTGAGAGTTGGTATGGCTTGTAGCAATTGGTTTAGCATTACTTCTGGTGTTCGACAAGGGTGCATTTTGTCTCCTTTTCTCTTTAGTTTGATTATTGATTATGTTATGCGAAATTCACTTCAAGGGAAAGATTTTGGCCTTAAATGGGCTGGAGATACAAAAATTTCTGATTTAGATTATGCTGATGATTTAGCCCTTCTGGCAAATGATGTTGATGAGATGAACTCTTTCATTCGAGCTGTTGATGAGACTGGTAGTAGAGTAGGTTTGGTTATAAACAGAGAGAAAACTAAAGTGATGAAAATTGGTCAGGCAGGCTGTGATTCAGTTAATCTGAATGGTTGCAGTCTTGAGCAGGTGTCACAGTTTAATTATCTTGGGAGCTATGTAACAGATAATGGTGATGTGCGGCATGAGATTAACAGACGAATAGGGATTGCTGCCGGGACTTTTAAGAATCTATGGAGAGTGTGGAGAAATAGGCGTATACACCTAAAGACTAAAATTAGACTGTATAATAGTTTGGTTCTTTCTAGGGTTAGTTATGGTAGTGAAACTTGGACACTTTGTAAACAAGATAACAGGAAACTAGATGCTTTTGATTCCAGATGCTTACGCAGTATCTTGGGCATTAGGTGGTTCCACTTTGTAACTAATGATGAGGTTAGGCAAAGGAGTTTGCAACCTCCTTTAAGCAGCATATTGTGCAGAGAGAGACTCCGTTGGTTTGGCCATGTTGCCCGTATGAGTAATTATAGATTGGCGAATAGGGTTATGAACAGTGTGCCTGAAGGCCTCAGAAAGAAGGGGAGACCTAGGATGCGGTGGGCAGACAATGTCAAACAGGACCTTGTTAGAATTGGTGTGCAGTGGCCAGATGCAGTAGATGTAGCTCAGGATAGACTTGCTTGGAGAACTAAATTGCACGGTCTGGTTGGACCTCCGTAGCCCATGACTGCTTGAGGATGATGATGATGATACCCTAGAAAATAAGAATATACCGTATACCCTAGAAAATAATAATGGGGGTCGGGCGTAACGAGTCAAATGAAATTGGATATTGAACACATGCAGATAACTTAGGTAATGTAACGATTTTCTCCTCTGAAGCAAAGATAGGTGTTTTCAGTGTCAGAATTTTTGCAAAGTTTCAATGAAAAGCCCCCCCCCCCTCCCGAAATATATATATATATAAAATTTATGACGCCTATTTTTCTATATGCAGCCTAAAAAGATTTAAAAGTAAAACATGTCAATGATGATATCTCTTACTGATTTTGTATTAATCTCAAAGGTAGGGTAACGAAACTAGTTTATTTTACTAATCGAACAAAAAAATCCTGGCTCCCTATTTTCTTTTAAAGTGAATATGAACATTTAAGTGATTTAAAATTTACTCCTATTTTTATTTATTTTTTTCCAGTTTATGACAGAAAAATTTAACTAAATATCCATGTCAGAAAAATGCCTTACGACTCAGGTCCATTTGATCAACTTACATAGGTAGGGGCATAAAAGGAACTCTGAGAATTAAGGTATATCAAATGTGTTACGTCAGTTATTTTGCTGCGTCACTATTAGTCTGCAGTAAAAAAAAGTTTTGTATTGAAGTATGTATGTTTTGAGTTTTGAACAACTTACGAATTAGGTATGTTCTTTTGTATCATCAGAAGAAATTGATGGTTTTCTCAAAATAACATTCGGCTTCGGTTCCTTTCAAATAACGTTTAGCGAAAAACATTGCCCTGCCTTTAAGAATTGTGCTGTTTTGGAAAAGATATCTTCTGGAAATGTTTGAATTTTTTTGGAATGACCAACCCAAGAAAAAAGTGCAATTGAGGTAATCGTTGAAACGTAAATAATCCATTTGATGAGAAGGGAAAGAAATACATTTAAGCGGATGCGAGTTGAACAGGGAAGATAGAGAAACTACTACAAATAATTTTTACATGTATGAAATATGGAGAAAGTATGATTGCGAAGGAAATCGATCTCGAGATATTTGATTAGACTTACGTTTCAATGTTCCTGCAATTAAAAAAGGGTTTGTACCATGCCGTCTTTTATTGGTCCATGTGAACCACTAGCATCTGAACAATTCAAACTATTGAATCGAAATTTATATTTTGACATACAGTAACCACTGGTTATTGCCGTCCCGTGGCCGAGTGGTTAGCGCGCTTGGCTACTGATCTAAGGGACCTGGGTTCGAGCCCCGGGTAAGGCATGGACGTTTGTTTTTGTTTTCTGCTGAGGTCCTGCCATCCTCTCAGACCTTGTACTGTGGCGTATAAATTGACGGACTCCTATCAGATCTCTGTGGCAAGCAGCTGCTTGAGATTGTTGGAGCTTGTTTTATTATTTATTTTATTTATGCACCGGATATTTTGATCACTTTCCGAAATCATATTTTGATTCTATTAAGGGGCGATTCTAATAAGCGTAAAACCGGATGGCATCTAATATAGGGCGATAAATACAGGTAATGAACAGAAAAATGGAATCACCAAGGTAAGCCACAGTTTGCGGAAAGACTTCGGTTTATGTTACACAGCGGCGTCTACGTGCCATTGACGAAGGCATGAAACATGCAAATGACATCCCATCATGCTTAGCGTGATGTCTATCAATGCAAATCCGGGGAAAATGCATGTAATTATTAGTATGTCGTGGAGACCTTTAGCGATTTCGAAAGGGGCCTGATTGTTGGAGCGTGTTTGCCAGAAGCCTCGGTCATTAAGATAGCTGAACTCGCTAATGTTTCACGACGAACAGTTTCCAAGGTCATGTCTGCATGGAAATCTAAAAGGAAGACATCATCGGAAAAGGCAATAGTGGGCGAAAGCCCATACTCCAGAATTAGCTCAAGCGTTAGTGTGACGGGCAAAGCGAAACTGGCGAGCCACAGCTGATCAGTTAGTTACGCACGTATTTAAACGCACGTATATAACCGTAGGACGCGAGAGGCCATTTACTTCAATGATATTACGTCGAGAACTCCATAGAACTAGATACCACGGTCGATTTGCACTTCATAAGCCACTCATCACACTTGTCAACGCAAGTCTTCGTGTCCAGTGGTGCAAAGAGCACAGGCTGTAGAGGAATGTGATATGGTCTGACGAATGGTCCGAAGGAAGCTTACAACTTTGATTGCTTGTCTTGCTACGGTTAAGGGTTCTTGTAATGGTGTGGGGAGCTTTCTCACGAAATGGTTTGGGTGCACTGGTTTCGTAGAAGGAAAGATTAATGCCAATCGCTATTTGACAGTCCTGAATTATTCAATGGTACAGCATTTCTTTCATGAAGAGGGCTGTGTTTCCATCCAGAATGGGAAGGATGACAATGCTTCCATCCAGGGAACCACATGGTTGAGATCATGAGACTGAACTTTTTCATATACCATGGCCACTGCAATCACCTGATACCATGGGTTGTAGTGCACCAGTTGGTAGTGCACCAGGCTCATAATCCGCAGTTCTCAGGCCTGCATTGAGATTAATCTCCACTAACTCCAACTGTCTCAGTGAGACATGAACACCAATGGGTTTGAAAAAACTACTGTCCATCTGATGGGATGCTAAGCCATAGTCCAGGTGTAGGAGAGCCATAACCTGTGCTCATTAAAGAACACGTTGGATGGCCTTGATGGGAGGCTGCCATCTGTCTTCTCCCTTAACCTTCTCTGAGCCCTTGTGGCCTGGCCATTTAGTTCATTGTATGCAAAAAAAGTGCCTCAAAAAAAAAAAGTGCCCAACTCACCAGATGTCAATCTGCTGGAAAATCTATGGGAACTTCTGGAACGATGTATCAGGTAGCATTTTCCAGCTCCATCGAACAAGCACGAAATGATCATGTTTCTTGCTGACGTATCCCACTTGCTGACTTTCAGACCCTGGAGACAATGCTACAACGCTTACAGGATGTACTGGGCTCCCGTGGCTTTCCAACATCGTATTAGTGATTATATGTTGCTGTTTCCTTTTTTTGTCCATTATCTGTATGCATATAGACAATAAAAAAATATTTTCATCTCTCTGAAACTCTAACATGCTGGCTGCACTGCCCCAAGGCTATGACCAAAGAGCATTCTTTGACTATTACTGTTCGTGTGTCGCTCGCCTGACATCACCTAAGAAGGGATTTTTCTGATGGACTTGAGGAGTGGCCTGACACCAAAAAGTGCACTTGTGTCAGGACCTTAAATTGGCCTTTATTCCGAAACCCGTCGAAAATTTTGCTTGCTTAACTTTGGTGACATGTATAAAGGGATATTTTGCCAAATACTAATATTTTTGAAAAATGAGAATTGGTGCAATATTGATTCTAATAACCGAAAATATGATTCCAATAAACGACGATAATATAGTGCATTTTGATTATATGAATCAGTTCTCTGAAATATAATTCGCTAAGTTATCTGATTCTAATAACCAGTGAACAGAATAACCGGCGCCTACTGTATTTCCATCCGAATAAGTGGCCCTTCAAATATGAATATTGTGACCAAATAATTCGTATACTTATCAGAGAGTTATTTTTATAAAATGGCGATTTTCACTAAATAACTATATCGATTTCTCTAAAATTCTCCATATTTATAGGACAGTCCCAAAAACTATTGTCTAGGTCTTATGTTTAAAAAAAAATAAAAATCTTGTATGTTGTACACTAAAGTTTTACCCTCTTGGTAACATTCCATTTTAGGGACTCATGTTTAGCCTTTACAGATCTGGTAATCTTAGTGAAAATTGTAACTAAGAGACTATTTTATATTGATCTAAAAGTGCGAGAAAATTTGCTTGCATAAATGTTCCACAGTATGGCGACCCATGCATCCCCCAGAGCTGTCCACAATTCTCTCAAGGTTGTCGCTGATGGGACACGGGACCGAACACTCTGCTAGATGGTACCCCAAAGATTTTCGATGGGAATAAAATCTGGTCTTCTAGGTGGCTCATTATTTCAAAGCCAGCAGAATAGTCCTGCAACCATGCAGTAGCCAACCTGGACCAGTGAGATGAACAGTTGTCTTGCTGGTAGACGCCATCTCCATTGGGATGCATGATGCCCATAGAGTTCTACGTACCGGGATACATAGAGAGTCATCGGTACAAGTACCAAAGGTCCCACAGACGTCCAAATGAAGACACCTCAGGCCATCACTGAGCCACCACCAGCTTGTACTGTTCCGACCTGACATGCAGGATCCATGGCTTCATGGGGTTGGCGACATACCTTCAGTCTCCCATCGGCGAGATGAAGTTTAAATCGGGATTCATCACTACAGTCTATCCATTGCCAATTTTTGATGCTCCAGTTTCGATGTTCTTTAAGTCCAGGCAAGGCATTGAGCCCGGTATCATGCCATTAGAAGTGGGACTCTCGTAGGTCGGCTGCCCTCGAAGCCGAGACGATGAAGTGAGCATTGCACGGTCCATGCACTGACTTCCCGACTTGAACCCGCATTCAGATAAATGGGAGGTCATTTCAGATAATGTCTGGCCTCTTTCGGTGTGTACGATGCGGGTCATATGGTGAAGCTGATGATCATTCAAGGCTGGTTGTCCTTTGCAGTTTGTCCTGGTGCTTGTTTTTTTACCGGAATTTTCATATTCCCGGAACACTCTTGAAACTGCGAGAAAATCCAAGTTCGTTGACAGTTTCGGAGATCGAGTTCCTCATCCGTCGGGCACCTACGATCTGCCCTCTGTCAAATGCATCTAAATCCCGCGCCTTTCCCATTACACTTCGCACGATGAATGCTTGGGGAAGCCAAAGCTGATAGCTATATATGACCAGAGTTTCAGCCACGCATGCTCGCAAATGCGGGACTTGTGGTACTGAATTTGGATAACATCTCCTATCCCTAATTCAAATTGCATTTGAGTGTAGTACCCCTTCAGTTTTAATCAGTATTTCATACTGTGATAGTTTCTGCAAGAGAAGATATTTGAGAATTTTTGGTGGCGAAGATTGCGCAAATATCAAATTTTGCACATCTCTTTTATTCACGTGAATAACTGCAAGCATCTTTTATTCGTAAAAGACTTATAAACGCTTTGCAGCAATAACTCATTCATTTTTTCATAGAGAACCAAAAATCTGAACCAATATTCTGAAATGTCTTGTTTGCAAACTGCTCAGTCTAAAAGTCGGAAAATTTGAGCATAAAACAAAAAATATCAATCTCGCAATTTTTGATCCTTAGGTTTTAAATTTAAGATGAAGGAATCGTAATATAGCTCAGAAAACTCTGTTGGGAATATTCTTTGATTAGCGGAAAGAAATTTATTAAGATCGCCATAATTAGTATTCGTTGTTCAGTTCTTTGCTAATAAAGAATGTTGAGAAATGTGCTATTTCGAAAACTAATGACGTAATACAAGGCTGTAGCATTAGGCTATGACGGAATTTCAAGATTCTGTCAAGGTTACAAGTGTGGACCCTCCAGCTGTTTGATTTTTTAATCATAGCTTTGCATTTTTACTCATGACCTGATCCACACGAATAGGTTGTCAGCCGTAAATACTTTTCATCGTCCAACTATTCTGCAAGCTATCCCAGAATCTGCTTCACACTGTTCATGTAAGGAAATCTCTCTAATTGCAGGAGAACAAACCGAGGGTGGGATTGTTCTTTGTGAGGTTTTGTCTCCGAGTGATTGAATGTTTGTCACGGCTGACGAGGAACTTCAGACCGCAAATGCGTACACTGCAAGGTGAACGCATCATTAGTTATGTTATGATTGAACTTTCAGTGACTGTTCTTAGGATTTTCGCATATGTGATCGAAATGGACTATCTTCGAAACAATACAGTCATACAAAAACAGTTATTCTTTTTCCAAATATTTTTTGAAAAGGTAGATTTACGGTTTTTTAGCTTCAGACTGCATTCGAATAGTGATGATCAATATCAGAATAAGTTGACGTATATGTATAAGTATGAAAACCTCAGGCATATTTTACACCATTGCACTTTTTAATATCTAGTTAGTTGTGAAAATTACATGTTTACTGGGACTTAAATTTTTTTTAATGCATTTCAAGTCATTAATACAGATCAACTCTTAGTCATACACGTTGCGCTCAGTTGGGTGTTATAGATTTATATAATGTCAAAAAGAAGTTCAAAGTAACTGAATAAAAAATAAATGACATAAAACATTTTCCGTTTATTCTGAAAAAATTATGAACCATTTTATGTAAAAGTGAAACACATTACTCTTTTGAGAAGATCTAGAAATTGCGTAGTAGAATTGCCATGCCAAATTCATAAGTTGAGGTTCGAGATTCGGATTAAGTTGTGCCAACATTGAGATTTAGTTCTGCTTCTACGCACACTTTCCTCAGTGAGAAAATAAAAACCAGTGTGACACTAATGGTTTGGAAGATCACCCTTCTTCGGATCGGACGTTAAGCAGTGACCCGATCGTGGGTAGGAACCTGAACTTTTAATGCAACGCGGTGTGGCACAAGGGAAGTCCGCATACGACAGTTAACACAGATCGGTCAAGTATATGGGAAACCACAGGGAACCGAAATCTTAAAACAAAAATAAACTATTTCAATGCATAGCAACTGAGCCATCGCCAACGGGCTGGCGTCATCATGTTGTAGAAGAAACATACGTACCGGTGCCCGGATTCACAAATTATTTATATAAGGTTTGCCACCTTCCCCCCCAGGGAATAAAACGGAGAGATTATCATCGAGCCTAACAAATTATATCTCAAATGAAAGGTATTGATTTGGTAAATATGTTACTATCTCAAATTATGTTCCCTATTTTCTGCCCTACAAAAAAGATGGAAAATTTAACGAGTGGGTTGATCTTAATCAGTTTTCATGTCAAGTACAACTTGCGTTTGTAGGTTGTGCTATCTACTATACATTACAGAGAGTTTAAGACAAGAGCAACGCCGTGTAAATCTGATAGTAAATGAAATGGAATAAAGCTAATTTGGTAGTGAGCCAACCTGTTAGCTGAGTTTAAAGGTTGAGCCCCAGCTGAGATGCCTACAATCCTCGTTGAAAAACCAGATATTTTTGGAAGTGGAAAGGAAATCCTTGGTGGTGGAGATACTGCTGGGGATAAAGGAGACGATAATGGGCTGGTATTAGGGCGTACTCAGAAATTTACTTCGGGCAGTGGGAAGGATTAGTGGTCAAGAATGTGATATACACAGAAATTGCAAACGTTCATAAAAATTTTACGCAGCATTTGATTAAAGTGTAATTTCTTAAGTTTTCCTTAATTAGTTTTATCGCATTTAGTGATCGGACACGAAATATGTTCTGTGTAAACACTGGGTTTAATTAATATCCCCCCTCCCTCTATGTACACCTTGACTGGAAAAAAAAATCCTCGTTGGTAAACATCCGAATGGGCTTTGAAATGCAGTCTGCTGTCGCATTAAAACATTATTCTGGGATCTGAAGGAGTCTTGAAGGGAGGATAGCACCTGCTCTAAATAGCTATCCTATGAATTTCTTCTGGACAGGCTGTCTACAGTCAACATAATTCAGTTATAGGTTGCCTTCGAGTCCATTTAAACTGGCCGTTGCCAAAAATAAAACATATCATTTTGGATAAGACCGCTAACAACCCATTACCGTTTTATGAAAATGAAAAATACCAAATTTTAAACGAAACCAGTTTTGCGTATTTGCTCGTGAATAATTGAAATTCCTGATTTTCATTTCCTGAAAAGTCAGTTTACACTGTCTGCATAGGCAGTGTAAACTGACTATGCAGACAGTCTAAGTGCCCAGTGTGACGAGTAAGTAACACTTCAATATTCGTTTCATATTTTAATAAAGAAGCAATCACAGTAACCTGCACAAATAGAAACAATTACTATAGTAGGTCATAATTCGATTCTTAGCAATTTATGAACCAATGAATGATTTATGGGGAAAAAGTCTACAAAAAGTAAATATAAAATTTTAGTTACGATTTAATCCAATTATGCATTCATATGCTATATATATGTGTAGAACAAAATTTTTTCCGTTAAAAATAATGGTGTAATTGTTGATGTAGGCTATTGATTATTTGGGGTTTTATGGATTGATGGCGGAATATAATCATAAAAAAAGCCATTCCTTTTGTAGGGAAAGGATCGACAACAACTATCACTGTTTATTAATGCTGATTGTGGAGTGGTTATTCGTAAGTTTCCATCTAAGTGACCTTGTTACTGACGAAGCGGGGAGACGAACTTTATAGTTTTATATTTGATATAAATGTACATTATTACAATGTAAATAATCCAAGAGTATATTCTCATCCAGGTTATTGTAATAATTAATACAGGAATAAAGTAGTGACAACATATATGTGTGCAATCTTAAACATCTTCAATGAGAGTTGTGTGCAATAACAGAAAAGTATACAAATCCTTTTATCGAACAACAGTGGCAAATATATATACGTGACCAAAGGAGCTGCAGGAAGTGGAGGAAAGAGGAGGATGTTGTAGTTGGCAGGGGGCCCATATCTTCTGTCTCTTCATCTTCAAGTTGCTTGCACGTGTCTATTTGTGCTGTTGCTTTCTGCGGGGTCGCGCCGAGGACGTTGGCAGTGTCCCTAGCCTTTCTGCTTCATCCGGAATCCTTTCGAGTTGCTCTTCAGTTTCGAGCACGGCTCAGGTTTCACAACAAGGTGTTGATGAGATTTATTAATGCAAAGTATAATTGTCTTATTAGTGTGCTAATATAATTGGTACTGTTATATAAATTTTAATATGAACATCGTCCAATGAAAACAGATTACTGAAGAATAATGGCTGATCATATTTAGACTTAGTGGTTTTTCTGATATGTGATGTCCGAATCTTGCTCATTTTAGAGATATACATGATACTTTGACTTTTTTAGTAAACGGTAAAAAATTAAAAAATGAAATTTTAATATAGCAATCGTAGTTATTTGGTGGAAGAAAATTATAATTTTTTATGTATTTAAAAACAACTAAATGTCAATTTATCTTGTATAGTGTATTCGTTTTCTCGCAGTCAGGGCTGTTAATAAAGGGTATAACGTTTCGTTGACATGAAATTCACAACGTTGGCTTACAGGTGATGTATTTACAACGTTGGTTTACCGGTGAAATTTTTAAAAATAAGCAGTTTGATTTACGACATTTGCCTTTTTCACTGTTGGTAAATCTAGCTTTAAAAATGGCAAATGAAAATAAACATCCTTGTTAAGGTTTAATTTTTTTTTTAATTTTGCTTGGTCTAAATATAAATGTGGGAAGAAGTGGATGAAATGTAAAATTTGTAGAACATTGGGAGAGTAATTGTAATTATTCACAACAGTAATGCTATATGTACAAAAAAGCTATGTATTTAGAACTATTTAATAATTCTTTTCAAAAGCATTATTAATTTGAGCTTTGATTAAATCTGAGACGCCTACAAGTTTGCAGACCAAAATCACCGAGACCATAGGGTTTTCCTTCCAAATTCATCAAGACCGTGGGAATTGTCGACAAATGCGAAATTGCTTTCATATTCTTACTGGAAAATAGTTGCAATTTTGTAAGTAAAAAATTAAAACAAAATGCAAAGAAAAACTTTTGTTGAAAATAATGCATCAGTAAGCAAATGTATATTGTATTAGAAAGAAAAACTTACGAAACAAAGTATTTTTATATTGAGCGAATATCTGAACGAATTAAAGTTCGTGGTTAATTCTGTGTTATGTATAAGAATCAATTGTAATTATAAATTTTAGACGAGGCTCGTTTTAAACACAACCATGGAAACCATCGCCTCATAATCAGACGGTACCTCTGTTATACAGATTGAAATAGTAGCTTTTACAGTGCTTCCGGAAATTATTCTAATTTTCTCTATTCCGAATTTTGGTAACATCGGGCCGTATATTATTCATATCGAAGAGAAAATTATCGCCGACTGGATAAAATGATCAGCCAAACTTAGATGAATCTTGGAGAGAAACTTGACACAAATCGACGTTTTATCTTACGATTTTTCATCAGTCACAGCAAATTTTTGTAAATTTTCATTTTTTCTTTATTAAAAAGCTATAAGTTTCACTTACAGATTCTCTTGTTGCTTGGGGCAGGTACAAGAGAGCATTTTCATCTTCCAGTGAATGGTT
Organism: Ryuthela nishihirai; assembly: GCA_038380435.1. Taxonomy (NCBI): domain Eukaryota; kingdom Metazoa; phylum Arthropoda; class Arachnida; order Araneae; family Heptathelidae; genus Ryuthela; species Ryuthela nishihirai. The sequence continues at coordinate 50,223,641 of JAWZYU010000019.1, read as the reverse complement.
TGACAGAATGGGAACAACAGTAAGTAGGTGAACATGACAGTGTGATTCTCGTTAGAGCATCGTTTATCACTTATTCAAATCTTGTTCGTTCGTTGTCTCTTGCACTTTCCATTGACTTCGTACGTGATTAGGTCCACCTTATGCCACAGGGGGAAACTAAGGATAAAACCACCAACGGAGAGGAAAGTGCACTGACATCAGCACATCGACATCATTTGCTGCTCTTCGTTTGGCTACGTTTCAATATAAGCTGATTGCAGACTGCTTGTTAAAAGCAAATTCTAGTTGAGTTTTTCTTCATTTTGCTGATGTTAGTTTCTCGAATTCGTAATCTTTCGTCTGCTCTTCTGCCAAACATGATGAATACTAATTTACATGTAGACTAAGTTTGAATTATTTTCTTTTGATGTGTTATTCCGTATTCAGGTGATCGGTGTGATATATTTCTGTCGTCATCATAGCGTTTTAATTTTCACGCTCAAACAGCTGTCCAGTTTGTTGGTACTTCTGGCCAGTCTTATGTATTCGTCATGTACCTGTTCGTGTCTGGATAAGAACAGTATGGAAAGATTGAAAGGGGGGAACCTATTGTACGCTTCGAAGGACATGGAGTACATTTTTTTCCCTCCACTTTCTAAACGCTACCTTAAACTTCTTTGCTGTTTCTAGAATATGAACTTTATCCGGTGCTCGTGCCATTATAAACAGGAAGTTGCGGGTTTGTATTTCTTCGATCAGTGGCCCTCATCAATAAATAGCTCTGTCGATTTCAACATTATGTAACTTCATTTTGAACGTAACCTTGCAAAAAAGTCTTACCGAAATAGTTGAGTAATTTTTTTTTGCTAACTGTTGAAAAATACTGTGCTTAAAACAATTAGGGGATGATACTTGTTAATGTCAATGAAAGGCTACATTTAATTTGTAAAACAGCTTTTTATGGAAAATGTTACTGCCGATAAGTTTCAATATCCTAACCATATTTCTAAATTTTAATATGCAACAGTTTGTACAGTACTCACACTCAAGAAACCGACGCGTCGTCGAGCCTCGATCCGTGTGCAGGAGAGCTATACCCTGTGCACATTAAAGAACACGCTGGATAGCATTGATGGGAGGCTTTAATCTGCCTCCTAACAATTGTCCAGTGTGTTACCTTCTCTGAGCTCTTGGAGTCCTTGTGACATGGTATTTTAGCCCATTGTGTGAAAAAAAGTGCCGCTTAAGGGTAAAACAACTCAATTAAAAATTATTCCAAAAGTTAAAACAAATTATAATTACTTCATCAACAATTTACTAAACTAATGACTTTTAAAAGCTTATGTAATGATTGTTCGGTTTTCTATAATTTCGATAAATTTTAGAATGAGCGATGGTTAAAGACGGGCGGCGGCTGATATGTTTGAGTGTCATGGGTTTGTCGTGCTTGAGTCTCAGATTTTCGAGAACTGTCTTAGAAAATATATTTTTGTTTTTAAAGTGCTCAAGGGGGGAATGAATTTAGAGAGATTCGATTAGGATCTTTAACTTATCTCCAGTGGTTTTTTCATAAATTGTTTATTTTCAAGGTTACGGAGCTTCGCATATGGCTTTCCATGACATAAGCATTATTCTAACAATTCGATGTTTCACAAACTTTTTTAGTCGAACGCAAAATTGAATACCTATTTACCTTGCGATTCAAATTCCCATTCACCATAGTGCCGTGGTTGGTTTAGTCGGTAGCGCGCCAAGCTCGTAATCTGTAGTTTCCAGGTTCGGGTCCCAACTGTGCTAGTGTTGAGATTTATCCTCCCTAACTCCCACCTTGCACTCGGTGAGAAAAGGGACATCGATGGGCTTGGAAGGACCGCCTTCTTTTGGATGAGACGTTAAAACCGTGACTCCATGTACAGGAGTGCTCTTTAAAGAACAATCTAGATGGCCTTAAACGGAGGCTACCATCTGCCTCCTAACAGCTCTTGGGGCCCCTTTTCCAGACCTTCTTTGAACCATTGTGTCCTGACCATTTGGCCTATTTTGGCAAAAAAAAAGTGCCGCTCAGATGTAAAACAACCCATTCACCTCGTGCCCAAATAATAGCGTTACATACAGGTTAACTGACGGGGCTAAGAGTTTTATGCGGCCCTGGGTTATAGAGAACCTATTTTGAGAAATGTATTAGTTGTAGCATTAGATTTAAATCTATAATAAATTTTCTTTAACAGATAAATAATAAAATCCTGTAGTATGGATGTAGTGTAAAACGCTTATACATTTAACTATCTTTCGTATTAGTTCTCATTCGTGCCCCTACCCTCGATGAAAAAAAAAAATTATGAGCAGCACCCTCTCTCAGAAAGGGCATTAAACTATAGTATGTACAATACCATTGTGTGTTAATTAGTACGAAACATTGAGGGTAGTCTTAATTCCATCTACCCCTAATAGCTAAGTTGTGGTTTCTTCAAACTGGTTGCGAGAAAAGCTCCGCAACATAAATGGTTCATGTCTCCCTAAATCTCATTGACACCTGTCGCAATTCGGGGTTTTCATGATCTAGCCATTTAACACACTTTGTAATAAAAGTGCCACTCAGGGCAAAATAACCTAAACTAATCTAAATACTAATCTATTCCTTGAGCAACGTTCTCGTTTAATTAAATTATACCAAAATGATAATACGATTTTTCAGATGACTATATTTGGACGTGAGACGTAGTTTGGTCTTCCCTACTGACAGAAGATATCTCTCTAGTAGTGCCTAAAAATAAAGACGTATAAGGAATATTTTACGTATTTTAACGAAGTCAACAATTTTCACTGTTTTACTTATCATTTTCTGGTAGAAGCGTTCGACTTGTAATATCTACTTCCACTTGTTGTGGAAAAACGATTTTAATTTATATAGTGATCAATTATTAGATTTTTATTAAATTGACCGTTTTCTCGGGAATTATAGAAAACTTATCTGTTGCTGTTACTGTAATTTTTTAAGTAAATATTTAGATCAATATGATAATCACGTACTGCCCTGTCGTAATTACTTTTTGTAAGCAGGTTTTTGATCAGATCACAGCTCACCCACGAACTGCTAGTAATTCACCAATAGCGTTTCACACAAGGTGAGGTTGCACGTCGGGAACCATTTGCTACCCACTCAACACCTACGCGCTATCGTAAGTGTCTTGGCTCCTCCTAACGTTATCAGCTAATCTAACCCAGTCCTTTGTCAGCCAGCTGCTGAAGTCAAAGTGTCATTTGGTAGGACAGCTGTACTGCTTGAGTGGTTATCCTACGACGCGATTAGTGACTTGATTTTGCAAACTGACCTTTGGAAGATAAGAAGGAAATACTGGCTTTACATTTATAAGCTTTATATAGGAACGAACAGTGGAGTTACCCAAAGGAAGGGTTTAGGTTTATAATCCTCCTTGAGATCTTGAATATGTGTATTTTCTTGGGCGTTAACCCCCCCCCCCCCCTTCCTGCCCCCCATGCACGCACCAGAAATTTCTGGTGAGTACGAAGTGTACATGGGTCCCGTTCGGCTTGATTTTGGGGCCCAAACATTTGAGTTCTTGTTTACATTAGGTCGGTAGGTCGGGCAGGCTTGTGCAGAGGCGCTTCTCTAGGATTTTTTTTTTGTTCGAGTAGGGGGGGATGCTGGACCTAATATTTCTTTTTTTTTAGTTTTTGCAATATTCATGTTGTTCATGCATTGGCTAATTTCTTTCAAAAGTTTTTAGAATTTTTAGACCCATAAGCGATTTTACCAATTCATAGAATAATTAAAAATGTATATTTTTGTTTTTTAATCAGCAAATTTTCTTGATTTCTTGAAAAACGATTTTTTTAATATATTACTCAATAAAAATATATGTTTGAGTTCTTGTTTACACTATAGGTTGGTAGGTCGGGCAGGCTTGTGCAGAGGTGCTTCTCTAAGTTTTTTTTTTTTCGAGTAGGAAGGGGGGTGCTGGATCTAATATTTAAATTTTTTTTTTTTGCATATCATGTTGTTCGTGCATACATACAGTGGCACCCAAGGAATTTGCTTTTTTGTGTGTGTGGAGAAGTATTCAAACATTTTACTCCCTTTCTTTCCTTTTGGGGTTGGCCCCGAAACTTTAGCATTAATATTTGTACTTATGAGAAAATTTTTTTTAATATAATTAATATATCAATGCCACATTTTTGATTCTTCATTTTGAAAGTTTAACCCATTTCTTCCCAAGTGTTGCGTGTACGCAACACTGGGAAGAAATGGGTTAACTTTTTAAGTTAAAAAAAAGCAGTTTTTTTAAATATTTTAAAAGTTAACTCATCTGCCCTCTACCTTTCCATAATCTGCCACAGGGAGTGAAATAAAATATACATATATGCATGATGTTTACTTTGGAGTTATTTTTGCAAAAATAAGTACTTTTTAAATAAACAAGCCTTTAATTTTTCTTTCACTTAGATTATTTTTTTCAATTACATCACAAAGTTTATCATTTATTAGGTAAGCAGAGAAGTTTGTAGCCACTGTTACATTTCTGTTTGAAGATCAGAGTTCTGAATTATGCACACCATTAACTTTTTGAGGTAGTTTCCTTGCTTTGCATTCTTGTTGATTACCACATATTCTATCACTTCACAAATTTTGGGTGTGTTCAACCTACGGCTTGCAGGCTGGATCCTGCCTGCTGAGGGAATGTAGATTAGTATTAATATTAATATTTTTGCATGATTGAGAACTGGAATTGAGTTCAAAACAGTATACTTGAATCAATTAATAAGAAATGCTTTTGTGGAAAATAGTTTCACCAATGAGTGGTATTTGAACTGTGCCTCCCTATTATATGATAGGTGCTCTATCCACTAAGCTATCATCAGCTCTGTCATTTATCCATTAATTGTGACTTTTTAAATCTTCCTAACCTTGTCACTCAGGGCACCATTGATGGTCAGAATAGAATTTAAAAACTCGAAAACTTAAATTCTCCAAAAATGTCTAATATGCAAATTATCACACTAGGACATACAGCACATTGATCCCAATTGCAAAAAGAAATAGTCATATAACAATTAATAAATATCACCCATTAACATAGGCTTGATTTTGAAACTGATTCCCAGATTCACAATTTGCTTAATTCAATGTACTGTAAGATGTCATCTTATATTTATATATACAGTCATCCCTCGACTTACATCGGGGTTCTGTTCCATCCAGCAGGACGTAAGTCGATACATTAAATCAACAGAGTTATAGTGGTTAGGGACTTAACCGTAATAAGTATACTGTCTCAAACACTGTATATTTCACTGATATTGGATTGTTAACAATTATTATTGATAAACAAGAACAGTAGTAATGATGAAAAAGAGAAGAGACCATAATAATCACCAAGACTGTTGCTGAACTGTGTAGCTGTAGATTAGAAAAAGTGATGCATCTGGCAACACAAATAAAAATTTATATAACAAAAAGCTAATACACAGAAATGATTATAATGCACAGGAATAAAAAGGCTATTTATTTCTAAATAACAAAAAAAAATTCTTGTTTAAAGTAAACATTTCTTCTATTTTGAAATTTTTTTCTCCATACTATACTTTGAGAAAAAGTCCAGGCTTGTTGTAGTCAATATACAAGTCACATATAGAATATTTCTAATAAATAACTTATCAACAGAAATAGCTTATGTTATATACCTAATTAAAAAGAATTTAATTCTGAATTTTACTGTAGTAAAAAATTTTAACTCTGTAGTAACATATTAATTTTAATAACAATTTTTACAGTGATATGCCAAAAAAAAAGGTACACATTTCATAATTACTTCCAAAATCTTCCATTTTTAAAAAGTAGCAGTTCTTTGTTAATTATCAGGAGATTTTAGAGACTTTAAAGAAAAATTTGTTGATAGTAGTTCAAATCAAACTTCTGAACTCAAATTAGGGGATTGTTTCAGCACAGAGTAATGTTAAACAAATTGGCAATACCTTATATAACTTCTAAGAAATGGATAACAGATGGCTTTAACAAATTATTTATATCATAGCTTAATAAAATATGCATCAAATGAAAAAAAGAAAATATTATTTATCAAGCTTAAATTACATATTTTTATAAGATATCTATTAAAAAAATTTAAAATGGCAATTTTTATTTTTTTTAAAATCGTTTTCTTTTATTTTACTAAAAACGGATATATACGTTCTTGACACTGGAAGGGTTAATGATAAATACACAAATACCCTATTTCTCAAACAAAATCAACAGAGGAACTGTTGAAGACACGTGCCAACTGCCGAGAGAGATTGCTGCTGAATGCACTGTTGCCACTGCGCATGATGCATTGTTGCTAAATAGAAACCTTTTTACTTTATGCTCGCTTGTGTCTGGTTCAAAATTATAGTTGAAAATGTTATTTATTCCCTAATGGGATCATGGACGTAACTTCGAGCGGACATGTCGAGGGATGACTTATACACAATCATATCAGAATATGACCACCCACGGAATCACAGTGTACCCACCCAGTCTCAGAGTGCTCGTGACAAGGTCGACCACACGGAGATGTAAGTGGCTGGCCAGGACAGATGAGCCACAGTGTGTAACATGAGCACAATGGGCAGAGATATTGATTTGATGGACGTTCAAAAAGGAATGATCATCGGGTACCACACCAAGCATCTCGGAAACAGCAGACTTCATGGGCTGTTCGCAAGATGCTGTAGTAAGGGTGTACTAAGAATGGACCGATGGCACACTGAGTACCTCCAGACGTCATAATTGTGGAGCCCCAAAGGCCATCGACCCCAGAGGAGAACGTTACCTCTGTCGACTTGTAAAGGGCAATTGACATGCAACAGTGCATCAATTAACCACTCAATTGAATGCTGGGGCACCCAGGTATGTGTCCCCAATAACAGTAGAGCTAATCCTTTTACCCAGGGTTTCCAGAGTCAATGCTGCATAAAGGCACCCATGTTAACCAAGGTCCATCAGCAATGACGCCTGCATTTTGCATGGGACTACTGTCATTGGACAGTGGAAGAATGGAAAAAGTTGCCTCCTCTGACGAAATCCTGTTACGCAGTGTTTCCAGAGTCAATGCTGCATAAAGGCCATGTTAACCAAGGTCCATCAGCAACGACGCCTGCATTTTGCACGGGACTACTGTCATTGGACAGTGGAAGAATGGTTGCCTCCTCTGACGAATCAAGGTTTCTACTCCACAGCAGTGATGGGCGGTGGCAGATACTGTGTAAGACGCACGAGAACCAACACCCAGATACGTTTGTTGGTCAAGTACAGGCTGGCGGTGGCAGTGGGCATGTCTTGGGGATGTTTTCATGGTATGACTTGGGACGGCTGGTACCACTGGATGGATCCCTGAATGCCAATGTCTACCTGTCCATCCTCGCTGACCACATGCATCCCTTCATATTGAATGTTTACCCTGGTGGTAATGGTGTCTATCAACAGGACAATGCATCTCAGGACATGCCATGTCGTTAAGGTGGTGCATGACTGGTTCCAGGAACATGACAGTGATGTCTCCATTTTCCCTTGGCTGGTGAAATTGCCCAACCTCAATCCCATAGAGCACCTTGTGGGACAGTTTGGATCGACAGGTTCAGTGTGTGGACACACAACCACATCATCTCCGGAACCTCCGTGCTCTGCTGGAGTCCAAATGGGCACGTATGCCTCTAGCAACCTTCCAGGACCTCATTGCATCCATGCCACGCCATCTCACCACTGTCATCCAGGCCAAGGGTGGTTATTCCCAATATTAGGTAGCTGATCATATTATTTTGATACGATTGTGTATATATCTATCAGAGTGCACTGAGTTAGTGTGCAATTTAAAGTATTTGAATGTAATTTGATAACCAAAAGATCTAAAAGAGACATAAGGCAACTTTTTGAGTTATTTCAAAGTTAAATTTTGTCACTAATACCTTTCCTTAATATATTATAATGTGTATTCAATAAATATTCATGCTAAAAAACATTATTGCCAGTGGGGAGGGAATTTGTTTTTGAGTTATTTTGTTAAATATATTTGATGAATATTACATTTTTTCCAGTATATCAATGGAGGAAGTTTGGAGCAGCTGTTGCTGAATAAACAGGAAAAGTTGCCCTGGGAAACTAGAATCAAGTTATCCTTGGACATAGCAAGAGGAATGTGTTATCTTCATTATCGAGGTGTATTTCATAGAGACCTCACTTCAAAAGTGAGTTAATGCATGTCATTTAAATTTATGTGTATTGGAAAGTGCTATCTCCCTATTTATTTTGTTATGAATCATGTGTATAATTAGTGTTTTCTTGGTCGCTTAACAAGGCAATGAGTTTGTGCATTTATATATTTACAGTTAACATATATTCACTGGATTAATATCAGATTTTCACATTGATCTATTTGATTTTGCAAGCACAAATCTTCTGATCTGATCTGATAGATATTGAGCAAAGTTAAATTAATGCCCTGCTGATGATAACATATTTTGGAGTTAGTAGGGGAAAATGGCATATGAATTAAATTCTGGCTCACACTATCATATGTCTTTTAAGAGTTCAGCACCTAACTATTCACAACTGTCTTACCCATACCTTTGGAATTAACTAGCATGCTAGGGATGTAAAAGAAAAAAAGTTTAAAAATGAAGTTAGAGCATAGAATAATTTAACAAAGATCCCATAGTAAATACTAGATCGTATACAACTGGGAGCACGCCACACTTCTTGCGCGTGCATCCACTTTCTACGGAACCATAGTCCGTGAGGCTATTGAAATAATGACCTCGTCCGTCCCCACCTGCAACCGAGACACTGGAATCACCCTACACGACATGTGGAAAGAAGCTCTTTGTCTAAACGGACCCAACGTCAGTACATAGCATCACTTCACTGAAGACGGAGCGTTGTCTTTGCTCCGAAAAGCTTCTGAGAGTTTTCTCCTAAGAACTTTCAACATCCAAATAGTTTGTAGGATAAACTCTAAAATTTTATTGCACAATGACAGAGAATTATAAATTATTTTAAACTAGATTGTAAGTAGAAAACCTGTTTAATTTGAACAGTAAAAACAGAGACTCTGAACTGGAAAACTAAAGAGAACGGGTTGAGGGGGGGGATGTTTTCAGTTTTGGAAAATGGGTTCTGTTAAGGTAGGGACTTGAAGTTCTAATACAACAAATTTTCTTTGAAAATCAGCCAATCCCTTGATCCAACCTCACATGAAGTGGAAAAGTAAAAATTGTTTTAAATTCAACTTGGGTTCTATCATAGGTAGACTTGAATTTTTAACACAGCACAGTGTGTAAGGGGAAAACCTGTGGGAAAATTTGAGACTGGGTGGTGAGGTAATTAGATAATAATGGGGGATAAAATTGGGGAGAGGGTTGGTTGGTTGACTGTTTTACCTCTGAGAAGCACTTTTTTTTGCACACAATGGTCTAAATGGCCTTGTTGCAAGGACCCCAAAAGCTCAGAGGAGGTTGGGGGAGGGGACCTACTGGAACAGTTGTTGGGAGACAGATGGTAGCCTCCCATCAAGGCCATCCAGCATGTTCTTTAACGTGATATGGATATAGTTATCCGCACACAGGGCCACTGCTTAATGTCCCATCTGACAAATGGCAGCCTTTCCAAGCCCATCGGTGTCCCCTACTGACCATGGGAGGGTGGGGAGTTTTGCAGAGATAAATCTCAATGCTTACCCAGCTGGGGCTCAAACCTCGGAACTACAGATTACGAGCCTGGTGTGCTACTGACTGAGCCACCTCTACCCCTGGGGAGAGGAACTTGCAATTCAAGGTTCTAAATCATGCTATATTATGGTTAGGGACTTGAATTTTTAATGCAACATGGAATAGCACTGGAAAACTTGTGCAAAATTTGGAACCAATCAATCAAGTATTTGAGGAATTACAGGTGGGGCTAAAATCTGTTTTAGCAGTTTATATAGTAATTAAGCTCTTGGCAGCTTTTCAATTGCTAAGAGTCAACTGATGTCCACCTGTGGAATTACAAGAAGGAAGTACTTGCTCAGCTCCTCTTGGGTAATTCATTTCTTCTATGGGCAGGCAATAAATCTAAGTGCGAGTTTTGTGATATTGATTTAACTATCAAACACATTTTAATTGACTGTATTACTTTTAACTGTGAGCGATGTCTGTATTTTAACTTTCACAATTTACCTCTAAGCCTCTTGCACTGACAACGTTTATTGGATCATTCATTTTTACCCCCTGCTTTTTTAAGGTAAACTGGTTATTTTACCAAATTGTAATTTAACTGCATTGTTGTTTCTATTCTGTCTGACCAGGGTCTTTTACACCTAGGCTGGTTTTATCTTTTGTATCTATGTATTTATTGTTATTTCTGTTATTTACATCTGTTAGTTTTGTCTTTTTCCTTTGGTTGTGGGTTACATGTCTTTACCCTCTTTTTTTTATCTTGTTTGACACATTATAGGTGTAGTTTGCTAATGCACCATAAAACCCCAAACAAACCAGCCTACCCATGACACACACAGCCAGGGCCAAATTTACAAATAAGCTAACTAAGGTACAGCTTAGGGCTTCATGATATAAATAAATAAATACCTCCTCAAGCAGCTGCTTGCCACAGAGGTCTGACAGTTTATATGCCACAGATATGAGTGGCCTCAAAGAAATGTATTTCAAGTTTTACTGTATTAAGAAAAAAGTTTTAATATTTAATCTATTCTGCAAACACTGTTCATCTTTGCTTACCAATGCTAGAATAATGTTTTCACACATCAATTTTGTGTTTATTTTTCAATGTTCTCCTCAGAATTATTACACTGCTCGACATTGAAAGTGCTCCACCCAGAAGGACATGTTGTACAAACATGCAAATAGAAGGGTGGGTGTGCACAGTTAGATATGCAAATGATGATAATCCGGAGCTAATGATGTGTGTGGTTCAAGAAATAAAAATTGCTAGGAGGAACAGGGATAGTATTGTGTTTATGCAGGTGGAAGTCATGCGAATGGTTGAGATTAGATGGTTCCACTTGAAAATTGTTCAGCAAAGGCTGAAAATGCCTGGTACACACTGTTGGCAGGTTTATTGCCATTTGTATGCTTTTGAGAAAGGATGCACTACACATTGTGTTGCTGCCCATGCATTGGGATGCATGAACTCTTAGACGCTGTTGGCAACAGTGGTGATATGAAGGTTCTAGCATGCGTTGCAGAGGGATTGGTGCCGTCTGACAGACATCAGCATGGTTTGATAGGTGCATTGTTCAACCTGCTTGTTCATCACCCTAGAGCACTGCAGGTGATATTCGATGAGCTGTCAGCAGCCATGGACATCCCCATAATGACCTGAACCATAAATTGAAGGTTGCATGAGGCACATCTGTACTCTAGGCAAATGTTATGTCGACTGCTATTGACTGTAAACCATCGCAGCGCTCGTCTGGCTTGGTGCTGAAGTTGTGCGAACTGGGGTCATGAATGGAACAATGTTGTGTTTAGTGATGAATCCTGTTTTTGTCTGGGTGCTGACGATCCATCGATCGTGGATCCAGCTTTTGTTCACGACCGGCACACCACCTGTCAGCCAGACATAATGGTATGGGGTGCTATTGGATATGACAGCAGGTCACCTCTTGTCTACATCACAGGAACACCGACAGCTGCATGATACATTAGTACAATTCTGCAGCCTGTTTCATTACCGTTCCTGGGAGGCATGCAGCAGTCCATTTTCCAGCATGACTGCACCCGTGTACACATTGTTAGGGTCTCCAGACAATGTTTGCAACATGTTCAAGTATTGCCATGGCCAACAAGATCCCCAGATTTATCCCCAATAGAAAATCTGTGGGACCACATTGGACGTGTGCAATCCTCTCACTGCCCGGTGCGGAATCTCGATGAATTATGGGAGCAAGTCAAACCTGGGAACTTGAACTTTTGGTGTGCAATTCCTCAGGACCATATTCATTGACTGTATGACTCCATGCCATATTACTGCCTGTATTGCTGTTCACGGCAGTGCAACCACCTACTGAGGCAGTCACATTGTGCTGCATTACCTCATCTTCTAACTGCTGTAAGTGGCTGCAAATTAAATCATGGCATGTGAATATGCATTGCTATGTGTGTGGTACATTTCACCTTTATCCCCTCACTCCTTCTGGATGGGGCAATTTCAATGTCATTCAGTGTACATATGTATATATTTCAACTCTCGAATTTTTGGGGCCTTTTAAATTTGTATATTTTAGGGTTTCTTCAATATGCATTAGCTTAGGACCTCAGAAGGTCAAAGTCCAGCTTTGGACACAGCTATTATTTATATTAAATGCTGTGTGATATATACTGTCTGACCAAATATCATGAACACCTACCTAATACTTCCATCATATGCACAGTTCCTAAATATCAGTTTTCAATTTTCTTTGTATAGTTCTCGTTAAAATGGATTTTGGAGTACCAATAGTAGTCATCTCTCTCAACTGATGAATTGTAGTAGCTGTGTTTTATTGTGCAGATTATGCCAACAAATGCCTGTCCCTGTCTGTCAGAGCCTTTTTTTCTCCTTCATTTGCACCATTGACAGGCATTTTTTTAGACTGTTGCCTTTCTCCTTACACTTGGGAATAGGTACCCTATGATTTCCCACCGAGTTCCATCACTTCCATTATTGATGCTCCTGCCCATTGCACTCCAATGATGAGCAACCTTTTGAAGTCAGTCAGATTAGCATTTTTGTTCATGTTGCACTTGACTTTGTTTTCCACCATGCCTTTATGATTTTAATAGGACTTATGGCAGTAGGAAATTTTGCATACATTGGTGTGCAGGGGTGGAAATTTTCAAAATTAGGTGAATTGGTTGAAAAGAGACCCAATAGCAAACATCGTGATGTTAAGCATATATACGAAAACTGTTTAAAAGCCCAGGACTAATGTGCAAAAATTTTATAAAGGAGTAGACATACATTATGTATTTCCTCTCAGTTAAAATATACAGCATGAAAAAAAAAAACCCCTGGAACTAGGGGAATGACATCCACCTGCATTCCCCATCATTTTCAGCCCTGTTGACATGCATATTGTGATACTCTGCACATGAAACAGTGTTCATTTGGCCAGGAAGTATGCCTTCTTTTAAATGAAGCCAGTAATTTAATTTTTGATAATGGTGAGATATCAAGGCTCAAACTGCATTGCATATTTCTATATAAAAGTATTGTTTAGAAGTAACTTTTGGACTTATATTGAAGCTAATGACCTGAAACTGTGTACTTTTATGTAACATTCTCTGAATTAAAATAAGTAATTCCTTTAACCGTGGTAAGTCTGACAACAGTGTAGCATTGCAGGTAATACAAAACTTGTACATAAAAACATATTGTGATTTGAAGAACACAGTAAGCAAATGCAGCAATTCATTTTAGCACTTCTGTTTACAGTGCTTCAAGAATAATGATGTATTTGTAGAATGTTTACATAGAAACAAAACGGTGATAAATGTTCTCTGATTTAGAGTTAAAAGGATGTATTTAATTAAGTTAAGTCATTTTCAATGGAAACTTAGTTTACTGCTTTAAAATTTGTTGCATTTTACACAGCTGTATGATTTGAAAATTTTTCATCTTGTAAATTCTTTTAAATTTTTTGTGTTTTATTTAATATTTTAGAATGTATTGATAAAAAGACATAGTTCAGGAATGACAGCTGTTGTTGGAGACTTTGGTTTAGCTGAAAGGATTCCTGACCCAAGGTAATGTAAACTTTTTTGTGTAAGAAAATAATTGGCATAATGTTTTTTCATTAAGATTCTCAGAGAAATCTTTGCATTAGTTAAGGACAAACATCTAACCAAATCATATTTTCATGTCAATGAATTCTGCACCCATAGAATGTTGTGTTCTATAGAACAGTTCTTCTCAGGTTGTTGAATTACTGATACATGGTCCTGAGAAACTTACCTGTGGAAACAGTGGGGTTTGCATGAGCTCCTTGATATAAAATCTGAAACTAGGAAAGTAAACAACAAAAATTGTGCAAATATTAAGTTTAAATGTACAGCTACTAACAGCAAATATGCAAACTAAGGGCACATTCAGGTGATACCCTTTTTAAACTGCTATAATAATAAAGCTAAAGATTGAACTTATGGTGTTGAACAGTGAAATTTATAATATAATTATAATAAATTTACCTTCATTTTATTTATTTTTGGTATTAAGTTGAGTATTTACAACATCTTATTCAACCAAGGCTGAGTAAAAGTGATGGTTAGGGCAACCAGATATCCTGGTTTTCTGGGATTATTATAATTTGGAACTTATTGTTATGATATCAGAAAAAGGTTTTTGGAGCACTCATTTGCCCTGTTATTTTCAAACAAAGTTTTTCTTATTTATATAATTAAAATTTAGTACTATACTAATATAGAATAAAATGTAAAGGTCATGTAAATCATAGATCAACTGAAATTGAACAAAAATGGACTGTAGGAAGTGTGACTATATGAAATGATATGCATCTGTAATTGCAAGAAATTTGAACTTTTTTAATAATAAGATGCTATTGTCAGTATTTTAAAACTGTTTTGTAAATTATAACTCCTTTTGATAGAAATTAATAGGGAATTGTTTCTAGGAAAGAACAAATTTTTGTGACAATCTGCAGCAGTAGCATTTCTGACATTGAAACAGACATTACTAAACCTATCTTGTGGGGTAGAGGGAGCATTCATTATAGAGGCTTATTAACTGGACAATGTTATGATTTTATTTTTATTAAAAGTGCATTAAAATCTTTTTATAGGGGTTGTCTTGAAAACTTCTGTTTTGTGTATACATTCAAATCTTTCATCAAATCCAGTACAGAGATGAAGTATAACTTTTTAAGAATAAGAATAATTTCTCAATATGTAAACATGTTCAAAAGTATTTTAATTTTTTTCTAACAAACAGTTGCAGTTTTTTTTTCTGTTGTAATTCTAATTCAATGCTACACATTATAGGGACAAAAGCCAAAGGCTACCAATTGTTGGATCTCCCTATTGGATGGCACCAGAGTGTCTTAAAGGAGAATGGTACAATGAAAAGGTAAGACACCAAACATGTTTTTTAAAGTTCCACGAACACATCATATGTATTTAACAGATTTGTGAACCTATTATATTAGTTTACATGAAAAATGTCCTAAATATTTAAATATTTGATGTAATGTAAAATTACTATAATTCTTTTATACTTTATAGCTGTAAATGAATTTGTTACTGATAATATTAAATTTAGCATCCTAGGTGATAAACTTGAACAGCTTTCTGGGACAATAGATGTGGGCTGTTTAAACTTTTAGATAACACTGTGGGAATTGTATTCATGTTCATGGAAATTTCTTCATGCTTGTTGCTTAAAGTTGAGTGATGAGTGGGAGATAGCTTTGATAGTTAGGTTGAGTTAAAATGCCTTTTGGTTCTACTTTTGTGCATACAATGCACTGAAATGACTAAGTCACAAAGGCACCAAGGGTTCAAAACTGAGTGGAGGAAGAGTTTGTATTGTTTTACCTCTCAGCAGTGTAACGCTCCAAAGATTTAAATACTAGTAAAGTTTTGCACCCTTTGTCTGATCCAATATTTATTCAAGCTCCGGATAGCTAAAGTCAGGCGCCAGGCAATAATTAACAAATTGCCAAATAAAGTTCAATTAGGGTTCGAATACCAGCAAACGTTACTTAGCGAATAAGAATTCAAAAATTAAATGATGGTCAATTATAATTTAACTAACAATCAAAACAACTGACGTTGCTCAAGAGAAAAAATAGCAAAGATTTAAAAAAGTTTCTATAACAAACAAGTTTATTTCCAAAAAATTATTTTTAAACACTCACCAACTTCAATGAGATGTCGACTACATCATAGCTATTGTGTTTAACACCAACTTCTGTGACACTACTAACTGACAACTAACAAACACCAACTCCTGTGACTATTTCCAACTGACAACTTCTCTCTTACTCTGTGACCAACAGCAACTAACTTCTGATCACAACATCAACTCACTTCTGTGACTACACGTCACAGTTATGACAAGCGTACAGGCTCGGCAACATGTGGCTATTGCACCAGTAAAGACATTTGCATAAAATGACGAGCATGCAAGCTATGACGCAAGAGGGGGCGTGTCCTTGTACACGTGTGCTTTAGCGGGTGACAATCTAAAGTTCGGAGTTGTGCATGCGCAACTCCTATGCTCTTGGAAACGAGTGCTGTGATGCCAAAAATGAAATTAAAATCCCCCAAATGATAAATATAACGTAAATTAAGTAAAACTGGTTAAGGTAAAGTAAAAGTGAATTAGGGGGCATCACAGCAGCACTTTATATTGCACATATTGGGCTTAAATGCTCATGTCACAATGACCCCAAGGGCAAGAGTGGCTCAGTAGGTAGCGCGCCAGGCTCGTAATCTGCAGTTTCCAGGTTCGAGTTCCAGCTGTGTCAGCATTAAGATTTATTTCTGCAAAACTGCCTGACCTGCCCATGGTCAGTAGGGGCCACCATCTGTCGGATGAGATGTTAAGCCATGGCCCTGTGTGCAGGAGAGACATACCTTGTGCATGTTAAAGAACATGCTGAATGGCCTTGACAGGAAGCTACCATCTGTCTCCCAACAGCTGTTCCAGTGGGTCCCCTCCCCCAACCTTCTCTGAGCCTTCGGGATCCTTGTGGCCTGGCCATTTAGCCCATGGTGTGCAAAAAAGTGCTGATCAAAGGTAAAACAACCCAACACATTGACTCAAGTGCTCAGAGAAGGTTGAGGGAAGCACACCTGCTGGTGAGCTGTTAGGAGATAGATGAAAGCCTCCTGTCAAAGCCATACAGCATGCATCTTTAGTATGCACAAGGTATGGCTCTCCTGCACATGGGGCCACAGCTTATGTCCCATTTAATGTTACATTTCCAAGTCCATCTGTGTCCACTCTCTGACTGAGTGCAGGGTGGAAGTTTAGCAGAGATAAATCTCAATGCTAGCGCAGTTGGGACTCAAATCTGAGAACTGCAGATTATGCCTTGGTATGTTACTGACCTGAGAACTCCTATCTCAGGTGGAGGAAGGAGATTCACTAGACAGATGTTAGAGACAGAAGCTTTCTTGTCAAACCATCCAGCATTCTATTTAACATTTGCAGGGCCATAGCTTAATATTCCCTATGATGGCTGGTGGCCTTTCCAAGTTCATAGGTTTCCCCTTTCTCATTGAGGGGGGAGGGGGATAATAGATTTTTTTTTCCATAGTTGAGAGACTTCAAGCTGAAACAAACAAGGTTACAAGCCTGGGATATTGCAGACTGAGTTAACCCTCACCCCATTGATTTTTATGTGACTGGAATGCATGATTTATGAGCTCAAGGCTGACATGATGGCACAAACAACAACTTAAAGAATCATATTTTAGAAGTGATATGCTAGTGATTAGAGAGGGGTACCAAAATCTTAATTCAACATTAATGCTGTACTCTTGGCATGCAGAGATATATTAAAACCAGTCTTTTTGTGAATTTTCATTTTTAATCACTGGAGGGCCATATTGTTGCTTAGATATCTATCTGCAGGCTGCATTATAAGAACTGAAAAAATTCTATCTTTATCTGGCTTTGTAATGATCAGATTTATGAGGGTAACTCTACAATTAAGTTCCAAAACATTAAAACATTTTAATGTTACGTATTCACACACACAAAGAAAACAACAATGTATATTTTATGCTACACTGAAGACAGAGTAAACAAACACTATTCCTAGCTTGTGTAGGTTTTTCATATGAGAAAAGCCCAGTGAGACAAAAATCAGGTCTGTTACATATGGGCTTGTTAGAGAATAATTCAATTTACTCATTACATAAACAAAAATCTAAAAAAAAAAAGAGACATCTTTGTAAACAGCTTCAGAATTAATTTCAAATTGAACTTTGATTTAACAATTCAATTAGGCAGTACAGTAAACTCCTGATTATCTGGCCTTTATGGGGAATGAGGCTTGCTAGTTAGATGAATCTGCTGGTTGCATGAGAAATATTTTTATAAAAACCAAATTCAGTAGGTGCAATCTTTTATTTGCAGCCTGTAATTTTTATTACAAGCCTTAATTAAAATAAAAATGCAGTTAAAGCAATGATAATGAAAATGAAGAATCAGGTCCTTAATATAAATGTAAATATCTAAAATATAATTGCTTTTTTATACATAAGTATTTTTCACATTTAATGAATGTCTAAATCCATGCACTTAACAAAAACTTTGGGAACTGCTTCACTGAAAGCAACTACAGAAAGAGTTGTAATTTTGGCTGTCGAATTACCTATGCATATATGCATATTTGTGTGTATGTGCAGTGTAGTTTACTGGCTAATTTCTAGAAACCTGGATGGTATTTCATCAGGTCATCTACTGAACTAGCATTTGATTCTTAAGTAGCAGCTGATGTTGTGGATTTCAGAAAATGTAAATTGGTCTAGTAGTTCAATAAATTTCTTATGCTTGCCTCTTTGCATGCTTTCCATTTCTCTTGCAATAATTTAGCATGCAAAGAATGAAAATGCTTATAGTTTGGGCAGTGAAGCAGTGTTGCTGCTCAACAAATTTAATGACATTTTCAAATCCTTCAGTAAGTGTAACAATATATGAAAATCTATGCCAGTGCTATTGTCATCTGGGAGAACTATCACGTGCATTGAAATTTGTTTTACAAGTTCAAATGTTCAACTTGAAATTTATGCCAGTTGCATGAGAATTCCGGATGCTTGAATACCTGATAACCAGACGTTTATGGTATGATCATTCAAACAAATGTACTCTAAAATTTTAAAAAGAAACATATTCTGAGACAGCTTGTAAGAACTAAAATTTGAAGTTAATTGATTTAGTTTCTAGCAATCCCTTATATCTAAGTTATTGATCACATATAGTGATCAATAACTTAGAAAAAAAATGTTACATTTGTGGACAGCCCTAATATTAAACATAACATCTAATCATGTACCCAAATCCTAATTCAACATAGGGGCGGGGGTGGCTCAGTCGGTAGCGCGCCAGGCTCGTAATCTGTAATTCCCAGGTTCGAGTCCCAGCTGGGTCAGCGTTGAGATTTATCTCCGCAAAATTCCCCGCCCTGCCCACGGTCAGTAGGGGACACCGATGGGCTTGGAAAGGCCGCCGTCCGTCGGATGGGACGTTAAGCCGTGGCCCCGTGTGCGGGAGAGCCATACCCTGTGCACGTTAAAGAACACGCTGGATGGCCTTGACGGGAGGCTACCATCTGTCTCCCAACAGCTGTTCCAGTGGGTCCCCTCCCCCAACCTTCTCTGAGCCTTCGGGGTCCATGTGACCTGGCCATTTAGCCCATGGTGTGCAAAAAAGTGCCGCTCAGAGGTAAAACAACCCAACAACCTAATTCAACATAATGCTGTAATCTTGACTGCAGAGATATTTTAAAATCTATATTTTTGCAAATTTTTGTGAACTTATAACTATCGGAGGGCTGTATTTTTCGTAAGGTATTTAAGGCAACTTTTACTATACACAAATATTAAATCTGGATGATGGATACAGTATCGAAAGAAATTGCTACACAGGCATACAAATGCTGGTACAAATTTTCCAAAAGATCAAATTTCCTGAGTAAGAGAACTGTGGAGTAGAGAAAATACTTTCAATTTCTAGGTCAGGATTTGAACTTATGAACTTAAAATGGTGAGTCTGAACATTACCAACTGGTTATGTACACCATATTATCAAAAGTCACTGGACACTAGTGAACATGCCTGGGATTTGTGTTAGGGGTGGGGGCAAAGCTACCATAGCAAATATGTTTTAAAAGTTATGGGGGTTGGAAGCCATTTGCCACTCTCCACAATTTTTATTTAACCTTAGAAGAGACAGCTGTTAAATTTTCAACAGCTGAAGTAGTTGTTAAAGTGCAACTGCCAATTTGTCAACAGTTGCATTATATTTTCTTCCAGAAAGAAGGTTCTGTCATTAACAGATAGCACCACTATTGTATTGTAGAACAAAGTTAGAAGTTCAAACATTAATCTAACTGTAGTTTGAATAAATATACCGATTAAATGGTTGTACCGTGGCCGAGTGGTTAGTGCGCTTGGCTACTGATCTACGGGACCTGGGTTCGAGCCCCGGGTAAGGCATGGATGTTCGTGTTGTTTTCTGCTGAGGTCCTGCCATCCTCTCAGATCTTCTACTGTGGCATATAAACTGACAGGCTCCTGTCAGACCTCTGTGGCAAACTAATATTTAAATAATATTTGAATTGCATTAAATGATTGTATTTTTCTACTAAATGTCTGCCACTTTAAAGTATTTATACTGCTGCTTCTAGGGTTAAATATAGCTATTTTAACTTTTTAGAAACTTTTTAACTTTATATACTGCTTTTATCTCATTTAAATGCAAATTATTTTCTTGGGGGGAGGGGCTTGTGGGGAGTGTCATAAATGGTTTAATATCCTGCCAATTCACTTTTTTAATGAATTTGGGACATTAAATATAGAATTGAGTTTGGTGTGGAGATTACAAAGCAAGTTTGTTCCTCATCAAAGCATTCATATAATAATATGGATTTTAAAAGGCATTGTTATCAAATTATGGATGTTTTTTTCTACCATTAAAGAACTTGGAAGATGCATATAGTTTCCACTTCTATATGTTATTAAAGTTTTTTATTTTTATTTACCAATTGGAGATATGATGTTAAACAAAGTGAGATATTTAACTCAAATACAAAGCTATCTTAATTCCTAATCCTAGAGTGAAAAAAATATTTTAAAATATTGTTTTGCTTTCTTAGTTTCAAAATTCTGATGTTCAAAAAAATTCATTTTGCCACTGTTGCCAGCAGCATCCAACAGTTCGTGCATCTCGATGAACACGAGCAGGAACGCGACATGTAGTCTATCCAGCTTCACATAGGCCTATAATTCTTTCTCTTTCAAAAGCAAATGGTGATAAACCTGCCAACAGCATATACCAGGCATTTTTGGCCTTCGCTGAACAATTTCCAAGTGGAACCACCTAATCTCAATCTTTCGCACGACTTCCACCTGCATAATCACAATACCATCCCTGTTCCTTCTTGCACCTTTTATCTCTTGAGCCACACATGTCATTGGCTCCGGATTATCATCATTCGCATATTTCAACTGCACACACCCACCCTTCTATTTGCATGTTTGTATGACATGTCCTTCTGAGTGGAGCACTTTGAATGTCGAGCAGTGTACATACTAAACAAATTTATATAATAATTGTTATTTTGCCTTTTTTTCTTCACCTCTGGATTGTTTCATTCTTTCCTTCCTCTCTCTTTTTCTTCTCCTCTCTCTTTCGAAAAGTTGAAAATTAAAAAAAAAATTAAAATGTAATTTGAGTGTCCCTGGTTTAGTTGCAACATAATGTAAATGAGAAATGAAACCAATCAGAGTTAGAAGAATGTTAAAATATATCTATTGAATGTAGAAGATTTTAAGAGTAGTTATTTTTATTAGTTTAAATTTTAAATTGTACTCAAAATAAAGTTTTCTTAATTAAGTATTGCTTTTATTAGCATGACAGTGATTGAAATGACCTAAATATTTGTATATAGACATGTTGCTTAAACATTGCTATCTTGAAAACTAGACAGGCTGTTTTTTTCTTGTTTTCAAAACTTCACAAACAATTTGCCATTTACTGTAGCCATTTATGTTGTCTTAAATGAATATGTGCAGTTTTGAAATAGTATTTTTTATGACATTGAAAAAACAGATGGGGAATAAATCTATAGATAAAAAAAGTTGTGCCACTGACCAGGGCTTGATAATAAATGTTACTCTGATTCTTGCCTAGCAATTGTTGGTGGATGCACTTTTTTAAACCTCATTTGAATGACTTTAAATTATTAATTTTGCTTACAAAAATATTTTTTAATTTTGAACCAAGTATATTTTTTCAAAAATTATTGTTTTTATTTTTCAGGCTGATATTTTTTCGTATGGTATAATTTTGTGTGAGATAATAGCCAGAATAGAAGCTGACCCCGACATACTACCTAGAACTGAAGTAAGTTTCACGAAAAAGAAATACATTTTATGGAATTTTAGTTTTCTTTGTTGTAAATTGCAATGATCTGTGTATTGTATTCATCCATTTTTTTTGGATTGTTTATAGTTTTAACTTAGTTATTGATAACAAGGAGAAATTTCAACAACTGCAAATTTTTTAATGAAATATTTCTGCAAGGAAAACTAAACTCGTGAAATAGAATGAATTTGTATGAGTGTAAACATGTTTTATGTAATATGCATGCCGGGTTTTCACTTTTTACGTATACTTTTTACATTCATAATGGAATTTGGAATTATGGAGAAATTAGGATCTATTTTGCATTTACACTTATATTTTCAAATTTAGCCTTCAGATTATTTTTTCATTCTATTAAGTTTTATTAGGTTTTTTTTGTTATTGCTCAAAAGGGTTATCTTCTATATATGATCAATAACTTTTCAGATCAATTCACTTTTTAATAAAGAAAAAAAATTGTACCTTGGCTTTACTGTAAACCCCTGCATGGAATAAATTATTACTATTATTAAAATCACTCAAATTCTTCAATGCCCAATAATAAACACTTTGTGCTGCATTAATTAACACATACAAGGTACATGGATTTCTTGGGCAGTATTCAAATTACTTTATTTTTAATTAATCACAGGCTATCAATACAATAAAACACAGTATCAACTTTAGTTATTCATAATGGCTAATAACTACAGATACTTAGCATAGTCATAGCTATTATGCTACTTTCAGAGTTATCCATTTGGAATCTTTTTATTCAATGAAAGCTTACTCTTTTGTCCTAGACTTGTTGCTGTTTACTATGGGTTTTTGCACTTTACGTTTGTTATTGTTTTTACATGGGTCTTTTATGCCCTTTGTTGTTTTAACATTTACACTTTGTATCTGTTCTTGTTTTTTCTTTTGATTTTAATTTTGATTGTGAGTTTATACGACTTTTATTTGCCTTTTACATCTTGTTTGGCACAATTGGCCTGAGTTGCCCTTATGCCATAAAACCCCAGCCAATCAACCAACTGGATATACCTATTGTAATTCCAGAAAGCTTGTAATTCATAGCTAAGCAAAATTTCAAACATTATTGGAAGCATTTCTTCTTTGTCATGCAGTAGTTGCAGTTTGCAAGTGTTGGTATTTAAATGATTGTGACTTATGGCTGGATATTATACTACTATACCAAGAAGAATAACTCATTTGAGTAGTAAGTTTGTAGGAAATAAATTAGCATTCTTTGTAACTCAGGATGAAATTTATAAAAGATGTTATCTAATGGTTCAACACACTTTGTAGCTCAAATTAATATTAACATTAACTTAACATAAGCGAGAAATAGTTTTTTGAAAAAGATTTTTTTTTTCAGTGCTTAAAAAAAAGGAAGTTGGATTAATTGAAAATCAGAACAATTTTCAGTATATATTCATATAAAATTTTCATGCTAACAAATGGTGTAAAGAAGACCTTAATTATGTATTGAATAAGTTGTCATTAAAGTTTGCAGGAATTCAAATTCAATAAAACATTTGGGTTTTCAGTGAGAAATAAATGTTCCATGTTGTTTCAGAAGTCTCCATTTGAAAATATTTAAAACCTGGTGCATGTTTGAAACATTTTGTTGAAATCACCTTTGCATTTCAGTATGCTATTTTTATTTCATAACTTCATATAGTTAAATGACCATTGTTAACAATGTTGCAATTTCAAATTCATTGTGTAAAGTAATAAAAATATGTTTTCAGGGGGGGGGGGGAAGCAGGATTTTATTTTTTTAGAACAATTTTGCACAGGGAGGCTGTGAAGTCATGGGTTCCCAAATGGGATCCCTGGACTCCAGCGAATTTCCATAACTGAGTTACTACTGATATTACTACCAAAATTAATGTTAAATATCAGTAAAAAGATATTGCTTTAAAGTACTGCACCATTAATCAACTTCACTAATTGATCTTTCATTGTGTGATAAATTGTTTGACATGGGAGTCCATGAACATCCTCATTGTTTATGAGGAAGGGTCCATGGCTTCTGAAAAGAGACTTGAGAAGTGATTACCATGTAAACTCTGTAAATAACTTCTCTAAGTGTTATATTTTCATCACCTTTTTCATGAAAATTGGTCAGGGAGGCTGTGATTTGGTTAATCCGAATGGTTTCAGTCTTGAGCAAATGTCACAGTTTAATTATCTTGGGAGATGGGTAACAGATGCTGGTGATGTGCAGCAAAGATTAACAGATGAATGGGGATTGGTGCTGGGACTTTTAAGAATCTATGGAGAGTGTGGAGAAATAGGCGTATACACCTAAAGACCTAATTAATGTTAATATTAATTTGAGTTCCTAAAGACTAAAATTAGACTGTATAATAGTTTGGGTTCTTTTTTAGTTAGTTATGGTAGTTAAACTTGGACCCTTTGTAAACAAGATAACAGGAAACTACTGTAGATGCTTTTGATTCTAGATGCTTATGCAGTATCTTGGGCATTAGGTGATTCAACTTTTTAAGTAATGATGAGGTTAGGCAAAGGAGTCACAACCTCCTTTAAGCAGCATATTGTGCAGAGAGAGACTCCATTGCTTTGGCTATGTTGCCTGTATGGATAATTATAGATTAGCGAATAGGGTTATGAACAGTGTGCCTAAAGGCCTCAGAAAGATGGGGAGACCTAGGATGCTGTGTCATTGATATATATATAAACAGTCGTATCAGAATAATATGACCACCTACCTAATAATGGGAATTACCACCCTTGGTACGGATGACAGCAGCAAGACGTGTGGCATGGATGCAATGAGGTCCTGGAAGGTTGCCAGAGGCACATGTGCCCATTTGGACTCCAGCAGAGCATGGAGGTTACAGAGGTGATGTGATTGTGGGTCTGCACGCCAAACCTGTTGATCCAAATGGTCCCACAAGGTGCTCTATAGGATTGAGGTCAGGCGATTTCACCAGCCAAAGGAGAATGGAGACATCGCTGTCGTGTTCCTGGAACCAGTCATGCAGCACCTTAGCGACATGGCAGGGCGCATTGTCCTCTTGGTAGACACCATCACCACCAGGATAAACATCCAACATGAAGGGGGATGCATGTGGTCAGTGAGGATGGACAGGTAGCCATTGGCATTCATGGTGTCATGGGTCATCAATGGGTTATCTGTCCTGGCCAGCTGCTTATATTTCCATGTAGTCGACCTTGTCATGTGCACTCTGTGACTTGCCTGGCTGGGTACACTGTGATTGTGGGTGGTCATATTATTTTGATATGACTGTGTATATATTAATATCATAGGATGCTGTGGCATTGATATAAAAGTTCAATGATAACATACCTTTAATATGGTATAATAGGATGCAGTGGGCAGACAATGTCAAACAGGACCTTGTTAGAATTGGTGTGCAGTGGCCATATGCAGCAGATGTAGCTCTGGACAGATATGCTTGAAGAACTAAATTGCATGGTCTGGTTGGACCTCCTTAGCCCATGGCTGCTTGAGGAGAAGGAGGAGGAGGAGGATGAAGTGTTAAAGATTTAATTTTATGTTATTGCTGCATAAGCAACTTTAGAAATTATTTTGTTACTATGAGTAGCCCAAAAAAGTGATGAAAATGATAGAAAATGATAGAAAATAATAATTTTTTAAACTTGAAGTATTGTGTAGAACTCTTATATATTCAGATGATACCATAATAATAATCTTTGTATTTTATTTCAGAATTTTGGAGTTGACTATGTAGCCTTCAGTGACATGTGTCCTGAGTGTCCACCACAATTTTTACAACTGGCTTATAGTTCCTGCCGGGTATGTTACAGAATTTATTATTGGATGAAAGCTATTTTATTTAAAATCAAAGTGTAGTTTATGAAAGAGAAAAAGGAAACAGAATACCTTCAGCTGATATGTGGTTGTGCTTAAATTAGAATAACATGTATGGTACACTGGTGCTGAACCATTTAGAAGCAAACACAAAAACATGAATTGCAAACAGATCCTTTGTTGGATTTCAGTGAAACATATAGGTGAAGTCTGTGATCATATATCCCACTAATACCTGAAAAGCAAATGAATTCCAATGAATATTTAATGAGATATTCAAATTAGAAAATCATTATCTCAAAGTGGCATATAAAAGTTCAATGATAAATAAATAAAAATACCCCCTCAAGCAGCTGCTTGCCACAGAGGTCTGACAGGAGCCTGTCAGTTTATATGCCAGAGTAGAAGGTCTGAGAGGATGGCAGGAACTCAGCAGAAAAACAACATGAACATCCATGCCTTACCCGGGGCTCGAACCCAGGTCCCGTAGATCAGTAGCCAACGCGCTAACCACTCGGCCACGGGACGGCTAACATACCTTTAATATGGTGTGTGACCACCTTGGGCAGCGATACAGGCTGTAAAAACAGCAAGGCAGCGATACAGCTGTCAATGAGGGTTTGAAGGAGTAATTGCCATTCATGCATGGGTGCTGATTGGAGCTCCTGGAGGGTCCTTGGAGGTGGAGTGCAACCGATGATGCGTCATCCTAGAGTGTCCCTAACATGTTCTATTAGATTTAGGTCAGGTGATCAGGGAGGCAAGTCAATAGGACATATCATTTCTGTAAAGCTGCAATTTGGAAAAAAATGTATTGGTCCACCAAGTGAGTTCTGTGAGGGTGAGCATTAAAGTCTATTAACATGGAATTAGGATCCATTGGTGTGAAAAATGTATGAACATAAAGTTTGAGGATCTCATTGTGATTACCTTGCAGCTGTTACAGTCCCTCCTGGGAAGACATGAAGGTCTGTGTGGCCATTGAGTTATACCTTCCTACACTATCAGTTCCAAAACGGTCTCTTTCTTTGATGTTAATGGGATGATATTGGTTACAGGCTGTCTCCAGACCAATAGTTGTTGGGAATCAGTTTTCAGATTAAATCAGAATTCACTGGTGAACAGAACATTGCCCCATTGATGTTGAGTTCAATTATGATGTCAAGACCAATTCAGTGTGTCTCTGTGCTGTCTGGATACCAAAGGGATACACACAACTGGTCATCTTGCATAAAGATAGCCTGCATGAAGTCTTTTGGACACAGTTGCTGGGATGCATACTGCATGTCTCATGGATATGCGAGGTTGAAAGCTAGCTGGCATGCTCTATGGGTTCTATTAGGAGCTGGTAATAGTTGTCTCTAGTTGATGTGGCCCTTGGACATTGAGGAACATGTCTTCTAGCAATGGTTTGTCTTGTTTGAAATCATTCCAAGCTGCTTACAACAGTACAATTCACATTTAGCCATCTGACTACCTCAAACTGGCATTGTCCATCATTGAGCCTCTTGATTTCTTCACCTAATTTTTTTACTCAAAAGATTTCTTCCAGCCATTATCTAACAGTTGGCCATCTTAGATGTCATATGTCAAGACCTAATACGAATTGACATGCATGTGCAAATTAGTTATTTTTTTTACTGACCTGTTTCACATGTGTGACTGTGTTTAATGCAAATTTCATCAGCAGATTTGAATTCAGTGTCTTTTTTGTGTAAAAAATGATGGCTTTTGTTATTTGTTGTCAATTATTGCACATGATATGCTTATTTTTCTATTTTTTTTCTTAACCTTTGAGCACCAGTGTATTAAAAAATTTAGGTACACCTGCATAGCACTTGAATTCTCAGATGAAACTAAGTGAAATAGTCTTTTATAGTAATGTCACTTCTACTTAGCATTCTGATGTAATAAATGGGATAAAGAAACAGCAACTGAAACTTTTATAGGCATATTTAACTGAAAAACACAATAAAAAGTACAGTGTTATGTGTGATTTCCCTTTTTCTTCATATTTAAATTAATTGGCTTAAAATAGAGTGGCACAGGACCAGATCTGGGGGTGGGGCAAGGGGCCTTTCCCTCCCCATGAGAAGGATGGTAAAAGTAATGGAGGCAAAAAAATATTAAACTTATTCTCAGGGGGATGACTCCCTGAGAATGCTAGTAAGGATAATGGAGGCCAAAAAACTATTAAACTTATACACATTTCAAACATTTTTCATGAAATTTTGTAAAAAAAAACTTCTCAAATGACAGGAAAAATGTTACACTGCAATAGAAATCCAGCCCCCCCCCCCTATTTACCTTTTTCCAGCTTGATTTCATCGCTTCCTCCCCCTTTATTTTTTTTAGATCGAGGCCTGCTTCCAGCCATATGTTATTTTCTAATTTGAAATGTGCACTCACTATAATCACAATAGCAGTATGCAATTCTTTGACACCACTATATTGCAAGTGTTTATTGTAAAGGTCAACAATGCAGCATTTGCAAGCACTCATCAGTCAGCCACCAGAATCTAATTGATGCTTTAGAGATATGTTCTTACTATGCTTCAACCTATTCTTGTGCATCCCTTTTTTTAAACGCAAAATATTTCAGATACAGATCCAGACTCACTGATTCTGATTAGACAACTGCCTAAGCTCAGGAAACTCAAGTTAGTGCCAAATTATAATACACTGGCTGAAGATTTGCATTGTCAAATGTCACTTGATTATGTTATTATTTTTATGTCATTGACTTATTTGCATGTATAATTGTTTAATATATCTAATAAAGGCTGTTTCTTATACATACATATACTTTTTTTTTATTAGCAAGTTTTTTTTAAATAAATATTTTGCCCTTCATGCTCACAATAATTTAGATTGCACACTCAAAAATTAAAAGGATAGCAACCTCTGGTTTATTGTATATATATATCGTTTGATAAAGGTGCTTTCTTCTGTTGATAAAAATTAAATATTTCTGTTTTAATGTTCATGGGAAATACTTGTATTTAGATAGCACATTTCTTTTACAGTCAATAAACCTTTGTTTTCTTGCATTATTTATATTTACTATTTGAACTTTACAGACAAAATTGTATAAGAGTTGATCACAGTGTTAGGATAATTTTGATTTCTCTTACACAGTTCCAACTTAGAAGAACAAATAATTCAGAGAGTATTGTTTTGATGGAAAGCCACATTTAAAGTTCCCTAACTTTGAAAATAAGGTTCTAACAGAAAAATATCACTAAAGATTAATTAAAGATCTCACTCAAAAATTTTCTTTTTAAAATTTAAAATTTTTGTAAATTGGTGCAGAGTCTTTCCAGAAGGGTCATTAAAACCAAACGTTGGCTGGCATTTTATTAATTCTAAGTCTTGTGACCTCTCACAGATTTTTCCACAAAAAAGAATGGACCACCAATCCTGTTATGCATGAGGCTGCACCAAACATTAACTTTTGGACTGTCTCTTTCAATCTCATGGGTGAGATTTTTACCCAGATATAACAGTTCTGTTCATTAATTTGCCTGTATGTAAAATATTGCTTCATTGGAGAACATGACCCTGATCAGGTACTCTGGGTTGTGGTTCAGACTGCCCAGCATGCACATATCATAATTTTTTCTTTTGATATGATCATCGAATGTTATCTGTTGAATCAGTTGAATCTTTTATGGCTAGAGCTGTAGCATGTGCTCAGAACTTTATGGACAGTTGCACATGGAATTTGCAGTTCGTTACTGGCATGGCAGATGAACTTTTTTGGACTCTTTGGAAGGTAGCGCATATGTGTTTAATATTCTTGCCCAATGTTCTAAGCCTTCCTCTACTTTACTGTTTCAGAAATTGTCATTTTTATCAAATTCCTTCATTGATGCATATAGGTCTCTTTGTGTTAGTGGTGCCTTGCCAAATGTTGTACAGTCAATTTTCTTCATCGATGCATGTTGGTCTCTTTATGTTAGTGGTGCCTTGCCAAATGTTGAATCATTGTTGCACCTTGGGGACTTCAGCTCAGCCATCCATAGCACACATTTTACGTTCTCTTGTGGAGTCATCATAATTCAGTCTGAAACATTTCTATAAAATGAATATAATATATAAAAACCATATAACTTTATATATATATATATATAAATTTTTAAGACTTCAGTTTCATTTCTTTGTAGACACTGTATATTTAATGTGGGGAAACATTTAGATTTTGATTTAAGAACAGATGTCAATCAGAATTCTTTTTTCAACTTAAAAATCTTATATGCATGAATTATTAAAACAGAAAACGAAGCTATATTAGAAGAATGTTCATATATTTACAGGTATGAAATTAGGTTCCACTGATAGCAACTCATTTTTTTTCCTGCTAACTATTTGTGAGTCCCATGTTTACAGGATATTCCCTGTAAATCTATTAGGTAAAGATGAGTAAGAATTATTAGGTAAATATTAGTATGAAATTCATTTCAATATATATATATATGTTAAACAAATATTACTCTTATGGTAGATTGATCCTTCAAGCCGTCCATCTTTTAAAGAAATAGTGTGTCAACTAGAGAAGATGCTGAATGTCATCAGTTCCATGTCAGGTGGATCTCATTATTTTTATCCACCAAAGGTTACCTACACGTCTTGTGGTGTGGATGATGCGGATGGTATTGACAGTGTTCGAGCTATATGTAAGTATTACAATAAAAATTTTATCTCTATAAAGTATCTTTAAAGTTGAGTATAATAACTCATTGGCATATGTCCTATACAACATAGAATAAATGAGTGCAAAAGAACTGACCCAAATAGTGGGTTATTCTATGACTTAATTATATGTTTGTACTCTTACCCAAAGATTATATAAGGATAAGAATGAAAGGCTTCTTGTATCTGAAGCTGAGCCACTCACTGGTTGTTGGTAGTCTAGGATTTAATTACCTCTGTGCATATGCGATATGGCTTTTCAGCATATTGCTTCTGAACAACAGCAGTGGTGGCTCAGTTGGTAGCATGTAGGTTCATATCCCTAGTTCCCAGGTTCTAGTCCCAGCTTGGCCAGTATTAAGATTTATCTTTGCAAAACTTCTTGCCATGCCCATGGTCAGTAGGTGACACCGAAAGGCTTGGAAAGGCCACTGTCCGTCAGATGGGATGTTAAGCTGTGGTCCCATGTGTGAGAGAGCCATACCCTGTGCACATTAAAGAACATGCTTGATGGGAGGCTATAATCTGTCTCCCAACAGCTGTCCAGTGTCCTGAGTCTTTGGGGTCCTTGTGACTTATCCATTTAGCCCATGGAGTGAAAAAAAGTGCTGCTCAGAGGTAAAACAACCCAACCTGAACAACAGCAGATTATGATCTTGAATTTCAGGTATGTTGAATATTTCTTTTTCTCCTTCAGCACTTTTATTATATATTTGTTACTCATAAAAAAGAAATTTTAGTAAAAGATTCCTGACAAAAGCTTGATATGTAACAATATAATTTTTGAAATACAGTCCTCCTTATCAGCTCCACAATGGTTTACCTTAAACCTTACTACCATGTTGGCAGTTATGGCAGGTTGTAATGAGTCGGGCAGTATTTGTAGGGTTAATTTCAGAAATGTATCTAGCATTAATCAGTGACAGATGTTAAGGATTGATTATTATTTTTTCATAATTAGCAATTAAGAAAACTTTCATTATCTTAAAAGTACAATTGTTGTGTACTTCAGTCCTGCTGAAAGAGGGTGTTTTCCATATGGCATAGTAAGTGTTGGCATGCCATAGTCCCAAGAAGTGTCTCCTTCACTGCCATCACAAGGAATTATGAATTACATTTTCAGCATGTTTGCAATTCATGTGAAAAATCATG
Organism: Ryuthela nishihirai; assembly: GCA_038380435.1. Lineage (NCBI taxonomy): Eukaryota > Metazoa > Arthropoda > Arachnida > Araneae > Heptathelidae > Ryuthela > Ryuthela nishihirai. The sequence continues at coordinate 50,191,869 of JAWZYU010000019.1, read as the reverse complement.
ATTTTACTATCTTATTTCTTTATAATTACCGAATTTGCAAGAGATTTTGCAAATGTTGCAAATAAGATTTATAGTCAATGGCATAATCTGTTGTAGCTAACTTCTCATGCTATGAGCTGAGTTGAAATGAATATATAATATTAAATAAATTATCTGTTTTTATTTTAATTACATTCATTGCATATGCAATCAATTAAAAATATGTTAAAATTCTAAAAAGAAGAAAGATTTACATGGACATTTGATATTGATCAGCTTGTTATGTAGAATGAAGATTTACTAAATAAATATAAAACAAATTCTGAAAGGATTGTATGAAACAACAAAAAATTAAAAATAATCATCATGTCAAAAAAAAAAACCCCTCTTCGATAAAAATGTTGAACACAGCCAAAGAGGGAGAGTGAGGGAACTGGAAGGGTTAGTAAGGAATGCAGTGCATTTGAAAACTATATATATTATTAAAAATTTTATAAATCAAGAATTTGCTAATATTTCTTTTAATATATATGTAAATATATTTAAAAAGATAAAGATAGCATATGTAAATATATTTAAAAAGATTACAATCACAGCTACTCTGTATCAATTTAATACACATGATCTTTAACTGTACATTGTAAAAATGGCAATATAGTCTGAATAAGATGTTATGATAACTCCCATGCAATCATATTAGGAGAATAGGATTGATTTTAAACACTGTACAGCTAAAGATCACATGTATTAAATTGCATGCATAAAAGTGCTGAAGAAGAAAGGAAAAATCAAAAGGAAAAAATATTTCATTTGATACAAAAACATTCCTAAATGCCTATAATATGTATATTAAAAAAAACTTACAAGATATAACACTAGCAACAGTTACTGAATCTAAAAGTTCTCATGGAAACAAATATGCAAGTACCAAAGTGCCTGCGATCACGAATAGCAGCTACCCTGCACAGCACATGTTGTATCTACATTACTGTGGTGATGCAGTCAAAAGTTCCTTACATTGCATCTATGGAAGCCTTCATACTTCACCTTACACATTCTTTGCTCTTCCCATCTCAGTTATTAAAAAGATTCTTGATTTTGGCTTTTTCACAATTTATAATGGCAATATACATTGAATGATTATTGAATTATGATCACTCATTCTCGTTTATGTCGATGAGATGCTAACTTTTTACTTTTAAAATGAATTTTTATTATATAATTTTTTATTGTAATTTTTTTTATATATAAATTTTTATGGGTAAATAAAGAAGTTCTAAAATTAAAGATTTCAATCAAATCTATACAAATCTCTATTTTTCAACAATATTCTTTCAGTATTTAAACAGGTATTGCAGTTTAAAGCATTTAAAAGCAGCAATGTGTTCTAAGAAATTTATCAAAAAATTTAATGAATATTAAAGAAGTTATGAAATAATTAGCTGAAAAAATTTGTTTTTGCCATGAGTGGGATTCGAACCCACGTCTCCAGGAAACATGCCTGTTATGCTACCACTACACCTCTTCTCAGCTTGTGTGACCTTATAAATGTTCCGGATTTTATTTTATTCACACGGTGCCATCTATCCAGGAAGTGGACAAATGTTTCTTCATACAGATGGAATTAATATTTGTTGCTCATGGCATGAGTGACATGGTGTCAAATCAATAAATCAGTAGTAAAGAATAACATGATATGTCCTATAGCATGGAACTCATGAAATAATAAGCTGAAAAAAATTGTTTTTGCCATGAGTGGGATTCGAACCCACGTCTCCAGGAAATGTGGCTGTTATGCTATCACTACACCACCAATGGCTAATCTTTTCTCAGCTTCTGTAGCTTTACAAGCTTTCCCCATTCTAGTTTCAACTGAACTTTGCTATTAACTCTCCACTTAATCTGAATTTTTTTTTAGTTCCATTATATTTCTATTTTAGCTAATGTTACATTATTTTATTTCCATATTATATAATATGAAAATATATGCCAAACTCAGCTAAAGCTCAGATAAAGTCCAGAATTGTGCAATTAGATAAGATGGGGAAATATAGTATGCTGAATAGTCATTGATTTATGAACATCTCCACCTTATACCGAAAACTGAACTTTTCAAGCAGAATAAAGCTGGTGCATGCCGTCCTGTGGCTGAGTGGTTAGTGTACTTGGATACTGATCCAAGAATCGTGTCTGAGCCCCAGGTAAGGCATGTTTGTGGTTTTTCTGCTGAGGTCTCATCTTCTTGGTCTTCTCTATGGCAGATTTAATGACAGGATTCCTGTCAGATCTCTGTGGCAAGCAGCTGCTTGATAGGTATGTTTTTTTTATGCCAACAAGTGGCAACATTCATTTTTTGGTCAGGGCGAGGGTGGTCAGTCAGTAGTGTGCCAGGCTCATAATCTGCAGTTCCCAGATTCAAATCCCATCCATAGACTCAATCTCAAATAAATTTCAATGAGATTTATCTCCGCAAAATTCCCCACCCTGCCCTCAGTCAGTAGGGAACACCAATTTGGGTTGTTTTACCACTGAGCAGCACGTTTTTGTACACAATGGGCTAAATGGCCAGGTCACAAGGACCCCGAGGGTTTACAGAAGGTTGGGGGAGGGGACCTACTGAAACAGCTGTTGGGAGACATAGTAGCCTCCTACAAGGCCATCCAGCATGTTCTTTAATGTGCATAGGCTATAGCTCTCCCACACATGGGGCCATGGCTTTACATCCCATTCGACGGACAGCGGCCTTTCCAAGCCCATCAGTGTCCCCTATTGACCATGGGCAAGGCGGGGAATTTTGCGTAGATAAATCTCAATACTGATCCAGCTGGGACTCGAATCTGGGAACTACAGATTACGGAGAGCCATACCCTCTGCGGTTAAGATGTGTGAGAGAGCCATACCCTGTGCATGTTAAAGAACATGCTGGATAACCTTGACAGGAGGCTACCATCTGTCTCCCAACAGCTGTTCCAGTGGGTCCCCTCCCCCAACCTTCTCTGAGCCTTCAGGGTCCATGTGACTTGGCCATTTAGCCCATGGTGTGCAAAAAAGTGCTGCTAAGAGGTAAAGCAACTCAACACAGCCTTTCTAAACCCATCAGTGTCTCCTTTCTCCCTGAGGATAGCATGGGGGATAGCAGAGATAAAGCTTAGTGGTGGTACAGTTGGTACTGGAATATCAGAGTATGAACTACCTCTTTATTAACTGATCATTCCACACTCTTCTAGGCAATTATTTTGTACTGTTTTAGACCTCCTTGAGCTCAAGGGCATAATCTTAGGTTGTAATATCATTTCATTGTTTTCAGTGTTGAGAGAATGAAGTTAATGATCAATGTATTTCATATGTTATGAATTACATTGATCATTAACTTCAGAGAGTTTTACTCATTTTGGAGGCTGTAATGTAAAAATGTTACTGGGTCTTTTATCTATAGCAGGGTATATAGAATTGCCATTCATAGTGGATTAAATTTCTTCATCTTGTAAACATCAATTTTTTTCAACTTTATCATCTAATTAACTGAAAAAAAAATTACATTTGCAAATCAATATCAAAGTAAAGGTTTTGAAATGAGGATTTACAAGCACATATTTTTCCTACAAGTGACCATGGATCTGGTTGTAAAAGGGAAAACAATCATTGCAATGGTAATATTAGTCATTGTAATAAATTATATGAAGACACTATACCTCCTTCTGTAATGTATTGATTGTAATGACTAAATTGTAATGTATTACAATTGCAATGACCAAGAAGTATTCATTACAATATTCTTTGTAAGTTATTATTAACAAAAGTGTCCATTGTATGTAATTTAAGGTTTCAAATCAGTGCGACTTACAAATGTGACAGAAATCATTTTCTTTTTCATTAAAATGCTTAAAACATTTATATTTTTTAAAATTTTAGGACAATTCTGATTCAATTTAGTAGAATTTTTATTTGAAATATGCTATGATATTCCTAAAATAATTTTGTGGACAAAATTATATTTATTTTTTCCCATTGTTTAATAAAAAAATTAATTTTCCTGTTTTCATTTAAAGTCAGATATCAGATTCATGTGTGCATACAGAAGATTAAGTCACAACTGTTTAGTGAGTAATTACACATAAACTTGTGCGAAACTTGCATTACTGTAATACCATTTGTAGGTAGAAGGCTTATTATGACGCCTTTAAAATCAAATTGAAATGAAATTTTACTTTTTTTAATATTTGCATTTTATAAATATAATAGCACTAACATGAGAATGACAAATACTGTATGCTTAACACTTTTGTTTTGAAAATTTTCCCTTTCTAGTTGCACATCGATGGACAAGATCAGACATATCCAGCAATAAAGATCACAATAAAGAAAAATGCATATCTCCCATAAAGCAGGAAGTGCCTGATACCAGGCAGGAATCCATTCCTGTTACACCAAAACATATTGGAGAAGCGATGTCTCTAAAAGATCCTCACTATAAACCAAACAGTAATTCTCAAAATCCTTTTGCTTCTCTGCCTAGATTTTGGAAAGGTAAGAAAATTTTGGAGCCTGCAGTCAGTGATCCAGATCTTGCACACTCATGCAACTTTGAGTTGCCATCACCGTCATGTGCACCCACACCTCCAGGGACACCAATTTCTCCTGAAGATCTTATATCTTTATCATTTAGTGGTCGAGCTAACAGAAAATTGTCCCAGTCACTCCCAGCTTCCCCAACACTTCTGCGAAAAACAGTGATGAGGAAACAAGGTGTATATTCAAACATGACATCTGTTGAGGTGCCAGACTCACCAAGGTCTGTCTCTCCAGGACCTTTCTCACCTCCATCATCATTGTCTCCATATGAACCTGATGAGCCATTGTTTCCTGGATACAGCTCCGTCCACACCCAGTTAAGTGACTGTAAAATAGAGGATTCTTGTACTCCACACAGGACAATAGATAAAATCCATCTCGATAGCATTACTGTGCCTCATTCAGATTCTCCAGAAGCAATAATGTTTAGAACCAAGACTCCGTCTTCATGTGCCAAACTTCGCCGTTCCTCTGGTGAATCAGGGTTTTTTAGTGTTGGGGATAGAAACAGCACCTGTGATCTTTCGCTAGAAAGTTATCACAATCAGGAAGATGGGATACCATCTTGGACTACTGATTGCGGAACAGAGACACACTCAACAGACATACTTAGTGATATTGATGAAAATGGACATTGTAACAGTGGAAGAAAACGACCTTCTTCTTACTATTCAGATGATTCTGGTTGCTGCTGTACTTTACATTCTCAAAATATGCTGTGTGAGTCAAGAGGTTGTGCCAATTTAGAGCAAAACAAGGAGTTCATGCCAAGTGTAACAGTGACTACTGGCTCATCAGTAGACTTACCAGAGAATCAGAGGCCTTCTGATGGAGATATACCTCTGAGGACAGTAAATTTGCATTGCCAGGTGTGCAATCACACCATTAGTTCCTGCAGTGCTAATGACCCATGTGCTGTAACTGTCCAGAAAGTATCTAGTCAGGAGAAATCTTTCAATATTTTACAGTCAAAGGCAGAATTGCCTACATTAGCAAATTCATGCCAATTATTTGGTGGTGAAAACTGCTTTCATAATGGTGGACTTATCATGCATGAAAAGGGAAATCGAACAGCCAAATACATGAGAACATCACCAGAACCATAAGGTTTGTTAATTGGCTAGTGTTTTTTTAGAATTTATGAATTATTGAACAGAAAATCATTTTTAACTTTTCAGTTGTTTTTGAATATCAAATCAATAAAGAAATGTAGTATATGTATATTAAATATGTATATAATCAGTGCTGGATTTACATATAGGTCAATGTTGCCATGGCCTAAGGGAAGCCATGGTGATCAACAATCTTCTGAAATATGCTATTTAAAAGAAAAATGGGGCAGCCAGAGGTAGTAAATCCACCACTATATATAATTTATGTGTGTATTGTACACTGAAGTGCCATTGAATTAGGGATAGCAACCTAGTAATGTGTTGGACCCCCTCTGGCCCTGATAATGGCTGCCACACAACGAGGCAAGGACTCCACAAACTTGCATAAATGTTCCACAGGTATGGCGACCCATGCATCCTCAAGTTGTCACTGATGGGTCACGGGTCCAAACACTCTGCTGGATGGTATCCCAAAGATTTTCAATGGGATTTAAATCTGGGCTTCTAGGTGGCCAATTCATTATTTCAAAGTCAGCAGAATGCTCCTTCAACCATGCAGTAGCCAATCTGAACCTGTGAGATGAACAGTTGTCTTGCTGGCAGACACCATCTCCATTGGGATGCATGATGGCCATAAATGGGTGTAAATGGTTAACCACGTGTTTTATGTACCGGGATGCATTGAGAGTCATCAGTACACTTACCAAAGGTCTCACAGACATCCAACTAAAGACACCCCATGCCATCACTGAGCCACCACTATCTTGTACTGTTCCGACCTGACATGAAGGATCCATGGCTTCATGGGGTTGGTGCCAGCCCTCAGTCTCCCATCGGCATGATGAAGTTTAAATTAGGATTTATCACTCCAGGCTATCCATTGCCAATTTTCGATGCTCCAGTTTCGATGTTCTTAAGCCCAGGCAAGGCGTTGAGCCCAGTGTCAGGCCATTACAAGTGGGACTCTCACAGGTTGGTGGCTCCCGAAGCCGAGACAATGAAGTGAGCATTGCGCGGTCCATGCACTGACTTCCAGGCTGGAACCCACATTCAAATGGGAGATGATTTCAGATTAATGTCTTGCTCTTATTGGTCTGTATAATGTAGGTCAGACAGCGAAGCCCATGATCATTCAAAGTTGGTTGTCCTTTGCAGTTTGTCTGGGTGCTTGTTTTTTTGCTGGAATTTTCATATTCCCGGAATACTCTTGAAACTGTAAGAGAAAATCCTAGTTCATTGACAATTTTGGAGATTGAGTGTCCCATCTGTCGGGCACCTACGATCTGCCCTTTGTCAGATGCATCTAAATCCTGCCCCTTTCCCATTACTCTTCTCATGACAAATGCTTGGGGAAGTCAAAGCTGCCAGCTATGTGTGACCAGAGTTTCAGCCACACATGTGTGCAAATGTAGGACTTGCAGTTCTGAATTCGGATAAAATCTCCTATCCATAATTCAATGGCACTTCAGTGTATATACATATGTAAAACAGCTGTCCCGTGCCCGAGTGGTTAGCATGCTTTGCTACTGATCTTAGGACCTGGTTTCAAGCCCTGGGTAAGGCATGGATGTTCTTGTTTTTCTGCTGAGGTCCTTCCATCCTCACAGACTTTCTACTATGGCATATAAATTGACAGGTTCCTATCAGATCTCTCTGGCAAGCAGCTGCTTGAGGTGGGTATTTATTATATGTAAAACAGATAACCCCTCAAAAAACTGCTTGTTAAAGAGGCCGACAGGAGTCTATCATTATAATATACCATAGAAAATATATGTGGGGAAGTTGAGACCTCAGCAATAAGACAATATGACGAAACATCCATCCTTACTCAGGACTTGAACCCAGGGATCCTTCTGATCAATAGCCAAACATGCTAACCTCTTGACCATCAAGACAGTGGTTAGTGTACTGGTATTCCTTGACTGAAGTGATAGCTGCATTCCCAAGAGTGGTTTCATAACTCAGTTTTTGTTCATGGTAGCTATAATGTTATAAATGGAGTTTACCTGACATTTGGCTAAATTTGCTTTTATTACATATGAAATTATTTTATTCCTATTTTTGACTATTTTTTATTACTAGCTTTGACTCTCATTTCTGGTAGTGTGGGAATAAAGCTGTAGAAACAGCCAGATTTTTCAAACTCTTCCTGTGTGACTTTTGATGCTTATTTAAATGTCTTTGATATTCTGTTCTAATGGCATTTTAATTAGTAATTTGTTTGAAATTTTTATTTGCTTTCCATTTTTTTTACTTGTTGCTCTGCCTTAAAATTTCTAAAAAGTCAATTTTCTGAAAATTACAATTTCACTTATATACCATTCATTTTAGTATTTTAAGAATCTTAATTTTTTTTATGTTAGATAAATATTTTTGATTTATTTCAATGTTTACTAAAAGTTATGAGGAAATGTAAGGGTGATGCCTTCTTGCTTAACTGTTTGTTTATATCAGCATTCATATGATATCAGGTTAACATGAAATTTTCAAGTTGAAATTGTGTTTGTTGGGGATACCAGTATAACATTTAAAGTTATCACTGTTTATTATTTTGAGTTGCTTTTTTCATCAAGCCATTTGTTTGAACCAGTAGTCTAAATAATTTTGTTTTCCTATGTGCCACATTCACATTTTATAATTAACTGTTAAAGTATTGCTGTTTTAATAACTACATATAAAGTATCTTTGTCATAAACTCTATCATCATGCATGCATTTAATAAGGTAATTTTATTTGAATCTATGTTACCATACAATAAAAAAAAATTGAGCTTAAGATGCAAGCAACTAATATGCATCAGTGCTATTGTAAAAACTTAGTTTAAAAAGTATATACTAAAAGATGTTAGATATCATTATGAAATGGGGAGAAGAATGGTCAAAATCCAAGGTGAATGCACAATATTCCCTGTTAAGAAACATTAATTAATAGATTCTGAAAAAAAATCATTGCCGCCACGGCAGGAATCGAACCCGCATCTCTCCAGTTCCATAAAAGCATCAAGCACTAATGATGTTGAAGCAATTTTGCAGCTGATGATATTCTGTACATGTATATAGAGATCTTCACTGTATAGTGGTGCAGTTGATGGTGGCATACTTTATTCTTCAAGTTAATATTTTCAAAAAAGAAAAGGAGAGTACCATTTAGGTAGTTGCCATTGGTAAAGTAGGCTAGGATAATGTTGGGGATGGTCTCAAATTGAAAATTCTATTCAAACATTGCAGGTCATTTTGGAATGAGTGGATGGATGTTCATATTATATATCTGAAGCTAATTAATACTACAATCACAACTGTTTTGCAGTATTAACACAACAATATGTATGTGTTAATACTGCAAAACAGCATTGCATTAATCTCAGTGAGAAGAATGCCACACATTTTGCTCCACACCAGGAAATTTCATTTAGTGTGATACCATGTTAATCAAAATAATGTTCCTGTTGAAATATTTTACTGGAAATATACTAGTTAACTTTAATCAATGGGCATAAAAATAAAGAGGTACCTTTCTGCTAGAAGGCAGGGGTGGCTCAGTTGGTAGTGCACTAGGCTCGTAATCTGCAGTTCTCAGGTTCAAGTCCTATATGGATTAGCATTGAGATTTATCTCCAGAAAATTCCACACCCTGTCTCCCTCAGTCAGTAGGAGGGCACTGATGAGCTTGGAAAGGCTGCCACCCATTGTATGGGATGTTAAGCCATAGTCCCATATGTGGGAGAGCCATACCTGTGCATGTTAAAGAACATGCTGGATAACCTTGACAGGAAGCTCCCATCTGTTTTCTAACAGCTGCCCAGTAGGTCACCTTCCCCCAACCTTCTCTTAGGCCTTGGAGTCCTTGTGATTTGGCCATTTAGCCCATTGTGTTACCTCTGAGTGTCACTTTTTTTGCACAGTGGGTTAAATAGCCAGGTCACAAGGACCCCAAAGGCTCAGAGAAGGTTGGGGGAGGGGACCTATTGGACAGCTATTGGGAGAAGATGGTAGCCTCCAGTCAAAGCCATCTAGCATGTTCTTTAACGTGCACAGGGTATGGCTCTCCTGCACATGGGGCCACAGCTTAATGTCCCATCCGATGGACGGCAGCCTTTCTAAGCCCATCACGTTATTATGTACAAAAAAGTGCTGCTCAGAGATAAAATAACCTAAACAACTCAACCTTCTTAGTAGTTGAGTGGTTAGTGCTCTTGGCTATTGGTCCAAAGTACCTGAGTTCGAGTCCCAGATAAGATATAGTTTTTCCCTTGTGTTGTCTTTCTGTTGAGGTTTTGCCTTCCACATATCTCCTCTATGTCATATTAAACTGACACTCCTGTCAAACCTCTGTGGTAAGTGGCTGTTTGAGGGGTAATTTTTTAATTATTAGATAATTGTTATTGCAACTTAAAAAAAAGGTAAATTTAACATTCATAAATAAATATATAAAAAAGTTTGTTTAATCAAGTTAATTCTTACTTAAATGCATACAAATATTTAACAATTTTAATTGAAATTTCAGTTAATTTTTTGACAGTAGGTAATGATAGTTACAACAAAAATTATTCATCTAATTATCAAGCATGCTTAAAATGTTTCATATTTATATCAGAAAGATAATGAAATGCTTTTTTGTTCAGAGTTTAACAACTGTAATATGTGAAATAGTGATAAAGCTTCAGAGAACAGCCTTGATGAAATTAGTTGCCATTATCTTCCCAATCATAGAAGGAACTAATTTTTGAGCTAAATATCGATAATGATGTAAAACGCTATCGAAATATAAAGAGAATAATAATTAAATTATAAATGAAGTACTAGCTGAACAAATGGAAATAATATCCAATGTTTCCTACTGATACCTATGCTTATAGCCACCCCCAGGATCCAATTAGTAACATCTGCATCTTGTGTTCTGCTCCCACTCTGCTTTCAAATGTTATATTCCTTGAACCAAATGGTTTTGGTTTCTCCCTGGAAATAATGCAATGAATAATATGATGAATGAAAAATAAAATACGTATTCCCATACCCTTATTTTTTCTAACTTATAAATAAAGGAAGCTCTATGTCAAATTTAGTAAGCATAACTTGTATCATTTAGGAGCAGTTCTTGCTCCTTTTTTGGGGAGCAGATGTATTTTAGGTGCCCAAACTCCTATATTGCTCTGAATTTTGATAAGTGGAAGGTGTATACTGAATTTGGTGATCATAGCTTTTACTGTTCAGGAGTTGTTCTTGATCACACAGACAAACCCTAAAACATGTACTAGATTTTACTGTTTTATTAAAATAAGAATCCAAATGTATTTTTTTTACCTCCAGTATTATATTAAATTACAGACTGTTTTCAGTGTATTTTAAATGCATATGTTCTCCATATCAGTTTTTCCATTATCCTATAGTGTACATATTTTAGTTTATTAAATTACCAGTTGTATGTACTTTTTGTTTTAATTTGTAATCAGATTCACAAAGTAGCAGCTTATTTGTAAATTATAGCAGAAACAACCATGCTGTTAATTGAGACTCAAACCTAGACACTGGCAGTTGCATTGTCACAATCCAACATGACACCACTGCACCACAGAGATATTTCTCATTTCTTATATATTTTTGGCTTTTTGTTTTTCACAGTATTTATGTATAATTAATATAATTTTATGTGTCATGTTATTCAAGTTATCTATGTTTTCATTTATTTCTTTCCTTATTTAGAGTGGAGTTGCCAAACAGTGAAGAGTAGGACCATGAAATTTAGTCATTGCAGCAGAATAAAAACAAGGGACATGCATTTCAGGTGCTTTGTCACAAAAAGTCTCTTTTATTGGCCATTAGTAGTGAGATGCCAAGATCTAGATGCATGACCTGATTTGTTTCTTTATGCTTCATTGATTTAGTAATATGTTGTGATTTGTGAGCACTTGAATGAGCTATTCTTTGTGTGAAAACAAATATAGAATGTATAGAAAAAGTATAGTAGTCAGTCATTTTATATAAGTCTTCTGAGAAAAATTTGAAATGGTTGCCAAAGACAAGATATCTTACCTTTGAAATAGTTTGAGTAAGATTATGCCGTTCTTTGTGCTGTATTTGTGTATAAAAGTGAAAGTACAAAATGCAAGTATACATATGTATATTTCTGTCATGTCATTCTTTTAATAGTTTTAAAGCTGCAGGAAAGAAAATCACAGAAGTTGTATCATTAATACCTTGTACATTTGATGCAATTTCTGTTGACTAAATATCAGTATTAGAAAAGATTTAAAAAAAGTTTGATTCTTTGAATTTAAAAAATCCTTCATGAAGGGGCATTTTCCTCTGTATTGTCTTGTTCATAAACTATATATAGTACCATCAGTTAGGAAGCAAATAATTACATTATTGGTGTGGCCACATCTTGCAGTGACATATTCTCTAAGAAAGAGCAGTTTTTTTTAGCAATGCCACAGGTCTGGCTTATAATAAACATTAACTTTATTTTTTAATTTGTAATGTAAGATATTGTATCATTTACTCTTGAATTAGAAACAGTGCACTTTTAAAACCTAAATTTAAGTAGTACAAAAAAAGATTAGATTCAACACTTTATTTTTCAATTCTTCCAAGACAAAAATGTCAGAAAAAAATATTTAAGTGAGAAAGGTCTAGTTAAACTGGTTACATATAATTGCCCAAATGAAAAAACACAAAGTGTGATTTCATACCCTAAGTATACTGTGCAGGGCCTGTCTTTGCCCTTACATGTACACCAAACAGTTTACTCATTATATTAGAAATCTGACTATAACTCATAGATATGTGCATTATGCCTTAAAATTTGGGGTTTATATTACTGTATTTTATTTAAATATGTACAAAATATTTTGTAGAAAATGTTGCTGGTTTAAAAATTACTCTTACATTCACAAATTTTACATTTGAAAGTGAAATTAGATTCAAGAGTGAGTTGCAAGAAGTCAAATTTGTCATAAATTAAAACTGTGCTGGAACTTGTTTAAAATTAAAGAAGTTCTTATAAATTATTCATAAATTTCATATTCAATATTTTTCCTATTTAGTATGCAAGATGTGTCTATTCTAAGCTTTTTTTAGTACACAACTTGTAAATGTGGAAAAAACAACAATTTCCAAGTTTATATTTTTTTATATTCTCTGCAGCATTCAGGTAACAAATTAGTCTTTCCTGTATTATGGCATTATCAAAATTATTCTATTTAGTTTGAAAAATACTAGATCCATCCATTACAGTCGCCAAACACTGTCTAAAGTCCACAGCTGCCCCACCATAAAAGGTGTATCCTACTTAATTGTATTTTAAAGTTTCTAAGGAATCATGCCACATCCATTGCCACTAATATTTCATTTATGTCTCCATACATTAAAAAAAGTATATTTAAGAGAAGATATTGATGTTCCTTTTTAATGAATTTTTCCCTCCCAAGATGTTCACAAAGATTGTATAACTATATTTTAGCCTAGTTGTGTGCCCACAATGAATTTTAGTAGAAGATCATAAAAAAGATATTAGTAATCCCTAATATATTCTTAATATCCTATAAACTGTAAATTATCGAGAATATTGTTGTGCTGTTACACAGTTGTAAGCATCTGTAAGGTTGACCAAATCTATATTTAATATTTTTAAGGTAAAGAAATGAAGCAGTGTTCTTATTCTGTGTTCATTTTAGGATGAAAGGTGACTATAGTAGCAAGATGGTTTTTCTCGTGTGAGTAAAAATGAAATGTATGATAGGATATATATATATTTTGCCACTTACAAAAAATACCTATGTAGAATATAATTATGTATATGATGATCTGGTGTGTAGATGGTAATAGTACTTAAGACATTTGAATACATAAGTCGATTTAGCATTGTGAAGAATAAAGTAGTATACTTTAAGTATTTTGAACTTTGTTCATACTACAAGGTAGTAAAAATTTCATGTACTGGTCTAAAAATGTTCTTATGTGTGAAGAATTAGTCATTATATACGGTGAAATACAGAATTTATTTCAATAATGTTTAATATATTTTTCTACTAATAGCAGTTCTATCATTTCTCATGTTTTTAAATGCAAGTCACAACCAAATATTTGAAATTATCATATCAGGATTGCCCTCTAGAGTATCAGTGAATGTACAGTCAAGTTTTTAAATGGTATTAAATTTTTAGTCAAAATGGACTTCCACAGGAAGAATTTGTGGTTAATTCATATGCTATCCGTGATTGACATAAATAATATCCTGTATGTATAACAAACAGGCTTTGGTGCCCTTTAGAATTTGAATTTTAAAGGGTCGCCCATTGACAGTTTTTATTTTATATATTTTTCAGTGCAGTGGATGTTCAAGTGATGAGTTCATTTTAATTGTCTATAAGCTACATTTTTTTTGTGTGTATGTGTTATCAAGGTATTTTCGAGCAGAAATTACATGCATTAAATATTTTATGGTTGGTTAAAAAAACTGGCTCATGAATGGGGCAGGGACATTTGTTATAACATCAGATACTGCTTCGATTCTAAATTGTTTTTCAGGACTTAAATAAGTCAGTTAACCACATTTAAACATTGACAACAGATAAGTGAAAATAGGGTATATTGAAGTACTGTGAATTTTCTTGACTATATATGTTTGAAAAACAAAGGCAGTCAAAAATCACTCCTAATGAAGGCCATATATAATCTCCACCAAATCAATTTATTTTTTTTTACTCCCAGTTGTTTTGCATAGTTTTTCCTTCTGTATAAGAAAATTTATTTTGAAGAAAACATTCAAAGAAAAAATACTAAAAATGCCTTTGTCAGTTGATATTCATTAATGGCCAGTTAATTTTGTAATTTAGAATGCTTTTTCTACATTTTAAAATGTTCTACATTGTGCAAAATTGTGACTGTTTCTATCATTTTATTTTGCAAGATTGAATGCTAGATTCACTTTGAAGTTGACAGATTGTCATTTTTTTCCCGTTTTTGTTATTGATGAACTAAAATATATATGTGGTATACCAGTCTAACAATAAAGTAATGAGAACAAATTTATTATAGAGTATATGACTACACTGCACTCATATCAGTGGCGAATCAGTGACCTATATGCTGTAAATCTATTCAGTAGTAAAGGTTTGTGTTAGTGTGGCAGGAACAGTGTTGCTGTTTTTTATCGAGGTAGTGTTTGTTGTAGATATGAATTCATCTAAAACATTATACTGATTCTCCATTTCATATCTGAAATGGAGAATCAGTATAATGTTTTAGATGAAATTAGGAGGGGGTCTGGAATTATTAAAATGCCAAACAAAGAATATGGAGATACAGTGAAATTGAGCTGTTAAAATAATAGTGTAGGAACTGAATATAAATACAGATTGCAAGGTTGATATTAAATGGAAATATTTGGGAACAACTCTCAAAAGCAGTTGCGTTTTCAGTCCAGAAAAATATGGCTGCCATTTCAACCAGCATGATAGAAAATGATTTCCAACATTGTTTCAAAAGCTAGAAAAGGCACTGATATTCATGCATAGCTGTGAAAGTGTACTACTTCAAAGGTTATCACCACTATTAAAAATAACATGTCATGTAAAGATATTTATTATTATGGTCTTGTTACCTTATTGTTGGGTTGGCGCATTATAGCCTTAGTAGCTCATGCGCCATAAAACTCCAAACAACCAACCAACCTTATTGTTGGGTCTTGTAAAATAACTATTAGTTTAACAGTGAATGAAAGTGTGGATATGATTCATGTTATTTATGTAAGTGTTGGAAAGATTATTAATATATTTGCATAAGTGGAATGCAATGTTTTTGCTTCTGTTTATAAATCTGCCCATCACTGAAATCAAGCCAATTTAAATCGTAGTGGCAGTAAGCCCCTATGCAAACTTTGTGAAATTATTTAAAATTATGAACAGCTTGACCATTGAAGTCTGTTTAATCTTGGAATAAACATATGCTTTCCAGATTTCCAGCAAATCAATATCCAAATACAGAGCCTAATTATTAGAGAATTTTCATATTTTGTTAATGGGAAACAAAATCAGAAATACCCCCCCCCCCAAACAAACATATACACATCCGGACAGCTGGGGACCTCTAGAATCTTTTGTGCCTGTGGTTTCAAGTACCTTAATACACCATATTAAATTACCACATTGTAATAAATACAATAATAAGCACCACATACATTAAAGTACCACATTGGTGTGGATAATGCAAGGACCACCTACATAATATGATGTTGGTCCTCCATGTGCCACCAAAGCAGCTCTTACCCAGAGAGGCATGGATGCTACAAAATTTCTAAAAGTGTCTTGTGATATCTGGTACCAACACTTTACCAGCAGATCCTTTAATTCTTGTAAGTTACGTGGTTGAGCTGCTGCAGATCAGATATGCTCTTCCAACACAAACCACAGGTACTCAATTGAATTGATGTCTGGGGAATTTGGAGGCCAGGGCAATACCTGGAAGTCTTCCTCATGTTTCGCGAACCATTCTCGAACAATCCAGGCAGTGTGGCATGGTGTATTATCCTGCTAAAAGAAGGCACTACTAGAGGGGAACACCGTTGCACATAAAAGGATGTACTTGGTCGGCAATGATGTTTAGGTAGGTGGTAGACATCATAGTTTCTTGCACATGAATGACTGGACCCAGGGTTTCCCAGCAGAACATTGCCCAAAGAATTACACTTCCTCCACCAGCTTGTTTTCATCCCACAGTGTATCCTGGTACCAATACTTCCCCAGGTAAACAATGCACACCTACCCGGCCATCCACATGGTGTAACAGGAAACGAGATTCATCTAACCAGATGGCCTTCCAGTCATTCAGGGTCCAGTTTTTGATGCTCATATGCCCATTGTAGGAGCTTTTGATGATGAACTGAGGTTAGCATGGACACTCAGAGTGGCCTGCGGCTATGTAGCCTCATTTTCAGCAGGGTTCGATGTACTATGTGTTGTGACACATTCCTCCCGTCACCAGCATTAAAATTGTGGTTGAGTTGCGCCACAGTATCTCTTCTGTTGGCTCGTACCGTACAGAATAGCCTTCGCTCACCTCTAGCATCAATGAGCTGTGGTCGGCCCACACCTTGCTGGTGGCTCATTGTTTTTCCCTCCTCTGACCACTTTTTGAAGGTACTACGGCTGACCAAGAGCACCCCACAAGCATTGCCATCTCGGAAATGCTCAGACCCAGTTGTCTGCCCATTACAATTTGGCCTTTGTCAAACTCACTTAATTCCGCTGCCTTTCCTACCTGAAGAACAAGAATAGCACTGATTAATAGAGCTCAGTATCAGGTGTTATTTTACCGTTTCATGACCTTTACACGCGCAGTTGCTTCGATTTGCATAAAGACGCACTGGTCAGAATGTTTTGGCTCTTCGGTCTAATTATATTTTGATTAGCTTTTTAAATAAATTCTTATTAGCAACTTTTGCTGTTAAATATTCCAGCATTCTTTTAAATACTGAATAAAAGTTTCTGAATTAAAAGATTTAGATCTTCACTTTTTTCCATAAAATTTTCTTCAAGATATTTAATTTTTATTGACATGACACGGAATTATCCGATAATTTGGTAAGTCTCTTCTTTCCTTACACATGGGCGAACAGGTTGAACGGTCAACCTTACACTTTACTGATGTACATGATTTGTTCAATAAATAAAACTTAGAAAAAGATGTTTTTAAATAATCTTTTTTGGGATAACTAACGAAGTTTAGAAGTGTTCTTTCAGTATTTTTATTTTGACTATTTTTAAAGGTAAATGTTAGTTACTAAATAATCAAGTCATAAATTTTCACACAAAAAACTCAGCTTGCCAAACACAAGTATCTTATTTATGTTTAACACTTATGGTTATTTAAAAGAAAAAAAAATGATTGAATGTGTGTATGCAATAAATGTAAATGATACGGTGCTAATGCCAAAATCTGACAATCACGCTAAATTGCATCGCTCTCAGAATTTAGGGAGAAACAACGAACGCGTATTTATATGATATGGTTACAATAGATTTTGAATATAAAGTGTAGCGTTCATGGTTCCAATGACTTAGAGTTTTGGAAAGTACTGTAAAAGTACTTAATATTTCAGTAGCAGCTAGTCAAATTATGAAGGAACAAAATGGGAATATAATTACTAAAATTCAGGTAGTTAAGGAATTTCTGCAATGTAAACTATTAATATAATGAGGAATATTATATGTTAATGTTTATATATTTCTTATTTCCTTTATTTGTGAAGTTCTTTACATCTGATATTTGTTTAGTAA
This sequence comes from Ryuthela nishihirai, assembly GCA_038380435.1. Taxonomy (NCBI): domain Eukaryota; kingdom Metazoa; phylum Arthropoda; class Arachnida; order Araneae; family Heptathelidae; genus Ryuthela; species Ryuthela nishihirai. The sequence continues at coordinate 50,173,932 of JAWZYU010000019.1, read as the reverse complement.
TTTCATTTCCTGTTTTAACCACCGCCACCACCTTCATTATTGACAGCCGCCACTGACTGTTTAATTTTGTAGATGAAATATCAAATAATAACATAAAAGAATAATCACATTCTAAATAAGAATAGTAATGGAAAATATCGGATAATTGTCACAGTTGTTTTTCTAACAGGTCAGAGATACAAAATTCCTTATTGTTTCCATCTGTTTTAATGCTAAAGAGGACTGCCAAAGTTTGTTAGCATTTATTTCTGAATGTATTCAAATTGCCAACGCAATCAATTTGGTTGTTAAGTGTGTGAAGACTGCGAGTACAAACGAATGGTCAACCTTACACTTTGCCCATGTACAGGATTTGTTCAATAAATAAAACCTAGAATTCTTGAACTGTATTTTGGGGAATTGTTTTTTTTGCTTAAATTGTTTCATTTTAATTAAGAATTTTCTTAAAGCCCACTGAAGTACTAATATATCCATTTTACGTCAATGAAAAGTCAAATCCCAAAGCGTGCGAAAACAAGCTTTGTGTGGCAAAATAAGATTGAGGATTTAGATGCATTATTTTAAATTCTTATGTTTTCAACAATATTTGTTTAGTGTTTAGAGTTATAGCACCTGAAATATTTAATGGCAATGTGCAAAACAATTATTCAAAGTGAGGAAAATGAAATAATTGTTATGGAAAGTTCTGTAAGTATGGTGTTGCATTTTAGTAAACTGTTTAATGTCGGACTTTTTATCCTTTTTTTTTTAATCAACTTTTGGGGTTATGCCACTAAATATTCCAGTTTTTAAACCTACAAAACGAATAATATGAAAAAAAACTGATTTGATTAATTTAATTGACGTATAAAGTCTCATTTTCCGCACAAAAGGCATATTGGAAGTGCCCGAGATTCAAAATAGACATTTCAGTGATAGAGGATGCAAGTCCTTAGACCAATGCTTTTCGAATTGTCAGATGTGACAGAATGGCAATTTTTTTCCACTGTGCCAAGGATCGGTGTAGGGTTGCCAACATGGGGAATATTAATATATATTTTTGTTGTTGAAAGTATTTAACAAAACAAGATATTACATTTAGTTAAGAAAAAGAAGCAAAAAATGCTGTTAATATATATTCAATAAACACGTTACTACTTATATCTGTGCTTTTTATCTACTACTTGAGAAATGAATATTACAATATAAATAAGGAACCTTACTCAGCGAGATATATCATTTTCAATAGTTTGTAGCTATCTGTTTATACGGTGATTGATAAATATGTGCTTTTTCCGTCATGCAAAACGTGTACGGATCCATGGTGCGAAAGAGGTGCTAGCGGAAGGAGCTAGGTCCGGACTAAACGCTGGATGAGGAAGAAGCTGAAATGCCAGTTCTCGAAGCTTTTCTTTGGTACGAAGTGAGGTTTTGCCTTGTCTTGTTGGAGGAGTACCTGATGTCTTGTTTACCTATCCTGTGTGGAGACTGGCCCTTCACCTTCCACTTCGCATATTTTCCCGGTCACTTTGGTAGCTTTTAATATTTTTTACAGTAATTACCTAAAATTGCACGAATCAATGCAGTAATGACGTAAAATCACTTTATTCACTGTACAACGTTTGTAACGATAGAAACCAAGACGCTTATATTTGTAATAGTTATGGAGAGACGCAGTGGACTTTATACTTTCCCTTGGTATTGCGTTCATAAGTATGCAAATGCAACATGATGAGGTGATGTATCACCGTACACACTTTGCATGACGGAAAACGCAGATTTATCAATCACTAGTAAAACACAATTTCTGATGGGAAGAGACAATCTGGAGCTACTGGCTACGTGTTGCCTCAAGAAACAAGCCGCTGTCCATCGGACGGAACGTTAAGCCGTGGTACCGCATGCGGGAGAGTCATACCCTGTGCACGTTAGAGAAGACGCTGGATGGCCTTGATGGGAGGCTACCATATGTCTGCTGTCCCAGTGGGGCCCCTCCCCCAACCTTCTCTGAGCCTTCGGGGTCCTCGAGACCTGGCCATTTAGCCCATGGTGTGCAAAAAAAGTGCTGCTCAGAGGTAAAAGAATCTGATCCTTTGCAGAAAGCAAAAGCTTAATTTTGTATTCTGGGACGTCCCGTGGCCGAGTGGTTAGCACGCTTGGCTACTGATCTAAGGGACCTGGGTTCGAGCCCCGGATTAGGCATGGATGTGTGTGTCGTTTTTCTGCTGAGGTCCTGCCATCCTCTCAGATCTCCTACTGTGGCATATAAACTGACAGGCTCCTGTCAGACCTCTGTGGCAAGCAGCTGCTTGAGGGGGTATTTATTTTATTTTTATTATATTATATAAAAACGATAAAAAATTCATCGTAGTATTAAAATGGAGCTGCATTAAAACTACTTTCGTATCCTTAAAAGTTACAATTTTGAAGTAAAAAAGCTTTTGACATTTGTATATTAATGAGCCATTTTTCTCTGGCTATTAAGGCATACTGTTCATAACTTTATAACATCTATTTCTGCACGAGGGCAACATTGCCAAACTAATGCAGTCTGTTCTTACATAGGATGCTGCTTAAAGATGAATGCTGATTCCATCGTCTAACATCGCTGTTTCCTACCATGATACCAGACACAGTGAGAATCAAAAGAATTCCAGTAAAATGGGGACGTCTGCTACGTAACCAATGGCTCCCTCCCCCACAAATGATATTTTAGAATTATCATTCAGTGGCATACTCAGGGATGGGTACGACCTCTTCGTGGGCTGAAAAGACATTTTTAAGGCAGACCAAGAAATCACAAAAGCATCAACTTCCCCTTCCACCAATACGCGCACGGTATTTTCTGAGTATGTTATAACTGATAGGAAATGGAGTCGACGATGCCATTGGCGCATCTAGAAAATTTCAATACGGAAGGTTGACGTGTTCGAGTCTGATTTGGGAGTATTTCTTAGAACATATGTCATTCGAGCCCTCAGGGTGATTTATAACCCTAACCTCCATTAATGGGTACGCCATTAGCTGATGCTTATATAATAAGGCTACGCTCACATTTTCGACCTTAGTTACCATCCCAGGATGAAGCATTGGCTGCGAACAGCACATAGCCAAGAGGGACCTCAAAATTATAAGAATGTATAAACTTTTGAAATTTATTAACTAAAGGAAAAATTCTTTGCGTCGTTTTTAAATCATCATTGTATTAGAAGTAATTTTATTCTTTATCAAACTAAAAAGAAGTATACCTGTATTGAATTTTTTCCTCCCATCGCGTTATTTTTCACTTTGGGGTCCCGAAATTTTGTTTTCCCCACCCTCGAAAATATTTTTTGGCCACGTATCTGATTACGAACGCGGCCCCTCGAGCACGGCCACTACAAGAGATGAAAACGCAGGCCAGTCAGTACACTTCTATTGGAGCTGAGAAACAATTGTGGGCATACATGATTCAAAAGGTCAAGCGTGTTGCTCGTGATGGCTTCGCAAAGATGCCCTTAAAGGGCTTCATGTATGCTCTGACTAACATTACTTGCGACACTTGCAAAGTTAGTTGGACATACACTTCGTGGTCAATGATTTATGACCCACTCCATTTTTTTTTTATTAATGGAAAATTTTCGAAGATCTGCAACTTCGAAAATGAGCATTTTTATGAGTTCAGGCACATGGAAATGTGGCTGAGGATAATTTAAAGATCTGAATGGAATCTAAATCTCGGTTTTCAATTGAGATTCTTTCAGTATTTGAACGGTAATGGAGGTTTAAGCATTTAAGAGCAAAAATTTGTTCAAAGAAATTTAACAAAAAATTAAACGAATCTTAAAAGTTATTTACACACTTTTAAAGTATGTAGTTATTAACGGAATGGTTTGAAAATCGATATCTAGATAAAATTGATCTTTAATTTACCGTGAGTCATATTTTCCCATAAAACGTTTAGTTTGAAAGTTATAGAGCTTCGACGTTAGTCTCCACCACCCCATGTTAGTGTCAGAGCCGGAGTTACTTATGAGATAAGTAAGCTAAAACTTAGGCCTCATGATATAAGGGGTTCAAATAAATGCATTTCAACTTTTACCATGTCGGTAAAAAATCATTTAAATTACTCTGTTGTGCAAACACTAATCATCTTAGCTTTGCACAGTCCTAATTGTATACCAATTCCAGTGTAATATTTTCACCACATTAGTTTCATGCTAATTTCTTAATTTTTCCCTTCAATCAGAAAAATATATATATATTTTGACATGCAAAATTTTAGGATCTCTTAAACTTATAAATTAAGGCCACCTTAAAGTTGCCATAGTTTAGGGACTTAAATTTTCCATAGTTAAGGACTCTAATTTGCTATAGCTTAGGCCTCTTAAATATGTTAGGGCTTCAGAGGTCCAAGTCCTGCCCTGGTTAGTGTGTTTAGTTTCAAGACAATATAGTGAGTTTAAATAATTTGTTCGTGCCAAACGACCATGTTTAGTAGCAACGTTAAGAAATCGTCTCGAAAATTAAACCGATAAAAATATGACATGCCCCTAAGAATTTCATGTGTAAAAAATGGATATTTTCTGGAGAAATAAATCTAATTTTCAAAAAAAAAAAATGAAATAAAATAGTAAACTCTACCATAATTTAACGTATGGAGCAGCCTGTAGCAGCAATGCCAAATAGAACAAGTAATTTTCAACCGAAATTTTTTTTATCAGGAAATGATAAAAGTTTAAAATATATCAAGAATAGGCAATATTAAAAAAAAAGCATTTTAATACATTAGAAAATAAAGGTACACAAACAGGAGAAAAATGAATCACAAAAAATATTTGCATATTTAAAATATGCTTGTTTAGTAATCCGTAATAGGAATGGGGTAATGCGGTAGTGCGCCAGGTTCATAATCTGCAGTTCCCAGGTTCGAGTCTCGCCTGAGCCAGAGTGGCGATTTATCTCCGCAAAATTCCCATGATCAATAGGAGACCGATGGGCTTGGAAAGGCTACAGTCGTCGGATGGGATGTACTCCCTCTGTATTTTAAAGAACACGCTGGATGACCTTGACGGGAGGCTACTATTTATCTCCCAACAACTGTCTAGTGGGTGCCTTTCCCCTAGCCTTTTCGGGGTACTTGTAGCCTGGCCATTTAACCCATTGTGTACAAAAAAGTGCCGCTCAGAGGTAAACCCAATCCGCTTAAAATATTTTTACCAATTCTGTGGGCCTTGTGTAAAATAAGAATTTTATTGTTAAAAAAAATTTGGTCTTACTTGGAAAGGCCATCTGGAAGGTGAGACGTAAAGCCGTAACCCGTGTCCAGGAGAACAGTACTATGTGCGCGTTAAAGAACACTGGATTCTGTCCAATGAAACCCTTCTTTCGAACTTCTATGAGTCGTTGTGATCTAGCCATTTAGTTCACTGCATGCACAAAATTTCCGCTCTGAGGTATAACAACCTATTCTCCACTGTACAAAACGTTATCCCTTATCATTTCTTTTTTCGTTAAAAATCCGTTTTATTCATTCTATTTTAAGTTGGGAACAATTTTTTTATTAACCATTCAAGCGCTTAGACGTATGTGTCGTAAAAAAACAGCCAAAGTCGGCAAATCCTCATTGAATATGCTGGGAGAAGACACGGTCGAGTCGGGATTGTTTATCTCCGCAAAATTCCCCGCCTTGCCTACGGTCAGTAGGGGACACCGATGGGCTTGGAAAGGCCGCCGTCCGTCGGATGGGACGTTAAGTCGTGGCCCCGTGTACGGTAGAGCCATACCCTGTGCACGTTAAAGAACACGCTGGATGGCCTTGACGGAATACTATCATCTGTCTCCCAACAACTGTTCCAGTGGGTCCCCTCCTCCAACCTTCTCTGAGCCTTCGGGGTTCATGTGACCTGGCCATTTAGCCCATGGTGTGCAAAAAAGTGCCGCTCAGAGGTAAAACAACCCAACCCATGGGATTGTTAATTTTAATTTGGGTGAAACGCCATTCACAGACAAACCATACTCTTTAAGTGCAAAATGATATTAATAGCTTGGCCGGATGGGCGAGTTTTTATAACCTGAGCTTATAATACCAAAGCGTGTTAGTCATGCAATATGTTACCTGACCGAGTATTAAGCGACGAGTTACTCTCGCTTTTTGTTCCTCTTGTTTAGCTTCATTGGCTTGCATTAAGTTACATTCTGAGCACTGCATTGGTGTCTGAGGACAACGTCATTTTTTCCCTTTTGGAGACTGCGCACATGAAATCATGAAGTGCAATCGTGTGTGCGCTGTAAAGAGTTGGTTGAGTGCGGACAATGCTTGTGGTGAGTGTTGGAGCATCCTGCTGAAGCTGCAGGAAATACAAACTCTGAAATCTCAAATCTTCTGTCTCAACTATGTGCCCCTCTAAAGGATCTCGTAAATCAGGTTGTATAGAAATGAAATAAATTTAGTTCGGTTCCGCCGCTGATTTGCAAACTGATATCAAGCCGAAATCCTTAAAGTGCGACATTTAATTATACCAAATTACAGCAAAAATGGATATATATATATATCGAAAGAGCTCAAAGAGTATGAAGACATTATGAACAAGAAGCCGTTTTAGGAACGAACTGAAAGCTACGTTCTAGGTATTTCTAGATTGGTATGATTTGAGAGTGAATGAAATAAATCTGAAACAAGGACAATCGGGTATTCATGTTAAGCATTGATGTTGTCAGTGCTTTTTTTTTTACAAAACATTCAAATTGATGTGTTCATTACCGAAATGTTAGAATCAGCATTACTAACTCTGATCAGAAAATTAAATATTGCAGGCATGATATTGTAATATTAATTCATCTTTAAAATAACGCTGCTTTTATTTGGTTACTTGATAAAATAATTGCATTTTTTTTTCTTGTGAAAGTACGAATAGCACGAACAATTAATAATATACAGTATATAATGGAAATGATTTTATTTTGTGCATGTCAAAAATGACGGAAATGATGTATGAGGTAATAAAAAAGTAAGTGATTTTAAACTATTTGACGATTGGTGACAAAGTGAGCTGGAGGAAGAGGCATTGGATTGGTTATAAATTTCTACCACGGAAAAGGATTTATGCAAAACAGAGTATTTTAGTCGAAATGAACAGGGGTCAAAATGAGTTAAATTAGCTGAGACTTGTTGCTATCCATAAAGAAATTTAATTCAAGTTAAAACTAAAAGGTTTGCACCATCTATGAACGTCGTTGTTGCAAATTTTATTTAATATGTTTGAAGAAAATATAACGTATTTTATCTCCTTGCTTTCTAGATTTGAAATGATAAAATATGTTTGAGTTCCTGAAAAAGGAAAAACACAAAACTACTTCTCCGTAGATCAAAGATTGATGTGTTTCACTCATTTGATTATAACAGAAGATAACTGCGTTAAAAGAACTTTATTGTAGGTCTTACTGAACTCAACAAAATAAAAAATAGAGAGAAAAAATACTAAAAAAATTAATAGTGTACAATAAAAATGATTTTATTGTAGGATATAATTTTGCTCTATGACTTAACGTCTGATGAATTAAAAAATTCGGTAAAAAAGACAGCAAAGATGTAATCAAGACTGAAATTAAAATATTTTAATATCCTTCGCTCATAAATGATCGGATTTCATGCCAACTAATGCTCTTGTTTAAAAATATATTTTACTTGCAAAATATGCTTGGTTTTAAGGCTAACGCAGCAAAACTTAAATCCCGGTGAGAGCAACATCCTGTTTCACAAAAACCGGAAATTACTCCTCTTCCGGTGTCAGGTTACTTCTTCGAGCTGGATCTCTTTTCTTCATTGGATGGAATGGCAAAAAAAGAGCAAAATCAACACCTAGGGACAATTAAATGGCTTTCTCAGAAGAAATATATATGAAAAGGGAGGGATCGCATTCTTACTAGGTGCGAGTGTGACAAGGCTGATAATCTCACAGCTTCAGTGAAGTATCAAATCTTTTCTGGAAAGTGGCGAAAGAGTCTCGAAGAAAGGGAATTAAAAATAGGGCTGACTAATTGTGATCGATGATGCAATATATTTCCCCCCCTGAAAGCCATGTACTTTATTGCAGCATCAGTGTTCACAGAATGTGTATTTCGATCTTGTAGTGTAGAACTTAATTTTCCTGGAGAACATGCACTACATTCAACGTGGTCTTCCGCAGTTTACCACGGTAAATTCCAAGCTTTTCTGTCAACATCTGTGCCTTGTTTGATGTCACATTCAATGATGATGCAAATCATTAGTTTGAAGGATAGGGGTGGTATATATGGTTAGGAACTGTATTGAGAAATAAAAGTCGTGAATGTGCTTAAAGTTATAATGGATTCTAGTTAAAGATCCATGATATATGATAATTATGCAAAGAAATTAATGTTTTCTTAAATTTTTTTCATAGTTAAAGTTTTTTCCCTAGTGTACACACACCATGAACACGGATAACTGAAAGGTTCACAAATAATTGAGCCAATGTTTTATTTTTATAAGGTTCAAAATTTGTGTCCTAAAACAGCAGTGAAGCACGTGATATGATTACACCGTGTGGAAATTTTCAGTGAACAAATGATAAATAAACGTTTGTACATATTGGTAAAAGGATAAAATATCTGATCGTTTCTATTTCAACTGTGCACAGTTAAGAGTTATACTGGTGTACGAAAAATAGTTTTGCGCTTCATTTCACATCTACCGAAAAACATTAAGTTGTTTCACAAGAATGAGAAATAATTTTTGAAAGAAGGAAGAAACAGTTTTTGAAAGAAGGATGAGGAACAATATTTGAAAGAAGATTGTGAAAGTTTTTAAAAGAAGAATGAGAAACAGTTCTGTGTTATATTTCGCATCTACAGAAAAGCACAGTCTGATTTCACAAGAAAGGACCTACGAGATATAACTAAAGCAAAGCGATGCTATGTGAATTTCGTTGAAGTAAACGTCTTTCTTGGGACTCTGCTGATGTCTGCTATTGGTAAATATAATTCCTTCAGCAAGATGTGTTTCCTGCGCTTTCAGTTTATTAATTGACAATGGAACGTTAACTGCAAAAGATAATGATAACATAATGAATGAAATAGAGTTATAATGACAATTTAAATGTTTTTTTTTTATGTGATGTAACCACAGTGTCGATGATAAGTGCTAGATTTTTTTGTAAAATTTGCTTTTAGGAACGATCACTAACTGGATCATCTGTTTTAAAAAAATCGTATTCTACAGAGAGGGAAAAACAATCTGTTTCTATTTCAGCTATAAATAGACATTTTATGCTACTAATTTCTATACAAGTCTGATAGTAAGATATGCATTTCACAGCTTTATAAAATTGTGATTTGGTGCACTTTTGGCGTTGAGCTATTCATTTCTACTTGGGTAACGTTATTAAATTATATTCTGGTGCGAGGTAGTCGCGAAGAACATTTCCTACAACTACTTTCTTCTTTTAAAAGATCGACTTAAATTTCTTCCACCTTACTTATTTCACTTGAAGTTTGAAATTTTATCGATAAAACGCTTCGATGCAACAAGGGCTGCGAACATAAAATGGGAAAAATGTGCAAATGGGAAAAGAAAACAAATCAAAAATAAGGTGCTAATGACAAAAAAATTGTTTAAAGGCTAATTCCCCTACAAAGGTTAAAGATTTGGAAACATTTTTAACTGAAATTTCCTTTGCAAAATTAGTAAGACACACAAAAATGTTGCATACTGTTTTTTTTCTCTCTAGAATAAATGCCTGCAATTTGTAAATATAACACAGAAAAAAAATGCTTGTGGTTAAACGTATTTAGTCTAATTTGCTTCAAAAATAATTCAAACGTTAAGTGGTTATTAAGAAAGAACATGAAAATAAAAATTCTTTGATGAAGAAGAAAATTAAGTAATATATTTATAAACAAGAATCGCCATTATTGAAAATATTTTCAGAAACCAATACATCTTTTATAGGTTCCTACTATTATTTCAATTTAAAAGAATAAGTTACTGTTATCTACAGAAATTTTGCTTTTTTAGGCTGGAATATTACGATTTTTAAGCAAAACAGGGAAAACACCTGCAATGGCGAAAGTCAACAGCTGCAGCTCAGAATACAGATATTTCGATGACTACACCATCTGGTTGGACTTCCATAACCCATGGCTGCTTCATCATATAAAGATCTCTGTAAATTATCTTAATACTGATAAACATAAAGGAACGGATTCTTCCATTTAGATACCCGGGATCGTCATTGTTCTACAATACAACAGTGCTGCAGTCATATTAAGAACTGGACTTCTTATATTTTCGATTACTGCAATCTTTCAGCTATGAACTACGGCCGAGTTGTACCGGTCATAGCTTGCATGGTTCCCAGAAAGATGGTGGTATGGACGGTGTTTTTCTTGGCGATATTTGTAATATTTTCTTTTCTCGCAATCGAAGTGAGAAAACTACTTGCTGTCTCAAATTTTTTCCCAAATATCGACATCCAGCAGAAGCAGTCACAAATAGTAGCTCCTAATATTCGAAAAGAAAACTCGACAGTGGATTCGAAGTCAGATAACACATTGATCACAGGTGTATTGCAAGACTTCGTTTATGAGCGCCCAGAAAAATTCCTAAGCGAATGGGATATTAATCTAGTCGAAAATCTCTTCGCCGGGCATCCACAGTGTATAAATAAACCTTTCTTGCTGAGCATAGTGGTTTCTTCTCCAGAAAATTTCAGCAGAAGATCTGCCATACGAAAGACCTGGGGTAGACAATCGTTCCGCAAACTTGGTCGTGATCTATCAGCAAGAACGGTCTTCCTCATTGGGCAGTCAAAGAACAGATTCCTTAACATCCTGGTAGAGAATGAATGCTTGTCTACTGGCGATATACTTGTGGGAAAATACATAGACAGTTACAGGAATCTAACGCTTAAAGTCCTTCATGGCCTCTTCTGGGCCCAAAGGCATTGCTCTCCTACTTATCTGCTGAAGACGGACGATGATTGTTTCGTTAATTTGGCTCTTTTGCTTCAATTTCTCTCGCTGAGGAATCCTCCTGTGAAGACAGGCCTGTATGCTGGACACGTACGTTGGTCTCCTAAGGTCGTCAGAGATAATCATAGTCATTGGTTTGTTTCTAAGGAAGAATTCTCTGGACAGCAATATCCTCCTTATGTCAGTGGAGCAGGATACGTTCTCAGTCGTGATGTGCTAAACAAATTAGTCAAAGTTGCTGACAAGAGAAGACCATTTCCAAACGAGGATGCTTATGTAGGATTACTCCTAAATGTGGCTGGAGTGAGACCTACTCACAGCGCTCGTTTCGTCACTCATAGCGGAAACTGGCAGTTGTGCAATTATTTGTATCTGCTTGTCATTCATCATGTCAGTGCAGCAAAGCAGAGCGAACTGCAAGCGATGGCTGATACTGCACTTGTCGAATGTCCCATCTCTAAAGTGGTTCGTGAATGGGTTTGAAAACTCACTGATGGAATTCTCCATCTGTGAAGCGGCTATTCTCTGGGTGGGAAACTCATTGGTGTAATGGTCCATCTCTAAAGTGGCTCGGGAATGGATCTCAAAGGTCGCTGGCGGAATATTCCATCTCTGAAGTGGCTCATAATCTTCGACTTACTCGTCAACAGGTTTTTTGAGAAGATGTAATGTAATGGATCACAACTGTTGGTTTTAGGCATGTATGGATTTTTTTCTCTTAAATGTTGCCATTTAGAATTTATGCCTTACAATGAAATGAGCCAATAACTGCAGTAAATTATATAAAATTATACACAAAACGGTTCCCTCCCCCATGGACTTTGTAACCCTGCCTGTCGGTTTCAAAAATTGTTCCTCACGACTTATGAATGTGTGTAATTGCTTACCACTTTCAAGTATGGAACAATCACGCAAAACTGAGTACTAATAGGCTCATCAGAGAGATGTGTTCTGAAATCTGTTGGTGCAATCAAAGCCATCATTGTTTCTTCTTTGATCAGACAATTTATAAGTTAAAAGCCTCATTAAAGCCTCAGATGTTTTCAGAAGTGTCTTCAAAGAATAAGAAAGTGTGCTAGAAATCCATCAAGGATGGACGACAGCAAAGTTTTAATAGTGATGGCGCTGGTGGCAAACAAAATAATCTAAACCGAATTTTGGCCAGGCGAGAGAGGAAAAAAAAATAACTAGCGTCTATATATATAACGAACGTTCAATAATATATATTATTTCGATGGTAAAGGGAGAATTGTGAGTAAATACACCATTTGCTTCGCCTAGGAAGATCCATGCTTGTGCAATTGGCTTCAAGCAAAATCTTGCTTTCATTTAAAAAATATACCATTTTTCACGAAAATAATTTTTTCTAATATTCAGATATTTATATTATTTTCTATAATTCTTTTAATGTTAAGCATTTGAGGCAAACCTCCAATCATTTTCAAATGCATGTTAAACTTTTTTTAAACGTGTGGAATGATTCTTGTCAAATAGGTCAGGAAAAATATTCACTGCTTTCTTATTTAAAAATAGAGTGCATCAGTCACCAGTAGGTTAAGAGACAAATTAAGGAGAGACAAAAGAGATAATAAAGACCTTGGCCCATGGTGAGGTCAGTAGGGGACACCGATGGGCTTGGAAAGGCCTCTGTCCGTCGTATGGAAACGTTAAGCCTTGGCACCTTGTGAGGGAGAGCCATAACCTGTGCACGTTAAAGAACAATAATAATACCTTGACGGGAGGCTACCATCTGTCTCCAAACAGCTGCTCCAGTGTGTCCCGTACCCCAACCTTCTCTGAACCTTCAGGGTCCTTGTGACCTGGCCATTTAGCCCATTGTGTGCAAAAAAATGCAGCTCAGAGGTAAAACAACCCAACAAACAATAAAGCCCACGGTGAGTCTTAAGGTATGGACATAAGAGGAGGCGCGATTTTTTTTCAAGGAGGGGGGGAAGGGGTAACAATCGGTGTTTGAAGATAATTTTTGCCATTGCGAGAGTGCTGCTGACAATATTGATTGCAAATGTAAATGCCTCAGGATTTGCAAAAAATACTCTTCATTAAAAAAATTGCCTTACCCAGAAAGAATGTGCATCCGATAAAAGTGACGTGCTAAAAGATAGTAATGTAAGTAAGAAATGATCACATTTGCAACGTGGATTTACATCAACATTAGTACAAGGTGTAGCTGCCTTTCTTAGCAATACAAGCGCTATACGGTTAGGAAGGGTTTGTAATAATGTCTTGATCTATGTTTCTTCAGATTTACTGTATTTGAACCTGAAGATTCGTCACACTATTCGCTCAGGGGCGTACCCACGGGGGGGGGGGGGACTCCCATCCCGATACTAAATCCTGCGTATGTGCCTGATGCTCTGGAGGCAGTTCTGTTTTCAGATGTTTCATAATGCCCCAGATGTGCTTAATCGGTGATAGATCCGGCTAGAGGTCCTGTATAGTTAGAGGCTGGCCATCTCTGTGATTCACTGCCATTGGTTGATTGAGTCACGTGGTTCATGGACGCCATGTTTTGTCGTACCTTGAGACGAAAGCCTATGAGTTAGTGTATGTACTTCTCAGTTGTTATAGTTTTATATATTTCTACCACTTTTTTTGCTACAAAAGCTATCATATTTTATGAATGCCTCACTTCGCTGCATTTGGGTGTAAAAATTTCACTCAAAGAAATAAGTTAATGAACATTTTTTCCGAGAAACTCCATCAGAACACGGCTGCAAAAGTGAAATGAGCTAACTGAAAATTAGTTAAATAAAGAAGGTAGGTGAGAAGTAATGCTAAAGTTTTGCTTTGTAAATTGAAAACCTTTCCGTCATTTCAAATAATTTATGACAGTAGTGTAGTTAAGCCTTAGCGGAAGGCAGTAGGAAGGGTTGCGAAATTTTCTCAGTGTTTTTAATGTAAACTGATGAAATAGTGTTCTTATAAATTCATAGAAAGAGAAAAAAATCAACAAACAGGGGAAAATATGATACTGATATCATTCGTCATTTCCTATGCTTTTTATGTACCTTACCGAAACGCAAGAGAATTTCCTGTTATGTCAATGAGAATCTAGTTTCGAAGCTCTGTAATTTCTAAAATATGCATTTAATGGAAAAATTTGACTAAAGATAAATTAAAAATCGCAATTAAATCTATTTAAATCTCGATTTTAACCAACATTCGTTAAATATTTAAAGAATTATGGACGCTAGAATATTTCATGATAAATTATGTTCAATGTCGATGAAAATCTAACTGTGAAGTGTTATAACTATTAAAATATGCATTTAATGGAAAAATTAGAAACTTGATTAAACAATGATAGAACTTTGAAATATTATGCAGCGGAGAGGAAGTCAGTCCCTATTTTATGAAAAAGATGGTGTAGCTTTCATTTGATATGTAATTTGTTATTATTAACTTTAAGTGTGAACTGTGTTTAAAAACTAAAACAAACGAAAAACTAAAGCGGAAAAAAGTAATATATATATATGTTAAATATCTCTTGACCTTCCAAGAAAAAAAAATCGATTTAGCAAAATTCGCCGAAATAATTCCTTTTTTGTACATGAAACAATTGCGATTTTATTGAGCAGTATTCGTATAAAGCATTTGGATACATTACAATTCACGTGCAGCGTGTGGCTTTCTGAGTAGCAAGAACATGGCTAACGCCGTTCTGCGCGGCTACACTAGCTACCTATGTTAAAGTATAGTAAGGGCGGCTCCCTCTCTTCCTACCTCTATGGGCGTGGCGGCCCAGGAACGGCTTGCAGACACTTTTCAGCAACGCATGCTGTATGTGGTCGTGCGGAAATGTGCGCTTGCATGCTCTGCAAGAGTGGTAAGACCACAAGGTGGAGAATGTATCCACATACCTCTGGGTGGTTGAAATTACCTTAGACGATTATGAGAGAAAACCGATTGTCTTAAGAGATGCGCCCCCCCCCCGCCCTCCCACACCAGAATCCCAGCACTGGGCGCTGTATGGAGCTCAACGAATCATGATGTGGAAGCTCTTTCACCGGTACAGTCGCTCAAAAAAGTATCCGAACACTATGGTTGATTACAGAATTCAGAAAAAATATCTGGCAACGATTTTTTTTAGAAATTAGTGATCTGGCAACCTTCGTGTACGTGATTACAGAATTCAGGAAAAATATCTGGAGCGTGTACAGCTGTGTTTGCTGTGAACGGTAACTGTAGCGTGTACAGCAACTGTACACGCTCCAGTTACCGTTCACAGCAAATTGGAGCGTGTGCAGTTACTGCACACGCTCCAGTTTGCTGTGAACGGTAACTGCACACGCTCAATATTTCCGTGAGTGAACCCACATGATCCAGGTCTTTGTGAGCTCACACGATCCAATGTGCTTGAACATTAACCGCAACCGCTCCGGTTTGCTGTGAACGGTAACTGCACACGCTCAATATTTCCGTGAGTGAGCCCACATGATCCAGGTCTTTGTGAGCTCACACGATCCAATGTGCTGTGAACATTAACCGCAACCGCTCCAGTTTGCTGTGAACGGTAACTGCACACGCTCAATATTTCCGTGAGTGAGCCCACAGGATCCAGGTCTTTGTGAGCTCACACACCTTCGTGTCAGACACGAAGGTTGCCAGATCACTAATTTCTAAAAAAATCGTTTCCAGATATTTTTCTGAATTCTGTAATCAACCATAGTGTTCGGATATTTTTTTGAGCGACTGTACCACGCCACAACGAGTGCGGCCAAATTTCTGTCCTAGACAGATGCGCGCCTCATCGCTGAAGACGATATATTGTCATTCATCACACCATTCAGCTAGTTCGTTGCACCACTACAATTTGGCATGACTATGGTTTCCAGCGAGCGCTATGCAGAAGAGAGGATGCCTCCCTCTCATACCTTCCCTCGCCAGTTTCGTGTAGGTATTGATGAATGGTATTGACATATAAAAGCCGTCCCGTGGCCGAGTGGTTAGCGCGCTTGGCTACTGATCTGCGAGACCTGGGTTCGAGCCCCGGGTAAGGCATGGATGTTCGTGTTGTTTTCTGCTGAGGTCCTGCCATCCTCTCAGATCTTCTACTGTGGCATATAAACTGACAGGCTCCTGTCAGACCTCTGTGGCAAGCAGCTGCTTGAGGGGGTATTTATTTATTATTTATATTGACATATAAAAGTCGTTCTGTTACAGGATATCTGTTGAATAGTCGCATTTCTGACATTGACAGCCGTTTAGCGATCATCCTGATCCGTTGTCACTCGAGGCCTACATAATTCTGAACTATGACATGAACTGAATTCTGAACTGAAACAAATAGTTGCAGTCCCCTGCAACTAACGAATCGGTGTCATCCGCCGCATTTTAAATGTAGCCAGACCTGTGATTTTCCCTTCATTTGCATATATTACTGTCTCGTACTTCCATACTGTTTTGCATAAACGTAGCTCTACTCCTTCTGGGTGAGCATTTTTTTAAGTGCATATATGTAGAGAGAATAGTGTTAGAACAGGGCTTCTTTACCTGGAATGCAGAAAGATCAAGATTTTTGAATTTTCTTCTTTCAGTCTTCTGGTTCAAACACAGTCATTTACAATTTAATTGTGCCTTTAGGAAAAAAAAATGTTTTTAAAATTGCACAGTGAAAATTTCCAATTTTTCAAAAATTTGAGCAAATATCAAGCCTAAAATTTCCGTTTTCTAAAAATAAATTATGACAAAAATTGATGGGGTACGAGTCTTCCATACATCGTTGCAAAGGGTAAGAACGGTTTTCGTTACAAAGGGAGGAGAAAATGATTAAGAAGCTCTGTGTTAGAGAATCAAAGTCATAATATCAGTATTATATAAGCAAGGCAATGCTAAACGTTCAGAATTGGGTCCTGAAAATGTCATTCTGTAGCTCTAAGTTAATCCGGAATTACTTGGAATATATTTCATTTTATTCTCAGTCAGGACAAAGGAAAAAAATTAGATTTGTTGATAATGAATGAAAATAGCGCAATAAAATGTCCTTTCAGAAATACCCAAATTTTAACTTAAAGTTTCAGAACATTCGACATGTTATCAGGAGGTGGTTTGTATCCCACCAGGCTGAAGACAATTTTTGCTAATTTGTATTCTCTTATTTTGTTTTTCTTCTGTCTTACAGGCAATCCCATAAAATTGTTATTCCATAATTGTATATTGAAATTGCCGGATCAGAAGATAAGTCTAAAATGCAAGGGATTATACTTTATCTAATTGTGCATTGTGTTAAGGCAAATTCGTTAGCAAATAACATAAAAATGAATTAAAGATTTTGTTACAAGTTTCTAGTAGTGTATGTACTTATCGCTTTGTTTGAAATAAGTGAATTTTGATTGTGATTTTCTGCTGTGTTAAATCTGTTTTGTTGTTACTTGCTACTTACAAAACTTTAATTTTCAATAAAGTAAATTATATTCCACAATGATTGTCTGTTTATAAGAATTTTGATGCATCTCGGAGGGACATTCAAAATGTCGTGGGCTACAGGTTGGCCACCCTTGGTTATTATTATTAATGATTTTCTTCTCATAAATGATTGTTGTTAAAGTGGTTCGTACTCCGCGCGTTTGAAAGTACGACACTTGCATAAAACTTGACGTTTTGCTTAATACATTCATCCTCTTCTAAATAGCTTCAGACTCCTTAATCCGAATAATATTTTACTTTTTGATTAATCATTACTCTGTCCGAAATACTTAGCACAGCGAAATGAATTTAATAATCAACAATAAGTAAATGGTAACATTATATATTTTTCGATAAGTTGATTGATAAACATTTGATTTGTTGCAAGTTGTTTATTTCTATGTAACATAGATGCGTTTTAATTTTGCAAAGTACCATTTACTGACATGTGCATCAACGAGAGCGGTTTGGTTCAGAGTTCTGAGGCGTTAGGCTTTTATTTTTGTGTCTACTTTTATGACTAGAGTTGTCATAAGGTTCTGTCTGTTTAAAATACCTCTTAGATACCCCACTGGCATTAGATATTAGTAGTATATCGATATTAGCCACTCGATATTAGTAGTGTTTTATTTCTCTAAAATAATTTTTTGCGTGAAACGCAAAATTCGCGCCTAGTTATTGAGTAATTTGTGTTTGTATGAAATGTAAAACGAAATGTTTAAGATACCAGTAAATATTTGTTACTTTAAAGTCCCTGGTGCTCTAGAGCAGTGGTTCTCAACCTTTTATGCTTCACGTACTCTCTGGAAATGTATATGCAACTGGTGTACCCCTTGTATAGATAGATAAAACTATAGTTATAATATAACAATGGGAATAAAACTTTTTTACTAGATCTAGCGACTTTTGAGCTCTCACGGCGTACCCTAAAAGATTTTACCATATACTCCACGTTGAGAACCCCTGCAATAGAGGTTAATTAATATTTAAAAATGGAAACTGATTTTATGGCACTTTAATAATTCCTAAAAACTGGCATGAACAGAGCGACAAAAGATAGGTTGATGTCGTCGGGTTACTGCAAAAATCACGAAAAATGAAAAAAAAAAATCACGAAAGATGATTAAGAACTGCTAGACGAACATTTTATTTTGTTGATAAACATTTGTTAATGTTTAAGTGTAGGTGATTAAGATGAATTAGTCTAAATTGAGGGTGGTAAGAAAGGAGATTGGAAAATTGCAATTGTTTATAAGGCCGATATTAGGGTCACATAGGTTTCAGAAAGGTATTGGATTCGCGACAGTTTCAGAGAGAAATACTGGAGTCGGAACCTAAAAACGTTTGGGAACCACTGCTTTGAACTTAAATATTTTAGTATTTATTCTAGAAATTTGATATTCAGATGAGTTGTGTGATCAAGAAGTTTACAGCAGCAAGTTTTTTCCTCCTTCCTTGGCAAGGGAATATTTTTTTGTTTTCAGGCTAGAGGTGAAGACAGAAAAAATCATGCACTGGCCTGATATAAAGAAACACAGTGGTAATACGTAATTACACTGCCTGGCTAAATTATTATGAACATTGCATCGTGCGCGAAGTACTATGAAACAATGTCAATGCAAAAATTTTCACTGACCTTTAATCTATAAGTACTATAGAAGCGGGGCGGGGGTGGCTCAGTCGGTAGCGCGCCAGGCTCGTAATCTGTAGTTCCCAGGTTCGAGTCCCAGCTGGGTCAGCGTTGAGATTTATCTCCGCAAAATTCCCGCCCTGCCCACGGTCAGTAGGGGACATCGATGGGCTTGGAAAGGCCGCCGTCCGTCGGATAGGACGTTAAGCCTTAGCCCCGTGTGCGGGAGAGCCATACCATGTGCACGTTAAAGAATACGATGGATGGCCTTGACGGGAGGCTACCATCTGTCTCCCAACAACTGTTCCAGTGGGTCCCCTCCCCCAACCTTCTCTGAGCCTTCGGGGTCCATGTGACCTGGCCATTTAGCCCACGGTGTGCAAAAAAGTGACGCTGAGAGGTAAAACAACCCAACAACAACCCAACTATAGAAGCCGTAAAGACATGGTGAAAAACAAAGTTCGATATGGGTAAAAAAGCTGTTCTGACTGGCTTTGAAAGGGGGCTGGCTTATTATTCGAAAGCGAATGGGCAGAAGCATCCGTAACAGAGACGGTGGAACTCAGTGGAAATCACAGGGCACAATATTCCCAGGTGTATGGAGAATGACAATTGTCTCAAAAAACTCCGCATACCGTGGCAAATGCGGGATGAAAAAGGTTCTGACAGACAGAGATATACGTTATTGGCAGGAACTGTGCGGCAAAACAGAGCTACTACAGTTCACCAGCTGACAGAGATAATCGCTATCAGTACTTCAAAAATCTGTTTCAAAGAGAACTGTGCACAGAGAATTGAATCAAAAGATATATAACATATACAATATACTCGCATATCAAGTTGACAGATGCTAATTATTAGTGTGCCAGATGTGATGCAGCAGAGATTCCAACGTTATTTATTTTTATCCCACACCCTATCGAATAAATCAGGAATTTCTTTGGCGATATAGGGCAGGTCATCTTGCACTGTAGTTTTTTGAGGGATCACGGAAGGGCATTAAATATATCTTTGATGAAACCTCGCAAAAAGAAATCGAGTGAGGGAAACCTCGATACAACGGGCATGAACAACTATCGAACAAAGGAGGGAAGAAAAGAGGGAAATAAAATATGCGTAAACTTTTAAGTGATTTAATTTGTCTAATATTTAACTACAAGCTATTTAATTTAGAATAGCGTAAGAGAAGGCGCTTTACTTACTATGAGTTTATTAAAATATTATTAATTTGGTTGGGTTGTTTTTCTTCTGAGCAGCACGTTTTTTACGTACAATGGGCTAAATGGCTAGATCACGAAGACACCGAGGGTTCAGAGAAGGTTGGGGGAGGAGACCCTTTGGACACCTGTTAGGAGACATATGGCAGCCTCTCTTCAAGGCCATCCAGCGTGTTCTTTAACCTGAAAAGGGTAGGGCTCTCCCGCACACGGTACCACGGCTTAACGTCCCATCCGACGGACGGCAGCCTTTCCAATCCCATTGGTGTCCCCTACTGACCGAGGGCAGGGCGGGGTGTTGCGTTGAAATCTTAACGCTGCTCAGGTTGGAGTCGAGCCTGAGAACTGCAGATTACAAACCTGTCGAGTTACCGACTGAGCCACCACCGCCCAAAAATATTAAATATTTTAGAATCAATTACTAAAAATTTTCTAATAAATACCTGCCAGAATAATTTAAGAGATAAAATTATAATTAAAACACTTCCATATTTAAATACAACTGTTTCTGTCAGTTCACTGTCCAGGCCTGTGGATGATGGCCTAAGCCCAGTTTGGGGAGCAACTTAAGGGAACTCGACAACTGATTCAGTATTGAAAAGTGATTCTTATTTTCAGGACATCGTCACTTGATTTGTGATAATGAAAATGTTCTTGAGCATATCCAGCTACAAGATACATATAATTATCTTTCCATTAATAAAGGTCCGTAAACCTTTGCAAACAGATGAAAAATAAACTTGATTTTTTTCTTTTCACTGTCGGATTAAGCTTGGGACCCAAAGCTTTGCCAAGGAGGCGAGGTTCCAATACTAGAGCCTAGCGAGAGTGGCAACTGGGGAGAATAGAAGACTGCACTTTATGCTTCGACAGTTCTTAACCCTTTCACGACTTAAGGGAAACATTTTTCCCATTTTAAAATTGGTGATTGTCGTATTTAATTATAACCTTATCTGCATTTTTTATACAGAATGTCAAAATAGAACGTATGCCGAACGCAATTACGTAAATGGGAACGTTTAGAAAAAAACAGAACTGTCAGGACGCATAATATATGTACTATGTGCAATGTCCATTTTTGCCTCACTACCAAAAGAAATTGCTTCGCAGAATATCATAATTAGCATATCATTTTGTATAGTAATTTTATTTCATAATTTTGTATTATTTTAGTTAACATTTTGTTCTAATAAACAAAGAAATAAAAGACATTGCATAATAAGCCTAACTATAATTTGTGTTACCTTTATAGTCATTGGGAAAAATATTTCCCATAAAATTCCAAAAAAACTACACATTGTTATGTATTTTTCTTATAATTTTTATTTATTTTACGTCTAAACAAACTAAAATAAACAGTTACATACTAATATTTACTCTTAGAAACCTTATGGTCCTGAAAGGGTTAAAACTGATTGCAATATAATAATATTGACCAACTGAGAGATCGAAGCATTAACTGCACAGTCTCATAGACTTATATAGATCCCATGTGATGCTCACGCTGCTGAACGTTGCAAAAACAAAATACATTCTAATATAAAGGACAAATTAAATAGAAATATTAACGTAAATGTGAAATACGAGGGTCGTTCAAAGAGTTCTTGACCTACATCTGCAGAACAAAAACCAATGTATTTACTTCAACAAAACTTTCACTGTCCTTTAAAGTACTTCCCTTCAGCATCTATACAAAATCGCAAATACAAATACTTCTACGCTTATTGGTACTTCTGGACGCACTTATTGGTACTTCTGGACTACTTATTGGTAATTCTGGACGCTTATTGGTACAGTCGCTCAAAAAAATATCGAACACTATGGTTGATTACAGAATTCAGAAAAAATATCTGGCAGCGAATTTTTTAGAAATTAGTGATCTGGCAACCTTCGTGTACTGTACGCGTGTACCATAAGTAGACTGTACCGTAGTGTTTGGATATTTTTTTGAGCGACTGTACTCCTTTTGTGGAATACTCTACAATTCTGAATGAACGCATTTTGCAAGGTCTTGCACCTTTGAAAAAAGGCTTCCAAGCAAGTTCATTTTTAATTTTTGGAAACAACCAAATATCTCATGGTGCAAGATCGGGTGAATATGAAGGATGGGGCAGCTTTTTGATTTTTTTCCTCCACCACAGGCGTAACTTGCCGGGTTTTGTGAGCACTGGCATTGTCGTGAAGAAGGAGAACCCTTGACATGCCTGTTGTTGGACGATGCTTTTTCATCTCCCTAACCATTTTGGGCAAAACAATGTTGGTGTAGTATTGGCCATTTATAGTGATTTTTACAGGTAAGATGTCCATAGCTACCACTCCTTGGGAATTGAAAAAAATTGTGAACATCCTCTGCCTTGAGCGAATGTCTTGTCGGATGATTTGGGGAAGTGGTTCATCTTCACAGCATAGTTGTCGATCTTTCTGGAAGTTGTATAGTAATAAAATCACGTGATAATAATAATATAAATAAATTCTGTGGCAATGTTTGTTAAACATTTAGAGCCACTAGGTTCATACATTGCCAGCATCTCCTTGCACCAGTTGATTTTAGCCTTTTTTTTTTTGCTGTTCTATCAGTTTGTAGAGTACCATTTGGCACAGATCTTCTGGAATTTAAATGCTAATGAAAAATTGTTTCCACACTGCCAAACGATACACAGACATCTAAACTAATTACTTGAACGGTGATGTATGGATTTTCCTTAACGAGTTAACGAACAGTAGCGATGGTTTTCTCGTTCATGGCCTCCTTCGGTCTTTCTGCACGAGGGACATCTTCGATGCACTGCCATCCTTCTCTGAATTTGTGCATCCATCCCGCAGCAGTGCTATAGGAATAGACATGATCCTCATATACTTGTGATAAATTGGCTTGAATTTGCTTTCGCGTTATCCCCAGTTCTATATAAAAGTTCTTAACACGTGTCTGTAGATTTGCACTTGTTACTCCGAAGTTTACGAGTTACGACTTATTTGAAATCTTGTCTAAATTTATCATTACGTGTAAAAACAAAAGCCATATCATCATTTTTTTCTCCCTCTATTGGCGAAATCTCTGCGTTGTTGCTAAGCAGCCTACTAAAAGAAGAGGAAAGATTTTACATTTTCACAAGGAGGTCCATAGGGACCTCCTTGTGAAAACGTAAAATCTTTCCTCTTCTTTAGTAGGAATTTTGTGCTAAAGTAGAATTGACATTTTCACAAGTAGGTCCTTATGGACCTACTTGTGAAAATCTAAAATCTTTCCTCTTCTTTAGTAGCTCCTTAGCAACAACGCACAGATTTCGCAGACCGATTTCACTAATAGCGAGAGAAAAAAATGATGATATGGCCTTTATTTTTACACGTAATGACAAATTTAGACAAGCTTTCAAACAAGTCGTAGCTCGTTAACTTCGGAGTAACGAGTGCAAATCTGCAGACACGTGTCAAGAACTTTTGAACCCTCTCCATATAATAGCAAATACATAAAACAACAACTACAGCAAAAGAAATATTAAATGAATTTGAAGTTTGACATAAAAATTAACTTCAGCTTCGTTTAATATTTCATTATTTGTCTTACATTCTTAGTGTGTCTTAAAAGTTCGAGCTATTCTATTCAGTTTGTGATCTGTCTGTTCGTCATTCAACGTTTTATGTTTTTAGAGATAAAAATTTCTTTTTCGGTTGGGTAGGTACTGAGGAAATATTAGGATTCGCACTTTACGAATATCCCAATATTTAAAAAGCGCTCTGAAGCACTTGAAAAACTGCTAAATTTTAAACGAATATTGCAAAACAATTATTTGTGCCCGAACGTTTAAATTTTGATGGTGTAATGTGAGGATCAAGAGAGTTTTGCTGACAGAAATGATTTCTGCCCATAACCTCAGGGGGTGGGTGAGAAGACCCAACTTTTTTATTTTAAGTGATAAATGAAAAATTCATTTTGTGTTTTATAGGTCCCTAAATGTTGAACAGTAAATCTCATATCGCGTCTTTTAGGGAAAGAAAGTTGTAAAAATCTTAAGATTTTCGCACCAGAGCAGTTGTCCTGTTCCAGGCAGTGTGGAGTGACCCCGCACAGTAGACGTTCAAAAATATTTAGAAAAGGTTTGAAGAAATGTAAAAATGCTTAATTTTTTTTTGAAAACTTCGCAACAAGAAATTTTCATTGTGTGTGTTTCAAATGTGGGCTTCATTTTCCTCATACTAGGTTAAAAACTAAATGAATCTGATTTGAGGAAAAGCAAAACGCCTGTCCTGTTTCATGTTGCATTGTCATCCAGAAATAAAAACGCGTTAACAATATTGCTATATTTTTGCACTTTTAACATAAAATGAAGCAAAATCTTTCTAAATTTAATAAAATCCTTAGTTTCGACGATTTTAAACAGAATTTTTTTTCCATTTAATATAGTCACACTAAACCTAAATAGTACAACACTAGTAATATTATCAACAGTAATATAGTTAATATACCCGTCTTCAAATGAAAATAATTAATACAGCAAACAATTTGTTTGGAAACTAAGCTACGTATTCTGGATTAAGCGGTAGGTGTCGTAAGTATTTGTCAGTATAATACGTCACAGAGTTCTATCACGAAAGAAAGACAACATATGAAAATAAACACCCGTTCCTTATTTGGGGGCCCGAATCCAAGTCCCTTTCATCCGCAACCAAGCACATTAGACCAGCAGTTAAATTTTTTTTTTATCAAATTTATGAACAGAAATATGTAAAATCATCCACTAAAGGAAGTTTAGAGAGAAGACAGATGAAGCTCAGCCTTTTATACTCCTACGCCTGTAAAGATGTATCACGGGCCGCTTCTGTAGCTCAGTGGTCTTGCGTTGCATAGCGGATGATCCCGCGACCCCGCTTTGATAGTGAAAATTCTGTATGTCGAATCTTTAAGGGATCTATGTCCTTAAATAAATGCAAAGGTTAGTTTTTGTTAATTCTCTCTCTCTCTGTGTACGATGTACTCATTCACTAAAAGTATAATATAAAAAAATAAACCCTGAAGCAGTTGCTTGCCACAGAGGTCTGACAATAGCCTGTCAGTTTATTTGCCATAGTAGAAGGTTTGTGAGGATCCCAGGACCTCAGCAGAAAAAAAACACAAATATACATGCCTAAAATAACAGATTTGAACCCTGTTCCTTAGATCAGTAACCAAGCGCACTAACCACTCAGCATAACTGTTCAATGGCGCCCTGCAAAGCGCTCCGCTGGATCTGAATATCAAATCCTGGTTCTTTTTTAAAGAAATTGGAAAAAAAATAACAAAAGTGTCTTTAATCATTAAACATCAGTATTTAGATTTATTTCAGCTTTCCTCAGCACAGTTCAAACTAAAAAAATGTTTTTTTACGATATTTAATACTTTTTTTAAGCATGAAACTTTACATATGACATAGTTTTGTGATATATCTATAAAATTTAACCAAAGAATTAGGAAAGCAGTTTTTTGTTTATCCTACATTAATATTTTGTTCAAACATAGTATAAACAGTTATACACCGAAGAGCCAAAATATTATGACCACCTGCCTAATATAATGCTTGTCCTCCACGTGCCGCCAAAACAGCTGATGGCAACAAGAACAAAACACTGGGCTCAGTGCTGCTCGCCGAGAACTTGCATGATTAGAGACTAGTGTTCACGACAGAACTTGCTCTTATTGTTCACGCGAAATTTGGAATGGAGTAAACTTGAGTAAAACCTGTCCTTGCCTTACTTGACATACATTCTGATAAGTGGATGGGACCCTTTACCCGGCGAGGCATGGATGCTGCAAGATTTCCAAGGGTGTCTTGTGGTATCTGGTGGTACTAACAGGTTACCAGTAGATCCTTTGATCTTCTAAGTTCGTGGTTGAGCCTCCGCAGATCGGATATACTGTTCCAACACAAACCGCAGATGCTCGATTGGATTGATGTCTGCGGAATTTGGAGGCCAGGACAATACCTGGAAGTCTTCTTCATGTTCTGCGAACCATTCTAAAACAATCAGGGCAGTGTGGCATGGCGCATTATCCTGCTGAAAGAAAGCACTACTAGAGGGGAATACTGTTACCATGAAAGGATGTACCTAGTCTGAAATGATGTTTAGATAGGTGGTAGACGTCGTAGTTTCCTGCACATGAATGATTGGCCCCAGGGTTTCCCAGGAGAACATTGCCCAAAGCATTACACTTCCTCCACCGGCTTATTTTTGTCCCATGGTGAATCCTGGTGCCAACTCTTCCCCAGGTGCCACACATACCCGGCCGTCCACATTGTTCAACGGGAAACTAGATTCATCGGATGAGACAGCCATCCAGTCATTCAAGGTACAGTTTTGATGCTCGCATGCCCATTGTAGATGCTTTTAATGGTGAACTGAGGTTAGCATCGGCACTTGGAGTGTTCTGAGGCTACGCAGCCTCATTTTCAGCAAGGTTCGATGTGTGTTGTGACACATTCATTACTCCCATCACCAGCATTCAAATTACGGGTGAGTTGCGTCACATTTTCCTTCTGTTGGCTCGTACCATACGGGATCTCCTCACGAGCATCGATGAGCTGTGGTTGGCTCTCACCTTGCCGGCGGATAATGGTTTTTTTCCCTCCTCGGACCACTTTATGAAAGTACTAACCATAGTTGACAGTAACACCCCATAACCTTGCCGTCTCGGAAATGCTCTGACCTAGTCGTCTGGCCATTACAACTTGGCCTTTATCAAACTCACTTAGGTCCGCAGCCTTTCCCATGTGAAGAACAATAATAACACTGATTAACAGAGCTCAATATCAGATGTTATTTATATCGTTTCATGACCACACGCGCTGTCGTTTATATGCAGTTGCCTCGATTTGCATAAAGACGTGCTGGTCATAATGTTTTGGGTTTTCGATGTATATAATTGCTATAAGATTTAATAAAGTTAAAATATGTTTCCTCCTCGACTAGAAATATTTACTTTCCATATTTTTTTATAGAAAGTAAGGTGCGAATATGCGCAATTAAAATTTAGAAATTTAGCGGACCTTTGCATAAGCTAAAGGATTTGTAATATATTGTGATTTAAAATATATTTACCACTGTCACTGTTTTAAACAGGTTGCAAGTCTGGTAAATATAAAGGCATTAGCCACTTATTAAAAGAATATCAAATATTTCTAAACTTTCGGTACAAAACACTCTCAATAAGAAGAAGTTTGCAACATCCCCTCTTTTCATCGGAAATAAATCGATTTATTTCCGATAATGTCACCAATAACGTGATCACTTATTACTTAGATTTCTTGTTTTAATTTTTTAATTACTACATTGAAAAATCTTTAATGAAATCAGAAGGAAAATATGTTTTTGTCGTATTGAAATCGTTTGGTAAGTATTATTTAGTAACATTATTCGTTGTCCGCAGCAAATTCGCTAGGCACCATGGTCTTTTTGCCTTCTTAAACAGTTGCAATGTGTGACAACTGCTATTGTCAGTGATCATGGTGGTTAATGCTACGGGGAATGCGAGTATGATCTTTAGTATTATT
Source organism: Ryuthela nishihirai (assembly GCA_038380435.1). Lineage (NCBI taxonomy): Eukaryota > Metazoa > Arthropoda > Arachnida > Araneae > Heptathelidae > Ryuthela > Ryuthela nishihirai. The sequence continues at coordinate 50,146,186 of JAWZYU010000019.1, read as the reverse complement.
TCCTCGTTGGTGACACCACTGATTGCACCTTTTGCGTTGGATTGTTTTATATCTTAGCGACACATTTTTGCACACACTGAAATAAATAGCAAGGTCACAGGGGCTCAGAGGCAACTGGGGAAAGGGGGCCTACTGGGTAGCTGTTAGGAGTCATGTGGAAGCTACCTTTCGAGGCCATCTAGTGCATTCTTTAACGTGCATAGAGCTCTGCTGCTCCTGGGGTCTTCGTTTTATGTCCCATCCGATGAATGGCGGCCTTTACCAAGTCCATCAGTGTTCCATTTCTGACCGAGGGCAGGGTGGGGATTTAGCAGAGATACATCTCCACACTGGCACAGGTAGGATTCAAACCTGGAAACTACAGTTACGAGCCTGGCGTGCTACCGACTGAGTCAAACCCCATCCCCCATCCCTTACTGATTGCACCTTAAACCTAACTAATTTTGTGTTGTACTAAGGCAATTTTTTTCAGTTACTTACGTTTCTGTATATGTTATAAATTTTGACAAAAATTCCTATTAGTCAATATAATTACTGCTTTGTTCAAATTAACTTTAGTTTGACATCTATATTCTTCTTTGTAAGATATGCTGTTTTCACTCTACTGGAATAATTTATTAAAAAATTAATTTTTATTCTCCCATGGCTGTCTGGTGTGCAACAGTATTTTTTGATATAGTTCAGCCACCATTTATAAAGTTGTCGTGACAACTAGTTGACCACTCTTGGTTATATCAATTAATATTTCTTCTATTAGTAATTCTCGTCACGAGCAATCGATCGAATTTGAGTATCATTGTCTTGGATTTTTAAGTGGTTAAAATTCTACGTGATTAGAAGTATTGGTCATACATTAAACACAATCGTCTTAAATTAGTAAGTAGAAATTCTATTTTCTTCTTTTAAATAGCTTCAGAAACCTAATTTCGAAATAACGACTTGCCGTTTGATTAGTCATTACTTAGTTAAAAATACTTAGCATGGCGAAATGAAGTTAACTATTAACACCAAGTAAGTTATAACGTTCTGGTTGTCTTCGTTAAGTTAGTTGATAGAATTTTTTTTAAGTTATTTATCTCTAGCGAACGTAAACCGCGTCTTAATTCTGTTTAACTTCATTAAATCTTAATTCTTAATTTGAATTCTTAATTCTGTTTAATTCACTGAATTCTTAATTCTGTTTAATTCTGTTTAAATTGTTTAACACAATTCAATGGCGTATATACCATATTTTGTTTGAGGTCCTGACGAGAACATTAGCCATATATATTCACTACTGGAGTCGCCTCTAAATTACAGATGTTATTTGTATAGCAATGTTAATCAAATTATATGTGGAATCAAAATACCACAAGTACAGTTTAGTATACAATTATCTCGACCAAAACTAGCTAATATGCTTAACTCAAGCAGACGATTTGTGGATAGCTATTTTACAAGCATATATTTAGCTGGCATTTTTACAAGCAATATATTTTGTAGGAACAATATATTTTTAGCAGCTATTTCTCTGTTTTTAGAATGTGTGGTACGTTTAGTTGACGTTACAAAGGCTTGGAGGATTTGTATGAGTTTCTGATTACAATATTTGGAATTTGTTCGAATTCTTGCTTTATGGGTGCTTCATTTTCTGTTTCCTTAAAATGTGTTTTTTAGCACATATTTCATTGCTATTAGAAGATTTTGACCATATTCAATTTATTTATGAATTCTTGGAGGAGATTCCTAGATTTTGCCAAGTTGCCTCAATTTTGCCAACTCGCCATAATTTTGCAAAAAAATTCCCAATTTTCACAACTTCGTATATTTTACTAAGTCACTTCGAATTTTGCCGACTCCCTAAGATTTTCCCAAGCTGTCTCGATTTTGACAACTTCCCCAGATTTGCCAAGTTGCCTTGATTTTGCCAACGCTCCTTAATTTCACAAAAACAATCCCAATTTTTCACAACTCATCTGGATTTTACCAACTCCGATTTACTTTAGGGGGGAGTTCCCCCCCCCCATAGCTACGCCCCTGGCAAGAAGAGTTCATGTAAAATATCTTAAGGTAAAGCAGGACATTTTAAACCTTCACTATTTCTCATATCCCGTATATTGTAAAAGGTAAAAATCAAGGGTTACAATTTTGTTAGCAATAACTATTATAGAGGAAATAGATATTGAAAGATAACAGATTGATCCCCATTTTTGTGTGACAGAAATCTTACAATGAATTTAGAGTGATAGTTTGTTATTAAAATCAACACAGCCGACTAAACTTAGTACAAGATTTGCGCCACATAGATATTAGGGTATTAGTGATCGAACTGGTTGTTATTTATTATTTTTCATTATATGCTCCCTTCATATTATGCATTTCTAATAGAGTTAGTTATAACTTCGATTGTACTTTCGATGAGTCCCAGGCTTACTTTTCTCCCATCTTTTACAGCAGAAACAGCCCTCCGCATAATCGTTTCAATTCTTTTAGTGTTGCAGTTAAAAGGATGTTTCAGCTGTGAATATGCTGAATGAATACTGCAATGAAATCGTCTGCTGCACAAATTCTCTCTCGGTTTGTTAAATTCTTGGGCTGCCTAAGAAATTTCATTTTTTAAGGAATGCTAAAAAGATTTTCGGTTTTGCTGTGGAGATACTCGCTGAAAACGAATATTTAATTTTATGATGATATTGAGTTAATCGAAAAGAATAACTCGTTTAGTTTAAAAAAGCCTCTAGTTTAATTGTATCTATTAATGATAAACCCAACTGATATTCCTACTATTACTTTACTAAATAATATTTTACCCTTTTTATATAATCAGTAATATTACATGTATCTGCATTATCCTGCAACTGTCATGTACTAAAAACTATGTATGTAATACGTTTAATGATCATAAAACTGAGCTGAGATATATATATATATTTATGAATGAACAAAAGTGGCTTAACAGGCTATTTATTAATATTTGGGTTAAATATTAAATATATTTATATAAATATAAGGCCTTGTAAAAAATTCAAATATAAATAAATAATAAATTTTACTGACAACAGTAGTAAAATAAAAAAAACTTGGTTGTTAAATCTATTGTTTTTTTCCATAAAGTGGTTGGCACCTTTGATTTTGAACAAGATCTGCTGCTTTTAATACTTTAGTCTTTTGTACTTTTTTTTTTACTTCTTTTAACACTTTGGTACTTTTTGTTTTCAGAAGTTTTATCTATATCCAGGATATTATACTATTCCTTAGGACCACGTTGCAGATTCTACATATTATTTTAAGGTTCCCGTTTTTTCATAAATTAAACATATACGAAGTTTGAAGGCATTTTCCTTGATTTTTGTCACTCATACTATTATATCCAGACTGAGGAGCAGAATCCCAAAGGCGGTGATTCCTTCTTATCCACTGGAGATCTACTGCATCGACTGGGAGAAATGAAAGAAAAGAGAGGAACTAGTCTTTGCAGAAGCGCCTCTGTAGACAGTCTGCCACGATTCACACAAGGTAAGATTTCGGCTTCATCGTTTGATTATAACTGCGATCAGTGACAATAAGTGCGGTGCATTCCACGGGGACTTATAAAAGGCTCGTGCTTGTGTACTTGCAATCATTGGTTGAAACAAAAATTATAAGCTGCAGACCCATATACGTTATATTAAAAGTGAGTGGTGGCAAGTGACTATATTGAACGAGTACGCTGTTTCGGTATTTAAAAAAAATATTTTTACCAAATAGTGTGATATATGTTTTATACCCATCCTTCATCATCATCATCATCATCATCCTCAAGCAGCCATGGGCTACGGAGGTCCAACCAGACCGTGCAATTTAGTTCTCCAAGCAAGTCTATCCTGAGCTACATCTACTGCATCTGGCCACTGCACACCAATTCTAACAAGGTCCTGTTTGACATTGTCTGCCCACCGCATCCTAGGTCTCCCCTTCTTTCTGAGGCCTTTAGGCACACTGTTCATAACCCTATTCGCCAATCTATAATTATTCATACGGGCAACATGGCCAAACCAACGGAGTCTCTCTCTGCACAATATGCTGCTTAAAGGAGGTTGCAAACTCCTTTGCCTAACCTCATCATTAGTTACAAAGTTGAACCACCTAATGCCCAAGATACTGCGTAAGCATCTGGAATCAAAAGCATCTAGTTTCCTGTTATCTTGTTTACAAAGTGTCCATGTTTCACTACCATAACTAACCCTAGAAAGAACCAAACTATTATATAGTTTAATTTTAGTCTTTAGGTGTATACGCCTATTTCTCCACACTCTCCATAGATTCTTAAAAGTCCCGGCAGTTTACCAAATATTTTCTCATATTTTTCCAAATATAAAAGTCCCGGCAGTTACCCCTATTCGTCTGTTAATCTCATGCCGCACATCACCATTACCTGTTACATAGCTCCCAAGATAATTAAACTGTGACACATGCTCAAGATTGCAACCATTCAGATTAATTGAATCACAGCCTGCCTAACCAATTTTCATCACTTTAGTTTTCTCTCTGTTTATAACCAAACCTACTCTACTACCAGTCTCATCAACAGCCCGAATGAAAGAGTTCATCTCATCAACATCATTTGCCAAAAGGGCTAAATCATCAGCATAATCTAAATCAGAAATTTTCGTATCTCCAGCCCATTTAAGGCCAAAATCTTTCCCTTGAAGTGAATTTCGCATAACATAATCAATAACCAAACTAAAGAGAAAAGGAGACAAAACGCACCCTTGTCGGACACCAGAAGTAATGCTAAACCAATTGTTATAAGCCTTACCAACTCTCACACAGGACTCAGTATTATTATAGAGAGCTTTCATTATGTTAACTAACTTGTCAGGTATACCATATGATCTCACAATCAACCACAAATTATGACGATCAACAGAGTCTAAAGCCTTTTTGAAATCAACAAATCTAGCAACCAAAGGTTTCTGAAACTCTAAACATTTCTCAAGAATCTGCCTAAGTGAAAATATCTGATCCACACATCCCCTACCACTTCTGAAACCACATTGCTCATCACGCAATTGACTGTCAACCAGATTCTTAATTCTATTAAGCACAATCATGGAAAGATCTTTACCTGGAACAGAGAGTAGGCTGATACCCCTATAGTTATCACAAGAACTGCGATCACCTTTTTTGAAAATAGGGATAACAATAGCTCTGGTAAAATCCTTAGGAACCATGCCTTTATCATAAAAGATATTCAGAATTTCAGTCATCCAAGTGGTAACTGAAACATTCCCAGCTCTAAGCATTTCGGTAGTAATTTCATCTACCGCTGGGGATTTATGTAGTTTAAGTTTAGAAACAGCCAAAATAACTTCAGATTGTGTTATAGGGCCAACATTAAAGCCACCAATGCATCTATCATCATTGCAAACAATGGGAGTAGAACTAACTACATTGTTTAGAACATCACTGAAATGCTCAGCCCACCTAGCCATGACAGAATCCTCACCTTCTATAACCTTACCTTGTTTATCCTTCAATCCCTGTATATCTGTCCGTTTTCTACCACACAAAACATTAACTAACTGGTACAGCTCTCTGCTGTTGTGCTGTCTAACTGCTTCCTCGGCTTTGTCAGCCAAACCATCAAGCCAAAGATTCTTATCAGCAGCTAACTGATCTTTTACACGTTTATTAAGTTCTCTGTAATGCTTTCTATTAGGACTAGTAGGGTATTGATTAAAGACATTCCTGCAGTTCTTTCTTTCTGAAATAAGCTCAAGTGCCTTATCACTCAGATAATTCTGTCTCTTCTGCTCCTTTTTTTCCTAAAAGTGTACTGTTAGTGTCCAAAAAAGCCTGTTTAAAATGATCCCATTCTTCCTCAACTTCAGTAGTAAGCATACCATGACTGTCATAATGACTAAGTAACCTATCATGATAAGCTTTGGCTATAACTGGGTCTTTCAGAGCTTCAGTATTAAAAGTAAATTTTTTAACCCCAGCACAACACTTTTTAAGTTTAAGTTGCAAGACACTTTTAACAAGGTAATGGTCAGATCCAATTTCAGCTCCCCTATGTGCCCTGGTATTTCTAACAGAACTAGCCCATTTGCTGTTAATTAATATATAATCAATCATATTCTTATGCAGCCCATCAGGTGAAACCCATGTGTACTTATGTATGTCGCGGTGTTTGTAATAAGTGTTAGTTATTCTGAATCCATTGAGTTTACTTACCTGTAGGAGACGTTGCCCATTGCCATTGCAGCTACCAATACCAAAAGGGCCAATCACCCCTCCCCAAAGGTCAGAGTCAGTACCAACTTTGGCATTGAAGTCACCAAGAACAAGGGTAATATCTCCTTTCTTGACAGAATTCAAAATATCCCGAAGTTGTTCATAAAACCTATCCCCCTCATCCTCATCGGCATCCTCAGTGGGGGCATAACAGCAGATAACATTCAAGTCTTTAATGCTTGTCTGAAATTTTGCTGTAAGAAACCTCTCATTAATGCACTCATATCCTAGAAGAGCATCACTAGCGTGTCTGCTGAGAAGCAGACCCACGCCTTGGTGATGCTTATTGTCGTCCCTCCCTGAAAAGAGAAATTTAAGTTTAATTTTAAGAATCTGACCTTTATCTGTCCATCTGGTCTCTTGCAAGCCGAGAATATATAAATTATAACGGTGGAATTCTTGTGTGAGGACATCAAGAGAAAAAGCTCCGGGCAGAGTCCTCACATTCCAACTACCTATGTAGAGAAAATGGTTAGTGGGATGTTTAAAGAAACTATGTTTGTTGAGAGAGGGAATGCCGACAATATCAAACAGCCCCCTAATCGCAGACATGGGGCAAAGACCCGTTCCCCCACCACTAAAGGCTGAAGCCATCTACACTGGAAGACTTCCTCCAATGTAGAATTTGACGATGCCAATAGAAGCAAAGAGTTCAGGTGCCTGCGATGACCTCTGCTCAGGATTATCCACCAGCTGATAAATATATCTGTGAATCTATTCACTTGGGGCTGTCAACCCACAAACAAACAGAAAACACAGCGGAAGATTTTCTCTCCACAGAAGCCCACCAGTGCAGCAAAATCAGGATCCATAATCAAGCTCAGAGCCATATATCTGTCCAGTCCAGTGGGTTTATATGGTCAGCACCAGGACCCTGTGTGGTTGACCACTCCTCAGCAGGGTAGAAAAAAAAGAAAAAGAATGGTAGCCATAGTTGTCCAGATCAGTAGGCCACACTAATCTGGCAGCCCTCCCCTTCCGTTCACTTCCACAAGAGAGTAACTCTTTTGAAAGGCACTAACGGTCTGCACCACGAGAAGGCGGGGTCGGACATTAGGTGCTAGGCCTGGCCGGTTCTATGCATCATCACAGGGGATTGGTGCATAGCTCTCCTTTCAGTGACTACCTAGCTACCATTTACAGACCATCCTTCTTAATGGTCTTTTAAAAAGTGTTCATGTAAAATATGTGTAAAGAATACACTTTTTTTTTTTTCGCTTCTGTCCCTGTTATTAGAATGATCAAGGAAGAGAGCATAGTCCCTTTGTCTTATTCCAAAATTCCTCCCTAATAAGAAGCTTGCATTTTAGTGACCATAAATCCTGGAAGAGAGAGGGAAAAGACGTATCTTCCTACAGAAATTTGCTACAAGGTTAAGAAAATTCCTCCCATTCAGAAAAAATTCATAAAATAGCAATTTGTTCCTTGTGTTGCAAATACATAAAATATACTTCTTTTAAAAGGAAGCCGAGATTTTAAAACACAAAGAACAGAGATAATTTAGAAATGTTTATTTAGCTCCTCCTGGTTTCTCACATAGAAACAAAGGAGAACATTATCACTTGCTTAATAGTTCTTAGGTTTGCTGACCAGTGAGGACTATAAGAAATAAACAGTACTGCGTACACCCAGAAACGAGTTGTTACTATCATCTTGATTTGTTGCATCAGACTTTTTGCTACGCAGCCAAATGCACAAAATCCTTTGTCCATTAGGAATGCAAATTATTTCCTTACGGTTAGTTACACAAGAAACTGCAAAAAGAGATCATTAAAACAAACGATAATTTGTGTTTCCTGCTCAGTTGTGTTTTTAAATGCAAGTAAAGTAAAAATATCCAGGGTTGATTTCGACAAATTATTAATGCTTAGAAATGATGTGCTTTTAAAAATTTCCTCAAACTGTCACACATTTAATTCTGCATTTTTACAAATCCTGTGGCGGTAGCCAATGTCGAATATCACAGGATTAAAATTAATGATAAAAAGGAAGAGAAATATGAACCAAGAAAGGTTCGTCGTCTTTCACTTTTTAACGTCGAAGAAACGGCGAGATAAAAAACATTAGGCGAAATTTTCAACGAATTTCAATAGAGGGTAGGGAATAGACAAAGTTTTTTAAACAGTAAGAAATTTTCAAACCAGATAAAAGTAACCCTTAGTATCGTCTGCTATGTTCAGCCCTTGGCAATGGTAAAAAGCTAACCTGTTAATAATAACATGGCATATTTGTTATTTAAAAAACTTATTGAAATATATACATTTGTCAAAATCCACAAGAGTTGAAGAATTCGCTAGTGGACAATATATATAATCACAATTCAAGTTTACCTGCATGTAGACATTTTTATATGCAAGATACGAAGCACTTTTCACAACAAACGATTGCCTTTTCGTACAATTAGATCAACGACACACATTGCAAATTTCCACAGCTGAAATTCACAAGATTTGCTTTTTTCAAGCAGATGCAGTGATAGAGTAAAAAATTGTTTGTGTACTTATTAAAGGGACCCAGATTCGAGCCTCGAATATGGGATGGATGTTTTATTTCTTGTGTTTATCACTGTTGAGGTTTCGCCTTCCTCACAGATCTTTATGGCGTATTTAGAGCGGTTTGGTTGTTATACCTCTGAGCGACACTTTTCTGCACACAATGTGGTAAATGGCCAGGGCAAAGTACCCCGAAGGCTCAGAGAAGGTTGGGGTGGGAACCTACTGGACAGGAGATAGATAGCAGTCTCCCGTCAAGGCTATCCAGCATGTTCTTTAACGTGCGCATGTTATGTCTCTCCCGCATATGGTGCCACGCAGGGCCGCCGACAGGGGAGGGGGGGCAAGGGGGACTAATGCATAGGGGCCCGTCAGATTAAGTGACTCTACTTTTTCTTACAAAAATTATTCTTAGTTAGGCTATATATCGATCCTATGCTAAAACGTTTTATGTGACACAAACTGTGTAGGCCTATGTTTTTGCATGCCTGACTGCGCAACAGGCTTTTTTTCCTCTGTATGTCATCATTGTGTCCAGAATAATTGCTATTAATGATTTGTAAAGATAAAAAGTTTTCAAGGGGGGCCCCGAGCATAATATTACATAGGGGCCCATAAATTCTCTCGGCGGCCCTGGTGCCACGGCTTTACTTCCCATCTGATGTACAGTGGGCTTTCCAAGCCCAACGGTGGCCCGTACTTACAGAGGGCAGGGCGGGGAGTTTTGTGGAGATAAATCTCAACGCTGGCCCAGCTGGGACTCGAACCTGGGAATTGCAGATTACGAGTCTACCGACTGGCGTGCTACCGACTGAGGGTATATATAGTACATATAAGGTCCGGTTCTAGAAAAAATATAGGCGGGTAGGTACAGGGCAAGAGACACAATGGAGTTGGAAAAAAGTAATGGGTGGAGGCATGAGTTTAGATTTTCATTGCAGTAGTCATTGAAAGTCTTTTGAAACTTTCAATGACTACTGCAATGAAAGATATTAAAAATACTACAATGAAAGATATTAAATATCAAACTGCTGCAATGAAAGATACTAAATATAAAGATAGATTTTCATTGCAGTAGTCATTGAAAGTTTTTCATTGCAGTAGTCTCTTGAAAGCCCCAGGCAACATTGCAGTGTAACATTTTCCCTTCGGTTTAGAGGATTTTTAAAAATTTCATGAAAAATGCATGACTTATGTACAAATTTAATAATATTTGTCCTTTACTCTTACATCAGAATCAGAGCATTCTGAAAGGGGAGCGGGCATGGCTTCTTGCCCCACCCCCAGCTTAGATATATATATGTAGAATAGATATAAAAGTGCGAAATGCAAAAATCTCAAACGGTATCCAGTGGCGGATTAAGGTACATACTTGAAAGCCCCAGGCACAAAAGATTCCAGATTCCCAGCTGTCCGGATGTGTGTGTGTGGGGGGGGGGAGATACTTTTTCTACAAGAAATTTTGTCACTTGCGATTGGGAAAAAAATCACATAGCAGGTAAAATAAATTACAGAAATGCATAAATAAAAAATTTAATATGTATTATACATATATACCTCATATACTGAAAAATAAGAAAAACTAAATTATAAATCAAAATAAGTATATGTTATTTTTAATGTATTTAACGAGAAAAAAAAACGCATCATATTTGGTATTAACCTATGTAGCAACATTAGATGTGTACATAAATAATCGTTACATTTGTCGTGAAATATTTTACTCAATGAAATGTTCGAAAAAATCGAGTTTTGACTATTTTGAGGCCCTCCCTCGTGTATCGAGGCCCAAGGCAGTGCCTCATGCTCCTATGCGGTAATCCGCCATTGATTCACACCTAATGAATAAAACCTCAAAGCAAGCAGATGAAACGTTAATGCACAAATTCTGACTTAGGTGGACAACTACTGCTATCTAGCGGATTGCTTGCAGGCAGTACCGTCGACAGGGTGGAGCAGAGAGGCAGCCTGGCTCAGGACGCCTGGGATGGGCCACCTATTCACTTTTACTTTTCCTTAACCAGTTTTGCTTAATTTACGTTATATTTATCATTTTGGGGATTATTATTTCATTTTGTGTTTTGCATTAATGTTTCTCTTGTAATAAAAACATAATATCAATTGGAGATTTTCTTATATTTTTGTCTTATAATCCATCAGGGGAGATATTTAATTGTTTGCCTCAGGGCGCGATCTAATCTGGCGACGGCCCTGCATGCAGGATAGGCAGGCGCTACACATTCGACAATTATTGTATAGATGAACTCTTCCATAGGCAATAAGTTTTCATTTGATATATTAATCGTTGGGATGGCGGTGGATAACTGGTTTGTTATTTATACCAGGGGCGGGGGTGGCTCAGTCGGTAGCTCGCCAGGCTCGTAATATATAGTTCCCAGGTTCGAATCCCAGCTGGGTCAGCGTTAAGATTTCTCTCCGCAAAATTCCCCGCTCTGTCCACAGTCAGTAGAGGACACCGATGGGCTTCGAAAGGCCGCCGACCGTCGGATGGGACGTTAAGCCGTGGCCCGTGTACGGGAGAGCCATACCTACCTGTGCATGTTAAAGAATACGCTGGATGGCCTTGACGGGAGGCTACCATCTGTCTCCCAACAGCTGTCCAGTGGGTACCCTCCCCCAACCTTCTCTGAGCCTTCGGGGTCCATGTGACCTGGCCATTTCGCCCATGGTGTGCAAAAAAGTATCGCTCAGAGGTAAAATCAACCCAACCCAACTCTATACCACGATCCTGGTGGGATAATTCATGTGACAAATTCACAAATCGACAAACAAATTACACGCGAAAAGAAGTTTAAAGATTGGTAATCAAACGAACTGAAGAAAAAATACATACACAATGTACTAAGACATTGTGTACTACTTTAAGAGGTATTCTGAAAGAACCGTATTCTGATCGGTTTCGGTCTAATTCACTCACTTTCCCTAGCTTTTGTCTATAATTCCTGACTGTATCAAAAAATGAAAACGGTAAACACTTTTAAGTTATGGAAATAACCTTTAATTGCATTTTGCCGTTGTTGGCTTAATTATACATTTATTTCGAAAAAAAAATGTATATATATGCTACAAAAATATCTAAAAGAAATTAGTAGGTGTCATTTTGTAACCATCCATCTCTAAGCCATATACTTTTCACTGAATTGCGGTCTTGATATTTTTGTTCGTGAAAATGTCAAACTGCAAATTCTTCCATACTGCTAAGTTATCTTTGCGTCTTCCCCTTTCTCATCACTTCAGAGCAAAGAATATCTTTTCATAAAGATACTGATTAACTGTATCACTTCAAGATTAGTCGGGCCTTTGGATACCCGCCCATTTTCGTGCATCATCGCAAGGAAATAAGAATTCTCATTCCTGGTTAAGCCTCACTACCATCTGCATATCAATGCTCCTGATACTCTCCTCATGAGAAAGCATCCTTTAGCTTCAGAGCATTGCAAAATTCTTTAGTCGTATCATAATGACATAAGAAGCAGGTAATGGTCGGATAGGGCAGATGGTTTAGAACTATTCCACAATATTTTTAAGCCTGTTACGTTCTTGTTTTGCCTGCTAAAAATTAATGTGGGTGCTCATATGTCCCGGTTTTTTGTAATGATATACAGTCGACTTTCGATTCACGTGGATTTAATTAACGGGAATTTAATTTTTGAGAATGATTCAATCACAGTGTTTACACCATTTTTTAAAGTTTGCGTGGACCTTTTGTTTTTGGTGGAATAATGCTATTTGCACTGAGTACCAAACAGTAGATGGACGTTGGCAGCTTAGCTGAATGTTGTCGGTGAGGTACGAACTTTACCTGAAGCATCTCACGTGAAGGTTTCGAATTAGCTGTACCACCAGAAAAGTGTCACTTCTCCAACCTGCTTCCAGCAACAATAAAAGTCACACCTTTGTGAGACATAAGCTTACCGTTAATCTATGCAGAATTCTGTACTCGACTCGTTTTGAGTGGGCGAATTATTGCACCTCCCAACTACTGCGAATTGTCCGTCAGGTATGCGCCGTGCCTGTTACTTACCACCAATATTTCAGTTTCAGTAAACTGAAATCGGAACTGTTTCGGTTTCAGCTTTCTGAAACTGAGACATTTACGGATATGTTCCGGTTTTTATCAGTCGAAATCTGGACACCCTAAATTAACAGAACGCCGTGGCATTTAAATAAGACATGAAAGGATGGTGGTGGGGATATTCTTAAGAATTTCATGGCTTGCTCTGGCGCCAAGTGTACCGCGATACAACAGTTGGGTTTTTCTGTTGCTCACCTTTAACTTCTTGCTTTTAAGCTATAATAAATCGCCATAAAGCACACGAATTTTATCAAATGGTCAGATTTATTTTGATTTAAATGCCTTAAATGTTCCAATTGTAACCCGGGCTACAATTTCCAATTTCTTGCTTGTATCTTGCTACAATTTCAGCCAAGGCTACAATTAAATTAAAACTATATGAGACCAGTTATTTTTAACTATATGAGACCAGTATTTTTTTAAATTGCTTATATTTATGTGATTGCATAAAAAATACACACAAAACTGTTCCTTTTTTTTTATATGAAAATTTTGACATATTTCTGTGTCGTATCAATTTCCAAAGTAATTGTACAATTTGGTTTTCACGAAAAGGAATCCGCACATCCAAACTAACAAACAAATCCACATTCTGACATAAGTTTGCAAATGAAGAATGAAATGTTTTAATAGGAAAATTAATACGAGTAATAAATGGATTTTTTTTAACTTCTTGTCAAATATAAAAGAATTAAGCGGTATGGGTTATAACTCAATTTTAATATAGTAATAATTTCCGTATGTAAATGAAAAAGGATTTTCTTTTATTAATATTAAAATAATTATGGTACATAAATTTAAAAATATTTTCTGACCTGTTAAATCATCAGATGAACGGTCACTAGCATCTAGACCTGGTCACTATTACAGTTTCTGCGCTAGACTACAATTCAAGCACAGGTTACTAATATGTCATACGCGATTATTTAGTTCACTCTCTACTCTAGCTAAGCGTCCGCTCTGATGTCATCTGTGTAGTATTATATTTTCTCCCTTCATGTTGGGTAACTTTGTCTCTGCCTTTTTTATACGAGAAAGAACTGCGTTGATACAAATTACATTTGTTTAAAAAATTGTTTTCTCCGCTTGTTATATACATTAGAGCCGTCCCATGGCCAAGTGGTTAGCGCGCTTGGCTACTGATCTAAGGGACCTGGTTTCGAGCCCCGGATAAGGCATGGTTGTATGTGTTGTTTTTCTGCTGAGTCCTGCCATCCTCACAGATCTTCTACTTTGGCATATAAACTGACAGGCTCCTGTCAGACCTCTGTGGCAAGCAGCTGCTTGAGGGGGTATTTATTTTATTATTTATTTATATACATTGATAGACCCTTGGTCCAGTACCTGACTACTAAGACCTGCAGGGCATGTCCTTGTATAAGTGTTTGTATGTTGTATGAGAAACCAGGACAAGCCTAATATAGCTTCTAGGTTATATCCGTCCTTTGTATAGGGAAGTACCTCTTCCTTTTTTAATTAAAAATGTGAAAAAAAAAGAAGACAAAACATTTTCTTCTTTTGCCAATGGAAACTAAATTCAGTGCTTTGCAATTTCTAAAAAAACGTTTTTTAAGGTAAAAATGTTGCTGAAGAAAAGATTTCAATCAAATCTATACAAATCTTCATTTTCAACGATGTTTATGCAGTATTGAAAGAATTATGGAAGTTTTGAATATATAGAAACAGAAATGGCAGTCTTAAGAATTTACTTCAGAAATGTAAATAATTATTTTACTAATTGTCAATTTTAAGTTCCAAAACGTTGGCATTGCTGCTGTTAAATGTTCTAGCTTCCATAACTTTAAACTATTTTTGAAATTGTGATTGACTTGATTTAGATCTTTACCTTCAGTAACGGCTTATTTTAGAAGTTGTAATGCATTGGATATAGCTTTCCACTGGTATTATATGGAAATTTTCTATTTTTTTCTTTCGTTTTTTGAGAAATTCCGCATTTATTTCAAAAACGTATCCGTAATATAAGCAGTTGAAAACTCAATGAAGCAATGAGAACAGTCGATGCGCCATTGCGCAGTTCCCATTGTTTCGAAAGTTGTCATACACACTTCACCATTAGTAAGTAGTCATTGTCTTGTAGTGACTGATGATGATTATGAATATAAATCTTGAATATTGCAGTATCAACCTGTGCATAATTGTTTTCCACACTACGTATAAGGATTTGATTATGATATCTTCCCTACTATTGATAAATTGTGAAGAAATACTCTACAGCAGCTCTATCTATCTCTTTCTCCATTCTAAATAATAAAATCATCATAGTGGGCTAAGCAAACAAAATTAATTTTGTTTCTAATTTTGACAAATGAAAGTTAATGTATAGGCTTGCCAGTAGCAAATTTTTTAACTTCAAATTTTGTATATTTCGGTTTGTCCCATATCTCAGAATATGTAAATTTCAGAATTTGTAAGTGCATTTGTTCAAGAGAGGTTGTACTTATTGATGAATTGCAGATATTATGATTGGGAAATTTATTCAGAAGTTGTGTGCAAAAAAAAATATATTTTTTTTCTGTTAAATTGTTTGTTTTCTAACAAGTCCAGTTTAAGATAAATTTGAATTAAACAAGTTTCATTGGAAGTATGCTAATGTGAGTAAAGTGTTCATCTATTTCAAATTATACCCTTTTTAAATTTTGCTTTTCATGTATCTGTCATTTTTTAGGCTTTTCAGACAGTTCATCTTCGGAAAGTTGCAATCCATCGCTCCATAGACATACTTCTAGCACTTTCGACAATTGCGTCCGAGATTTAGTTCATAGCGAACTGTTTGAAATGAAGAAATCTTTGCCAGTAATGGATCATTTAGAAAAAGAAGCGAATATTCAGATTTGCCATCAAGAAGTTAGAAGCTGTATGTGGTTGCTGAGGAAGATTAAGCAGAAATTTGCAGCAAACAGCCAAGTGATCCCATTGAGAGGTAGCGTTAGTGAAGGTGACCTGCCTAATAGGATTGAAAATCTAGAGCTTTTTTCATGGATGCATGGAGACGAAATATTGCGTGAGGAATTCCTTGGAGAACTCTGTATATTGGGGAAGGAAACCACGTGTAGATCAATCAATATAAGACAGAAACAGGCAGGAATAGACGAAGTAGAAAATTTTCTACCAAAGCGTAAAGGCTGTGGATACACCGTTAGTGTGGGCGACCTACTTAACAAACCATTCTTTTGGATGTGTATGGACAAAGGCTCATTGCACAAGGAAGGAACAGAATTCGATTTTACCCAAAATATCACAGATGAATCTGCCATTGAGAGACAGAGAGACGAAGTTATCTGTGATTTGGTAAAAGGAGAAATGGACGAAGTGTGTAAATTGAGCACGAGTCTGCTAGATGAGATTTGCATAGAAATTTACAGCAACACTAGTACAGAACAAAATAGTTGTTTCACGAGCGATTCAAGCCATGGAAACTCTTCACCTATACTCCTCTACGAAGAAGTAAATGAAGTTCAGAAAGACATTTGCGAAGTGTCAAATACACTTTGTGAAGAGTATAAAGATATAGAGCAAGTTTCACCACAGACTCTATGTGTGATAAATCAACAAAAGGATGACCAAATTGAAAGCAATGATTATCATAAAGTGGAAAGTATTGAGCATTTTCTGGAGAGGTTGAGAAAAGATCAAAAGGTTAATGACATTACAAATGACGATATGAAGCTGCTCCTGCAGCGGTGTGCTATAATAGTATTGCAATCCTGGGAATTAGAGATCCGTCTTAAAAAGGTGATGGAAGAAAAAAATATTCTTAAAGAAAGAGTATATGGCTTGGAAGATGTTATATATGAGAAGGAAGTTGCTGAAACTAATAAGGAAAAAGAGATAATGCACGTGAAAGAAAGACTAGCAAATAAGGAAAAAGAATTCAAAAGTTTGGAAGAAAGAATGGAAGAAGATACGGCTAGAGAAGAGGAAACTCAGCGAATGCTCAAGAAAAGATTATTTTTAACAGAAAAAGAGAAACGTGTCCTTGATGATAAACTTTTTCAGATTCAGATGCAGTCAGAAAAGGACGAAACAGAGAGATTTTTTTATCAAGAAGAGTGTGAGGCTTTGAAAAAGGAACTAAAGAGAAAGGAAGGGACGATCAAGCTACTCGAAACAGAAAATGAGAAACTTAACGAGATCGCTGCATCTGTAAAGAATGAACTCTCTCAAATGACATTATTACTGCATAAGAAGATAAATGAAAATAAGGCCAATGAAGAAAAATTGGTGAAGGAAAAGGAATTATTACGAGAGAAATTGCAAGAAGTGGAATACCACTTGTTTAATGAGATAAAAGAGTCTAAAGAAAGCGCAGATTCGAAAGTTAGCTTTTTGGAGGAAAAGCTGAATGATGCTAATCGACAGTTAAATATTGCATCAAAGTTAAATGAAAATCTCGAAGAAGAACTTGCACTTCACAGGGACTCATTCAATTCTTCAAATATCGTAGAACGAAAGAAAACTGTTGCTTTGGCAGCTGAGCCAAGGGATCATCTGCAGATTAAAGCATCAGTCATGAGCGAAGTTGCCCAAAGATATGAAGAGGATGTGGCTAAAAGGATTATGGAACTAGAGAAGCAGATTGAGGAGAAGCAAACAGCGCTTCTTGAAGTCGAGGCTAGTGTGACATGGTTGAAAGAAATGCTAGTACAAAGCCAGCGTGATAATGATGAAACATCTAAACTCGAAAGAGCTTTAGCAGAAAAGGAAGTCAATATGCGAAAGGTTGTAGAGGAGAAAAATAATATTTTCACAAAGCTCATCGAATCCGAAAAGCAGATAGCAGAAAAGGATGTTTTAATAAGAAGGTTAGATAATTCTAGAGTTGTGGCTGAAGAACATGCAGAGGATGCAAAAAAACAATTGACTTTAATGCAACAAATGATCGAAAAAAATAAGAAAGCCCTTGATAATGCTCAAAAAGATAAAGAAGACATTTTGAAAAAGATGAAAGCGGAACAAAGTGCTACCAAACAGCGACTTTCAATTCTCCAAAAGGAATTGTCTGGTGGAGAAGCTCTTCTGACTAATCTGATCAACGAAAAAGAGGAAAAGTTGAGAAACTTAGCAAAGGAAAACGAAAACTTGACACTTAACTTATCCTTCGCTGAAAATGAAATTCGGAGAATGAATACACTTTTGCTTAAGGAATCAAGATACAGAGAGGAAAAACTCGATGACCTCGAAAAAGAGAGAGAAACGATCAGACGAAAGTTTTTAATCATCGAGGCAGCCATGAAAAATGATTTATATCTCAGACAAATGTTCACAAATAGGAATAAGTGCTTGGAAGTTGCGGAAAGAGAAATAAACTCGTTGAGAAGACAAGTTAATGACGCAGAAGACACTCGAAGGTCAAAATCTCACATCGTGAAAGTCCTGAGTGAAAAGGACAAAATGTTGAGATTATCTGAGAAAGAGCGATCACATTTTCAAAAAACTATACACCAAATAAAGAAAGTGAGTGAGGAACAGCTTTCAATAGCTGAACAGATTTTAGAAGAAAAAGAAGAATATGTAATATCTATAAAGGGTAAATTAACTAAATTGCAAGAAGAAATATTGACATTGGAGGAAAAGTTGGCTGATGAACATTCTCGTGTGTTAAAACTTATAGAAGAAAATGAGTCGTTGAAGGAAGTCATTTGTGCAAAAGATTTAGAAAGGAAGGTCCGATTTGCTGAAAGAGAACGAGATGAGGCCATACAAAAGCTGTTTGTCGTGGAAGCAGCGGCGGAAGGTAAAATGCAGATGTATTTGAATCAAATGTTGGAAAATATAGTTCTCCAGGAGGAAAATGTTAATGGTGTCAAGGAAGGAAACGAAGAGCTAGATGAAGATGTGGAAGATTGTTCAGAAACCATCACCCTGGCTGATATGTTAAAGGTTTCAAGTGAAGAGGAGCAGGCACTAGTTGAAAATCAAAGAATACGTGAAAACGGAAGGCTTGCTCAGGAGATCAATGCAGAAAAAATCTTTCGGTAAGTAAATAAACTATTCTTCCTATGGTTTTAGAATTGGAAGTTTTGTATAATGGGTATTTTTCATTTGAAAAGAGCACGCAGTGATTTCTGTTCTTGTCATGAATTAAAATCTCAGCTCTTCGTAATTTATTCACCTAAGTTGTAATTTATTCATTTAAATTTTAAATAAAACACAAATTTCAAGCTTAGAATAGACTTACAATTTTTTTTCTGTATTCTAATACTTAATTTGTTTTTCCCTTGAATTACTGTCTAAATTGGATCATTATATATAGAATTGTTTTTCAGTTATTTATGTTCCACTTTTCGAACGTTATGAGTTTCTCATTTTATTATATATCATCTATCAATGCCCGTTTTGGGACAGATACATATTTTTATGTTCTGTTAAAGTTAGGAAAAGGCTAAAGTTGGAAAATTTATTTTGTTGTTCGCCTATATATTTGAATTTACCATAGGCTCAGCTAATTTGACATAAAACTCATTATCTTCAATACCGCAATAGCTTTTGCTATGAGAGAGCTTTATTAACTCCTTCACCAGCTGAAATGCTTAAAATGCAGTTGCACCCAGAGGCGTAGCTGGGCTTTTGGCGCCCGTGGCAAATTTGTAATTGTCCGTCCTTGTTTAGTTGTCGATAAAAAATACACATGTTATTTATATTATATATATATATTTATTCTCATTATTTTAAAACAGTTACATGAATAACTATTAATTGCACATAAACAATTGCAAAAGAAATTGCAATGAATTATTTTTTAAAGTAATTTAATTTTTCCTAATTTTTCGTTTGGCAAAATCGTTAATAATCTCATCAAAATTAATTTTTTGAGTCAGTTATCGCTCGATTGATAAGAAACAAAGTGATGATGTACGATTCTGACCTGATGTTGATCTTAAACAATTCCGGAGTTTATAAACATATTAATTCAATACAATGTACAAATTATGAACTCCCGTCCAAAGAAAAAGATACCTATGTAACATAATTTTATTTTGTAACGTCATGATTTGTAAAAGCAATATGAGCAGTTTGAAATTGCGCCCCAAAGCTGTTTTATGGCAAGCGCGGTGCAGGGGAAGTGGGCGGCTAATTGTCCGCCGATAAAAGGAAAAAATAATTTTGTAGGAAGTAACGAAAAATTATAATATATGCTGTCTTGACGATACGACGGTATAAACAATTAAATTCAACGAACTACGGGCGGCTAATCATTCGATTTTATTTTGCACATAAACGTCAGATATCGTGGAACTGCTCGTGCCGCCCCAGCACCGCCCTGTGATTCCGGCGCCCTTGGCAACTGCCCCGATGCCAACACTTTCCTACGCCTCTGGTTGCACCATACTCCTTTTCTGATTCTAGGTGTATTGGCATGTACACGAAGCCCGATGAAAGCTTTACTTGTTGAGCGTTTGGATCTGGAGCGTTTGTTTCAATGATTATTACTGATCGTTTTTATCCTGCCCTTTCATTGCACTTAGATTACGCATTGAATTCTTAATATGATTTATTAATATACATATATAGTTATAGAAAAGTAAATAAAATGGGATTTCATGTAAAGTACTAGTGTGACCCTTGAGCTTGATGAGCTGCTATTCAGAATTTCTTTACTAAAGAGCACACACTGTTTATTGTGCTATTTCCATGAATTAAGACTGTTAAATACATTCGAACTGGGGACAAAAAAAAATAAAAAATACCCCCTCAAGCAGCTGCTTGCCACAGAGGTCTGACAGGACCCTGTCAGTTTATATGCCACAGTAGAAGATCTGAGAGGATGGCAGGACCTCAGCAGAAAAACGACACACACATCCATGCCTAAATCCGGGGCTCGAACCCAGGTCCCTTAGATCAGTAGCCAAGCGTGCTAACCACTCGCCCACGTTACGACAAAAAATAAATACCCCCTCAAGCAGCTGCTTGCCACAGAGGTCTGACAGGAGCCTGTCAGTTTATATGCCATAGTAGGAGATCTGAGAGGATGGCAGGACCTCAGCAGAAAAACGACACACACATCCATGCCTAATCTGGGGCTCGAACCCAGGTCCCTTAGATCAGTAGCCAAAAACACTTTAAAAATTAATGATTTGTGTATTAAATAAAATTAAACTTAAATGCTTCAACCGTTGTATTAGATCGCCAAATGTCAAGGCCCCCCTAATATACCCAAACGCCCCCCCCCCCCTAAAAGGCTGTAACTCCCCCCAGGGGGTCGCCACCGCTCACATTGGGAATCGCTGGTATAAGTGAATACTGCTTAAGGAAGCAAGCAATACTAGGGGCAGTATTTACTATATAGGGTGGGGATGATTCAGTGGTAGTGCGTAAGGTCGGTGGATTTCTGCGCTAACCCCAGTTATGTCCTCTGTGAAAAAAGGAATATCGATTGGATTTGAAGAGAGCATATATACAGTATATGTAAGTGTAATAAAATTTCCATATATATATTGTGGCTTATGTCAGACACGTACCCCAGGATTTAGTTTCAGGGTGAGGGGGGTTGAGAATTTAGCCTCTGGGGTGGGGGTGGGATTAAAGCTTTCTCGTAATATTTCGCGCTGATATTTAAGGCGCGCAAGACAGTTTCCAATGTATTATTTCTCTAAATGCTTTTGAAAGGAAATAAAAGAGACAAGATATTTCAGAGAGCAATATCCACGAAAAATATTATTTTTTGTTATTTATTCTAATTCGGAGTTTAATGTTTTAGTATATTATTACAGAAATGTTGCTGGGGCCGGCCCCTCTGGCGCCTAATGACGAGCCGCCACTGGTTGTAACTATGAATAAGAAATTGTTGTAATTATTGTAACGAAATGTTGTTTTATTGCAGTGCCAATTGAAATGGGGTTTGCTGACATGGCGAATTATATATAAAGGGGATATTTTTTAAAATAAACTGCAAAAACTGAGTCATATGATGCTTTTTTTTTCGTGGAAATTTAAGTGAGGATATGAAGGTTCTAGATTGTAAATCAGTGCGAGTTGTCATGGCCATCCCCAGCAAAGCGAGGGCTGTAAACTCGTTAGATGTCTGAAAAATACAAGCTTCATTTATATTACAAAAATTCTTTGTAATATTTATTATAAGAGTATAGGTAGGTGTGTGCACCAATCCTTTGTAGAATGAGATCTCTGAAAATATTGTTGGTAGGAAGATGATTCTTGAACCAAATAACAAAACTTAATTTGGAAACCTGGAAATACTATTTTCCCTATTCGTTTTAAGTTCGTCCTATCAATTTTCAGTTTTCTGTCATCGAATTTCGATGGGGATTTTATTATGGCATATAAACTGACAGGCTCCTGTCAGACCTCTGTGGCAAGCAGCTGCTTGAGGGGGTATTTATATTTTTGTCTGTATGTTTGTGAAGATGAAATTATTTTCGGATAGCATTGGGAAACGTAATCCTTGAAATATAGCTTTTACGATTAGTATGTTAGTTTATTTTAATTTAAAAGTATTTCGCTTAGGATTTATAATAATGTTTTTATTTTTTAAAGTGGTATAGCGTGAGTTCGGGATGCTGAAAATGTGAAATAATTTTACCTGCGTACTGTTGGCAACAAAATGAAATTGCAATTGACATGTTAATATTCTGTAAGATTACAAACATTCAAATTGATACATTAATCAAAATTTCAATTGCATCACAAGTTTTCCATATGCCATTTATGCAATACACTGTCTAGGTTTCAGAACAAAATTAATGGTGAGGTGTTGTTTAAACTGATTTTTTTTAATGCTGAGCGTAAAGTTTTGCTTATTAAATGCTAACTACATAAAGTGAGACTTTTAATAATATTACAGTGTAATATTTCTCAAAAAAATAAGTACAAGGCCGAAATTGTTGAATGAATAAAACTATACGTAGCAGAAAATCCAGTACCCAAATTTTAAATACATAACATTACATTTAGAATAAAGTATATCTAGATAATATGTTTCTTTACGCAAACCTAATTTTCCAAATTCTTAACCTATGTTTAATGACATCCTACTTCGATAGTAAAATATACAGCATTAATTTTGATGCAGATCAGATTCTCCTTTATTTGCAGTTTTAGCATATACAGTGAAATATCAGTATAATGAATAGCGAAATGTTTAGTATAACGATTTTTTTCCAACCCCGGCTAATTTACTATGTTTCTCTATGTAAAATAGTTTCGTTTTAACGAATATCAGTTTAACGAAATAAAAATTTATTCGTATGCAAAACAATATGACCAGTGTAACGAAATTAAAAAAAACTCTTAAACAATATGTACAATGTGCATTTTAGCATCTGGCAGCGCTGCAGTGAGGCTGGCTGGCACAGTCGGTAGCGCACCAGGCTCTAATCTGCAATTCTCAGGTTCGAGTCCCAATTGAGCCAGTGTTGAAAAACTTTCTACCCTGCCCTCGGTCAGTAGGGGACACCGATTGGCTTGGAAAGGTCGCCGACCGTCAGCTTTGCGTGTGCGGGACAGCCATACCGCCTGCACGTTAAATAAACACGTGGCTTTGACACAATGTGGCTTTGACAGGAGGCTTCCATCTGTCTCCTAACAGCTGTCCAATGGGTCCCCTCTCCCCAACCTTCTCTGAGCTCTCGGGATCCTTGTGATTGATCATTTAGTCCATTGTGTGCAAAAAAGTATCCCTCAGAGATAAAACTACTCATCCCAACGCTGCAATAAATTAAACGCTGTAAGATATCTAACCAATTAAAGCAATATGAATTACGTGTAACTATATATCGCCCAGCCAACAGCACCCTTTTTTGCCGATCTCACTGCGTGGCATTGATGCTCCCATCACTTGCCGGTATAATGCTTTAAAACCGCGTTGCGACATTTTCCTGGCACAAAAGGGGATTTTTGAACTTGGAGATCTACGGGATTTATTCGTTAACTAGTTAAATCCAAGCCAAAACATACACGAAACGTATGTCCATTGATAACTCTTCCAATCGATAAATTTATTCATAGCTTTCCACCCTCCAGTCTCAATTAAATCCCGCCAAACGTTATTTTTATCGATAACTTCATTCACAGCTTTCCACACGTAATATTCGCAACTTGTTACTCCATTCCCAGGGTAAGTGATGGCAGCGCCCCCCAGAAAATTCGGACACTTTTTCAAGGATCACTCCCGATGCACGGCAGCTAGGAACCCGATCTGTTACCCCAACGTAAATGGGACCACCCCACCAATTTTGAGACCTATCGCTCAAGTAGCCGCGGAACCACAGGAAAACGGGCAGTTTCTTTCACCGATGACGTCATACGTGTGCTCGCCCGTTCGCCAAAGGTCTAAAATAAATAAATAAATAAATTACGGCTATTATATAATATGATGCTTAATTTCGTTATTAGCAGCCAACGTGGCGCGAAACTTTTGCCATTTCGTAATGACACGGAAAGATATCCCTCACAATGTGTTGGAGAGTTGCGAAATCGTTTAAAAATTCATGGTTAAATGCTTGAAACAACACAGTTAAAAAAATTCTGACTTTTTCAAGAAGTAAAATGTAATATATGGTCAATTTCTTCCATATCGATTATTTTATAGTATGTAACTATCCAGCACGTTTTTCATTAATTTCAGTTAAAGTATATAGTTTGGTCACTAGCTCGATTTCATTATACTAATATTTCACTGTAATAATAATAAGTGTAAAGGAATACGCAGAATTATCAGATGGAGCGTCTACTTCTCCGAATTCTCTGCTGAAATTGTGCCGTGTTGGCGAAAGTACCACATTCGTTGGAAGCTGATTACAAACCCTCTCTGCTCCGCATGTGAAATGAATGGCATTTTCAGTTTTTCTTAGCCAATGGTATGTTAATACACATGGGTAATACACATGCTACTTTCAATTATTAGCGAAAGATGTTAGATGTCTTGGTGAGTTGCCCCCTAAATAAGTTTGTGGCACGTTTTCAATTATAATTTTTCTCCATGCCGGTGAATGATATATTAAGCGAAGAGAGTGTGGAACTTTGAGTTTTGTGAGAAATACAATGGTGATTAGTAGCTAAATCAAAATAGATAATTATATCGGTTTTGGTTCCTTCGTCGTTTTGAAAAGTTTTTATTTCCGTTCATAAACGTGAAACGGATGGTGATCTGATGGAGCAAGGAGCGGAGAGTATGGTGGTTGTGCCATAATTTCCCATTGCACCTCCCTGATATTTAGTTTGAGGATTAGTCCCAGAAGTGTGGCCTAGCTTTTCATGCATAAATTCGGGCCAATTGTTGTGGGTAGAAATCACCAGTAATCGTTTGTTACTTAGGATTTCATATTCCACCTGATATAGAGCATCTTTGGATGTAGTGCAGTCTTTTCAGTCGCTTCTAGCGCCTGATTCTTGTTCACCTTTTGTTTCTCATCTCCTGTCATAATTCGTATGAGAACGTTTCGTGTTTTTCACATGAAGAGAGAGAAATGCAAGTGTTTGTAGTGCTACATCTTGTTCTCGTCCGACAATTAGTGAGAAATCCTTTTTCCGTGTTTTTCCAATTTTCCGATCGCTTTGAATTACTTGCTGATGCTCAACTGAAAGGTATCAAGACTATAAATCAGTAGTAAATAATCACAGGATAAGTCCTGTAGATATGGAACTCATGAAATGATGAGCTGAAAAAAATTTGGTTTTGTCATGAGTGGGATTCGAATCCACGTCTCCAGGAAACATGCCTGTTATGCTACCACTACACCACCAATGGCTAACCATTTCTCAGCTTATGTGACCTTAAAAACCTTCCGGATTTTATTTATTTGATTCGCACTAGTGGCGCCATCTATCCAGGAAGTGGACAACTCTGTTGCCTCATTAGAGATGGAACTGATATTTGTCACTCACGCTCAGGGCGTTAAATACATAAATCAGTTGTAAATAATCACAGGATAAGTCCTGTAGACATGGAACTCATGAAATGATGAGCTGAAAAAAATTTGGTTTTGCCATGAGTGGGATTCGAACCCACGTCTCCAGGAAACATGCCTGTTATGCTACCATTACACACATTGCGTTTGTGGCAGTGAGCGATCCCATTCGGTAAAGGTGCGGTGAGATGAAATTCGCGGGTGTTGTGCACGATTTTTATTAGACCAAAACACTTCTGGCTTTTCTGTCAGACCCATAGTCATTGTTATTTTTTGAAATCCTGCGAAATAGGCCGCATTACATTGCTAAGAATAGAATATTATTGAAGAGAGACAAATATAAATAGTTACATAGTTTAAACGTTTTAAATATTGAGATTTACTGTTATTCTTAAGAATAAAAATTACTTATTAAATTCATTTTTTTAGGCCATTTACATTTGAGATCCATTACCACTGATAGTTTGAAACCTTCATTGTACCGCAGTTTCTTTTAGAAGATTAAGTTCTTAGAACAAAAGTATATATATATACACCATCATTTTGAAAAAGTTGATATTTTAATTCATTTCTAGTGTTGTGGCAGATGGCAAAGTGACTCAAAAATCTGACAACAGCAAATCTTTGATAGATGGAGCTCAAGGAAATGAGTCCGTTTCTGCAAGTAAGTAATTTCTAAATGTTTCCGACTTATTCCAAAGTTTGTTGAGAATAGTAATACGCAAAAAGCTGAACGCTAATAATAATTCATAGGCAAGCACCTGTAGGTCAGAGGTGAAACGGATATTCTATCTACAGATGCTTGCTTATGAATTATGTTGTTGAGTGCAGCGGAATCTTGACCATTCGACTGTCACTTGAACCGACCAACTCTTTTTGTCTGTCAACAATTTGAAATTTGGGTATATAGGATAAACGCTACGCTCCCAAGCATTTCCGCAAGGTAGTACAGTCGCTCAAAAAAGATTAGTGATCTGGAACTCAAAAAAAAAAAAAATCGTTGCCAGATATTTTTTCTGAATTTTGTAATCGACCGTAGTGTTCGGATATTTTTTTGAGCGACTGTACAGCAAACCTCTTCGGAAAAAAATCAATAGATTTGATTACTAAATCTCCCTATTTTAGCATAGCATTCTAGTACAATTTTAATAACTTATTTATTCGTGTTTTCTCCTCACTCCATTTTACCCATTTATCATACCCTAAAATGTTTTTTAAAGATTTTCATATTAAATTAAAAATGGCAATCATAAATTTACAGCTTGAAATACAGGTTTGGGATATGAGAACATTTATGTGAAAGTGTGAAACTGCCTTTATTGCATTGTCTTCTAGTGGATATTTAACAGTGTTAAGTGATCTTAACTATCTTCGACAGTGTTAAGGTCAGTGTTTACAATTCAAATGTGAGAAAATAAGATAGACAAAGTTCTAGAAAAAGTGTTTTGGCATGAAAGAGCTAGATTTTTTAATCTTTAAGAAAAGATGTGTGCTTCATATTGAGTTTTGGGCAGGTAAAATCTTCCTATTTTCTAAAAATCGAAGCATGATTTAAAAGTTAAATATGATAAAAAAAGATGGAATAATGATCAAAATGAAATCTTTCCAGAACAAAGCACGTTGCATAAGCCTAGTTTAAAGACTTTTTTCTGCTGTCTCTTTGTTTCTAACTTTAGAGAGGGAATTCCGAGTCTCCTTAAATTCATACCAAGTGCTACTGATGAAACGCGGATAATTTAACGTAGAATTTACGTATAGGATAGCTTTTTCACTTCATTTTTAATAGAGAAATTTTTTTGAACTTAAGAAACATAAATTTATTGATTATGCGAAATTAAAAATGAATACATATATTATAAAATTATTAATATTAAAATTATAATTGTGTTATATTAATAAGTTTTGTTATTTTCTTTATCGTTTATAAGAAGACTGTATTTCCAGTGTTTTTCTTTAACATTTTTTAACTGCTTTTGCTTTCGAATATCCGATCCATCTCTCTATCATAATTTGCTTGATCAAGGTTCTACTGCAGGAGTGGCCAACCTTTTTTTGCAGCGTGCCAGTTATTACATACTAAATGTGTCACGTGCCACCGAAACGCGATTCCGAAAGCCACCTAGGGTGAATTGAATTCGGAAGAGCAAAAATATCAGGAGTCTTGCCACAGATTGGCCATCCCTGTAATCTATCGCACTTGTAATGCTAGCTTAACATGGTTAGCTATAAATATTTTTTAAGTTTCCCTGAAATATATTTTTTGATTTTTTTTTCTGTCGATCGAATCTCTTCAGTTCCAATCAAAATTAATTTCATAAACTGAATGCTTAGTTATTAGCTCAAGTTATTATAATTCAAGTTATCTTGCTTGGATAGTAGGTAGTTGAATAATGGAGCACCTCGCATTTTTTACCAGATCGCGGGTTCGTATCATCTCCTTTTCAACATAATTTTTCCTCTAACCGTAAAATCTAAAAAGAATATAGACAAATGGCCAGAAAATTTAAGGGAAATGGAACTAATTAAGAGAAACTTTATGGTGCATATGACCCAATTGTCTTACCAGGACTAATATGAAACTTGCTCAGTCAAGTTCGAGCAAACCGGCTGATAAAAAACGTGATTTAGAGCGGTAGTTCTTGACAAAAAATCACGACCCGGCAAATTATACGAAGTTATCTGCACAGCCTGGTAAATAACACAAATATATATCGTTTGCCCGGATCAGGCCCTATCTTGCCTGATTATAGAAGGGTATTGAAAAGTGTCGTGTTGAAAAACCTCTGAAAGGCATTTGTCGTGCGTGTTCTTCAGAATCTCGGCAAATTTTCTACATGATTGTCGCATTTCTCTTGCAGGGGCTGATTGGCACTTTTTTCAGGGAATAACTGTAGTAGAAACCCCTGGCTGCGATTTAAAAAAAAAATCCGTTTTTTTTACAAGATTTCAAAACTTATTCTTTTGAGAGTTCGTATGTGAAACTTAAAATAGGTTTTTCCCAATTCTGTGGAATTTCTGTAAAATAACAATTATTATTTAAAAATATTCTGCGCCACTAAGGGCCTTGAACGCTACATCGCCCAGCGCCCCTTAACCGTCCACGCTTCTTCCTACGTCATCCCTATGCACAGTCTGAAATTTGCCCGACACCCTTAACAATGCTCTTCCACTTTTATGGTACCTTTGAGAAAAACTCTTTAATTTCTACAACTCCCCTAAGAATGCCTTTGAACATTCATGGCACCACTAAGCAGTCTTCAAATTTTGCTTCATCCACAAGAATGCTCATTAATTTTCAGGTTACCCCTATTAGTTAAGGTTCCAAAACCATAAATCTGTGGTTTTTAAACTTTTTTGTTTCTATCGTCCCGTTATTGTTATATTCACATCAATTTTCAAATAAATTCAGGTTTCCACTTCATACTCAAATATTAAAAGAAGGCAATTGCTTTTTGAACCACTCTGTAGATCCCCTAGTCTGAAACTGAAAATTGTAACTCTTTAGACTGCATTTTGTGTTTATTAACGATAAAAATGTGCCATATATGCACCTTTGTACCTGCTTGTATATATATTAATTTAGGAAAATACTAATGGACAATGATAAAAGAATCCCATCGCTACAAAAAGGTAGTACTCATCGTTTTTTAAAAATTAAAAATAAAATAGTTACTGTTTTTTTCGTATTACACTGGTTTTCAAAAAATAAGGCACAACCCTATGTTATGTAAAAGGGAAGCAAACGTCGAAGCTCTATAACTTCTATATATATATATGTTTTTATTTCTTTTTGAAAAATGTTATAGTGGATAAAGATCTCAATCAAATATATCAATGTATCGATTTTCAACAATATTGTTCAGTATTTAATGAGTTATCGAAATTTGAATATTTAACAATAGCAATGCCAGTCACACAAATTGACTTCAGGAGTTAGTTGAAACTTAGTAATAATTATTGCATCAATGTGTTTAATAAAATAAGTGTGTATTTTACAAGTTTATGTAAAGACTTATTTCCTATTCATCAGTTTTGTATCAGTTTCTTAAGACTGACATTGGTGTTAAATATTTAGACTTCCATAACTCATTAAATACTGAACGAATATTGTTGAAAATCGAGATATTGATATATTTATTGAGATCTTTATCTGCTATCACATTTTTCAAAACAAAAAACTTATTTTACAAGTTATACATAGAGTCTCGACGTTAGCTTCCCATTGACCTAACATAAGGATGTTCCTTAATTTATGGAAACCAATGTACAACTTATCTTAGCAACTCATTATACAGTTTCTTTTACACAGACAAACTTATTTTTTTTACTTTTAAATTTTAAGGAATTAATTTATAAAATGTTGAAGTTAGATATTGCATTCGGCAGCCACAGCAGACGAGCAATGGCAACTAGATCAGCAAAAGCAAAATCTGCATTGATTCAGAAGTCACCTCAACTTTTTCTTTTCAGCAAGTCATTTCTGTAATCCACTAGAATTCGGCAAAGAGCAATATTTTAAATGCTTATTTCAATCGGAAAAAGAAAAATCCGTCCGCATAAAGTATCAACCATATTGTGCAAAAATTTTCCAGTATATCACTCAACGGTAAATAATGATTAAAAAGGTACCTCTGTAAGTTTTCAAAACATACCATAGAAAAGCAAATCTTGAAAAGATCCATTTAATATACCAGTAACAAGTAAAAGAGCAAGAAATTCAATAAAATGTGCGAACATAAGCGTAAATAATATTGCGATTCAGATATTTTATTTCTTAATTGATTAAACTAAAATGAAATTCTTCTTCCTATTTTAGTACTTATTTGATTGATTTTGTAATTTTATATGTAGGTATAAACGATTCCAGTTATTTAGATTAAATAAGAGCTTTTCGAAAGTTATATAAAAATCGTTTTGATATTATTGAATTGCACGTTTCAATTCGGAAATTCTGTTGTAGATCCAGATTCCTGTTCTTTGGCCACTAGCAGACTTTCTACATCTGCGATTTCCTGTTCCCCAAAAAACCAAAAGCCGAGTAACTTCTTTGCATAAAAAACATCAGCAGACGATCTTGGAGCCTGTCGCCATTGTTTACTTCATTTAAGGTCAAAAATTAATTGTCTCTTTATTTTGATACTCAAATTATGTTTAAATTTGCCTGTTAACATCAGTGAAGCTATATTGTGTTGCCAAACATTAATGGGATTAATATTGTAAACAATTGGAAATTTATAATTAACCTTGAATTTTTTTACTGCATACGAAATTGAGGGCAAATGGTTTAAAATTTGTATAAAAATTCCTTAATAACAGTGCGAATGTAATAAATTATCCATTTTTATATTGTTTGTATTGAATTTTTTATGAAGGTAGCAATTTAGAAATTAATGCAATAATTCCCAAACTTGGCGTTGCCTCGTGATTCTGATGAAGGCACAAAGGAATTATTTAAAGCGTTATTGCTTTAAACAAAGATATGCAATTATATGCTTAAGGGTCAATCAACGGTCGGGAGCCATAGATTATTAATACATATGCTAGCGAATTATGAACTTGAAATTAATATAGATAATATTCAAAGGAAATATAAAATGAAACAGTGAATTATTTAAATAAATTAATTAAATAAGGTAATAATTTTAATTATTATTAAATTAATGAAAGGTAAATGAAAAACGAATAGATTAGTTTTCTTAAAGAATAATCAAATATATGTATATACAAAGAGTGCCTTCTAACCGTAATTTTCCTTTTGGAAAGCATTAAAAATACTCGGTTAAATCCGTTTGACCGTGATTTTCTGAGGCATGTGGAAATTTTTTTTCCAGTTCAAACAAGCAAACCTTCCCATGACAAAGCGTTCAAGGCTTGTTTAGGAATTGACTCTCATATTCAGCCATATGCGTTTATCCTAAATGAGACGACGAAACAGAAACAAATCTCAATCATCCCCACCTTTAAAAGAATGCCAAGAATCTATCACCTCCACATCAGGTATCCAAAATTTTGTTACCGTTACATGAGTTAA
Source organism: Ryuthela nishihirai (assembly GCA_038380435.1). NCBI lineage: Eukaryota > Metazoa > Arthropoda > Arachnida > Araneae > Heptathelidae > Ryuthela > Ryuthela nishihirai. Next base: position 50,114,425 of record JAWZYU010000019.1, on the reverse strand, counting down.
TGAACTGTGATTCCATTGTTGGAGTTGTGTGTTTTTTAAAAGCACAGGTTGAGAAAGAAAACTTTTTTCATTACTATAATTTCAAGTTTTATTTTATTAAAAAATTGTTTTATAAATGTTAATTTTTTTTGTTTTTTGAACATGTTTCAAAACAGACATTTTTCATTGAAATATTTGTTTAATTTTCCAATTTTTTTATTAGAGTGTAATTTATTGTTGTTTTTATTAGCATACATAAGTTATTTTCGTGAAAAAGAAACGGTCATGAACACATTTTTGTATATATTTTTATTATACGCACCATCTGTATATTGTTATAATAGCAATATCAAGCAATAGTTTACAAAATTTTATTTTTAAGAAACTGGTCCCCATTGCCCGCGGACTGTGAAATACGTTACCAAACGTTTTTTTTTTTGGTCCCAATTAATCACGGTAACTGGACACTCATTGTATATAAATTGATAAATAGGAACGTTGTGAGAGGTCATATGAATTTGAAAGTTCATCAAAGTTAATTTTTAACGAAGTGAGGTTATTCATGATACTTCGAGTAATAAAAACCATCATCAAATGATTTCTTTTCATGAATTTAATAATTTTTAGTGCAAAAACATGTAGCGAAAGTAGTCACTTTAGTTATAAGATTTATTTAAATAAATTAAAGGGCTTCCATCAAAAATAGATTCGTGAAAAGAGAAAGCAGTTTTTAGCAGTTATCCGATTCGATGAATGCGTGTTTTTTTTTTTTGTTTTTTTTTGTTTTTTTCAATTTTTACATATTTAAATAAAAAGTTCTGTACTAAAAATATTTATTTCAGAATTATCTTTCGGGGAATTCAAAGAAAAGAATTTTAGCTTTAAAAAAATTCAGATATTGTTGCTGGCAAAGCCCCTATTTGCTTAAAATTCTACAGAATAAGTTAGTAGAAGTTCATTCTTTTTTATGAATGAAACCTGGTTACATGGCACTCAAAAAATAATACATCCGAAGTTGATGGCGTATCACAAGGTATGAAATTAAATTTGGTTAAAAAATTCTCATGGTGAAGATGAACCTTATTCTTAGGGTCTAGTAATATAGTAATATTTGTAATCTGTCTCATAAAGAGTTAGATTGTGTTATTATCTATGAGCAGCACTGTTGTGCATGCAAATGAGCTAAATGGTCAGGTTTTGCTAACTTGTTTAAAACTTAACAAAAGGTACAGAGCTGAATAGATAAGGGAACTCCCTGGGCAGCTGTTAGAGGCAGATGAAAGTATCCCATCAACGCCATCCATTGTGTTCTTTAACGTGCAAACGGACTGTTTTCATGAACACGAACCACAGTTTAACATCCCATGTGACGGGCTTATAAACAAAAACAGTGCCATACTATCTGGGTGATTAACATTGTTTCACCTTACTATCGTTCACTAAATACTACCATTGTTCTTTTCATCAGCTCCTGATCTAGAACGAATGGCTTAAGAACTATACTGTCATTCAAATGAAAATCGAAAAGCCATAATAAAATGTATAAGATGCAAAAATAATAATCTTTCTTCACAATCTTTATTAGTTAATATTTATCAGTTAACAATCAATCTTAAGGTTGGTCGCTATTTCAATCATGCATCAAGATAGAAGTAAGATCTATAAATCGATTTCCGAATGTTGAAGGAATAAAATCTGTTGTTGAAATCTTTCACAGCATGTTAGCTCAGTGTGGTGGACAATGCATGAGTCAACTGCATTTTTTGTATGTATTATTTGGATATTGTATGGATGTATGTGTCGTTTTTCTGCTGAGGTCCTGCCATCCTCTCAGACCTTCTACTATCGCATATAAACTGGCAGGCTCGTGAGAGAAAACCTTCGCATTACCATTAAAACAATCACCGTGGAATTGAATTATCAGTGTTGGTTCATCGTATAACAGTTACCGAGGAATTGCAGTTTCGAAAAATGTGTGTCGTTGGTTTGTTCGGCGTTTAACATATGAACTGAAGGAATTATAAGTTAATAAGAGCTCTGCACTTCTTGAATTGTATGAGTAGGAAGGAGAGGCCTTAGAAATTATCCTGGGTGCACCATTTCTTACTAGAAAGCAAACGCTTGAGTTCAGAGTGACGCTTTACAAACTCACCACGACCAAAGAAAGTCCTCATTCAAGCATAAAACGAAAAAGTCACATGTTCTGGGATCATAAAAAGATAATTCTGGAATATACTACCTGAAGAGACGAGAAACCGTTACAAGTGCAATGTACTGTGAGGTGTTTCTGAATCATCTAAAGCCAGTAATTCGGAAAAAAAACGTCGCGGTTTGTCATTCTACGCGTTTTCCCGTTTCTTCACTCTTGCATGTCATTGGCATTATGCAAAAACGTTATTTCCTCGTTATCACATGAGGTTTACGTGCTGATTGCGCTAATAATAACACTGACATAAAGACTAGAAATTTGAATTAAAAAAAGTTGAAATTTTTTTAGAAAGGACAATGCTATGAAGAAAATGGATAGTTATTCTTCTGGTTAATAAGAAAATTTCGTACTCTGAATCGAATATTGCAAAATTGAATAAGTAGTATTAAGCAGAATAAGTGGAATTCCAATGCTCAATACCAGATACTTTTCTGATCTACAAATTGATATAATTGACTAGGCGATATTAGATAATGTGTATTGGCGATACTACTTGTTATACCCACTCAGCGGCTTCTTTATTAATTACAGTTACATGTTATACTAATAGTAACTGGGATACATAAATCAGTAACATCTTAAATAAGCTTTTTATGAAAAAAAGTACTTAAGATAAAGATCCCAATCAAATCTATTTCAATATCGATTTTTAACAATATTCGTTCAGTATTTAGAGTTACGGAAATTGGAATATTTGATAGCAACAATGGCAGTTTAAATAATTGCTCTGAAATGTTATAATAAACAGCTAAAACGAAAGCAACCGTTATACTAAAGTTTGCTAATACGTGTAAGAGTTTTTTTAGCATTTCACGTAATTTATTAATTTTCGGTAATTTTGATTTTTTTTTTTTTGCAATATGAGCTAACGTGCGAAGTGTTTCAGCTTCCATAACTCTAAACACTGAACGCATGTAAAATGGGATTTAATAGATTTTAATAAAATATTTAAATTATCTTCAATCACATTTTTTCATGAAAAGCTTATTTAAGAAGTTAGAGTTCAGTATTGGAGTTACTATTGTCATAACATGAAACTGTATCTAATAGAATGACCGCTAAGTGTTTATGACCAATATTACTTAACCTTGTCCCCATGAACATATATGTGATGCTTGCCTTTAAGATCGGCATTAGGCCAATCCCAGAAAAAAATATTAGTTTTGGACTATGTGACAATAGGCCATTTCAAATAACACTACTCAAATAATTTGAAAGCAATTATAGTATATGTTATGTAAACAATAGTTAATATGCAAATGTATAAAATTGTTTATGCTTTTTTTTTCCTTGCTCTTGTTATACTATATTGGAAAAATTTCACCTCAGAACATTATATACCGTAAATGTTCGATTAGTAGTCCGGATTACAATTTCTTGCATTTATCCGGCAGCAGTTTTATCCCAGTTTACTATAAAAGTCCAGGCTGAAAATTAAATTAAAACTAGCTGAGACCCTACAGTTATTGGGCGGACTGTTTTCAATTCATGAATATACGAATACAGAAATTTATTGGTATGTGATTGCATGGATTTCACAGGGCATTTGAAGGTTGGTGGGGGGGGGGGGGGAGGATTCGAGGCAAATTAATGTTATGCAGGAAAGTCGGAAATTTTGGACATCTGGCATCCTCATGGATTCACGATTATTATTTACGCTCCGGTGTTTGAATATGTTATATCCTGTATATTATTGTTTAATTACTTCTCAAACTCTGCCTCAGTCTGTCAATATAATATTCCATAGAGAAGATCTGAGAGAAAGGCGAAACAATCATGGAAAGAAACATCTATATGGAAATTGGAAAATTTGGCAAAAACAATGACAGTTTAAATAATTGTCCTGAAATGTTATAATAAACAGTTAAAACGAAAGCAACAGTTACACTAAACTTTGCTAATACGTGTAAGAGTATTTTTAGGGGTTAGAACCCAAATCTCTTTGATTTATAGTAAAACAAGCATATTAACTGGGCTGCCGGCAAGTTATATTAATTAACTCAGTCGACTATTTATGATGTCAAGCGGAAAAGATTGAAGAACAGAAAAGATTTGTATAAAAGCTTTTAGGCATTTAAATATTAAGTTTGGATATTTATATAATTTTTCAAATATTGCTTTTGAACGTGTAATGTAAAAAGCGAAAAATGCACCTATAATATCTTTGTGTAGTATTGAAGAATTCAACTTATGTGTTTTCAGAGGCAAAATTTACTAACCGTTGCTCGCGATATTCAAAACATTTATCACGGAGAAGCGAAATTGTACTAACAGTATTAGGACAAGATTGATTTTCATTCGTACCTAGTTTACGCGTATTAAGGTCTAAAACGAAAACAGCGTCACTTCTATTACTCGACATTTATTTAATTTTGCGATATGCTTCTTATCGTCATATAAAAAAATTACAATCGGAAAATATTACAATTTTTGGAATGACTATTGAATCTAACATGGTTTCAAAATAGAATTAAACATAGATCGGAAACGAAAACATCGCTAGTATTTATGAATGCTTGACTTAGAGATGTGGAAATTCATGTCCCTCAGCAGTGGAGCAATTTTCGGTTCTGTAGGAGAAAGACAAAATAATCAAAAACCTCATTTATGACTGGCTATATTTAAATACGTGAAACGTAGTAAGAAATGGGAATTGCATTTTATTCTAAAAAAGTACAGATTCAAAAACAGGAAAATTAACAAATGTGCACAAAAATTTAGTAGTTGTTTATTTGGACCTGAGACATACCTGAGCATTACATTTGTAGAAAGTTTTAGCAAAAAAATAGTTCTAACCTCCCGTCAAGGCCTTTCAGTGTATTTAACGTGCACAGGGAATGGCTCTCCTGTACAATGGACCGTAGTTTAATGTCCCATACGAAGGACGACAGTCTTTTCAAGCCCAACGGTGCCAACTACGAGTAAATCGGTAACGTAACCCCCGTGATGGCGAGAATTACGGTGTAACAAAAAATGTTTATTATAAATTTACAATGTAAGTTATATTTATCAATAACCCAAACATTTATAATAGCTAAAATTTTACAATTAGAAGAGCATTATAACTTTGTGCGAGTATTACGTTTTAACATTGGTAAATATTTGGGTTTTGCAACAAAGCGTTTTTCATACGATTGTGTGGACCGTTTTAGGAAAATTAGTACGAAGAAAACAGAACAGGCTAGAATAGCTCTTACCTGTTAAACTGATGGCGCTGGCTATCGACGAGGACTTAAACAACTGCCAGATCGCCCTGGAGCACAAATTTGCCTTTGTCTACCAATTGGGCTATATTCTCCAGAATGCCTTTCGAAAAATTAAGCATTCGCATGCATTTCTCTTTTTCTTCTGATGTCTTTTTCCATGCTTCATCTGTCTTCAACAGTTGGTCTTCATAGACGGAGAGATTTACAGAGAGTTCTTCTTTCTCTCTTTCAATCGATAGGATCACCTCCTTTTTCTTCTCCACCTCACTCATAGCCGTCTGCAGGTCCTCCAAGAAAGCGTTGCGCTGATTCATAATCATCTTAATGTTTTCATTCTCAGTTCTCAGTTTCTGTTGCAGCATAGAGATTGTCTCGATCAGCTGATTTCTCTCCTGTACGATGTCGCCAGCACCCATGCTATCTTCGCATTTCTTGATCACATCTTCCAAAGAGCGGATGTTGTCCATAATTACTTTTCTTTCGACCGTTAAGTTCATGCATCTCTCGTTATCGCATACGATCGGATTGATGCGCTCTTGCAATTTGAACATCTCTGTTGACAAGTTTTCGGTCTCATCTGCTGTCTTTAATAGTTTGACTTGCAAAGTTCTAATCTTGTCTTCCAGAACACAGACTGGAGCTTGGATATCATCTTTTTGTTTTGTGAAATTGGACGCAAAGTCTTCTTTTGAGAAACCAATTGTTTGTTCCTGAGCACCCTTTTCCATCTCCATAATCATTTCCTCTTCGTTAGAAACCAGACACCATAGAGTAGCCATTCTCTCTTGGGCATCTGTCACACACGTGTATGTGAATTCCTTCAGAAGGAAATTTTCAACAGACATTTTCCTCAGCTCTTTTTTCTTTTGCGACAAAGCCATTTCTAGGTCATGACATTTATCCAGATAGTCTTCGCTATGGTTATCAAGGTTGGGCACACTTTTATAAAAGCTTTCTGGTTTTTCTGAGGAAGCATTAATTAGAAATTCCATGATATCTGCAGTCTTTGTTTCACTTTCTCTTTGTTGTTTTTGCTTTCTATCACTGTAACTCTGCAGTACTTGTTTCTTGGCCTTAATTTCGTCTTTGATTGTATCATTCTCTTCTTTGAGTTTCTCATTCTCTTCTTTGATTCTCTCATTGTCTTCTTTGATTCTCCCATTGTCTTCTTTGATTCCCTCATTCTCTTCTTTGATCAGCTCAGTCTCTTCTTTGATCGTTTCATTCTTTTCTTTGATCAGCTCAGTCTCTTCTTTGATCGTTTCATTCTCTTCTTTGATTCTCTCATTCTCTACTTTCATACCCTCAATAATTTTTTGAATCATCTGATACTCTTCTTTTATTTTAGAAGCTGATTCCTCAAAAGCTTTTCTTTGTTGTTGTTTTATAGCTAGTGATTCTTTCATGCTTATGATGTTTTCTTGCAATGACTGTATCTCACGAGAACTGGCTGCAACTTCCATTCTTAAGTTTTTAATCATCTGCTCGAATTTCAGAATGTTGCTTCGTGACACTACAAGAGCTTCATGCAAATCAGAGATTGTCTTATTATTCTCTGCCAACAGTTTCCCAATATTCAGCTTCTCATCCATTAAATCGTTTCTTTCTTTTTCCAGAGCTCGTATTTTTTCTCTTTGATTCCGTTCAGTATCGCCCTTATCTTTCTGAAAACGATTTCCTTCAAGCTTTAAATCTTGTTGATTTTGTCTTTGTTTGGCGACTTTACCATTTAATTCCTGTATCGTCTGTTCCTGTTCCGTACAAATTTTCTCTTCCTGAGCAGTTTCTATTTCTGAAAACTGCCTTCGCAATTTATTTCTCTCCACAATGCTCTTTTCGATTTCTTGTAGGAGAAGACTGTTTTCGTTTCTAAGGAAATCTCTCTCTTTAGCTATAACGGCCACTTCATGTTCGAAGCGACTCACTTTTTCAATCAGCTGTTGCGCTTCAGTGCATTTCGTTTCCTTTTCCATTGTCGAGTTTAGAATCGTTTTTTCTAACTCTTTCACTATTGTCTGTAAAGCATTCCTCTCTTCTTCCAATTCAGCAATTTTTTCATTAGAGATGTCCTGAATTCTTTTTTTGTTTTCTTTTTCTTTCCTCAGTTTGTCAAAATCACACTCCAAGCTTTTAATGATCTGATCCTTTTCTGCCGCAGTTTTTCTCAACTGCTCCAGGGTGTCCTTGAGACTCGAGACTTCTTCATAATTACATCGGTTGTCCTTTATTACATTTTCTAGGTTTGTTATCATTTCATTTTTCTGATCTACCTCTTTTTGAAGAGTGGACAACTGCAGTTCAAGTTCGGCTTTTGCATTCATCATCGCTTGGAACGTTTTGTTCTTCTCTTTGACACTCTTCTTCAGCGTGATTACTTCGTTTGACAAACTCGTCATCTTAAAGTTATTCAAAGGCGCTGATGTCGAACTGAAAAGTGTGTTTTGAGTATCGTGTAACTTATTTTCTAGTTCGTTTTTCTCTTTCGTCAGTCTTATTGACTTCACTTGCTCTTTTTCAGCGGAACATTTATATTTTGTCAGCTCCTTTTGTAACTTGATGATCTGAATGTTTTTTTCAGCAATAGCCATTTTCAGACCAGATGTGGTCTGAGTTGCCACATTTACTCTAATGTCTTTATTTGTGGCAGAATGCTTAAGGCTTGACAGTTTGTGGAGCATGTCTTTTATCTTCTGCTCCTTGGCCTTCACATCCCTCGAGTATTTGACATTTGACTGACGAAGAGTTTCATTTTCCCGAATCTTTGCCTGAATCATGAGACGAAACTCTTGCTGATTATCCGCTGTATATTTTAGTTCATTTCTGTCTCTTTCTAGTGCTTGCTGCAGACTAATGACCATATTTTTCAGATTTTCGTAACAGGCAATCATTTCATCCATTTGCAGGATTTCCTTACATTCGATTAGTTCTTGAAACTCGGCATCATCGTTTTGTACTTTCTGAGTCATTTCCAGACAGAGACCAACATCCTTCTGACAAAGGTTGATCTCTTCCTTGATGCGTTCACTCGCTTTGGTGTGTTCCATGAGAATGTCAATTGACATTTCTTCCGAAATGGATCGTCGGAGGACATCTTGGATTTTCCTTTCCAGCATACTCACGATGCTGCTTAAGTCACCTATGCAATCGAGAACCTTACTTGACTCGTCAGAGATGCACTCTGAAAGTAGAGAGCTAAAGAATTAGTTTGAGAAATCAGTGAGCTTCTTGTAACATTTTATACTCGTGCAAAGCTAACCTGTCATCAGTAGTGTGAATGTTTGGAGACTTGTTCTTATGAGTAGCCATAGAGTTTCACTAATTCGCAGAATTAGCTATTATAGTTATGTTTTGGTCGAAAGATAAGTTTTGAACTCAAATTTCGACCTAAAAGTTAAACATGTTTTTTTTGGGGTTTTGTACGTTTTAGAGATCTGCTTTTTTATGTGTTTTTTCGCAATTTTAAGAAAGAAACTTTTCTACAATTTTCGACAGTCTGTGGTGTGTCATAATAAGGGTGCTCATGAATGGCATGCCAAAGGATATGTGTGCAGTGGTATTCATTCAGCCGCGTTTCATCAAACCGAAAAGTATTATTGATCGCCAAACTTGCTAAAAAGCAAATATTAGAAAAATTAATTCTAAAGCGGAATAACAATAAGTCAAAAACACTATAAGCAACAAATATTAATAATGAAACAATATACTTTAAGGAAGCCATTGTCGTTGCTTCTTTAAAAAAAATGACTTAAAAAGAAGAATCTAACATGCTACCAAGTGGTCGAATTAATGTGTATGCAAATGTGTGTGTGTGTGTGTGTAAGATGTGAACGCATCCGGATATAGAAAACGTTAAGGGAGAATTACAGTGCTGCAAAATTGGTATTTCTTTTCCCAATCTTAAATTCTACCCTAACATTTCCTGTCTTTCTTATTCTTAGCGGTACCTTCACGTACCACTGGGAATGTTCGCAAATTTTGATCGACGAAAGCATCCCAAGTTGCGTTCTTGATGATGATGATGGGGAAGTGACTGGATTGACCAGCGCTACTTTCTTTCCAGAAATAATTGTTACCAAATGTTACACAATACATGTTTTTCTTGTGTTATTTAGTCTCATTCTTATAAAAAGTTTATTCTTTAATATTCAAGACAGGGACGTACCCGGGATTTGTTTCGGGAGGAGAGTCCGAAAATTAAGTTTTGGAGAGGGTTTCATAATTTAATTTTAGGGGGAGGGGGCTGCGAATTTAGTTTCGGGGAGTGTTTGAGAATAAGACGAGTAGGGTTTCCCAAATGCTAAGATATTTCAACTGGCCAAAAGGAAGAAAAAATTAAAATGAAATAGTTTAAATAATATTCTACATATTCTATATTCCTATGAAATAAAATTTTGTAGTTGTTTTTTAAATCTATTTTAGTATCGGACATATAATATGGGGCTAAAATAAAATTATACAAAGATAACAGTTGTGGATTTCGTATAAGACGAGCAGATTTCGTATAAGACGAGCAGACGAGCGAATCTTGAAGCAGGGAGGAAAGGGGGGACCCTTCCCGATTACGTCCCTGCTTCAAGATTCTAATTAGGCTTTCCATTCCTAACATAGAAATTCTCTGATGATTTTGTAGGGTTATAAATATGTATATGCTTTCGTAATATGTATGTTTACCAATTTTTTTCACCTCCTTTGAAAGAGTCAAAACTACTTTTAGTTCAACGATAAAATTTACATACAAAACTCGGAAGTCCCCAACGATTAACCTTGTTTGAAATATTATCGGAAGCTGCACTGAAAAACCTCGCTCCACTGAAGCTCCACTGAAAAATAATTAATTCGCAAATTTTCAAACCAGGTTTTGGTGTCGTTTTGTTCATATCTTCCTGATTTAGAATGGAAATGTTGACATAACTTCAGCGACATCATGAGAATGCATTTTGTCCTATAACAGATTTCACCATGGAGGTGGTAAAAACAGTGCTTTTTCCTTAATAGCTGTTCTTATACATAAAAAAAATACAAGAGCGCTGACCACTTAGTCTACGAAAACCAACTCAAGTCCTCTCAACCGTCAGACCAGGATTCATTGTTCACGTTAATAGTATAAAATTTCAGCATTTCAAGTTTCGTCAAGAAAGCATTTGTCATTCCATCAAACGAAACAAAAAAAGAAATGGATATCATACAGTACGTTACTTTACGTTTAATTTTCGTAATGCTTGATAATATGTATTTGATGAGAGTCCATGGTATTTCTTTTTGCATAATATTAAAGTAAACGTGAGAAAAACTTCATACAGAGCTTTTATGTGGCTAATTGTTTCTTTCAGATAGTTGCGAAGTACTTCGTTTTGAACAAAATTAAAATAAACAAAAAAAAAACCTTCATCACAAACCTTTTGTGTAGCTAATTGCTTCTTTCAGTTTCTTCATGACGCCATCGAAATCCTTGATTGCCCTCAGGAAACGACGCAGAATGTTTATGTTTTCCTTTGGCAACTCCACAGCTGCTTTTTCTTTAGACCGTGAAACCTAGTTCAAAGAAAGATGAAATTTTCTTATCGTCTTAATTATAAGGAACGTGTTTCCATAATATAAGAGCTAAAAATCTGAAAAATTTAGACAAATTTACTATTTTCAAAGGCAAAAATAGCTTGGGTTGTCGGCTCTGAGCGGCACTTTTTTGCACACCATGGGTTAAATGGCCAGGTCACATGGACCCGAAGGCTCAGAGAAGATTTGGGAAGGGAACCCACTGGAACAGCTGTTGAGAACAGATGGTAGCCTCCCGTCAGGGCCATCCAGTGTGTTCTTTAACGTGCACAGGGTATGGCTCTTCCGTACGCAGCTTAACGTTCCATCCGACGGACAGTGGCCTTTACCAAGCCTATCACTACTGACCGTGGGCAGGGCGGGGAATTTTGCGGAGATAACTCCCAACGCTGACCCAGCTGGGACTCGAACCCGGGAACTACAGATTACGAGCCTGGCGCGCTACCGACTGAACCACCCCCTGCCCAGTAGTAATAGCATTTCCACTCATAATCCATACATATATATATCAGAAAAATTAATACATGTAACAATACAGATGGTGGAAACACAAATACACAAAACGAACAAAAATAGAGCAAGAAAAATAAAAACCACACACATAATTTTAGTTATTACATACCGAAACCAAGGGGCTAAACTGTCCGTTCAGGTTCCATTTTAATTATCAACATCATATTAAAACTCTAGGCAACAGTAATGGGAATAAAAATCAATTCTTAATATAATTTGATACCTCAATAATAAAAAAGGGGTATATTAATATTCATTAATTATAAAAGAATTAAAAGATTGATGAAGATTTTAAAATTTCTTAACATTTAACATATGTTATTGGAAAATGTCAATGAACCACTATTATTTTTGGTCGTGAATGTCTCTTGGCTCGGCCAATTAGTCTATAGGTACCGCTATTAATTTTGGTCACTAGATGAATAGAAATTTAAACTTTCATCGCCAAAAAAAAAAAGGTTGGGAATCACTCGATATGGAGAAGGTTTACACATTTTATCTCACCTCCCGCCCTTCTGTGATCAACCAGTTACATGTATTTAATCCCATTTAAAATTCGAGCATCCAGCCTGGAAAATGCAACATACTCACTGATACCAATCCTGTGAAAAATGCTGATAGGGAAGAAGATCACAGGTTCGATTCCCACCGGCATAATATTGATTTTTTTTTTCAGCTAACTTAAAATTAAATAAAGCAAGATTACATGAAACATGAAACGGACATACAATAATAGTAAAAACAAAAAAAAATTCTACAACAAACACGAATGAAATTATTGGGCTTACATGCATTTTGCATTTTGCATTCTGCTTGTAATCCTCCGTGACGCAGAGTCGTGAGGGCGCTGATGACCTGCGGTAGACACCTGTCTTCTTGTCCCCTTTGTAAGGATCGCTCCTAATCTTTTGAATTCCTCTCTCCATCTGTAACACACAGACAATAGAACACTTTACTTCGACTAGAAGAAGCCAGTACGCATTTAAGAGTTCTCTACAGAGTGGGAATGAAGCTCACTGTCATTGTTTCACAGAAACATTTTTGGCCGCAACCCAAAATTTAAGTTTCCATTCATCTTAAGACCATGGTTGTTGTCAACCGTCGGTAAATTTACGAACTGTCAATAAAAATGTGCCAAAAATTGTTGAGTGTAAATGTCAGTAAATAAATTTAAATATCCGTAAAAAATGTTAACAATTTCACAAGAAAAAATGTTTGTAAATTTTTACAAAATTCAGTAATATTTTTTTTTGCCTTCATATAGCAAAATCACTTTATTGTTGTACTTGTGAAGATTAACAATACAGTAGGTTATAAGAAACTGATTTTTGAAACAAGCATCACTTATGAAATAATAAGCTGAAAAAAATTGGTTTTGTCATGAGTGGGAACCGAACCCACGTCTCCTGGAAATATACCAGTTATGCAACCAGTACACCATCAATGACTAACGTTTTCTTCAGCTAGTACGGCATATAACTTTCCGGATGTTTTCATTCCAGATCGCACTCATGGCAAAAACCGTTTTTTCCCCCCAGCTTATTATTTCACGAGTTCCATGTCTACAGGACATATTCTGTGATTCTTTACTACCCCTTCCTTAGCTTAACCACTGGAGCGACTGGCGCATAACAGATTTTGGGTTCGAGTCCCGGAGGCAGAGATGGTGCTTTTTTTTTTCACACTTTCCGATTTCTGATTAGTATCCTGGCATCACAACTGTGAGTTTTGTTTCTGGTCAATAATGATCTGTTTTCAGTAGTAAAGAATCACAGGATAAGTCCTGTAGACATGGAACTCATGAAATAATGAGCTGAAAAAAATTTGGTTTTGCCATGAGTGGGATTCGAACCCACGTCTAACCAGGAAACATGCCTGTTATGGTACCACTACACCACCAATGGCTAACTTTTTCTCAGCTTGTGTGACCTTATAAACTTTCCGGATTTCTGTTTTCTCTTCGTTTCTCTCAACGTTAAGCCAACACCTCCTAAAACAGAAGGCCAATGTGCCAAATTTTTGTCTAACTTAAATAGTCCTATTATATAGATAATTCTTATATTTTTTATTATAATATTGTTACTGGTGAACTCTTGTGTTAATCATTATACTAAAGTTTATCTATAAATATATTTTATTTAGAAAGAAAAAATTTTCGCATTTATTATCAAATATAATAATGATAATTAATGCAAATAAATTTTCTTCTAAATAAAATATATTTATAGACAGCATTAGTATAAATATTAGCACATAATCCACCAGTAATATTAGTATCAAAATATTAAGATCTATATGGTAGGACTTCTAAGCTGACGTCATAAATTTGGTCCTCTCGCTTTCTGTTATAGGAGGTGGTTAAGCCCATATCAGTCTAAATTCTCATTAAAACGTATCAATTTAACATTTTATCGAATTTCCGAAAAATTTTCTCATGCCCTTCTTTATCTTGTCACAGCACTCCGCAAATTATTTCAGAATGCATATAAGAGTCCTACTTATTACTGCGCAGTTATGTCTATGAAATTTCGGAATATCTGAAACAGTGCTCTAGCATCATGACTCAATATAATTAATAAAATGTAATTAAAATGGCTATAATTCTTTTCTAGATAGGATTTATGAAATATTTTCAAAAGCCAAAGAGTAAAAAATATCTGATTTGAGATTGTCGTCACGTCCTCTATAAACTCACTGGAAATAGAAAAATTTCTGTTATGTACACAAATAAGAAAACGATAGCACGGAGAAAAAATATAAAGAAAAATAATTGGCATGCAAAATTAAACATTTTTTTAGGTTTTATGAAGATAATAATATAAGAAACATAAGTATTCTTAATTTTTTGTCCTCTATAGCCATTTTGTTTCGAAGCAATAACGTAAAAATATCTAGTTGTCCGTAGGTATTTCCTTATTGTCTGTAAAAGATTTTCTTTAAGGCTGACAACTCTGCTCGCGATTCAAATTGTAGCGGTATTCACAGGGTTACCGAGAGGGTGATTTTTTTTTGTGGGGCTAAGAGCCTTTCGCGACCCAACAGAAAACTCTTGTGACCTAAGTGTAGGTTTCGACCGAAGATTTGGAAACAGTTGTTTTATTGTGTAGTTCAGGGAAGTACAACTTACTTCCCTCTGTCTGGATCCTTCCCGTTGAGTGAATGTATACTTAGTTACCACTTTTTTGATGCCAAACCCATGTTATACCAATAGGGAGTTAGATTCGGAGCTCAGTTAACTTCTTAAATAAACTTTTTATAACAAATTCTGACTGAAAATAAAGATCTCAATCAAATTTATCTGAATCTGGATTTTTTTTTTTACAATATTCGTTTGGTTAATATAAAGTTATGGAAGGTGGAATTTTTAACAGCGACAATGACAGTTAAAGTAATTGATTAGAAAAAAATAATTTAAATCGGTTAAAACAAAAGCAATAATCGTTATGTTAAACTCTACTAAAATGCATTACCTATTTTTTGTGGTACTGCAATAATTATTTTAGTTTTCACTAATTCTGAAAGGTTTTTGCAGAACGGGTTAAGTTATTAAATATTGCCGCTTCGATAACTCTTTAAATAACGATAGAATATTTTCGAAAAATCTGGATTTAGATAGATTTGATTGCTATTTTTATCTTCAGTCAGATGTTAGGTCTGTCCCCTCCTTTCTGGGAGGCAAATTCTACATGGTTCGATTTTGACAAGTTGTATGTCGAATGTCAGCTTACAACGTGAAGAGTGTCATCTGCTATATACAGAGCTCATTTATTCTAAATGAGTTAAGCAGCCGAACAACGCCGGTAAATCTGCTAGTTTTAAAATATAATCATTCCTATTTTTATCTTTTGGGAAACCTATAAAGATTTTTACATGACTCAAACAAATCGAAAAATATTCAATATTCTCCATCAGAAGACAGCTACCAATACCTATTGTTCAGTAAATCGCTAACTTCGGTATTTTGGCCTCAAAACTATTCCAGGCATATTTCTATAAAAGGTATTATTACTATTAAAATGAAAGATACTAATATTGCATTTAGTCAACCTAATTTGATATGGATAATCAAAGAATGTATTGTAAGCTTTTTTGGAAATCGCCAGAACATTTATAAACCGAAAATAGCATGTTGTGTGAAAAAATGAGAGACGTGATATATTCAATACAGAAGAACCTATAGATCGTTACCCCATTCCCACATTCAGTAAATGGAGTAACTACAAATTTTTTACATTCCAAAATTAAGGATTCGTAGGGAAAAGGTGAAATTGTATAAAAATTTCCAGAACTCTATCTGAATCTAGACCCTTAACATAATATTTTGTGTCATTTGGGTTGGGTTGTTTTACCTCTGAGCGGCACTTTTTTGCACACCATGGTCTAAATGGCCAGGTCACAAGGACTCCAAAGGCTCAAAGAAGGTTGGGGGAGGGGCCCCACAACAGCAGACATATGGTAGCCTCCCATCAAGCGTCTTCTTTAACGTGCACAGGGTATGGCTCTTCCGCACACGGGGCCACGGCTTAACGTACCATCCGACGGACGGCGGCCTTTCCAAACCCATCGGTGTCCCCTACTGACCGTGGGCAGGGCGGGGAGTTTTGCGGGGATAAATCTCAACGCTGACCCAGCTGGGAATCGAACCTGGAAACTGCAGATTACGAGCCTGGCGCGCTGACTGAGCCACCCCGCCCCTTTTGCCGAACCGACTGAGCCACCCCCGCCCCTTTTGTGTCATTTGAAACATTCGATATGTAAATCCAAGTGTTCATTGTTTAAACAGTTATAAAGCTCTTTTTTGATCTGTCAATGAACGATATATGTTTCACAATTCACATCTATACATACGTTGATTGTAATAGAGAGAATGCATCTAACAGCACGTTGGGAATGTTGACATCTCTTACAGAAACTGACACACATATATATAGGTGTCGTATACTCAATATTAATAGCAATTTTATGCCACTAACGAAGTGTAAATCACAAGTTCAGTCTGTTGAAAAAAGAAATGATTACATAGATAATCTTTAGACTTGTAATACTTACTGTAACGTCCGTATCGCCGATTCGGCTCGGTTGACGCTTCCCTGCAAGTGGCTCTAAGAAGTAGGTTAATGTAACAGCCGTGCCCGTCTTGTCTAACTCCGACAGACCTGCAAACAGGCAAAAGCATTAGACGAAAACACTAATGTACTGATATATATAAGTATAGTTATTACTTGTGTGCAAGTGTTTCTCTGCCAATTTAAATAACCGGGTTGGGTTGTTTGGGTTGTTTTACCTCTGAGCGGCACTTTTTTTGCACACCATGGGCTAAATAGCCAGGTCACATGGACCCTGAAGGCTCAGAGAAGGTTGGGGGAGAGGACCCACTGGAACAGCTGTTGGGAGACAGATGGTAGCCTCCCGTCAAGGCCATCCAGCATGTTCTTTTAATGTGCACAGGGTATGGCTCTTCTGCACACGAGGCCACAGCTTAACATCCCATCCGATGGACAGTGGCCTTTCCAAGCCCATCGGTGTTCCCCTACTGATCGTGGGAAGGGCGGGGAGTTTTGCGGATATAAATCTCAACGCTGACCCAGTTGGAACTCGAACGTGGGAACTGCAGATTACGAGCCTGGTGCGCTACCGACTGAGGCCCCCCACCCCCCCTTAGATCAGTAGCCAAGCACGCTAACCACTCAGCCACGGGACGGCAAGACAATATAGAGCAGTAGAATTATTTCATACTTTCAAGTATGAAAGTATGAAAGTCAAGTTCTCAAGTAAAGAGAATTAAAACCTTTTTAAAATACACTGCCACATAAAAATAAATTTCTCAGGCAGCACACTTGCCTCAGAGGTCTAAAGGAGTCTGCACTATACCTTACAGAAGATAAGCACTCAGAAGGGAGAAAACATCTGTACCGTGTTCATTTCTCAAACTCAGTCCCTTTGATCCACAATCAAACATGCTCAGCAAAAGAGCCAAAAAGTTAAATATTGCAATCAAATATATATATATATTTGATGTGCAAGCTTTGTACTGAGAATAGTATGTCACTACATTGTGTTGAAATTTTGGTATATAATTATAAAAGACAAATAACAAATTACCACTTTTCCACCTATAAAAGATATGTAATTTCCAAGGATATCCTTAGATTTAATGCATGCATTACTATACTATCTCTATACCTTACTATAATGCACATAATTTTAAACATAAAAATAAAACTTATCAGATCAAAATGATTTAAATTCATAATCAAAAGTTAGGCAGTAAGGGTCTGACAGGAGCTTGTCAGTTTATATGCCATAGTAGAAGGTCTGTAAGGATGGCAGGACCTCAGCAGAAAAACAACACAAACATCCATGCCTTATCTGGGGCTCGAACCCAGGTCCCTTAGATCAGTTGTTTGGGTTGTTTTACCTCTGAGCGGCACTTTTTTTGCACACCATGGGCTAAATAGCCCGGTCACATGGACCCCGAAGGCTCAGAGAAGGTTGGGGGAGGGGACCCACTGGAACAGCTGTTGGGAGACAGATGGTAGCCTCCCGTCAAGGCTATCCAGCGTATTCTTTAACGTGCACAGGGTATGGCTCTCCCGCACACAGGGCCACGGCTTAACGTCCCATCCGACGGACGGCGGCCTTTCCAAGCCCATCGGTGTCCCCTACTGACCGTGGGCAGGGCGGGGAATTTTGCGGAGATAAATCTCAACGCTGACCCAGCTGGGACTCGAACCTGGGAACTATAGATTACGAGCCTGGCGCGCTACCGACTGAGACTAGACTAATATCCTAACGTCCTCATAGATCTTCGGCATTAGACGAAAACACGCTAATGTACTAATATATATAAGTGTAGTTATTCCTTGTGTGAAAGTGTTTATCTGCCAATTTAAATAACCGAACTCTAGATATCCGCAAGATTTTAGCAAGATAAAGATGGGAGAGCAAAAACAAACTAGAATAAAGACTTTTAGCTAGTGAAGAACGAAAAGGACGAAAACACGACCTTAATGTGCAAAGCCAATGTTTTTTATTGCTTAATCTGTTACATATTTTAGAGAGTTTGCTGGTTGTTTGATCAAGAACTTACTTTTAAATAGTAAGAAGAAGATACTAAATTTTGTATACAATTTTCGCCTATCTCGAATATTAAGAATTATTTTGCTTCGATGATAATTTTTATCATCGAATGATTTCTAATATACAATACCGGTAGACTGAACATCATTAAGTGAAAGCTATACAAGGAAGTAAAGTTCACACCGGGTCATCTGGCAATGGGCAGCTTTGAACTGTGAGGCTTAACCAAGGAGTGTCTAAGGGAGAAGAGAGCTAGCTTCCATAGACGTCATGTAAACTTTTCGATTGCAGCGCCCTCTAAACATGGCAAATTCGTGCATTGCAGTGAAGCCACCTAGCCAGGGAGAGGAGCGAGTTCCCTGCATTATTTTTCCATCGCCGAGCCAAGTTTTCAATTGCTTACACCACGTGACTAATTTTACATACACTTTGACTCTGAAAAATGTTCATTTTCTTCATGAGGTACCTCATAATTTTCTTTTCGTTTAGAAAGAAAATATCAAGAAGTAATGAAATCATTTTTGTTTAATAAAATACAATTTTGTAAAACTGGTACTAGCTATGCTAAAGAAAATTTTAATAAAATTTTCTTTAGCATAATTTTTATATTTAAATATTAAGAATAAATATTAAGAATTTAGCAAAATTTTAATATTTTGAACAACCTACAGCATTTAGTATATTATAATATATTGAGATTTATGTATCAATGCACGATAACATGATCTATATAATTATATTTTATATAATTGCTGATATTTTCAATAAATATCATATCGAGTTTTTTACTTGTATAAACGTTCAACAGATGGCAGCAGGCACTTCCCGTATCAACCATAAAAAAAAGAATTACACTATTAGAGCAAAGTGCAGAAGCCAGTGTACATCGATATGCTCTAGGGAACGCAAACCTGCAACATACATTGACTTTATTCGCAAGATAAATAAATGTATTAATTTATATATTAATTTTAAAAATTCTGCAAAATTACTCAAAATAAACATACAACGGCTTTTCCAGGTATCGTAAAATGTACTCCTGAACGGGATAAAACACTCATTGAATAACTTTAGGGTCAGCTACCACTGTGTCAAACAACCATGGCTGTTAGACATTTGGAAACCCAAATGTCTAACAGCCATGGAAACATCTAACAGCCAGGAAGTTTAAATCCCAAAATATATACCAATAGTAAGACAACCCATAGCTGCAGTGGGCTAAAATGATTGCACTGCGCATGCGCAGATCGCCCCTTACAGTTGTTTTTGTGCCTGCACATCAATTTGCCACGTTCGGCTTCGGAAAAATTCCGCAGAACGGCGCCACTTACGCTTGTGCAAAGCTAGCCTTTTTCTCCTTAGACCTTCTTTGGCTTAACTTTTGCCTTCATCACGTGATCTTGTTTCTAAATATGAGCTCTTGCAATGGCGTACCCAGGAAATTCTAATCTTGGACATGTTTGAGTTTTTTTTTGCTGTGATTTAGTTTCTGATTTTCGTGGACTGAATTGGAAAATTTGTGATATTTATGCAGTCAAAGATTGAGTTATAACCCCACTCTAACCTTCCCATCTTGGGTTCGCCACTGACCACTTGTATGACGACATGCCCCGCCTATTTCTGTTACTCACGGATATTTGAGACGCCGTTCGTTCTAATCAGCATACCTGTCGGTTCCTGCGATGAGTCACTCGAAGACGTCATCACGACTATTTGAGGGTATTTGGAATCCTAAATCAGTTGAAAGCAAATTGTCCTAGAATGAGCAAGTAAGCAGCAAAAGCTGTCTACCTATCATTCATAAAGTTTCATCTTTCTAAGTCAAAACTGATTGTTTGGAAGAAAGCAACAGAGGTGATTTCGTAGTTTGTTGCCTCAAAAGCCTCGAATTGTTGTCTAAGGAAAATTTGCAAGGAACAATGATACCTTAGCACTCGTGTCTATATTGATTAGAAATATCATCTTCATCGTGATGATTTTAATTCTTATTTAAAGTCTGAAAAATAAGTGAGTCGAATATTACGCTAGTGTTTTTCAACTATTTGAAAAAATATACCTTAAAAAAATTAAAGTTCTCGAATTTTTCAGCTAAAATAATTATATTTTTTGTTAGTAAATTAAAGGGTTCAACCAAAACAAAGTTCGTATTCCGCGTTTTTGTATATCGCGGTTTTGCTTTAGTGCAGGTCCCGTGGCCGAGTGGTTAGCGTGGTTGGGTACTGATCTAAGAAACCTGGGTTCGAGCCCCAAGTAAAGCATGGATGTTCGTGTTGTTTTTCTGCTGATGTCCTACCGTCCTCACAGACCTTCTACTATGGCATATAAACTGACAGCTCCTGTCAGACCTCTGTGGCAAGCAGCTGCTTGAGAGAGTATTTATTTATTTTATTATCATGCTTTTAAGCTGTTCATAGCATCATTGTCCAATAAATAGGACACAAGACCACATGATCAGTTCCATTCCAGTTTGAAGAGAGTTTGAAATGCTATAAGAAAGTCTACAATTTCATTTCATTCAGCTTCCATTTCATCTGAAACTTCAACTTCCACGTCATCTGAACCTTCAGCTAGACAGCCAGTCAGATCTGAAGAATCATGTGGGGTCACTTCCACCGTCGCCTTCGTCATTTTAGCTACTTAACATAGACGATTGCAATGTTTGCACTAGCTGCCGAATAAATGCTCTAGCCAGGCACCTTAAGCAAGATCTATGAGTCAACTGAAATCGAATTCATCAGATAACTCCCAAAACCTAAATCAGGTTTGGATTCCACAGAAAAAAGAAAATTATCATATGCACCTGTATATAAACCCATTCAAGAATCAGCTGACCTTTTTAGTTGAAACCTTAAATGGAGCGAAAGCAGCATGACCAGCAGGTAAGCTGACAGAGACCTGCAGGCTTAAGACGAGATATGGGTTTCCCTGCAGGCTTAAGTGGTGCTTTAACATGCACCACTTAAGATGATTTCCCCTGCATACTTAAGGCAGGGATTCCCTGCATGCTTAAGACAGGGTTTCCCCCACATGCTCAAGACAGGGTTTCCCCCACATGCTCAAGACAGGGTTTCCCCCACATGCTCAAGACAGGGTTTCCCCCACATGCTCAAGACAGGGTTCCCTGCATGCTGTCAGAATTTCCCCTGCATGCTTAAGACAGGGTTCC
This sequence comes from Ryuthela nishihirai, assembly GCA_038380435.1. Taxonomy (NCBI): domain Eukaryota; kingdom Metazoa; phylum Arthropoda; class Arachnida; order Araneae; family Heptathelidae; genus Ryuthela; species Ryuthela nishihirai. The sequence continues at coordinate 50,092,719 of JAWZYU010000019.1, read as the reverse complement.
CTGCACACTTAATACAGGGTTTCTCCCTCATGCTTAAGACACGGTTCTCTGCATGCTGAAGGCAGGGTTTCCCCCACATGCTTAAGACATGGTTTCCCCTGCATGCTTAAGACAGGGTTCCCTGCACACTTAAGAAAGGGTTTCGCTGCATGCTTAAGACAGGGTTTCTCCCCACATGCTCAAGACAGGATTCCCTGCATGCTGGCAGGGTTTCCCCCGCAATCTTAAGATAGGGTTCCCTGCACTCTTAATACAGGGTTTCTCCCTCATGCTTAAGATAGGGTTCTTTGCAAGCTGAAGACAGGGTTTCCCTTACATGCTTAAGACATGGTTTCCCCTGCATGTTTAAGACAGGGGTTCCCCCACACGCTTAAGACAGGGTTCCATGCACACTTAAGATAGGGTTTTGCTGCATGCTTAAGACAGGGTTTCACCCACATGCTTAAGACAGGGTTCCTGCACACTTAAGACATGGTTTCCCTCACATGCTTAAGACAAGGGTCCCTGAACATTTAAGACAGGGTTTCCCCCACATGTTTGACAGGATTTCCCTGCATGTTTAAGATGTGTCCTCCCCTGTATGCTTAACCTGTTGTCTCCCTTGCACACTTAACTAGGTTCTCCCCTGCATATGGGGCGGGGGTGGCTCAGTCGGTAGCACGCCAGTCTCGTAATCTGTAGTTCCCAGGTTCGAGTCCCAGCTGGTTTAGCGTTGAGATTTATCTCCGCAAAATTCCCTGCCCTGCCCACGGTCAGTAGGGGACATCGATGGGCTTGGAAAGGACGCCGTCCATCGGATTGGACATTAAGCCATGGCCCCGTGTGTGGGAGAGTCATACCCTGTGCACGGTAAAGAACACGCTGGATGGCCTTGACGGGAGGCTACCATCTGTCTCCCAACAGCTGTTCCAGTGGGTCTCCTCCCCCAACCTTCTCTGAACCTTCGGGGTCCATGTGACCTGGCCATTTAGCCCATGGTGTGCAAAAATGTGCCGCTCAGAGGTAAAACAACCCAACAACAACCCAACTCCCCTGCATGCTTAACATGGTGGTTTCATCCAGGGTCATCTTAAAGCATCGGCAACCTGGACAGTTGCCCAAGGGCCCCACGGTTCTAAATTTCGCAAAAGTTGTGTTGATTTAATCCTCGCTTTACAGCATGTTTTTTATGTTTGAACATTTAACCATTTATTGGTTAAAAGTACCAAAAATCTGTAGGCTTAATTTTTTTGACCGTTTACATTTTTATTCCCGTAGGTGGGTGGGTAGGGGCCCCAGTGCATTGCTTTGCCCAGGGGCCTACAATACTGCTAAGACGGCACTGGTTCCATCCACTTAACATGGTTTTTCCCACACACTTAAAGTCAGTAAAATAATAGCTTGTTTTCAAAAACGAATTTAAAAATGCCCAATTATATATAATTACAAATGAATTCAGGTTCAGATTATGATAATTATTTAGCCCTGCCCCCGCCAGAGTCCAGTTAGAAAATAAAATATGTCAAAATGGTGTACATTAGTGTACAGAAATGAATGTGATTAATCATTTTTTTTTAAATTCTTCGTATTATGTGGAATTGCAAACATTAAAATGATTATAACAATATTAAGACAAAATTAAAATAGTTGAAATAAATTTCTCGATGCTGTATTCAACTTTCAAGGGCAACAACACTCTTAGTTTAACGTCGATATCAAATGTTAGTGGAAAAATTGTCTGAGCCAGATGGGATTCTGAACCCATGTCCTCCTGATAACATATCAGATAATCTAACCATTGAGCTACTAACCACCATAAAGATCTCCTCTTGATGTGATAATGGCTTCTTAAGCCATCCTCACAGACCTTCTACTATGGCATATAAATTGACAGGCTCCTGTCAGAACTCTGTGGCAAACAGCTGGTTGAGGTGATATTTATTTATTATTTTATTTATCTTAGAAGTCAGACCCAGGTAGCACAGGGTACAGTTCGCCTAGCTTTAACATTTGACAATCAATTAAATACAAATAGGTAATTTGTTTATATAAATATTAACATTGGCTGGGCCATATTTGATGAGCTGGCTGGTTGAAACATGGGGGTTTCTAAGATGTATTCTTTATTATACTACCAAAGTCCTCTGTTTTAAAGATTTTAATATTATCAAATTTTAACTATTTAATGCTAAAAACTTAATGCATTAATACTGAAAAAATAAATGACTTGATCATTTAAAAAATTCTCTAAACGAATAAATAGGGTGAATTTTAAATTTGAACATAAAATTGCTATAATATAAAATTGTTATTTGCAATTCCGATTCTTGCCCCAATCAATTGCTCATTTGTAGTCTTCAAGTTCTTAATAATTCAAGAGACAGCAATCCCATTCGTGTAGCTTTCAGTGCTATGCCATAAATCTGGTGCGATGCAGAGTGAATGAAGGAAGGGTGGTGCCACTCCGCAAGGAAGCGTTTCTTGACTGTCATTGGCTAGGCATTTTGACGTCACAGTGGGAAGACGAAGGTAAAGAGCGTGTAAGAAAGAAGCATACCGTAAAATAGATTTCTGTTGGCAGAAAAAAATGTAAAATTACAATTTCAGTTTTTTTAAGTGTTTTAGATCTAGATAGCTATTAGGGAAATATTTATTGTTATAGATACGCATTCAGCAGTCACTCTATCAGGTACATTCCCATGTTATATCAATAGTAACTGTGATGCAAAACTTGGGAATATTTTTTGAAAAAGTGTGATTAAAGACCATTTAAAGATCTAAAATCTATTTCAACCTAAATAAAATAATAAATAAACCAAAATAAAACAACTTTAAATAGAGAACGATATTTCCAATTTAAGTAATTGCTCTCAAAAGTTAATAATAGATATGAATAATGAATAATAGTAAATATAATAAAGAAAAATTAATAAAGAAAATCTATATTAATTTACATCGAATTACTATAGAATTTCTATTAGATGATCTGAGATATTATTATGATCTTGCTCTTACAATTAAATTCGATCGAATTAAAACTCTAGATCTTTATTCCAACTTATTTTTTACCAACTATGTTAATGATTGTAATGAAAACAATAAAAAATATAATTTTTGTCGCTGTAAATAGTGATTCAAATTTTATCCCTTCCAAAAAATATTTAATGTGATCTAGTGTAAATAGAGTTTTAAATTTAATAAGAAAATATTTCTTGCAGTTATTCAACGAAAAGTCTGCTTTTTTTTTCTTGTTTTGATAAATCCTGAAAATTTTATTCTGCAATATCAATTTTTATTTATGTTTATTCCACTGTTTTTGTTTGATTGTAATCTTTTTGCAAATCAGACATTTTTCCCTCTGCTTTATTAATAGCAATTTCAAACTGCTGCTGTAATTTTCTAATGCCTAGACTATGACACACCGACGCAAGCTTTTATTCCATGAATCAATACAATATAAGCCAATGTCTTTAAATTATCAATTATCTGAGATAATACTAATTTTTTTACTGGGTACACTACCGTAGTTTTCTGAACGATCCATTTCTTATCCAAAAACCAGTTCGTTGTTTCCCGTGATAAGTAGAAGCAGTCATCCTAATAAGAGTGAATTTTTTATGTGACAAAAATTTTTTGAATCTGGAATGCATCATCATCATCATCATCATCATCATCATCATCATCATCATCGTCGTCGTCGTCGTCGTCGTCGTCGTCGTCGTCGTCGTCGTCATCATCATCAAGCAGCCATGGGCTACGGAGGTCCAACCAGACCGTGCAATTTAGTTCTCCAAGCAAGTCTATCCTGAGCTACATCTACTGCATCTGGCCACTGCACACCAATTCTAACAAGGTCCTGTTTGACATTGTCTGCCCACCGCATCCTAGGTCTCCCCTTCTTTCTGAGGCCTTTAGGCACACTGTTCATAACCCTATTCGCCAATCTATAATTATTCATACGTGCAACATGGCCAAACCAACGGAGTCTCTCTCTGCACAATATGCTGCTCAAAGGAGGTTGCAAACTCCTTTGCCTAACCTCATCATTAGTTACAAAGTTGAACCACCTAATGCCCAAGATACTGCGTAAGCATCTGGAATCAAAGGCATCTAGTTTCCTGTTATCTTGTTCACAAAGTGTCCAAGTCTCACTACCATAACTAACCCTAGAAAGAACCAAACTATTATACAGTCTAATTTTAGTCTTTAGGTGTATACGCCTATTTCTCCACACTCTCCATAGATTCTTAAAAGTCCCGGCAGCAATCCCTATTCGTCTGTTAACCTCATGCCGCACATCACCATTATCTGTTACATAGCTCCCAAGATAATTAAACTGTGACACCTGCTCAAGACTGCAACCATTCAGATTAACTGAATCACAGCCTGCCTGACCAATTTTCATCACTTTAGTTTTCTCTCTGTTTATACCAAACCTACTCTACTACCAGTCTCATCAACAGCTCGAATGAAAGAGTTCATCTCATCAACATCATTTGCCAAAAGGGCTAAATCATCAGTATAATCTAAATCAGAAATTTTTGTATCTCCAGTCCATTTAAGGCCAAAATCTTTCCCTTGAAGTGAATTTCGCATAACATAATCGATAACCAAGCTAAAGAGAAAAGGAGACAAAATGCACCCTTGTCGAACACCAGAAGTAATGCTAAACCAATTGCTACAAGCCTTACCAACTCTCACACACGACTCAGTGTTATTATAGAGAGCTTTCATTATGTTAACTAACTTGTCAGGTATACCATATGATTTCACAATCAACCACAAATTATGACGATCAACAGAGTCGAAAGCCTTTTTGAAATCAACAAAGCTAGCAACCAAAGGTTTCTGAAACTCTAAACATTTCTCAAGAATCTGCCTAAGTGAAATATCTGATCCACACATCCCCTACCACTTCTGAATCCACATTGCTCATCACGCAATTGACTGTCAACCAGATTCTTAATTCTATTAAGCACAATCATGGAAAGAACTTTACCTGGAACAGAGAGTAGGCTGATACCCCTATAGTTATCACAAGAACTGCGATCACCTTTTTTGAAAATAGTGATAACTATAGCTCTGGTAAAATCCTTAGGAACCATGCCTTTATCATAAAAGATATTCAGAATTTCAGTCATCCAAGTGGTAACCGAAACATTCCCATCTCTAAGCATTTCTGTAGTAATTTCATCTACCCCTGGGGATTTATGAAGTTTAAGTTTAGAAACAGCCAAAATAACTTCAGATTGTGTTATAGGGCCAACATTAAAGCCACCAATGCATCTATCATCATTGCAAACAATGGGAGTAGAACTAACCACATTGTTTAGAATATCACTGAAATGCTCAGCCCACCTAGCCATGACAGAATCCTCACCTATAACCTTACCTTGTCTATCCTTCAATCCCTGTATACCTGTCTGTTTTCTGCCACACAAAACTTTAACTATCTGGTACAGCTCTCTGCTGTTGTGCTGTCTAACTGCTTCCTCGGCTTTGTTAGCCAAACCATCAAGCCAAAGATTCTTATCAGCAGCTAACTGATCTTTTACACGTTTATTAAGTTCTCTGTAATGCTTTCTATTAGAACTAGTAGGGTATTGATTAAGGACATTCCTGCTGTTCTTTCTTTCCGAAATAAGCTCAAGTGGCTTATCACTCAGATAATTCTGTCTCTTCTGCTCCTTTTTTTCCTAAAAGTGTACTGTTAGTGTCCAAAAAAGCCTGTTTAAAATGATCCCATTCTTCCTCAACTTCAGTAGTAAGCATACCATGACTGTCATAATGACTAAGTAACCTATCATGATAAGCTTTGGCTATAACTGGGTCTTTCAGAGCTTCAGTATTAAAAGTAAATTTTTTAACCCCAGCACAACACTTTTTAAGTTTAAGTTGCAAGACACTTTTAACAAGGTAATGGTCAGATCCAATTTCAGCTCCCCTATGTGCCCTGGTATTTCTAACAGAACTAGCCCATTTGCTGTTAATTAATATATAATCAATCATATTCTTATGCAGCCCATCAGGTGAAACCCATGTGTATTTATGTATGTCGCGGTGTTTGTAATATGTGTTAGTTATTCTGAATCCATTGAGTTTACTTACCTGTAGGAGACGTTGCCCATTGCCATTGCAGCTACCAATACCAAAAGGGCCTATTACTCCTCCCCAAAGGTCAGCGTCAGTACCAACTTTGGCATTGAAGTCACCAAGAACAAGGGTAATATCTCCTTTCTTGACAGAATTCAAAATATCCCGAAATTGTTCATAAAACCTAACCTTCTCATCCTCATCGGCATCCTCAGTGGGGGCATAACAGCAGATAACATTCAAGTCTTTAACGCTTGTCTGAAATTTTGCTGTAAGAAACCTTTCAATAATGCACTCATATCCTAGAAGAGCATCGCTAGCGTGTCTGCTGAGAAGCAGACCCACGCCTTGGTGATGCTTATTGTCGTCCCTCCCTGAAAAGAGAAATTTAAGATTATTTTTAAGAATCTGACCTTTATCTGTCCATCTGGTCTCTTGCAAGCCAAGAATAACTGAATTATAATGGTGGAATTCTTGTGTGAGGACATCAAGAGAAAAAGCTCTGTGTAGAGTCCTCACATTCCAACTACCTATGAAGAGAAAGTGGTTAATGGGATGTTTAAAGAAAGTATATTTATTGAGAGAGGGAATGCCGACAATATCAAACAGCCCCCTAATCGCAGACATGAGGCAAAGACCCGTTCCCCCACCACTAAAGGCTGAAGCCATCTACACTGGAAAACTTCCTCCAATGTAGAATTTGACGATGCCAATAGAAGCAAAGAGTTCAGGTGCCTGCGATGACCTCTGCTCAGGATTATCCACCAACCGATAAACATATCCTGTGAATATATTCACTTAGGGCTGTCAACCCACAAACAAACAGAAAACAGAGCGGAAGATTTTCTCTCCACAGAAGCCCACCAGTGCAGCAAAATCAGGATCCATAATCAAGCTCAGAGCCATATATCTGTCCAGTCCAGTGGGTTTATGTGGTCAGCACCAGGACCCTGTGTGGTTGACCACTCCTTAGCAGGGTAGAAAAAAAAGAAAAAAGAATGGTAGCCATAGTTGTCCAGATCAGTAGGCCACACTAATCTTGCAGCCCTCCCCTTCCGTTCACTTCCATAAGAGAGTATCTCTTTTGAAAGGCACTAACGGTCTGCACCACGAGAAGGCGGGGTCGGACATTAGGTGATAGGCCTGGCCGGTTCTATGCATCATCACAGGGGATTGGTGCATAGCTCTCCTTCCAGATCATTTAGTTTACGTTTAATAGGTAGTCCTAAGAATTTGCTTCACAAAACTTACAGGCAATCGATCTTAACAGGCATCTGGAAAATGTTTACCTCATATCTTAGCATGTACGCATCAATATTTAGACCGACATTGCACCACCCACTTCATATTAACTTTGCTTCTAATTCGAATGTATATCAAACGTTGCACAGTTCGGCATGATAAAAATAGACAAAAATTACCTGAAAGACTTCACACAGAGAGAAATTCACCAAGCGAAGAGCAAAGAAAAAACGTACGATTGTGTAAATACATTAGCTGAACTCTCCGCTCTGTGACGTCATGAGGCAAGCTCTCTCAGCGACACTCGAACAAGGAGACTCGAATGACCTTGGTAAAATACAGCCTTGTGGCGCCACCTTATACATACTCACCTTGGTGCGATGCCCACTGAAGAACGCTCATGATATCTTGCAGACTCATTGGGAATAACGTTGAATGTTGTTAAATAATATTGTACCAAATGATTAAGATAAGCTGGATATTGCTTTGCTTTTAACTTCATTAAGGTCTTTTCAGTGTATTAATTGAAATGGAAAGAATGAATTCGTACTTAGCGTTTCGTTTCGTTAAAAACAAATTCCGTTAAAAACAAAACTACACAGCTAAAAACTGCTTTCTTTAATTTTAATGTCTTGTGCCAAAAGTTCAAAGAAAAATTCTTTATATTTTTGACATTCATTAAACTAATGCTGAAATGAATTTATTTGATTGAACCTGCTAAAGGCATTATTGTGAATCAAGCCAGAGTCCAGAAAGAAAAATGTTTAGATAAATATAACTACATAAAAATATGACACTCCTACAGGCTCCGTAGTGGACTTTTTTGAGTATTCAGCGCCACCATGTGTACGAGATAGAAAGTAATATAGTCGCTATTGCGCATGAACACTTTAGGCTGTTCCGCTCATGGAGGTAAGAAGAGGGGGAGGCGCCCTTACTATATCTTAACATAGGTCGCTAGTGTAGTCGCGCAGAACGGCGGTATCCATGTTCTTGCTTCTCAGAAAGCCGCACGCTCATTACCTTTAAACTTACTGAAGACATTATTCCGAATGAAGCTAGGATGTAGAAAAATATTACCGGGGAGTGGTGGGGAGAGCATTAGCTAAATCTGTTAACACGATGATACAGAATGCCGTTCCAGTACAAAATTTTTCTCTCTGACTTACTGTTTTTTGAAACAGTCTCCTAAATACGCACACTACATATGTTTAATTTTTTTTGTTCTACATTCTATTTCCTGATATTCTCATTTGGTTGCTTGGGGAGTAATTCATTTAAAAATGAAGAACTTTCTTAATGCATCACTAATAAAACGTTATGAAGAAAGGTACGCTAATATTTTTATTTTTTAATTGTGAAATTTCATGTTTTTATTAGAACATCAAGTTTAACCTCAAACTTTTTTTTAATCAATACAGAAAAGCGAAATGATATATAAAATAAACGAATGTAAACTATGCTTTAAATTCCAGAATCTTTACAAATTACAATCTACACAGTAAATACATATGCCTATTCAAACTGCCTAACTCTTACCGGGGAAAAAAAGTTGCGAAAATTATCAACTTCACTGAGGGCGAAATGGTATGGTGGGTACACAGAAAAGGAAGGTACAGATGCGTAACTCCCATGAAACCCGTGTAACCGCGTGGCGATGGCAGCGTCATCAGAACTGAAACACACGGAGGTATGAATGAGAGGAGACGCCATAACGTTCTTTCCCTGTCGAAGGTCATGATGCTGACGCAGCAGGAGGGTGGTAGCCATGTTAATGCTTCCAAAACAAACCGTTTGCCACTGCAATCAAGCCTACTTTTCACTGAAACCCGAACTTCAATGCGGTTACAATAATTTTCTTTGCAGTGTTGCTATTCTTTTCAGAAGCATATTGTTTATTTTTATTTATTAATACGAAAAAACATTTTTTCATGTAATTTGGAAAAATATTTCTATTTTTTACTCTGTGTTTGAGCATCTTTAGTTGTATTATGGTGTGATTACTATTCATCTAAATATCTGTACCTTGAATTATCGATTTGCTTTCCCCCCCTTCCGCCCAAAAAAACTGCCGACGCCAATGTTCTTAAAGCAGTATACTTCGAAAAATGTCATCTAGCGTCCCTACACCTGCTTATTATTTTTTCCATGGCTGTTAAGACATATATTAGTGCAGGATTGAATCGAAGGACGGAGCCCTCCCGAGTACACAACCTGTGGATTTGAATAACGTATGCCTTATATTGAAGCTCCCAAAAATCAGAAACCCAAAACGCAAACTTTCCTATTAGACTTAAACATGTCAGTCCACCCCCTCTTTCATTTCATTACGGGGGGGGGGGGGTTCAGTTGGTAGCGCGCCAGGCTTGTAATCTGTAGTTCCCTGGTTCGAGTCCCAGCTGGGTCGGCGTTGAGATTTATCTCCGCAAAATTACCCGCCCTGCCCACGGTCAGTGAGGGACACCGATGGGCTTGGAAAGGCCGCCGTCGTCGGATGGGACCTTAAGCCGTGGTCCCGAGTGCTGGAGAACCATACCCTGTGCACGTTAAAGAACACGCTAGATGGCCTTGACGGGAGGCTACCATCGTCTCCTAACAGCTGTTCCAGTGGGTCCCCTCTCCCAACCTTCTCTGAGCCTTCGGGGTCCATGTGACCTGACCATTTAGCCCATGGTGTGCAGAAAAAGTGCCGCTCAGAGGTAAAACAACCCAACCCAACCCCCTTTCATTACATAATTTGGGTACGCCACTGAAAATAATTTCACACTATTGTAGTCTATAAGTCTCAGTCTCACGAAAATACTAATACCCATTTATGTATCCATTAGGAGATTAAGTTTTAAAGCCCTAGTCTAAAGGACTCAGAAAGTTAGCTGGAAAATAAAAACAATCAAAAAGTATACAGGTGTGATTTGCAGTGAAGACTGTGCAACATGCGAGCCCGAGGTGGCTTCGTCATCGTTTTTCGTACAAATAGCTGGCAACATTGTTACCAAAGCAAGTACTCTTCGTTCAGCTGGTAGTATGGTACGAAAAATGCAAAGTGGTGAGAGTAGTAAATTGTACTTCTAATCTGTGTTAACTTCCGTAATTGCGTTGTTTTGGCTGGTGAGTAGTAGGTAAACTATATTGTAAAAGAAATATGTGAAATTTAGACTGAGTGTAATATTTTTTATGCTGAAAATCTTCACCACTTCTGTATTGACTAGAATGTCACCGACATCGCGATGTACGACTTGCTTTTTGTAATTTTTATTTTATTCATGCCTTAGGATTTACATACTTGATTTGATGTAATAGAGTATGTACAATAGATTTAATTTTAAATAGTCACATAAACTACAGAATTCGAATTTATTTACGCGTCTGAATACTAACCATGCAAATAATTAAAAACAGTTTTTTTTAACACATCTGGTAAAATGAAGAAAGGAATCGTATAGCTTTGTTCCTTAAAAAGGTATTCCAGGTATTAGATGATGTAATTTATTGATATTTCGAAAATTAATTTACTACAATTTATTATTTGTTTACAATATTTTCCAGGAAAAATTGTACTGATTAAAAATTCTGAATGTGATGAAATAAAAAGCAAGAGAAAATATTTGCCTTTAACACCGAATCTTACAACTGCTGTGGATTAACTACCAGGCTAATTGTATTGCTGATATTTTTTTAATCCATATTTGTTTTCTTGGATTAAAGAACTCTGTTCAAGTTCATTTGTGATTCACTTCCACTGTGACCTTATATATATATTTTGATGGCTTTTTTTTTATAATGCAGCCAATGGATTAATAGAAAACGAGAATTCATGACTGTGTGATTAAATATAATATAGTTATAAATTTTAATTAAATTTGTTAACATAAATCCAGCAGAAATTCATTAGTGTGCTTGGTGCTACTGGCTAGTGATGGCTGCTATTTTTATTTATAGTTAATTTTGCAACCATGCTGGCATAAAATATGCATAATGTTTTAAGGATGTTAAATCAATAAAATGTGGAATCAAACAGTTGTGGATTCTTATTTCACACAAATCTGTCAGCTGCATTAAAAAAGCACCAAAAAAAACTAAGTTTACTGTGGGAATCTGTAAAGTGTGGAATCGTACTATGCTCATGACTTTTTGTTTTGTCTGATTCCATTGGTGGAACAATTTTTTTTATGTGAAAACCACTAAAAATAAATAATTTTATTAAAGACAATATTTCAATAATATATATAATATATGTATTTCACAAACAATGAAATGAATAGGATAAATTCAATAATAATATATGTATTTCACAAACTAATAAAAAGCAATGCATGTTGAAATGCACCAAATCATCCAGCAGGGTGTCTGTGAAATCTGACTCAAAAACTCTTTTATGCACAAATATTTCCTAACAGCTGTCCAGTGGGTTTCCTTAACCAATTCTGAGCTTTTGAGGTACTTGTAACCTACTTTTGAACTAACTTTAGCCCAATGTGTGCAAAAAAAAGAAAAAAAAAACTTCCTCTCAGAGGTAAAACAAAACCCAGAAAACAAAGTGAGATAATCCTCCTACCTGGTGAAAACTAAGTCCTTTTATCAGTAGGAAATCATTTCTCAGGATTGGTAATTGGTATTAACCATTTCCATAAGAAAAGCTGATTCTAGCAAAGGTAGGTGGTTGAAAATTTGTACTTTTAAGGGGACAGGGTGTAATGCTCCAAAGATTGAAAAAAAAAAATCCCCTCAAGCAGCTGCTTGCCACAGAGGTCTGACAGGAGCCTGTCACTTTATATGCCATAGTAGAAGGTCTGAGAGGATGGCAGGCCCTCGGCAGAAAAACGACGCAAACAGCCATGCCTTACCCAGGGCTCGAACCCAGGTCCCTTAGATCAGTAGCCAAGCGTGCTAACCACTTGGCCATGGGACAGCAATCCAAAGATTATTAACTTTTAAAGTTGAACCTTTTGCCTGATACAAATTTAGGATAGCTGTATTGGGCACCAGGCAATAACTTGCCAAATAAATTTGAAATAGGGTTCATTATGTATATAGTGTTACTTAACAAGTAAGAAATAAGAAAGGATTGTCGAGTTTAAATCTAATCAAAAAATCAATTTATATTGCTCAAGAGAAAAATAGCAAAAATTCAAATATTTCTAAAACAAAGTTTATTTCTGAAAAATTCTAAGACTCGTCCAATTGAATAGAAAAGTTGGAGTACTGACAACTCCTTTTATCTACACCACATACTTCTCACAATACTTCTGACTCCTACATCTCTACTAACTCACTACACCAATTCTCAATATACCGATGGGTTTGGAAAGGCCGCCGTCTCTCGGTTGGGAGTTACGCTGTGGCCCGGTGTGTGGGAGAGCCATACCCTATGCACATTAAAGAACATGCTGGATGGCCTTGACCGGAGGCTACCATTTGTCTCCCAACAGCTGTTCCAGTGGGTCCCCTCCCCCAACCTTCTCTGAGCCTTCAGGGTCCACGTGACCTGGCCATTTAGCCCATGATGTGCAAAAAAGTGCCGCTCAGAGGTAAAACAACCTAACCGATTCACAATAACAGACTCTCAATCTGACTCTGTGACCTAACATCATTCTACTAACTCTCATTCTCTAACTCCGTGACCTAACATCACTTAGTTATAACATGCATACAAATCCGACACGTGTCTGTTGCACGCTAGAAAAGACATTTGCCTAATATGATGATCATGCTAGCCATGACGCAAGAGGGTCACGTCTTACATGCTTGCTTTAGCGGTTGGCAATCAAAAGGTTGGAGTTGTGCATGCGCAACTCCTACACTCAGAAATGAGAATTGCAATCAGTTTAAAAAAATGAAATCCCCAAAATGATAAATGTAACGTAAATAAAGTAAAACTGGTTAAGGAAAAGTAAATGGGTGGACCATCACAAGGGGTTGCTCAGATGGTAGTGTGCCAGTCTTGTAATCTGTAGTTCCCAGGTTGGAGTCCCAGCTGGGCCCGGATTAAGATTTATATCTGTAAAACTTCACCCTGCCTTCAGTCAGTAGGGAACAATGATGGGCTTGGAAAGGGCACTATCTGGTGGATGGGGTGTTAAGCTGTGGCCCCATGTGTGGAAGAGTCTTACATTGTGCACATTAAAGAACACACTGGAAAGCCTTGACAGGAGACTACCATCTGTCTTCCAACAGCTGTCCAGTGGGTCCCCTCTCCCAAACTTCTCCAAGCCTTTGGAGTTCTTGTGATCTGGTCTTTTAGCCTATTGTATGCAAAAAGAGTGCCACTCAGAGGTAAAACAATCCAACTTGTATTTTTAGGGGGGAATAGTGTAGAAGTCCCTGAGGTAATATTCTTATTTGCCTTAGATAAAAGGGGCAGCATGGTGCCTAAGTAATTGGAATGTTTGCTGAATTTAAGATTTGAAGCAATCATCAGCACTAATTACATTTTGGTCCACTGTTTTTCTTGTTTCATGTAGTTTACTGCTAGTTTCAAAATTGGATTCTGATATAGATTTGTTCACATGCGAATTTATTAACTGTTATGTTTGCTGCAATTTTTAATCAGTTGTGTGAATGATGGTGTAAGGCTGTGGTTTTGCAGAAGTGACACTGTAAAGCAAAAATTAGTTTCTATCAAAACCCAAACTTGATCTGCAAGACATGGGGCTGAAAGCAATATGTCTGCAAAGTAACATTGACATGAGTAATGGTGAAAAATGTTGAGATCACTTTTGAATAAATTAGAATTTTGAAATCTCAAGAATTTGTAAGTCAGTTAAAGTTATTCCCATTAGCACAAAACGATGAATATCTTTACACAAGGCAGGTGCTAGCTACATTGTTGCTGACATTGAACTTGGATATCTGCCGCCTGAAGTGAACTTGCTGCCCCTTCAAGTAATTTTAGATATTACTGATTCATGTTGCTAAATTAAATGTCATTTTTAGAAGCAACTGAAAATTATTTGTTGAGAAATAGGTCGTACGTACTTCGATTAGCTTTACTGCAGCTATAATGGTTATTTTATTGACAAATTTTCTGCCCTGTACCAGTAATGCCATCACTGTCTTTATACTGAACTGAATTACACTGCCATAACAAAATGTTAGAGAATTTCCATTATATCAGTTGGAATCTAACTTCAAAGCTCTGTAACTTCTAAAATGTGCATTTAATGGAAAAATGTTACTAAAGGTAAAGATTGTAATTGAATTTATTTAAATCTTGATTTTTCAACACTATTCTTTTTGTATTTAAGGAGTTATAGGAGCTAGAATATTTCACAACAGTAATGGATCATAAAAATTTACTTCAGATATGAATTAAAGTTTAAATAAGTATTGTTTCAAACCATGCAATAAAATATTTATTTTAGAAGTTTGCCTTATGGTTATTTCAATATTAGACAACTATAAATAATTTTTATACTAGATAATTTATTGTTCAATATTCTAATGTCCATAATTCTTTAAATATGGAGCAAATATTGTTGAAAATCAAAATTGATTATGATAAATTTATCTTCCAATACATTTTTTCATTAAATGCATATTTTAAAAGTTGTAGAGCTTCAAATATATATTCCTATCAACATACACAGAAAGATGCCACAGCTATCAAATACTCTTGATTCCATCAAACAAGCATGGACTTGCAAGGGGTGCTGGTGTGTTAGCATCCCAACCCCCATCCAGCTGGAGCAAGACTTTAAAAAAAAATAATTCTTATTTTAGAATCTATGGAGAGTATGGAGAAATAGGTATATATACCTAAAGACTAAAATTAGACTGTATAATAGTTTGGTAGTGAAACTTGAACCCTTTGTAAACAAGAGAACAGGAAACTAGATGCATATGCAGTATCTTTGGCATTGGGTGGTTCAACTTTGTAAGTAATGATGAGGTTAGGCAAAGGAGTTGGCAACCTCCTTTTAGCAGCATATTGTGCAGAGAGAGAGAGTCCTTTGGTTTGGCCATGTTGCCTGTATGGATAATTATAGATTAGTGAATAGGGTTATGAATAGTGTGGCTAAAGGCCTCAGAATGAGGAAGAGACCCAGAATGCAGTGGGCAGACAATGACAAACAGGACTTTGTTAGAATTGATGTGCAGTGGCCAAATGCAGCAGATGTAAGCTTGGAGAACTAAATTGCATGGTCTGGTTGGACCTCCATAGTCCATGGCTGTTTGTGGATGAGGATGATGAATTCTTATTTCACACAGGTTCCACGGGATTTGAGGGAAAACTATTTTAAGCAATAATTAATAACTGTCAACAGAATTAGTATTGAATTCTTGCAAAAATCTAATATAGCTGCATCCTTGGAAAAAAAGTGCCAGCCTGCCACTGCCATCAAATAACATTATTGAAAATCTGATCATGTTCCCATGTTCCAATCTTGACCCCATGTTATCAGATATGAAACATAAATAAATAAATACCCCCTCAAGCAGCTGCTTGCCACAGAGGTCTGACAGGAGCCTGTCAGTTTATATGCCATAGTAGAAGGTCTGTGAGGATGGCAGGACCTCAGCAGAAAAACGATACATACATCCATGCCTTACCTAGGATTCGAACCCAGGCCCCTCAGATCTGTAGCCAAGTGCGCTAACCACTCGGCCATGGTATGGCTAAGTATATAAAAACACCAATCTTATACCACCTTCCTCTTAGTATAATATTATTATCAGCTTAACCTCTACCATATGAGTCTTGATATTAGCACCATGTCGCACAATGCAAATTTTATTGGACATCTAAAAAATAGCATATCTGACATGATCTAAAAAACGGTTTTGTCATCTCCTAAAAAATAGCATATCTGATGTGATTTATTATTTATAACATTTTATGACTGTGTGTGCATATGTGTATATCTATATACAGTGGTGAAAGTAGGCCGGTACTCTGTACTGGAAAGAAATTATTTGCTGGTACGACATACCAGCAAGACACTTTTTAGTAGTGGCTCCATTAATGATTTCCTTTTCACCTTAATGCTTTTTCAACCGAGAATAAATTTTTTTTTAAAACGTACCATTCCTTTTAAGAAAAACTCGTCAGTTTTTAATTACATTACTACAGTTTTAACCCTTTAGATACCAAGCTATTTAGAAACTGAATACTTGAGATTCCATTTCTGACAACAGGGAGTGCCAAGGGGAAGTGCTAGAAATTGGAAGTAGTGCTTTCTCTTGTTGAACGATAAGCAAGGAAATCGGGAATAGACAGCAGAATAGACAGACAAAGGCGACTGGGAAAATGGGATGGTAAATCAAAGAAAGGATATGAACTTGCTTAAACGTTGAAATCCGTTGCAAAGCAGCATGTACTTGTGATTTTAAAATTTTTGTTTCCAAATATATATACATTTTTTTTTATATTCTGCTGAATTGAAAATTCTAAACATTTCTGGGAATAATGGAAGGCAGTTTAATGGGAGCAATGGGGGCACATTCTTCCCCAAATTTAAGCAATAAGTTTAAAGGGGGGATTTTTTTAATGTAAAATCATGGGAAAAAGATTATTAAAAATTAGTTTTATCAATTAATCACCTTCCATTACATTATTAGAGTAATCAAAATAGAAAAACTAATGCATGTTCTTAATTTTATTGTCCCACAAAAGTTGGCACATCATTTTTTTTTTAAATATAATTTTCATTTAACATATCTCCCTTAATTTTAAGGCAGGAAATATTTGCTATGAATTTTAAATATTAAGTTGTCCTTCCTAGCCATTTCAAAAATTGGTGGTCTGTTTCGTCATCTAAACATCTGCGAATTCTAAACAGACTTGCATTCAGGGTATACACACACACAATAATAGAATATGTCCACTCCTAAACTCTATGATTGAAATTATTTGGAAGATTTAAAAAAAAAAGAATTTTGGCATATATTTAATTTTTTCATTTGTATCTAATTATAAACTTTAACAAAAGAAAGTAAATATATTTATTTACTCTAGATAAGTTTATTTGAATGTTAAATAAAAGGTATTATACCTGTATCGAATTTTTACTTTATTCCTCTTGCATTGCTCCTCATAAGGTTAGCTTTAGGCCCTTCAAAAAATATTTTCTGCCCCAGTCTTGTCGCCAATATACTACTGGGGAAAACAATTTTTTTTTCAGTGCAGTTAATTTGTTTATAGAGTTCGAAGAGAAAGCTTCAGATTGCTGTAAATTTTCTCTTTGTAAGTAACAATATTCCAATTTTTTTTTGTTTGATGTTAAATATTAATAATGAATGCTTTTGAAAAATCTCTGACTCTTAATATGTACCTGTAGTCTGAGATTTTTGATATTCAAAAAAGACTCAAGGCAATTGCAATGATGAATCCTTCTCATATTTCATCAGTAGTTTGTATTGAACTACCAGTTTCAACTTTTATAACCACTATCATTTTCACTGAATTCAGCATATTTGTTAGTATTGACTTGCAGCATGTCAACATTGTCATTTGTAAAAAAGAAGTTTAAAATAATGGATAGCTAATGATAAAGAAGATAAAATAAATAATAATAAATACCCCCTCAAGCAGCTGCTTGCCACAGAGGTCTGACAGGAGCCTGTCAGTTTATATGCCAAAGTAGAAGATCTGAGAGGATGGCAGGACCTCAGCAGAAAATAACACGAACATCCATGCCTTACCCGGGGCTCGAACCCAGGTCCCGTAGATCAGTAGCCAAGCACGCTAACCACTCGGCCACGGGACGGCTAATGATAAAGAAGATAGTTCAAGAATAAGACCCACAGAAGATTCAAAATGATTAACAGAAACTGCATTGTTGATAACTGGCATTTGTCAAATTTATTGAGCTTGACATCATCCTTGTGATCAAGTGGTTTACATGCTTCACTTCAAGTTTGTGGGACCTGGATTCAAGATCCTATAGGTATGGCTATTTTCTTTCTGCTGAGATCTCGCCTTCATAATAGGTCATCTGATGTCTTGAATCGACAGGCTCATATCAGATCAGTGATAAACAGCTGTTTGAGAGGTGTAAAAAAATTATCAACTAAGAATTTAATTTTCTAATTCTTTTTCATCATTTGCATCCTTTGAAATTTAAACTTCAGTATCAGAATTTATAGTATCTGTATACATACTAGATACATTGAACAGTGTCAGATCCCCAAATATCAGAATCATTACAATAAAAAGAAATTATGATTATCAACTTATGATAAAGATGTTTTTCCTTAGAAACATTGATAAAATTATCAACTTTTTAATTACACCAAACAATAAATTTGATATAAAAATAATGCTATAGCATGATTTGGGTTCTGCTTTAATGAACAATGCTGTAGAACTGAATGAAAAAGCCCAGCAGTTTCGCATTATACAAAAGCAAGGTTACTTGGAACCTTTTATCAGAGTGGATTAAGATTAGGAGAGAACAGAAAGAATTCTGCCAGGTCCACTAGAAGAGTGGTGTAGTTTACAGTTAGCAGCTACCTCAAGAGGGAAAGGAGTGAAGTGTGAGAGATGAGGAGAGTTTAGGATGCAATGGTCTTCTGCATATTGGGCTGCAATGGTATCCAAGCATTCTTGCACAGCCAACCTAATAGTTGCCCTTTTCACTCTGTGGTATTAGCGTTATTGAATCGCTAAACATTTCTCATTAAGGTGAAGACAAGGTCTGAATTGAGGTCATATTATTAAAGATATATGATTGAGGTCATATATTTAAGTTATCCTCTAATTAACACTATGAACATTTCTATTATGTCTCATGTAGGTGCTATTCAGGCAATCTAGCCACAAGCAGCGTTCTATTTGCCATATAGATGGAAAGCATGTCTTCAAGTATGCTAGTGATAAATAATGAAATAATAAACTCGACGTATTCAATAACTACTAATAAATCAGCACTTTGAAGTCGATTCGAATTTTAGAGGAAAAATTGTCTTTAGCCAGGTGGAATAAGAACCCATGACCTTCTGATAACATGTCAGGTGCTCTGGACCATCAGTGGTCCAGAGCACCAGATAGTGGATGATTTTACATTACTGATTTTCAAACAAAAGATATTAATGTGATTCACAGTCTCTGGGATAAACAAAAATTACTTTATGTTATCATACAATTTAAGAGTAGAACCATTAAAAGTAAGTGGATTGCTTGAAAAAAAAAACTAGAATTAACAGTAGTGAGGTTTTTCATGATAGTTCAAATAATTTAAATACATTAACGAAAATTTGACAAGGTGAAAGAAATTTATTGGAGAGCTAAAGTTTATGCTAAACAGCATAACTATAAATGTGTATGGTACAAGAATAACAAAATATTTGTTAAAAAAAAAGGAGATAACGATAAGCTGATTAGGATTTATATGTTTGATATTATTGAGGATTTAACTAAAGATTAATTTTTGCCATTTTTAAATTGTGGTTTTTTCCATTTATAAATAATTATGGAGGTTATTGAACTAATAGATAATGAATTAGATTTGAATGGTTCTGATACTACACAAATGTTTACTCGTAATTTTTTTACAAGGCAAAAATGATAATTAATTAGGCATATTCTATATTAATGTGAAATCTGTGAAAAATAATTGGGACCTCTTTACTGTTTATATCGTTCGATAATCAATTATTTGAATGTTATTATTCTAGTAGAGAATAAAACTTAACAGTATGGAAAATTTACTTATTTAGCTGATTTTGATAAAATCACTATTGATGTTAATATTTCAGGTGGCAGAGGTCTTATAATTTTCTATAGACACAAGCTGAATGTTTCTAAACTAAATATTTTGATTTCATCTAACAGATTGAAATTAATGGTTTTTTTATTAAACTTGATTGCTCTATACAGATCACCAAGTACAAAGGTTAAAGAATTTCTATCAAATTTGAAAAACTGGTTTGACTTGAATTTAAAGCTAAATGATATTTTCTTGCTTGGTGATTTTAATATTGATACTTCAAATATAGACAAATGTGGCAGTGACCAATACTTGAATCTGTTATTGGAGTATGGTGTGGAATAGAAGTGATCAGGTTTTACTAGAGAAGTCTTTATGCTAATGTTGGAACAATCTCAAATTGATCATGTGGTTCATAAAATTAAGAATTTTGAAGCAGATGTAAGAGTATAAATAAAAAGATTGCTGATCACTATGAAATATTAATTAGAACAAAAATAAAATCTTTAATTGATAGAGGTAGAAATCCTACAAATAAGATCAATGCTCATAGTAATAACTCTTTCTTAGGTACAATGTCAATGATAAAAATCTTTTCCAGAAAAGTAGGCTTAAATGGGATGTTATTGGAACTGAGATTAATCCGGAAGACTTGTTAAAATTGATATTAGAAATTAGGAATCAATGTTATTTCAAGGCATCTAGAGTTAAAAATTTCAAAAAGAAACCAAAAGAATGGATAACTGAAAGGATAATTAAAGCTATTGAAGAAAGTGATCTATTGTGAGTTAAATATAAGAATAATATGCAAAGTGCGATATTATATGATGAATATAAAAAAGTAAGTAACACTAAATAGTTTGATAAGGAAACAAAAATGTTTTTTTTATCGAAATAAAATCAATTTAAATAAAGATAAGAAAATTTGGTAGCTGGTAAAAGATATTATTAATGACAAAAAGAAATTATCTGTTGATATGCAAATAAAATGCCATTTTGGTAAAAATAGAGGAATGGAGTTGATAGTGGATGATTTTAACAATTGCTTTTTTAGTGTTACCAAGAATTTAATCCTGAAATATTTTTACAAAAAAATATAGTTGTCAATGAGATTATTACACCTAATTCACATATTTTTATACCTGAAGTAAATATGGATGAGGTATTACAGATTATTAGCAAATTAAAAACTAGTACTGCAGTGGGCTATGATATATTGAAAACTTCCTATATAAAAAGCAATGCGGATGGTTTATCTGAGATCCTGCAACAGTTGATTAATTTGAGTTTGAACACTAGCATTGTTCCTAACATGCTCAAAACTGCAATTGTGCATCCTATGTGTAAAAAGGGATCAAGAAATATATATAGTAATTATAGACTGATCATGATTTTATTAGTTATTAAAAAAGTTTTAGAAAAATGTATATACAAATATGTTAATAATTTTTTAAATGCAAAAATAATTACAGATAGGCAGTATGGGTTTAGGAAGAACAAAGGAACAATTGATTTATTAGATAATTTCTCACAATATATTAATACAGCACTCAATTCTGGAAAAAAGGTTTGTGCTATATTTATGGATTTAAATAAAGCATTTGATATGGTTAATCATGACATTGTTTAAAAAGTTATCATTAGTGGGAATTCATGGTTCACCAAATAAATGGTTCAAAATTTACATGTCTAATAAGGCTATCACTAGGATTGAAAATTGTGAGTGGAGATCAAATTTTAAAATCAAATGTACCACAGGTTTCAGTTTTGGGACCATTTTTATTTGCAATTTATATATATGATTTAGCAGAAATAAATTTTAAGGGTAATTTGTCTACTGAACGCAGGTATTCAGGTAGAAGAGGTAGTTAGATGTGCACAAAATGACTAGGATATAGCATATTCTTGGTTTCAGAAAACAAACTCTTGTTAAACGAAGAAAAAACAAAATATTTGATCATTCAGAGTAGGCACAAATTAAATAACTTGTGCATTAAAATGCATAACTATAACTGTAAATATAAATTAAACATTTACCAAAATGCATATCCTTGCCCATTTGTGAAAGAGGGTAATAAAATTCAATATTTGGGAATTTATATTGACCAAGATTTTAAATGGAAATCGCACATAAAATATACCTATGATAAATTAAGGTATGCATTTTGCAAAGTGTTAAAGTTGAATACTCTTATTACATTGGATGTCATAGCAATGATATATAAAGCTCTCTCTGAATCAATCATTAGGTATGGTATCAGTATATATGAATGCACAGATAAATCTGTTTTAAATAAAATTAAACGAATACAAAAAAGTACTCTAAATAATATTGTTAAATTCAATAAATATGTAATTAATGAAGATCAACAGCAATAGTTTTCATTATCTGAACATTTTACCAGTTGACTTGTTATATATTTATGTAACTATCATTATAAATTACTTCAAAAATGAACACAAGGAGAAAATTTTGCATGTGATCAATTGAAGGCGAAAGTGTGAAAATTATTTTGTTGAACCAGTTTTTCACAATGATTATGGTAAAGCCCAAAGTTTTTAATTCTCTACCGAGAGCTCTGTTATGCTTGAGCACTTATTCAGTAATTTACTCTAAAGTTTCAAAATGGTTATTCATCATCATGAACCTCAAGCAGCCATGGGCTACGAAGGTCCAACCAGACCATGCAGTTTAATTCTCCAAGCATATCTGTCCTGAACTACATCTGATGCATCCAGCCATTGCACACCAATTCTAACAAGGTCCTATTTGACATTGTCTGCCCACTGCATCCTAGGTCTCCCCCTCTCTCTGAGGCCTTTAGGCACACTGTTCATAACCCTATTCGCCAATCTATAACTATCCATATGGGCAACATGGCCAAACCAACAGAGTCTCTCTTTGCACAATATGCTGCTTAAAGGAGATTGCCGACTCCTTTGCCTAACCTCATCATTAGTTACAAAGTTAAACCACCTAATGCCCAAGATACTGCATAAGCATCTAGAATCAAAAGCATCTAGTTTCCTGTTATCTTGTTTATAAAGCGTCCAAGTTTCACTACTGAAACTAACCCTAGAAAGAACCAAATTGTTATACAGTCTAATTTTAGTCTTTAGGTGTATATGCCTATTCCTCCACACTCTCCATAGATTCTTAAAAGTCCCGGCAGCAATCCCTATACGTCTGTTAATCTCATGCCGCATATCACCAGTATTTGATACATAGCTCCCAAGATAATTAAACTGTGACACCTGCTCAAGACTGCAGCCATTCAGATTAACTGAATCACAGCCTGCCTGACCAATTTTCATCATTTTAGTTTTCTCTCTGTTTATAACCAAACCTACTCTACTACCAGTCTCATCAACAGTACAAATGAAAGAGTTCATCTCATCAACATCATTTGCCAAAAGGGCTAAATCATCAGCATAATCTAAATCAGAAATTTTCGTATCTCCAGTCCATTTAAGGCCAAAATCTTTCCCTTGCAGTGAATTTCGCATAACATAATCAATAACCAAACTAAAGACAAAAGGAGACAAAATGCACCCTTGTCGAACACCAGAGTAATGCTAAACCAATTGCTTCAAGCCTTACCAACTCTCACACACGACTCAGTGTTATTATAGAGAGCTTTCATTATGTTAACTAACTTGTCTGGTGTACCATATGATTTCACAATCAACCACAAATTATGACGATCAACAGAGTCAAAAGCCTTTTTGAAATAAACGAAGCTAGTAACCAAAGGTTTCTGAAACTCTAAACATTTCTCAAGAAAATGCCTAAGTGAAAATACTGATCCACACATCCCCTACCACTTCTGAATCCACATTGCTCATCACGCAATTGCCTGTCAACCAGATTTTTAATTATATTAAGCACAATCATGGAAGGAACTTTCCCTGGAACAGAGAGTAGGCTGATACCCCTATAGTTATCACAAGAGCTGCGATCACCGTTTTTGAAAATAGGGATAACAATAGCTCTGGTAAAATCCTTAGAAACCGTGCCTTTATCATAAAAGATATTCAAAATTTCAGTCATCCAAGTGGTAACCGAAACATTCCCAGCTCTAAGCATTTCTGTAGTAATTTCATCTACCCCTGGGGATTTATGAAGTTTAAGTTTAGAAATAGCCAAAATAACTTTAGATTGTGTTATAGGGCCAACATTAACCAATGCATCTCTCATCATTACAAACAATGGGAGTAGAACTAGCCACATTGTTTAGAACATCACTGAAATGCTCAGCCCACTAGCCATGACAGAATGCTCTCTTTTTATAACCTTACCTTGTTTATCCTTCAATCCCTCTATACCTGTTCTTTTTCCACCACACAAAACATTAACTATCTGGTACAGCTCTTGTCAGCCAAGCCATCAAGCCAAAGATTCTTATCAGCAGCTAACTGATCCTTTACACGTTTATTAAGCTCTCTGTAATCCTTTCTATTAGGGCTAATAGGGTATTGATTAAGGATATTCCTGCAGTTCTTTCTTTCTGAAATAAGCTCAAAGTAATGTTTAAAAAATCATATCCTGTATCTGCTATTGCTTTAAGGAATTGCAATATTAGTGTGAAATGATGACTTGTAAAATAGGTGATATTTTGTGCAATGCATGCTATAATTCATAATTTAATAGGTTTATTTTATAAATATTTTTAATTTTTATGATTTTTGTTGTTGTTTTTTCTGTTTTTAATTATGTGCTTATTTTTAATTATACATGTCTTATTCTTTAATTAACCTGTTATGTGACTGAAAGAAATCCTGCTGACAAGCCATAAGGCTTAGTGGGGTAATCTATGTACATGTATAACCATACTAAGGCATAAATAAAGTTATTATTATTATAGTGAGCTGAGATTAGCCCTGACATTAATATAAGGTATTTTGCAGTTGAAACTTGAAAAATTTTGAATTACAATTAAAGGAGTTTTTTTTTTAAACTGATTTTCATTTACAAATGCAGGAATACAATGCACTTGACCCACAAAGCTATATAACTTATTTGCAGTAAACTGAATAAATTCCATATGTCATTCAGGCATGATAAAGGTTTACATCATAAATAGTTCACAAAATATCATATAATATTCTTACAGTTTAGTTTTGAGTTTGCTCTATCTATATTTAATATATATCTTGGGATTCCATTAAATACAAGTGGTACTTGATATTCCAATGTACATCATCTATAATTGTTTTAAAAAAATAGGTATATTAGGTAATACTCTTGGTTTTCATGTCTTGTATTTTTATTGTGGTGAATTTTTGTTTTATGTGTATTGTCAAAACTTTATTAAGTTATATATAAATTACTGTAGGATAAAAGGTTAAAAAATTTCAATCTGTTGTTTTATAATTTTTTGTAAATGTAAAGGAATAATATTTTTTGCTATTATAGATTGTAGTTTTTTAATTTTATATTAGTTAAATTTGTTCTTCTGTGTACAGTGATTCCATAATTTAAAATTGGTTCACATATTTCTTTGTAAAATAACACAGGTTTTCATATTTAGTATATATTTGGCCTAAAAAAAGACCAAGTGAAACAGGCTATACTCAAACATACAGTGCTATTTTAAATGTAAAAGAACATGAAAAAAATTGCTTGGCTGATAAGGTATTGCTGTTTATTTCCAGGGCGGCAATGGCTCAGTTAGTAGCGTACCAGGTTTGCAATCTGCAGTTCCCAGATTCGAGTCCCAGTTGGGCCCGGATTGAGATTTATATCTGCAAATCTTCCCACCCTACCCTCAGTCAGTAGGGAACAATGGATGGGCTTGGAAGAAATGGGCAGATGGGGTATTAAGCTTTGGCCCCATGTGTGGGAGAGCCATATGTTGTGCACAGTAAAGAACATGCTGGATAGCCTTGACAGGAGACTACCATCTGTCTCCTTTTTGCATAGGCATAGTTGTATGACAGTTTTTTTGCAGCAGTCTTCAGGAATATCCCACATTTGTTGATGCCTATCATACTAATAGAGTAATTTCTTAAACTTTGTTCCTAATTTATACCTTAAACCATGCTCTAAAATTTCGTACTTCAAAAATGTTTTGTCAGCAATCTTAACCCTCCTCTGTACATTTATTCCTGTGAAAATCTCATTTAGTATCCATGTTTTGTTTTTACTTCTTTTTTGATGCTATATGTAAAAAAAATATTAGAAAAATGTTCAGTCTGGCATGAGTGATTTCCATTCATGTTGGCTTTCCAAAGTTAAATATCTTTATATTTGTATTGTTTTTGACATTGCTAATTGTTTTTGTGAATATTATCTGTGGTTTTTGTTATATTATGTGTAGTTTTGGGGAAGTTCTTTTGTTAATTGTCCTTTGTAGTAGTGTATTGATATTTAGAAAGAAATATTTCATTTGTGTGGATGTAGAGAAAATAAATTAAAAGATTGAATGTAAAAAGATTCAAAAGTATTCTAAGTTAATGTATTAAAGTAAAATGTGTGGAATTATATTGGTTTTCTCCAGAATTTATATAATTCTAGAATCCTACTAGCTAATCTATATAATTAACTAGTAGGGGTTGTTTCATTCCCTTTGGATGGGGTTGGGGTGGCTCAGTCGGTAGCGCACCAGACTCATAATCTGTAATTCCCAGGTTAGAATCCCAGCTGGGTCAGTGTTGAGATTTACCTCTGCAAAATTCCCCACCCTGCCCACGATCAGTAGGGGACACCGATGGGCTTGGAAAGGCAGCTGTCTGTCGGATGGGACTTTAAGCCGTGGCCCTGTATACGGGAGAGCCATACTCTCTGCACATTAAAGAATATGCTGGATGGCCTTGATGGGCCCACCTGGAACATCTGTTTCCCAACAGCTGTTCCAGTGGGTCCCCTCCCCCAACCTTCTCTGAACCTTTGGGGTTCATGTGACTTGGCCATTTATATTTAGCCCATGGTGTGCAAAAAAGTGCCACTCAGAGGTGAAACAAACCCAATTCTCTTTGGATTCTGAGATTCCTCCCTGGGTACTGTATATGGTGGTGCACTCTTGCATCAGCTTATGGATTTAGGGACTTTCTGTGTACCAAAACATGTATTGTGGCTATGTTGATTGCTAATGAAGGACAAAAACTTCTTTGTTACTGCGAGTAAAAATATTTCGCTAATATCAATTTGTGTGTCATGCTTCCTAAATAGTGTGGCTTCTCTTAAGATGCAAAAAACAAGAACTTCTTTATTTTTAAATAGCATAAATGCACCAGGAGATTGGTTCCAAAACTGAGCAGGGAAATTTTATACTTTATTGGCTATGGAAGATCAGTGGTATTCAGAAGGGGTGGGCAGCTGCCCACGCTGAAAATTTGCAGAATGGACATAGAGTATATTTACCCACACATGAATTTTGGATTTGATTTTAACCTTGCAAATGATATCTACAGAAAAACGATTTCTGTATTTTATTTTAGCTCCAATTGAAGGTCACACAAATTTCAGGACTTTTCGATCAAATTGTATCTTTAAAATTGGGAAATAAACTGATTTATTGCTATCCTGATGTTAAGGATAATGAAAGTTCTCTATAATAACACTGAGTCATGTGCGAGAGTTGGTAAGGCTTGTAGCAATTGGTTTAGCATTATTCTGGTGTTTGACAAGGGTGCATTTTGTCTCCTTTTCTCTTTAGTTTGGTTATTGATTATGTTATGCGAAATTCACTTCAAGGGAAAGATTTTGGCCTTAAATGGACTGGAGATACGAAAATTTCTGATTTAGATTATGCTGATGATTTAGCCCTTTTGGCAAATGATGTTGATGAGATGAACTCTTTCATTCGAACTGTTGATGAAACTGGTAGTAGAGTAGGTTTGGTTATAAACAGAGAGAAAACTAAAGTGATGAAAATTGGTCAGGCAGGCTGTGATTTAGTTAATCTGAATGGTTGCAGTCTTGAGCAGGTGTCACAGTTTAATTATCTTGGGAGCTATGTAACAGATAATGGTGATGTGCGGCATGAGGTTAACAGATGAATAGGGATTGCTGCCGGGACTTTTAAGAATCTATGGAGAGTGTGGAAAAATAGGCGTATACACCTAAAGACTAAAATTAGACTGTATAATAGTTTGGCTCTTTCTAGGGTTAGTTATGGTAGTGAAACTTGGACACTTTGTAAACAAGATAACAGGAAACTAGATGCTTTTGATTCCAGATGCTTATTCAGTATCTTGGGCATTAGGTGGTTCAACTTTGTAACTAATGAGGCAAAGGAGTTTGCAAACTCCTTTAAGCAGCATATTGTGCAGAGAGAGACTCCATTGGTTTGGCCATGTTGCCCGTATGAATAATTATAGATTGGCGAATAGGGTTATGAATATGCATCCTAGGTCTCCCCTTCTTTCTGAGGCCTAAAGGCCTCAGAAAGAGGGGGAGACCTAGGATGCAGTGGGCAGACAATGTCAAATAGGACCTTGTTAGAATTGGTGTGCAGTGGTCAGATGCAGTAGATGTAGCTCAGGACAGACTTGCTTGGAGAACTAAATTGCACTGTCTGGTTGGACCTCTGTAGCCCATGGCTGCTTGAGGATGATGATGATGTTAAGGTTAACAAATATGATATGGTAATAGCTGATTTCTAGAGTGATCATGATATCCAAATTGGGTTGGGAACCCCTTGGTTGGAAACTCTGACTTTGCAAGCATAACATCTTTATATTTGGCTCCACCCTGCAATTTTGGACCTGTACACCACTGGAGAGGCCTATTCAAGCATAGTTTCATTCTTGCTATGTGCATAATCAAATATATATATTCTGTTAACAGACTAAAGAGGATTACAGAAATAAGCAGAGTGTTTTGCCTTTGTGCTATTTCTAAGAATGTATAACCTTTTATCCCTCTGCTAAAATTTGAAATCTTATGGTTGAGGAGAAAGTTGCATGTAAAGATAATAAGCTTCTGTACCAATCCCGTGTGATGATGCATAGAACCGGCCAGGCCTAGCACCTAATGTCCGACCCTGCCTTCTCGTGGTGCAGACCGTTAGTAATTTTCAAAAGAGATACTCTCTTGTGGAAGTGAACGGAAGGGGAGGGCTGCCAGATTAGTGTGGCCTACTGATCTGGACAACTATGGCTACTTTTCTTTTTTTTCTACCTTGCTGAGGAGTGGTCAACCACACAGGGTCCTGACCATATAAACCCACTGGACTGGACAGATATATGGCTCTGAGCTTAATTATGGATCCTGATTTTGCTGCACTGGTGGGCTTCTGTGGAGGGAAAATCTTCCGCTGTGTTTTCTGTTTGTTTGTGGGTTGACAGCCCCAAGTGAATAGATTCACAGGATATGTTTATCAGCTGGTGGATAATCCTGAGCAGAAGTCATCACAGGCACCTGAACTCTTTGCTTCTATTGGCATCGTCAAATTCTACATTGGAGGAAGTCTTCCAGTGTAGATGGCTTCAGCTTTTAGTAGTGGGGGAACGGGTCTTTGCCCCATGTCTGCGATTAGGGGGCTGTTTGATATTGTCGGCATTCCCTTTCTCAATAAACATAGTTTCTTTAAACATCCCACTAACCATTTTCTCTCCATAGGTAGTTGGAATGTGAGGACTCTGCACAGAGCTTTTTCTCTTGATGTCCTCACACAAGAATTCCACCGTTATAATTTAGATATTCTCGGCTTGCAAGAGACCAGATGGACAGATAAAGGTCAGATTCTTAAAAATAATCTTAAATTTCTTTTTTCAGGGAGGGATGACAATAAGCATCACCAAGGCGTGGGTCTGCTTCTCAGCAGACACGCTAGTGATGCTCTTCTAGGATATGAGTGCATTAATGAAAGGTTTCTTACATCAAAATTTCAGACAAGCGTTAAAGACTTGAATGTTATCTGCTGTTATGCCCCCACTGAGGATGCCGATGAGGATGAGAAGGATAGGTTTTATGAACAACTTCAGGATATTTTGAATTCTGTCAAGAAAGGAGATATTACCCTTGTTCTTGGTGACTTCAATGCCAAAGTTGGTACTGACTCTGACCTTTGGGCAGGAGTAATAGGTCCTTTTGGTATTGGTAGCTGCAATGGCAATGGGCAACGTCTCCTACAGGTAAGTAAACTCAATGGATTCAGAATAACTAACACTTATTACAAACACCGCGACATACATAAGTACACATGGGTTTCACCCGATGGGCTGCATAAGAATATGATTGATTACATATTAATTAACAGCAAATGGGTTGGTTCTGTTAGGAATACCAGGGCATATAGGGGAGCTGAAATTGGATCTGATCATTACCTTGTTAAAAGTGTATTGCAACTTAAACTTAAAAAGTGTTGTGCTAGGGTTAAAAAATTTAGTTTTAATACTGAAGCTCTGAAAGATCTAGTTATAGCCAAAGCTTACCGTGATAGGTTACTTAGTCATTATGACAGTCATGGTTTGCTTACTACTGAAGTTGAGGAAGAATGGGATCATTTTAAACAGGCTTTTTTGGACACTAACAATACTCTTTTAGGAAAAAAGGAGCAGAAGAGGCAGAATTATCTGAGTGATAAGCTCTTGAGCTTATTTCGGAAAGAAAGAACTGCAGTAATATCCTTAATCAATACCCTACTAGTCCTAATAGAAAGCATTACAGAGAACTTAATAAACATGTAAAAGATCAGTTAGCTGCTGATAAGAATCTTTGGCTTGATGGTTTGGCTAGCAAAGCCGAGGAAGCAGTTAGACAGCACAACAGCAGAGAGCTGTACCAGATAGTTAATGTTTTGTGTGGTAGAAAACGGACAGGTATACAAGGATTGAAGGATAAACAAGGTAAGGTTATAGAAGGTGAGGATTCTGTCATGGCTAGGTGGGCTGAGCATTTCAGTGATGTTCTAAACAATGTAGTTAGTTCTACTCCCATTGTTTGCAGTGATGATAGATGCATTGGTGGCTTTAATGTTGGCCCTATAACACAATCTGAAGTTATTTTGACTGTTTCTAAACTTAAACTACATAAATCCCCAGGGGTAGATGAAATTACTACCGAAATGCTTAGAGCTGGGAATGTTTCGGTTACCACTTGAATGACTGAAATTCTGAATATCTTTTATGATAAAGGCATGGTTCCTAAGGATTTTACCAGAGCTATAGTTATCACTATTTTCAAAAAAGGTGATCGCAGTTCTTGTGATAACTATAGGGGTATCAGCCTACTCTCTGTTCCAGGTAAAGTTCTTTCCATGATTGTGCTTAATAGAATTAAGAATCTGGTTGGCAGTCAATTGCGTGATGAGCAATGTGGATTCAGAAGTGGTAGGGGATGTGTGGATCAGATATTTCACTTAGGCAGATTCTTGAGAAATGTTTAGAGTTTCAGAAACCTTTGGTTGCTAGCTTTGTTGATTTCAAAAAGGCTTTCGACTCTGTTGATCGTCATAATTTGTGGTTGATTGTGAGATCATATGGTATACCTGACAAGTTAGTTAACATAATGAAAGCTCTCTATAATAACACTGAGTCTTGTGTGAGAGTTGGTAAGGCTTGTAGCGATTGGTTTAGCATTACTTATGGTGTTCGACAAGGGTGCATCTTATCTCCTTTTCTCTTTAGCTTGGTTATTCATTATGTTATGCGAAATTCACTTCAAGGGAAAGATTTTGGCCTTAAATGGACTGGAGATACGAAAATTTCTGATTTAGATTATGCTGATGATTTAGCCCTTTTGGCAAATGATGTTGATGAGATGAACTCTTTCATTCGAGCTGTTGATGAGACTGGTAGTAGAGTAGGTTTGGTTATAAACGGAGAGAAAACTAAAGTGATGAAAATTGGTCAGGCAGGCTGTGATTCAGTTAATCTGAATGGTTGCAGTCTTGAGCAGGTGTCACAGTTTAATTATCTTGGGAGCTATGTAATAGATAATGGTGATATGCGGCATGAGATTAACAGACGTATAGGAATTGCTGCCGGGACTTTTAAGAATCTATGGAGAGTGTGGAGAAATAGGCGTATACACCTAAAGACTAAAATTAGACTGTATAATAGTTTGGTTCTTTCTAGGGTTAGTTATGGTAGTGAAACTTGGACACTTTGTAAACAAGATAACAGGAAACTAGATGCTTTTGATTCCAGATGCTTACGCAGTATCTTGGGCATTAAGTGGTTCAACTTTGTAACTGATGATGAGGTTAGGCAAAGGAGTTTGCAACCTCCTTTAAGCAGCATATTGTGCAGAGAGAGACTCCGTTGGTTTGGCCATGTTGTCCGTATGAATAATTATAGATTGGCGAATAGGGTTATGAACAGTGTGCCTAAAGGCCTCAGAAAGAGGGGGAGACCTAGGATGCGGTGGGCAGACAATTTCAAATAGGACCTTGTTAGAATTGGTGTGCAGTGGCCAGATGCAGTAGATGTAACTCAGGATAGACTTGCTTGGAGAACTAAATTGCACGGTCTGGTTGGACCTCCGTAGCCCATGGCTGCTTGAGGATGATGATGATGTTGCATATATTTTGTAGGAATGTTTTTGTTAAAAGACCATGAAGGTGGAGGAGAAAAAACACATTTACATTTTTTAGCTAGATTTTTTCCACCCTAGAACACACCATTAGATAGTCTTAATTGTTGATCTGCAAAAAAATTATGGAATGATCTATTTTATTCTGGTTTAATCCAGTTTCTTCTTGTCTAACCCTTATTTTTTTCTGGATCAAATCTGATTACTAGAGAGATAATGATTTAAATTTTTAGGAAAAGTAATTGCATTTCTTATAGAGACACCAGTTTAATTTCTATTCCTGTTAAAGTTATTTTCATAATTGTTTTCAAGAAAATAAAAGTTTTAATAATATTTTTGGTATGAATGGTGTTAATCTAAAAGTAGTAGGGGTTGTTTAGTTTAATTTAATTTTATTTTGTTTAAATTTTAGATATTTTTTGTACATTGACAGATTTTTGAAAACGTTTAGAATTTTAAAATCCTACTTGCTAGCATTGTGGTAGATTTCAAGAAGGTTTCAACATTAGTTTGTGGTTTATTGGTTATTTGTTGGTGATTTTGTGGCTTGTTTATGGATACTGAAAAATTAATTAACATAATTATGATTCTCTAATAACTCCGAATCATATATGAGCATTGATAGAGACTACAGCAATTAGTTCAGCATTATTACTGGAATATACCAAGTTGGATTTTTTTCAATCGCATTTAGATAGTAGGTTGTCCACAAATTTGAAAACATCCTACTTAGGATATGCTGACAATTTGTCTCTCTTAACAAATGATGTTCTGGAGATGAGTCAGAATCTCTTTTCAAATTTTAGAAATATTCTAGATGAAATATGGTCATCTTGTCCATTGAGCTTGTTCATTAGTGCTGTTGATGAGACTGGAGTTAGCTTCTGGTCAGGTGACTGACCAGACAGTTGTTCCATATATTTCAAATGCTAGGTCCAAAGCAATGTGTTATATATCAAATGAAAACTTGTGATGTGGGGAGTGGTTGAGATGGGAGGAATGATTGAGCATAGATGTGAAGATTGACTCCTCATATTTTCTTCTTTAAAAAAAGGAAAAATGTGAAAATTGTTCTTCTGTTACATCTTCTGAATGTGAGAGCCCACAGTTATGAGTTAGATATCAAATAAATGCTTCTAATGTGAGGACTGCTGTAGCCTGATTTGAGTTTTGCCTTCCACCTTTCTTCCCCCCAAAACGGGGTTAGAAATTTCATGGGGGGTCAACTCCCAATGAGTTATATCTCAAATTAAAGCATGTGGTATCTAAATTGTCATTAATTTTTGTAAAAATTTTGAGAAATATAAGACAGAAGAATCCTAGAAGCTCATCATCCTCAAGCAGCCATGGGCTATGGAGGTCCAACCAGAGACCGTGCAATTTAGTTCTCCAAGCAAGTCTGTCCTGAGCTACATCTGCTGCATCTGTCCACTGCACACCAATTCTAATAAGGTCGTGTTTGACATTGTCAGCCCACCACATCCTTGGTCTCCCCCTCTTTCTGAAGCCTTCAGGCACACTGTTCATAACCCTATTTGCCAATCTATAATTATCCATACGGGCAACATGGCCAAACCAACAGAGTCTCTCTCTACACAATATGCTGCTTAAAGGAGGTTGCCGACTCCTTTGCCTAACCTCATCATCCTAGAAGCTACTCCTAGCTTTTACAGGGCTTCTCATACAAGGACATATCCTACTAAGACTGATGTCACTGCTGACCACTGCCCTCAGTAAGGGCTAACACAATATGAAAAATTAGTCTTGCTGGAACAGTAGCTAGCTCTCTAACCACTGTGTCAGTTAAGGCTTAATGGTTAGTGTTCATGGGCTACCTCAAATCATGTCCCTTCCCCTCCAAAAAAAGTGGGGCAATCTTTGATTTGTATGTTGTGGAAGCTTCTGAAGATAAATGTTTTTAGTTACAAAGGAAAAAAAATATAAATTTAAAAATAAAGTGTTTTTCATGTGCATTCTAAAAAGCAAACTTAAAGTACATCAATGTCAAAATCACTTGCTGAATTTGTATCCTTTTCAAAAGAAGATGATGTACTGGCAATTTTTGTTTTGCAGGTAAATCAGCACCCTATCTTCCTTTGAAGTGGATGTGAATTCAGTGAGTGATTTCATCATTTGTAACTTTAGTTTTAATTTTTACTTTTTAGAGTGCATATAAGAATAAAAATACAAATTTGAAAAAACTTGAATGACTGCTTTGGAGCAAATTTTCAATTTAATTGCCTTGAGAGTTGAGTGACATACAGGATTACAGGGTAAAAGTTATGTGACAAATATAAGGAATAGCAGATTTACTTGGCATTGCTCGGGTCTGAAACTTTCTAAAATGTAGAGTAGATGGCACTCTCCACATTGCAAGCTTTCATTTGACTCAATCTCCTCTCCCTTCGGGGTGGGGGTCTCTCAGTCGGTAGTGCACCAGACACATAATCTGTAGTTACCAGGTTCGAGTCCCAACTGGATCAGCGTTGAGATTTATCTCCACAAAACTCCCCGCCTTGCCCACAATCAGTAGGGGACTCCAATGGACTTGGATAGCCTACCATCCATCAGATGGAACATTAAGCTGTAATGCTGTGTGTAGGAGAGCCATACTCTGTGCATGTTAAAGAACACACTAGATGACCTTGATGGGAGACTGTCATCTGTCTTCCAACAGCTGTTCCAATGGGTCCCCTCCTCCAACCATCTCTGAGCCCTCGGGGTCCTTGGGACCTGGCCATTTAACCCATTGTGTGCAAAAAAGTGTTGCTCAGAGGTAAAACAACCCATCTCCAGTTAAAATTTTCTCCCTCTCTTTTAGGGGAGAAAAGAAATGGACATAGTTCAGGGTATCTATTATCCTACCCATGTGAGAAGTTTCTAATCCAAAAACTGGAATTTCCTCACTCAGATAATTGAACATTTTGAATCGCTTCATACCCACCAGAGTTCTTTGGATATAATTTGCCAGGCATATGTAACTTTATAGCAAAAGAAAATTAACTATGGTCTGAGGTGCATAAAAAATGCAAAGGTATAAAAAAATTATTATTTAACAAAATTGTTGCTTAATATTTAAAACATTTATTATTTGTATATACTTTTATTAACTTTTGTATGTTTTTGAAATTAAGTTAATGATTTTAACTTCCTATATGAATTTAAACATAGGTGACAATCACAGCGTTACCTGGGTAACATTTTAACGTCATTTTGAATCTCATGTTATGCCGTGCTTAATTAGAAGACTTCAATATCCATGGACGCTTATGCTATTGACCCAGCAAACTGAACAATGAGTTTATCATGTGAAATCAGAAAGAGATTAGTTTGATGTATTCATTATTTCAAATTTAATGGTGGCAACAATTACTTTCCAATGTTAATGTTTAATCACGAGAAATCAGATATTAATTTAGTTTAAATATAGGTGATAATCGCAGTGTTACCTGGGTGACATTTAACATCAATATATCAATAAATATTTTGTGGAAAAAATTTCTAAATGTCCCGTATGTCTGCAAAATTTTTTCCACAAAATATTTATTCGTTTGATTTATTCCTTTTTTCAAATTTATTAATGGCAACAGTTATTTTGAATAACTTTAACAACCCACCATCTCAATTCATCAAACCAACCCATCCCAATTTTAGTTGGCCCCAGCAAGTTCCACATAACTTATATTCTACCCCTGGCTCAAGGGAACGTTCATGCAAAGTTTGGTGTCTCTAGCTCTTCTGGGGACCGAGTGCATAAGCGGGCAAACACACAAACTTCTTTATATTAACATAGGTGACAATCACAGCATTACCTGGGTGACATTTTAACGTCAATATATCAATAAATTTTTTCCACAAAATATTTACTTCTTTATATATTAGATACATGGTAAATGGAAGTATCAGAAATAAGTGAATGTCCCTGAAGGCAAAGTTCAGATTTATAATTGTTTGATTATTTCTAGAGTTATATGGTGAAATCATTTTTAAACAAGATAACTGTTGACTTGATACAAAAAAGTATCAAGTATACACAAAAAAGTATCAAGTATACAAGTCAAGTTCACAACCAAAATGGTGTGTGAACATCTAGAGCAAAAAAGCTCTAGATGTTCACACACCATTTTGGTTTGACTATATAAACATGCATGTTAAATAAAGGTGTCATTCCAGAAGCATCTTTTGTAGGGAGTGTTAATTAGGTCATTTTCATATAGCAAGATGGATTTGTCTTTGTTAAATACTTCAGGAGGAGGATAAAGGTGCAAATGAAATGGCTAGCAGTGTTAACTAGGGATCATATTGGAAATGGCCTTTAATGACATAATGCATTTTCATTTGCCCAAAGTATAGACATTTTGAGAACAAAGTTACACAGTCTTGTGCTGTGACAGGTTTTCCAGATGGACCTTAGTAGGATGCAGTTGTTTGATTCTACACATACAAAATTCTCAAATAATTGAAGGCTATGAAAGTTTCACTTTACTGTGCAACTTTGTCCTCAAATTGTGTATATTTTGAGTATACCAAAGTTCATTATGATTTGGTATTCATGGTATAATGTAATCTCTGCAAAGAATGTATACGTTCCTTTACTGCACCGTCCAAATACAAAACATATTCTTCTAGTGGTTTCTGCAGCAGTGTTACCTACAGCAGTTAAACTTGTAAACATTTTTTTTCAACTCATTATTTCAACATCTGATGAGTTTTAATGACACTTCCATTTCAATAGTTTATTGGGTTTGCTACTTGAATGATATTACTATGTAAATAAGATACATAATTTTAAGATTCGGGCAGTTGTTCTGACATGGTAGGTAATGCCTTCTATCAGCTATTTCTTTAACTACATGCTGATTATTTAATATGACACATAAACTGCAAGAACTTTTGTGGTTACCTGATATTAAACACAATCGTGCAAAGAACTTTATCTGGAACAGAAAGTAGGTTGATACCCCCTATAGTTATTACAAGAACTGCAGTCATCTTTTTTAAAAATAAGGGTAATGATGATAATAAAAATACCCCCCTCAAGCAGCTGCTTGCCACAGAGGTCTGACAGGAGCCTGTCAGTTTATACGCTATAGTAGAAGGTCTCGGAGGATGGTGGAACCTCAGTAGAAAAATGACACATCCATGCCTTACCCGGGGCTCAAACCCAGGTCCCTTAAATCAGTAGCCAAGCACGCAAACCATTCGGCCATGGTATGACTAGGGTAATGATAGCTCTGGTAAAATCCTTAGGAACAATACCTTTATTATAAAAGATATTCAGAATTTCAGTCAGCCATGTGGTGACAGAAATATTCTCAGTGTATCAGTAGTAATTTCATCTACTTCTGGGGATTTATGTAGTTTAAGTTTAGAAACAGCCAAAATAACTTCAGATTGTGTTACAGGGCCAACATTAAAGCCACCAATGCATCTATCATCATTGCAAACAATGGGAGTAGAACTAACGCATTGTTTAGAACATCTCTGAAATGCTCAGCCTACCCATAGCCATGACAGAATCCTCACCTTCAATAACTTTACTTTGTTTATCCTTCAATACCTGTATACCTGTCCATTTTTCCTAGTCAAAATAAAAAATTGTTACATTTATTACTTATGAATGTTTTTAATATTAATATGATGAAAATAAATGCTTAAAAAATTTACTCTTTAAGCAGCTGCCTTACCACAGAGGTCCATTAATAGTTTTGTTAATATAATTTGCCATAGAGAAGGTTTGTAATGCAAGAAAAGCGAGAAAGACCTCAGTAGAAAGACAACTTCAGAAAAGAAATATCCTTGCCTGAGGCTCATCAGTTAAAATATATATATTTTACTGAATAACACCTTTTACTGTTTTGTCTAATATAAAAAAATAGCAAGTGTCTAAATTTGAGACTCTCTGGCTTGAGGTGCAGGCGAAATGGCCCTTTGGGGTCCCTCTCTGAAAAGCCCTACATATTTTTTGTAGGAAAAGCAGAAAAATTATGTGTGTGGTAGCATTTAAGAGTAATTTCTTTATTAGCATTTTATGGTTGTTCAATTATATAAGGGATGATGCACTAATTAATTCTCCCAAGACAGTGAACAAAAGTTTTCATCCTCAGATATTTGGAAATTTAAATTGTGTCATATTTCTGACTTTTCATCTTTTCAACAAAAAAACTTTGCTGTAAATGCTCTTTGAACAATCTGGAGTTAGATATAGAATATTTACTAGTGTGATTGCATATGACACACACCATATTTAAATTCTCATTTGTTGCTTATCTGTATATTACTATAAGTTTGCAGGTAATTATTGTGTAGATGTTTGCATATCATTCAATCATATCTCACTAACACTGCTCTGTTATACTAAGTTTTGTGGATTATTAATATATATACTTTTGTCATATTTATTTCATGTTCTGAAAACTTTGAAAATCAGCATGAACTAGACATTGTAGTATAAAAAAATTTTATTTCCAGACACCCCTTTCCTAGAAGTCCATTTCCACAGAAAAATATTCAATGAGGAGTTTATTTACCATAGTTAATGGGTATAAATCTTAAATTGTCTATATTCTTTTCTACAGTGAAATGCTCATTTTATGAATTTAAGTAACTCTTTGCATACTTTATTTATGCATCTTGCACACACCACAGTTTTCAGTACACTAGTATAAACCACTGTATTCATTCAAAGCACAGTGCTAAACATTCCTTGCAATTGAAACTGTAATTAGAAAATTAAATTCTGTAGTCTTTTTGCTTACTCACGAGTAGTTACAATTTTCAGCAGTCTGAATGACTTATCTGCAGTGCTCTTTAACACATAAAGATATACAGATTCTCTGAAAAGACAATAAATTTGTGGATGTAATTTATTATTGTAGCATTAAAATTTGTGAGTTTTTGAACATAATGTTTTTAATGATGTATTGCACACATTTTCTGACCTTGGAATTTGGTGAAATTTGAGAATTACCAGATTTTTGGAACTTTAACTCTGCATGCTGTATGTGAGAGATTTCTGATGGGATATTTTCTATGGTTAAAGAGTTACTTATTTTATAAGTAACACACTTTTTCGCACATATCAGATGGTATGCTTTATTTTTCGGGGAACCTATACTGACTTAAATATTCTATTTAAATCATGATATGTAGTAAACAGCAAAGTATAGATGCATTTTGTCAAATTGAAGCAAGTCTGAACATTTTGTAGTATTAAAGTCCTTAGCAGTAAATTATTCAGCATAATTTTTTTATGTTATCTAACTAGATGATGTTCTTGCTTCAAATTATCCAGCATGTCAATATGGAGTTTCCTAGCATGCCAGTCAGCCCTTCAAAATGTTAATAATATTTGGGACTTTTTTTTGAATAAACATGTTTTTAAAGTAGTGAATTTTTTCATATGACCCAAGTGGTACTGGAACTGCACAACCAATGGCTACATGTAAAATTGATGTGAAAATGCATTTTTGGTGAGGTCTCCCCTTCCTAGCATGTCGTTATGGTGTGTTAGAACTCTATGGCAAACAATTGCTTGAAGGATAAATTTAAAGAAAAATATTATTTTGCAACTCATGAAATAATGAGCTGAGCTCATTATTTCATGAGTTTGATGTCTACAGGACTTATCCTGTGATTCTTTACTACTGATGTTATTTTGCAGTGTCATTGTCTGTGTCTGCACAGAAAACAAAATTGTTGGGACAGTATCAAAATATTTATGAATAGTTTATATACACTCATTATGTCATTATCATCTGTTTACAGAAAAAGGTAAACTACATGGAAGGATTTCATTAGAGGTGGAAGAAATTCTAAAATAGTAGTTCACAAACTGTGGGATGTGACACTTGTGGATGGGTGTGTGACAGGTTTTCTAATGGGACAAAAATTTAATTTTAAAAATAAAGTAGTAATGAAAACATGAAGTGATGTTAAACTGGTAAGTCTATAACTGCAGTAGACCTACCATGCTAGTCAGTTATTTCATGGTGTGTTTGGGATGTTTTCAGCGTATGAAAGTTTCAAAAAGTGATGCGAAACCTTTTTTTTTTGTGCAAATGCTATTAGTTAAACATTATTTCTAAGCTTGTATTTATGTATTTCCTTAGTATTTACCTACACTTATGCAATATTTTTAATGTTTTCATAGTACTAAACATCAATCTTTTTGTGTACTATTTTAGAGTGCCCTTTGTGAATATTAAGATATGAGGAATATACCCATAATCTTAGTGATCATAAAACTCTGTAATAGTGTGACAGTTTTAAATGTTTGAATAATCTTTTTGTTATATTAGCCATTATTTCATAGAAAATTTCATACTTTGCATCATTGTATTTATCTGTAGTTTATATCCTTCAGTTCTTCCAAAAATAAGCTCCAGTGCCTTATCACTCAAATAAATGTCTCCTCTGCCCCTTTCCCCCCAAAATAGTACTGTTAGTTTCAAGAAAAGCCTGTTTAAACTGACCCCATTCTTTCTTAATTTCAGTAGTAAGCAAACCACAATTGTTATAATAACTAAGTAGCTTATTGTGGTATGCTTTGGCTATATCTGGATCTTTCAGAGCTTCAGTGTTAAAGGTAATTCTTTTAATCTTAACACATCTCTTATTCAGTTATAAAGCACTTTTGATGAGGTAATGGTCAGACACTATTTTGGCTCCCCTATGTGATCTGGTGTTCCTAACCATTTGCTGTTAATTAACATATCAATAATATTCCTATGCAATCATATCCTAGAAGAGTATCATTAGCATGTCTGCTGAGAAGCAAACCTATGCCTTGGAAGCTTTCTATCTTCCCTCCTTGAAAAAACAAATTTAAAATTATTTTTAACTATATGGTCTTTATTTGTTCATCTGATCTCTTGCTTGCCCATAATATCCAGGTTGTAATGCTAAAATTACTGTGTGATGATATTAAGAGAATCTCTGTGCAATATCCTCACATTCCATGTACCTGTGGAAAGAAAATGATTAGTAGGATGTTTAAAGAAACTGGGTTTATTTAGAGTAGAGCCAACAATATCAACCCTCTAATTGCAGGCTTGGGGAAAATACCATTACCTCGTTGCTAAAGACTTAAGCCACCAATCCTGGTAGAAACTTGAGGTACCACCTTTACAAGTGGACCTTTTCGAGAACCAGAATCAAAATAGAAACTGACCTTCCTGAGACACATTACTCCAGTTAGTAATGACCATAGAAATAAGGGTTCAAGTATCTGCAATGGCCTCTGATCAGGATTATTTACTTGCTGATATATGGTATCTTATTCATCTGTTTATTTAGGACTAGCAACCCACAGGCAAACAGAAACACATTCATAGATTTTCCCTCAACAAAGACCCACCAGGGCAACAAGTCCATTAGGTTTTAAATAGTCAGCACCAAGATCCTGTATAGTTTCACTCCACAGCAGGGCAAAAAAAAGAATGTGGATATAGATGACCAGATCAGTAGGCCAAACTGATCTAACAGCCTTCACCTTTCATTCCTTTCCAGAAGAGATATTCTCTAAAAAAGGTACTAATGGTATGCACCACAAGAAGGTGGGGTCAGACTTAGTGCTGGGCCTGGCTGGTTCTATGCATCATCACAGGGGATTAGTACACAGCTGTCCTTCCAGTATATATCTAGCTGCCATTTACAGACCATATTTCGTTACAGTAGTTTAAAATTCATTCATTCTGCAATGAAGTGATAATAGCTTGCAACCATTATCCATCTTTGTGCCTTTTCACAGTATAACAGCATACCACTTGATCCATAGTGTCAAGCCTCTTCTTGTTGAGTTATACAAAATGGTATCTGGTTTCTTTTTCATTAGTCTCAGGAGTGTTGTGTATTCAAAACATTATTGTTGTGTATTGTATGTTGTGTATTCAAAACATTAAGCATCAAAAGATTAATCATTCTTTTGAGTGCTGCATTTTATCCATTCATGTATCATTCTGAAATTCAAATAACATTAACAAGGTTGTCTCCTTTGGATTTTACAAGTGAAAATGAGTTCAGGGTTTAGTATCATTGGACCTAGTAAAGCAAGATCTGTAACATGCATTGCTGAAGCTGAAAATGCTTTTTTTTTGATAAATTGTTTCTGTGTGAGGCATTTTATCACATACTATAAGATCAATTTGTTTTATTTATATATATATATGTTCATTTTCCAATAAATAGAATGAATCATTATTACTTGGAATTTGGTCTTTTTGATGCAGTTGGCAGTGAAAACTATATTATAATGGGATTATTTATCAAATTGAAAAATTTAAGATTTCTACCTGTTTTGTTATTCCAAGAAAAACTGATTGATAATTCAACTTAGAACTATTGTTATGCATACTCTAACATGTGGTTGATTCAAATATAATGATTTATGTGAGAATATTTTTAAATTCTGACTATTGTACTCTTTTTACAATATTATATTTAAATGAATATTTTATGAAATTTAACATTTAACAGAAGTTTTTTTTTTCAGTTGCCATTTTGTATATAAGCTGTGTTCTATTCTGAAAAGTGCATTTTCTTCAGCAATGTCAACAAATGAACAAAATCCAGAGGTAGGTGTTGTAAATTTATATTGCAAAATGTTGTTCATTAAGGAAATTAGAATTTTAAAATTCTTTAGTTGATTCTCATACAGTGAAAAATTGAGAATGCATTTACCTTCTTCAATACATGTTATTGTATATTAAATTGCTAAAGAAAGGTCATTACTGCCTCATTCTAAAGTAAAAAGTAACAATTATTACCAGTAATTTAAGAAAATTGCCAAAATTATGTATCAGTGTATATTAAATTATGGAAAAATATTAATGCAATCTAAATTGTGATTAATCATTTGTAAATATGCCCTTTATATACATTGTTAGACCAAGTTACAATAACTTAAAAACCAAAGACAATTGTATAGTTTCACAATGTACCATGTTGGCTTATGGCCACTGTAGTATTTGAGGTCCTGGGATGGCATGATTGGGTGTTCCTATGTGTGTTTGTATGTTGTATGAGAAACAAGGACAAGCCTATGGAGCTTCTAGGTTAACTCTGTCCTTTTTTTTAATTGTTTTGTTAGCACATTGGCATTTCTTCAGAGGTCAATAGCTGAACAAATGGGATGGTAACAGTCCATTTAATTTTTTTTTTTGTTTACCAATATATAGCCATATTTGCAGCAGAATAATTGTAATGGAACCCCACTCCCTTGCATAGCAGGAGTCTTGGTTGACATTAAATGATAAGTATATACAAATTGATACAGCTACCAGATGTTCTGTTTCAAGGGTGATGTTATAGCTTAGGCCTATTCAAGCTGACAATGCTATTATTGAGCTTAAATTATTAGTGGTGAATTGGTGGCTCATAATTGTGCATACCTGCTGAAGTTAGAGTATTAATCAACTGATTTTCATTAAACTGCTCAGATAATACTTTAAAATCTGCAGAAGTGTAATTGGTACACATTTTGCATCATCAAATATAATGCATTGTTAGGCAGCACCCTCTTCTTGCCTGATAATTCATTACATTGTTGAGAATGTACTTAAAAATTAACTTGACACTGTGATTAAATTATTATAGTGATTGAATGCATACAAAGTAGCATTCTATATGAGGGCAAATAGAGTATCTACAAATTGTTTATCTTTAATAGAGTGGACTGCAATTAGTTTGTAAACATGCCACTAAATGCAACAGCTTTCATTCCATTATGACAGCAGTACAATCCATTATGACAGCATTGATTACTACTCATGTTCATAATCACCAAAATCAAGCATTTTGTAACTGTTTTAATGAAAATAGAGCATTAGCTGTACTTTGTGAACAAATAATTTCATTACTGAAGATAACATATAAATTTAGGTCTTCATTGCTGGACTTTCAGCTATACTCAGGATTCTGCTAATTTCATGCAATTGACTACATCTCTTACGGAAATATTTCCATAAGAGATGTAGTCATTTGACAAAAACAAGCAAAAACATCTCTTTAGTTGCAAAATATTAATTCAACCTGTGTTTTTAATATTTAAGAAATAAATTTTCCAACAATAAAATTTAGGAGTGGAAATATTACTTTGACT
Organism: Ryuthela nishihirai; assembly: GCA_038380435.1. Classification (NCBI taxonomy): domain Eukaryota; kingdom Metazoa; phylum Arthropoda; class Arachnida; order Araneae; family Heptathelidae; genus Ryuthela; species Ryuthela nishihirai. Next base: position 50,048,177 of record JAWZYU010000019.1, on the reverse strand, counting down.
TTTTATTCTTAGATAAAACATTACAAAAAATGGCTAATATTGTGGCTTAACCCTTTTCACCCAGTATATCAACTGTTGTAGTTGATATATCAGATTGTGAGTAAATTGGGATGATTTTGGAAAAGACTTGTGGAAATTAGTTGTTCCATACTTTCAGTATTCATGACTTTAAAAGCTTAGAAGTTATCAGGTTATAATCAGAATAAAAAACAGTGAAGCGTATTGTGTTTGACCAGTTTTCAGAGTTTTAGATCTTACATGTAATTGATTTGAGCACTACTGCTCTTGTAGAACTGCTATTGTAGAATTTGTTTAGAATAAAATTACCAGGGTTTTATAATGTTTAAAAAGTAAAGTGTCATTATATAAAAGTTTAAGTTGAAGTATATAAAACATGTATGGATGCATATTTTTCAACCACGAAATGCTAATTGGCAGGGGTGAGTAAATTCGGAAAAATTTGATCAATAAACAGTTTTTGCCATAAGTCAGAACAAAGGCATATATCAGTGTGAGGACAACAAAATATTTCTTGCTTTTATGTGCATTAAAAATGAAACTAACAAAATTAATATACTACATTCAGAGGTGAAAGTTGATGATCATTTCCCTGGAAATATTTACTGTTGCAAATTACAGTTCAAAAGTGATTGACTCATGAAATTACATTATTTACAAAGTATAAACCATCTAATACCAGAATACATCACAAGTATTTGGAGTCATAAGGAAGCTTTCTGCTATTCTTTTTGCAGATAACCAAACTTTCATTGCATGGCAAAGTTTTATAGATCAATTTATTATAAAAAAAAACTAAAGTATTTTTTCCACTTTCCCCATATTTTTAAAAGTTTTAGCAACAACTTAGATTTTCTATTTACCTTATGCCACACACCCTGTATCTGTTACACAACTCTCTAAGTAATTAAAATATTGCTTCAAAGTACAACTATTCAAGATGACTGAAGCACTTTCCATTTGATCAGTTTTCAGCACTTTTCATGTATATTAATCAAGAAGTTTACTCTCTTAAATTATTCATAATCAGTACTTATGAGAGATCATCATTACAATATCATTTGCCAAGTAGGCAATATTGGCAACATAATTCAAGTCTGATATTTTCAAACATATTTCTCCCAGAGTTCTTAACTTAATCACCAAACTAAACTGGAAATATTACAAAATGCAGCCTTGACTAAATCCTAGTTAGTTGTAATACTGAATCAGTTACTGTAATCTCACCAACTTAGTGTTGTTACAGAGATTTATTATTACATTAACTCTTTTGGATATTTCTTAAGAGACCATGATTATCCACAAATTGTATCAATTAATATTCTTGAAACCATTCTTAACCTTTCCAAGGTCCAGCCTGAAAGAAGAAAAATATATATATATAGAATCTGGAGGCCCAGCAATTTTTGTTTTAATAATTCAGCAAAAACAGTCACTAACAATCATATTCAATAATAAATAAAACTAAAAAAAATATTGCCTCTTGTGATTATGATATGCTTTTCAAATAATAATTTTTTAATTTTCTGAACTTGCACCATTTAACAATAGTAATTCATACTAACTGATGAATTGGAAAATACAAATAGTAATATTTATTAGATTTATACAAAAAGAATTTCTCATTTATTCCTTAAAATGAAAGTCCAATGGCCTCATTGTCAAAATATGAAATTCTATGCCAAATAGATCATTTGCAATAATCATTTAAAGTTTTGCCATTTTCAACTTTTTCTATCTTTAAAAGAGTGCTATAAAGCTATTGGGAGATTAAAAAAATGTGAATCCTAATATTTCATCAATATCTATCAAACAAAAAGAATAATTCTAAAACCAAAAGCATTGAATGTGTACAGAGGGATTGACTGATGACAAAATGAAAACATTAACTCATTTTTTTTTTGCAAAAATGTGATTGAAAAAGAGAAGTTTGATTTATTAACTTTAAAACATTGTTTCTAATACCCCTCAAGCAGCTGCTGGCAACAGAGGTCTGACAGGAGCCTGTCAGTTTATATGCCACAGTAGAAGATCTGAGAGGATGGCAGGACCTCAGCAGAAAACAACACGAACATCCATGCCTTACCCGGGGCTCGAACCCAGGTCCCGTAGATCAGAAGCCAAGTGCTCTAACCAGCATGAATAAAATCAGATATTTAAATTATAGAAGAGTAAAGTCCATAAAATAATAATTACAGATTTTTGAAACATTTCTGAAGAACCTCTCTGAAAAAAAAAAAAAACTACTACTTTTGTACTTTCTTTATCACTAAATTGTCCATCAGGTTTTTTGTTCTTTGTCACTGTGAACTATGACATTATTTAAAGCATCCCCAATTCATAAGTACAGTTTCTATAGCTAAACTCAGTCAAGTTTATTTTGAAGTATTTTAGGAAAAATGAAAGAAATTTAAACCTTATTTGGAAGTAACTAACAGACAAAAATAAATTGAACACCATTAATCTCAGCTCTGCCCTCAGTGAGAAAGAGAACCTGTTGGGCTTGGAAAGATTGCTGTCATTGGATGTGATGTTAAGTCATGACTCTCTATAGGAGAGTCATATTTGTACACATTTAGGAAACACTGGATGACATTGATGGAAGTTTCCATCTATCTCCTAATAGCTATCCAGTAGATACCTTTCCCAATTCAGTGTAGAGTTCTTGTGACCTGGCCATTTAGTCCATTGTGTGCAAAAATTGTCTGAACTGCATTATGGATATATAATTTTATCAGCAGAACATTTTCTATTAATAGCAGGTGAAATATTTATTTATATGTAATGTTTTATGTTAAGAAGAGTGAAGTGTAACTCTTCCAGTGGCCTCATTTTTGCTGACATTTATAAATATGAAACCACAGACCAGAATAGCCAAATGTTTTTATTGCAACACACAAAACTTCATTTTTTTAAAATTAAATGTCTGGCAAAAAAATAAACAGTATTTTAAAGTTAATGAATATTGCATGTTTTTTTATTTTAAAATATGATGAACATTGGCTTTTCCCCCCTGAAAAAGTGATTAAAATAGCTAAGCATTTAGATTCATACCAGTTTTTTAGCTGGGTACCAGAAGAGTTAAGTGTGAATAGTATGCACACTCGCATATACCACACATGCATTTTTATTTACTAAGAATGAGAAACTTTCAAAGTGTGGTAATTGCTTGTTAAATGTAGGATTATGCATCTTTAATGTTTAATTGCATTCTCAATTGTAGATTTTAATTTAAGTGTGAAATGTTTCTCAGAATCAAGAATAAAAGTTTAAAATATTTAAGGATTTTTCATAAGATTTTTTTCTTTGAAACTTTTAGTGTCCATTATGTTTGGAGCTGTTGGAAATGGATGATGTTAATTTTTTCCCTTGCACTTGTGGTTATCAGGTAAAAATTAGTATTTTAGTTTTCTAAACTAATATGAAACCTTTATCACTTTGTATAATGATGGATTGTATCCAGCTCATTGGCATTTTTTAATGTTTAAGTAGTATTAAAATATTCATAGTTATAACACAGAATTTATCTGATTAATTATGCAATATATTTTTACTCTTGACCTTTACAGTCTAAAGCTTGGAAAATGTTAGAGTTCATAAAAAAATTACCTATTTCAGGCATCTGCATCCCTTGCACTGCTGACATCTATTGCAGTCAGGTTCTGTCATCGTCCCTTCCACTGGCAGTTGCCAGTGCTTTATTATGGGGTAGGTTTTCTGTAGACACTGGCATTTTACTGTACAGTTAACTCAAGTCTCAATATAAATGCACTGAAGGACATATTACTTGGAGGCAATCCTATTCTCTTACCAGTTTTGGTGACCCTTTGTCATCTTCATTTACATAATACTGGAGTTTGAACAACAAGCACGGATAATGACAAACCCCAGAATGGAATATTAATTAAATCTGACAGAAATATACACAATATATAGAAATAAAAAATCTGCTGTAATAACAATGTAGTAATCCCACTACGTCCTTGGAAACTTCTGTTGGATGAAGAGGATTCTATTCATATGCATTATGATTATTTCTGTATTAGTTTTTTTTTAAATAAATTTTTATTTGCACTGTCAGATGCATTTTTTTACTACATGACTAAAAAAAGCCCTGTGAAATAAAACTAGTCATTTTTTGTTAATATTTTATTTTCAGAAAATCCAGAATTAATGCTGATTAATTTGGCATATAACATGCCATGATTCCTTTCATTAGTTATTCAGAAAAAAAAGTTCTAAAGTTAATTCTTTTTTTGGCTGAGCATAATGAAAAAATAGCTTATCCTCTGGATGTAAACCAGTTTTTCAGCCTGGGCCCTGGAAGGGTTAATATACTTTTCATCATATATTTTTTTATATGTACAAAGTTATATATATATAATGTTCTTTCTTTTATGAAACTTTAAAGTCTTGGGTGTACTTTATGGCTTAGTCACCATTTTTGCTTTTGTATAAAAGTTGAAGTATGCCTTGAAGGGCTTTCAGTAAACTTTTGTTATATCTAAATTTGATATAAAATTTTTGATGGAGAAAGCATCAAACTAAATAGTGAATGTTTTGTATAGTGCTTTGTTTCTAAGCATATAGATGACTTTTCTGTAATCCACTTTTCAATGTTTTGCATATACTCATAACATTGTGGTAGAGATTTACTCAGTTGGTGATTTGCCAGGCTTGTAATTTGATATTCTCTTGTTTGAATCGCAACTGTGCCTATATTTAGATTTTCTCACCAATTACCACTCTCCCTTGGTGATGAAGGTGACATTGATTGGCTTGGAAAGGCCATCAGTTGGATTAAGCTGTGTGACTCCCTGTGCAAGAGAGTCATACCCTGTGCATGATAAAGAATACACTGAAAAGATGGCCTTGATGGGTGTCTTCCATATTCTCCTAGCACCTGTAATGTGAATCTCCTTTCCGAATCTTTCGAGTCTTCGGGGTCGTTGTGACCTAGTTATTTAGCCCTCTGTGTGCAAAGTGGGCCACTCATAGGTTATACAATTTCAGAAAATTACGATGTTACTGACAAAATTGCACTAGTAGATACAAGTCTGTCTGTGTGACAATTAAGGAATAGTCATTACTGATGAAACAACATACTGATGCACCTGAGAAGGTGCAACATCTCAGTTATCACTTTTGAAGTATGATCAGTACTTTATTATGTATTAAAACCATTATTATACAAATTTAAATGTGTGTTGGGAGGAAAGGGTTTAACTCTTAAAATATTAAAGTGTCTCACATAGCATGCATACATTTGTGTGCAAGAATTTTTTTTGTACTTTTCAGTGTTTGAAATGATGGATCCAATTAAAAATTCTAACTGGCATCTGACACTTGGGAAGCTTTGATTTCAGTTGAAAGTGGGACAGATAAATAGGTAGACTGGGATGTGGAATGTGCATATTACCATTCTGCCCTATTACAGACCAGGATGGATCCAGATGGTTCTGTTTTTGCAATCATTCCACTCCACTGGTGACAGGGTCATACTTTCTGGACGACTGTTTTCTGCATGAATTTGTAGACATTAAATCAAGATTTGAAACTTGTAAGCTTCCATTTTGTGCTCTAACAGCTGACTTTTGGGTATTCTTCCTAAACTGTGTATTGAGCTTTGAAGTTTTTCGTAAGTTATTTGTATTATACAAAATATATAATCTTATATATACCATTTTGTAGCAAAAAATTCTTGATCAGTAGTAAAATAACTCAAAATTAAGATCTAATAACTTTGTTAAGCATTTTTAGCACTAGACTGCTAATTTTAATTAATCATATACATTGTCAAACAATGTGGTTAGATTAAGCTAATCTTTTTTTCTCTTTCAAGATCTGCCGATTTTGTTGGCACAGAATAAGGACAGATGAAAATGGGTTATGTCCTGCATGCAGAAAGGTAGTTCTTAAACTTTTTATTTGCATCTGTTATTTTCAGCCATGTAAAAGATTTAGACATGAAAGCTATCATTGTGAAATGTATAAACTAAATTTCTTTTGGGAAATTTGTAATCTTATGCTGAATAATAATTTACAAATTGTTTTGTATTAATAGCAATATCCTGAAGATCCAGCTGACTTTAAGCCTTTAACTCCAGAAGAGTAAGTTGATTAGTTCTTTTTCTTATTATGCAGTGATGAATAATTATTTCTTCATATTGTTTATTTTTGTTCAAATGTTTATATTCTGTAAGACTAAGGTGATTGTTTCCCAAATGTAAACATTCAGTAAAAAAGAAATTTAAATTTGCTCTGATATTTGCCATTGATTTTGGTATCTTGTGATTTTAGGAGTTGTAACTTGCTTTTATATATATGTGTGTGTGTGTGTATGTAGTCATCAAAATGTCTATTATCAAAAGTTTCAATTTTTGAAACTTGGGTTGTTATTGGAAATGCATTTTTCTGCACTCTTCTACTAGGCATGCTAAAAGAGAGTTTTTGTTTTAAATATAAAATAACCATGTCAATAGTTATTATAAAACTAAATTTATGGTCTAAATGTAAAAAATGTCGGAGATTATTTGGTTATCATTCCTATTAGCATGTTCTTGAACTTGCAAAGTTTCTGACTGTGTGTAGAAACTTGCTTTTGAAATCATTTTATGGTTCTTTTGATATTTGCTTTCAGTTCAGTTGTGTTTTTTTTATAAATGTTTGAGATAGCACCATAGAAATCTTTTATGATTAATAATTGACTTACTAGTCAATTATTAAAGTTATATAAAATATTTTATGATAGTATTACATGCTTCACACACAAAAAAGGAGTAACATTAATAATAAAATTATTTTACAGAATGCAACAAATCAAAAATGAAAAGAAACAAAAAGATATCCAGAGGAAGCAAAAAATATCTGAAAATAGAAAGCATTTATCAAATGTTAGGTATGTTATCTTATTTGTGTTAGCTAGTCTGCTCTTTCCAAACCTTGTCTTAGCTATGAAGTTTTTGGCAAGTTGTATTAACCCATTGTGTAGCAAAAAAAAAGTGGCTTCTCAAAAGTACACACATATATGTTGATAAAATATTATTTTTTGTCTTAAGTAGTTCATATGTGCTTCTTGTTTTCAGTAATAAAAGTAAGATATTTATTGATGAAATTGCACTCTGAAAGCCTTTGAGAAAGATTTCAATTACAGTTCTTAAGTCTTTATAATATGCATTTCTAAAAAAAATTCTTTTTGTTTAAATGTCAGGGTAGTACAGAAGAATCTAGTGTTTGTCGTTGGTTTACCTACACGATTAGCAGATTCTGAAGTGTTAAAAAAATGTGACTACTTTGGAAAGTTTGGGAAAATACTCAAAGTTATTGTAAATCAAAGCACTTCCTATGCAGGCTCACAGGTTAGTTCTGAAATACTACTAATATTATATATTATTGAATGCTGATGCATAATAAATTACTAGACTAATAATGTAACTTTAAAATTCATCCATATACATCAGTGACTTATAACTAAAAGTTACTTGAAATAAGTACAGAATGTTTGTACATTACAGATGGGATGTGTTCTTAGAAGTGTGCCTGTATCCTCAAAAAATAAATTTAAGCTTTACTCACCAGAAATTTTTGATATTAGGTGAGCTTGGTGGTAGGGAAATGTTAGGTAGTGGGACTCTAAATTTAATACTAGTATTTTCCTCACCCTGTAAATCACTATCTTCTTTCTCAGTTCTAGTAATGTGATCTGGATTTTGTGCAGTCATTTCTTAAAAATTAGTTTTTGTTGAATTTGTTTTGAATTTGAAAAAATTTCATATTTTTCCATAATTTGTAACGGTGAATTTATGGTCTGTATCATGAATTTTATGATCATTTTAGAATTTTCATAACGACAAAATTAACCTGCACAATATATTGAGCAGTGTCCTGGGTCATTTCCAGATTGAGGCCCCTGCACTTAAAACAATGAAAATTCTTAGAAAAAGTCTGACATGTTTAAATTTGATGGCACATTTGAGACCTGAGCCAGAAGGCTTTTCTTGATAGACTCTGATTGATGCTGTATTTCAGGTAATTATACATATGAAATTGAATTCAAAACCCTCTAATAGTTTCAAAAATTTAAGATACATCTGCCATTTTTGTTCAATTCCTCTCAGACCTTCTACTTTGGCATATAAACTGACAGGCTCCTGTCAGACCTCTGTGGCAAGCAGCTGCTTGATGGGGGTATTTATTTATTTATTTTTTTTTTATATGAAGTTCTTTAGAATGCAGAACTTGTTAAAATGTTAATAAAAACACTTATTTTTAAACTAGAAGATATAATTTCTTGAAAATTTAATGTCCACACAAAAGTTATTTTTCAAAACATTGTGGGCAGACAATGCCAAACTTGACCTTGTTAGAATTAGTCTACAGTGGCCAGATGTACCTCAGGACAGGTGTTTTTGGAGAATTAAATTACAAAATCTGGTTGGACCTCTGTACCCCATGGCTGCTTGAGGTTGTTGATGGTGGTGACCAGAAATAAATTATAGGATATTCTGAATATAGATGACTCAAGTGCTGTGATATTTTTGTTTTTCAATTTATTAATCAGATGAAGAAAATACCTTTCAGCATTTCACATTTCTGGTTGTATGCATTTGCATTACAACAATTCTTTAACAGTTTCATGGATTATTTTCATAAGAATAAATTCTGTAAAGGTATATATCAAATTTAAATATGCTAAGATTGGACTGTTTTACTTCTGACCAGACTTTTTTTCGCCAAGCCCTTGTGACTATTTAGCCCATTGTGTGAATCAGTGTCAGAGTCCTTGTCCTTACGACACCAAGGACTCAAAAAAGGTTGGGGGATTGGGATTCACTGGACAGCTGTTAGGAGACATGTTAACCTCCTGTCAAGGCCATCCAGGGTGTTCATTAATGTGCACAGAGTATGGCTCTCCTGCACAATGGGCCACAGCTTAATGTCCCATCCAATGGACAGTGGCCTTTCCAAGCCCATTGGTGTTTCATTTCTGACCAAGGGCAGGGTGGGGATTAGTTTAGATAAATCTCAACCCTAGCACTCAAACCTAGGAACAGCATATTATGAGCCTGGCGTGTTACAGACGACCACCCCTGCCCCTAAATGCACTAGATTCACACATTGGGCTAAAATGGTAGAAAAAATCAACCACTTTATAATGAATAAAACAATTGCAGCACTTTTGTATTCTGTTTTGTGCATAAGATAAATTGTGAGAAGACTATTGATAAAGTAATTGACAGTTTTGGTTGACAGTGCAGTCCAAGTTTACAAGTCCATGAATATTTATAAATTTATGAATATCAGTTAAAGAACACCATGAATAAGAAATTGATAAAATTGTCGCTGTAGAAATGTATAAAGCAATTAAGCATGTTTTTCCTTTCTCCTTTTGTTAAATGTTAAATATGAAGTTTTGGTTTCAGTTTTAATAGCTGTTAAGCACATGAACCATATTGGGAAAAGTTGGGTGACAAAGTTAACAAAAATTCAAAACTTGATTATTATTTAAATGATTGTTGTATAATTATTCATAAAAGCAGCTACTATTTTAGATGAGAACTTTAATAAAAAAAATTAGACAGCTACAACCTCAAATATGTGGTTATGGTTTATCAAATATGTGCGTTATTTTTGGCCATGAATGCTAAACTTTTATATAAAAAAACCCCAACTTTTATATATATATATTCAGAGCTTCTAGGTAATGCTAATTTTTTAAATTTATTCCTCATCTTGATGTAAAAAAGCAACATAAATCTTTGCTCCTTTTCAAACTCCATTTGCACAGTCCAGATTGTGATTTTAAACTCCCTCACTAGCAGACAGAGCTCCAGTGATTGAGTTGCTTACTAAAAGTTTGCCCATCTGTGTTTTCAGTCAAATGAAGGAAATTTTTTTATTGAAGAATTTTAATGATTTGCATGAAAATATAGATGTATATATTTTGGCTTCATTTTAATATATTTTGTGATTTAAAACTGTTTTAATGTCTAAATTTTATCTATTATTGGTTATGTTTTATGAAAGGAATATTAATAGAAAAATCGATGTTTCTCTTAGCACATGATTGGCACAATCAGCTGATATCTGGTTTTGGTTTGAAATTTATAGTGCCTATGCTAGACTGTAGCCGTCCCGTGGCCGAGTGGTTAGCGCTCTTGGCTACTGATCTACGGGACCTGGGTTCGAGCCCCGGGTAAGGCATGGATATTCGTGTTGTTTTCTGCTGAGGTCCTGCCATCCTCTCAGATATTCTACTGTGGCATATAAACTGACAGACTCCTGTCAGACCTCTGTGGCAAGCAGCTGCTTGAGGGGTATTTATTTTTTTTATACAAAAGTATTTTCATAACTAGAATTCAGAATTTGTAATTTTTAAATTATGTTTTTGCCATTGTTGTCAAGTTCAGCTTTTTTGTGGCAATATTTAATGCAAATTGATTTGGAATGGTTTGATCACAACTTTAGTGGCTAAAATAAATTTGGTTTACTCTGAAATATTTTTAATTTTTTTCACAGCTCTTTACTCCATTTTAGTTATATATTTTTCAGTTTTATTTTAAATTATCTTTTTTTGGCACAGAATAAATTTTTGCAATACAATCACTTTAAAATTTGTTAATTGGCATTATATGTTTGCATTAAATGACCAAAAAAGTTGAAAGATTTAAGTAACAATGCAAATATTAAGAATTTTTAATAGTAAAGTGATGAAATACATCAATAATTTTTTTTAATTTTGCCATTTTTTAAAGTTTAAAGGGGAAAAAATATATATATAAACTTTGCAATTTTTGTAAAAATAAACAAAGCTAATAAAATATGTCTTTTTCATCATTTTCTTAACCACTATTAAATGCTCTTTCTTTTGGTATATAACATGACTCATTTCTGTTGGTTGGTTATTTCAAAGTTAACTGTTTGACTTAGTAGAGTTGACAAAAGTAGTGACATTTCTCAAATTATATCACTTGGGAAAACAGTTGCAGAACAGACTAAATTTCTTGCTGGAAGTAAAACAATCATTTTTCTGTTGTTTAGAATTAATTAGCCTTCCGCTTCATATGCAGTGTAGTTCTTTTCGTTTATTAAAAAAAAATGAATTCTTGCTTTGCCAGTTGATTTTTTTTTACTCAATCGCGTAAATCCAACCTATAACAACTCACAGTGGGAACATTAGAAGTATTCCGTATATAGTAGGGATTTTATATTTAAAAATGAAATGTATTGCTACTAATTTCACAACTATGTCTCGGATCTTCCAAGTGTTTTAAATTTTATCAAGATCATTAGCAGAAACATATCATCAGACTTTTTCAGAACCTATTAAAAATGTAGGAAAATCTGTTAGATATTAGATTTCTAATAGTCATGAATGTGAGTATTTGGTGGAGTTTGTAGTTAAAACAAAATTAAAACTACCTTACACATATTGATATTGCTGTAATCATCTTCAGGAATAGATATAGTATATACTTGAGATGAGTTTGGGCCAGAGTCCTTTGAAGTTTAGGCTTCAGCATAACACAAATGGCTTTGGATTCTGAGTGGATCCCAGTCATAATTTAAATTACTAGTTTTTCTTGTAATTGTGGAAAAAAATAGGAAAAAAATTCTATTATAATTTCAAACTTTTAATCATAGTTTAGCAATTAAATATATATAAATAATATATGTAAAATATGTAGTGTCTTATTCTGTGATATGAAGAATAAAAAAAGGTTTAGCAACATGTATTTCTGTTTACATGTTTTATGATGTGGCAGAGAATATTTATCCCTACCTGGACTTAGGTTCAAAAATTTGCATTCAAACTCATCTCTAGTGTACATATTAATGATTTAAAATAGAGAAAAGCAGAGTCACTGCAGAGAAAAATTTGATTAACTACAATTAAAAGCTTTTAAAACATAATCTTATTGAATGATGATTCTTTTAGAGATGAGTGTGGGCTTGAGTTCAAAATAGCACAAGTTGACTTCGGACTCAGAATAATTTAAATTTCAAATATTTCTTGTAATTGTGAAAAAATAAGCAAAATGTAAACTTTTTCAATTATAATTTCAACCTTTTAATAATAGGTCTTATTATTAGGTTAGTAATTAAAAATAAGCAGCATGTGGCTTTTGATTATTTACTTATGTATTCACTTATCTTTAATAAAGGAATGGCTCTTTGTGTTTACAATGTTACTCATGAAATTTCAGTTTCTACTAGTACAGTGTACCTACGTTATAGCGCTGCTCGCTAAACCGCGCACTCGGTTATAGCATGGGCGATGTTCGCGATAAGTTATAGTGTTTGTTTTTACATATTTTCAAGCGTGCCTTATGTACGTAAATAAAATAATAAATATATGTACTTATTAAGACGTATAACTATGTTATGTGAATTTTAATAAAACACTTAATAAATAATTTTTTTAATTAAAATACATAATATATATATTATGTTTTTTTTATTAAAATACATAATATATATATATAGTTGATGGGATGTTTCAGTATATAGCTCAAATCGTTCTGAGTAAATTTATTGTGTTGCCACCGCGCCGCTCGGTATAACGCGGTTCACCTTATAATGCGGGTGTTGCTTCCCGCCCGACATGCGCGTTATATCGGGGGTCCACTGTATTTCAAATATTTTTCATTCCAAATAGCATTAACATTTTAATTTTATCATAAAATGATTTTAATTAATATAAGAATAGAATAAATGATTAATGATATGTATTTCTGTATATGTCCAAGTCTTATGTGTCAGAGAAATGTTTTCTTTTAATTGAGCTCTGGCTCAACATTGTCAAAATGGTTTGGGTCTGGGTAGACTTTAGGCTTTAAAAAAAAACCTGAACTCATCTCTGAGCTATTGATTGTAAGTATGGTGTTCAAATGACATAATCGCAATGAAAAAAGTGCAGTTCTTTAATTTAGGGTCTAAAATGAAAACTCTTGATGAATTTTTTTGCACAAAGCTTGGAATCATCAGTGTTTTATATTAATGTTTGATGTTTATTTTATAATATTGATGTCTTATTATTCATGAATTAATGATTATCTGCTGTTTTTATGTTAGTCAAATACTTGATTGTAATTAAACTCAAGTGTATATTTTCCCACTATCTAAATTCTCAATTTTGTATATTATCCTTGAGAAAGACTCTAGTAGTGTATTTGAACTTTTTTTTTTATTAATTAGTATTAATCTTCAAGAGGAAAATTATTTACTGTTTAGAAAATATTTTTTTTTTGTTTTAGGGTCCAAGTGCTAGTGCATATGTTACATATCATAAGGTAGAAGATGCCTTAAGGGCTATACAATCAGTTAATAATTCTAAAGTTGATGGAAGAACATTGAAAGCATCTCTAGGGACAACAAAGTATTGCAGCCATTTCCTGAAAAAGTTACAGTGTCCAAAACAGGTAAGTGATCAATTTAAATATAATCATTTAAAATTTTTGTCTCACCCTTCTGATAAGTAAGATTTTCTTATAATGCACTTCAAGGTTAAGGATTAAATCTTTTTGAGGGAAATAGTTACTCTTTAAAAAGCATGCTTGATTACACTTGACTCACCAATCAGTGTTTGCTCCATACACTAGTAGCACCAGTCAGTATACATTTTTGCATTACTGTGAACAAAGAGGCTAAAATGTCTGTATAGTTTGCATAGTATTAAAATAAGCAATTCTACTTAGGCATTAGAGGAGCTAGGGGCTGAGGTTATAATGTTTTATGTATTAATAGGTTCTGGCACAGTACTCTGTAAAATCCTCATCTAGGTGAATGATAAGAAAAGGTAGCTCAACTCTGCTTTAGACCTAAATCAATGATTTGGTAAAAGACCATGTCTAAACAATTGTAAAATATGCTAATCTTAATTTTTTTTTCTGCTTCTGAAAGTTGTCTTCACACAATTCATAGAAATGTTTGTCTTTTTTTTTGTGTTTTTACTGAACACCCCCATTTACTGGCATCCAAGTGGGCTCCTAGCGGGCTCTGATGTGTTGCACTGCCTGCACCCTAACAGTAGTTTCATCCCTGCTTATAGCTCAATATCACTACCACTTTTGACATTGAAGTCAACCAGTGCAAAAAAAACCTTGTGAAATAAATTAATCTGAAGTTGCTCTTATATGTCTTGCTCTCATCAGAATCATCAGTGGAGGTAACAACAGAAAACATTCACATCTTTAACAATTCTTGTTTGAAATTTAGAATATTTAGCTGAAATAAATCAATGATATCAAATCAAAAAAGAGCATTACTTGCTTCTTGTTAAGTAGTAATAAATTGCATATGATTGTCTTAATCTTGCATAGCAATACCACTAGAGATAATTTTGTGTTCTGTTCATATCCCTTGATTTACGTGGTACCCAGTTTATATGGTTTCACTTTTGCACAGAAAAAAAATGCAACCAGTTTTGATTTACACAGTGATACTCTTTTACACAGCCAAGAAAATGCAACCAGTTACATTTTTCACTTGGTTTTACCTGGTATGGATTGAATATTTTATGTATGCAGATATAATACATACTATGAAGTAGCAGTGGCATAGTGTCAAGGGAGATTATTAGACTGTCATCCCAAAGTAAAAATCAATTAAATGGTTTTAATTAATGTCATCTATTTTCGAGAATAAATAGATAATAGTAAATTCCTATATTAATAAATCATCATATGTAACAGGTTGCATTTATATTGTTTAAAATTATATTTTTGCCATTGTAATGCAATCTGTCTTGTGACATCTTAATGAAATGAAGCCTGTTTTGGAATGGCAGTGAGATCTGAGTTTTCTAGACTAAAATTTCAGACTAGTAAAATCTGTGTCTTATCTTATTTTTAGCAGCAAGTTTAACTTTTTTGGCTATTATGTAGGCTAAATAAAGCTAATTAATAAGCACACAATTTATAAGTACACTGGTTGCATTTTTCATATAAATATTGTATAAATACTAATTTTTACAAAATAAAGCACCAAGTGTTGGTGCAAATGCTTAATTTTTAATTTATATTCAGTTCATAAATATCCTTATTTCAAATTTCGTCTTCAAATTCGATAGTGTACCTCTATATCACTGAGTATTTTTCGTGACTAAAAATAAATGTGTGAGAAATTAATCCAAGTTTATCTGAATTAGTGCAAATGAAGTACAAAGCAATGCTACATTAATGCTTATTTTTACTGTTGAACTGAAATATTTCTAAATAAAACTTTCAATGTATGTTTTATTTGCAACAAAGTTTTTCTGAAATGAATCCTCTTTTTTTAATTGTTGGCTTAGATTTGCACAGTTTAGATTTACACAGTATTTTCCCAATCCTATCTACTATGTAAATTGAGGGATTGGTATATTTCAAACTTGTTGCAGTTAAAAGTAATTTAAAGTAAATATAAATTACTGTAAAATTCATGTAAAATTTACATATACATTTTTTTTATAGGACTGTATGTATTTACATGAATTAGGTGATGAAGCAGCAAGTTTTACAAAAGAAGAAATGCAGCTTGGGTAATGAATCATATTAAGTAATGAATATATTGTAATAGAATTAATTAGTACTTTGTTACTTTTGTAGGTTTAACTCTGAAACTTTAGAGGTGTGTATGTGGGCCATTTCACTGCATATCCCACACTGTAAACATTAGTCTTTTGGGAGTAGAGGGTGTTTCATTTAAAACCTTAGAATTTGACAATTTTTGTAGTGATTAAGAGTGATGGTCAATAAGGGAAATACTAAAATGCCAAGATTTTTAGCAAAATATAAGTACAAATATAATTGTAGAAATGTGCATAACAGTTATTAATATTTGAGAAAAATATCTAACCAGCTTTGTGGTCTATGGGTTGTAATTTCCCCCATCTCTACCAATATATTCACTTCTGTTACCAATATATTCAGAATTGTGTAAAAATATTTCTGAAATATATCATGGCAGACATCAGTAAGAGTTTGTTCATCTTATATATTTGAAACTTCTTGCTTGTAGAGTAAAATTTCAAATTTCAGAATCTAATTTCTACTGTAGTCTAATCACCCTCTTTGGTATTCTCTAGTATTTGTGTTGTAACATAACCTTAGGAGGTGACTGCTTGCAGAAATTTGGTGAAAGGTTTAGAGTGAGATAGCTTAGTGCAATATGCCTTTTGTCTAGGATTCTGACAAGCCTCCCACCTCCCCTACATGTCTCTAAGATTGAATAATATCCACACAATTTTATTATTCAGTGAAGCTCGACAATTATTGTTACACCAGGTTCACACTCAGCAGTTTAACTCTGCCAAGATTGTGACTCAAATTATTAATTTTTACAAGTAATAAATTAAGACTATTTAAGGATTTACTAACAGTGTGTAGTTAGCCTTCCTTAATGTTTCTTTCATAAACTAGCTAATATTAACTTGTTAAAAATACACCGTACAGAGGATAACTCCTTTAATACTCTCCTGCTGGGCTTCCATTTCAATCATACATTCCTCCCATTCCTGCTTTTTTTTTTTGTGTACCATAGCTCTGTCCATTCTTTTGAATATTTTCATAAAAGTGGGTGTTTCTAAGAAATAATCTGAGCAACAAACATATTAGCAATTCTGAAACAGAAGGCTCAAAATCAAATCCTCCTTTGAGTAGAAAAAGAACATGTCAAGTGATTGCAAATGCCTCAGAATGACGAGAGGAAGTAAAGTGTAATTGTGCCTCCTTCAATGAAAAAATTAATGTCTTGCTATAAATGGACTTATTTTCTTCAAACAAGCTCTCAATTGTGATGTAATATTCAGAGTAGAAAGTTTTAAAGCATCTTCCTGCTGGTTGGGCAATTTTTATTAAAAAAATTAGGCAGTTTTCTGGAGAAAATGGCTCAATTCATCTTCCTTTGAAAAACATTTAATGTGATATTGTGTTAAAAGTGACACAACTCACCATAATATGCTTTAAATCTTTCTATTCTCAGTATTACATCAAAATTGGAAGCTTATATTTTTTTACACCTTTGACAATGAGGCATTATTTGTGAAGTACCAGTTGATCAAGGAAACTCTTTCTGAATGTTTCTCAAGAGATCATTATTTCTTAACCAGCA
This sequence comes from Ryuthela nishihirai, assembly GCA_038380435.1. Classification (NCBI taxonomy): domain Eukaryota; kingdom Metazoa; phylum Arthropoda; class Arachnida; order Araneae; family Heptathelidae; genus Ryuthela; species Ryuthela nishihirai. The sequence continues at coordinate 50,031,068 of JAWZYU010000019.1, read as the reverse complement.
AATCAAATAAACTCATTCAATTCTCTCAAATAGTGTTTACTCAATCTAATTTACTGCACACCTGTTTCTGATCAGCCATACTGCCTCTTCTGGGTTGAGTACAATGATACTCCCAGAACCAAATGTTTTACATAGATTACATTTGAAGTAAATCAGTTTATGAACCTATGATATATAATATATACAAATTATGTATTTGAGTTGAAATAAATGAATAGAAATTAAAAGTGTAAAGTTGAAAAGATAAATATAGAGAACACAAAACTACTTATTTGCTGAACTATGTTCATTTCACTGTGAAATATTTGCATTATGTAGAGAACACCTAGTATATTCTCTAGTATAATCAGTTCACCAAAATGGTCACACTTCCCTTCATTAAGCGCATATGTTGGCTCAGTTGGTATGTGCCAGGCTTGTAATCTGCAAGTTCCCCGGTTTAGTCCCACTTGTGCCAGGATTTAGATATATCTTCACTAAACCCTCAACCTACCCTTGGGTAGAAAGGGAACACTGATGGTCTTGGAAAGGCTGCCATTTTTCAGATGGGATGTTAAACCGTGGCCCGGCCATACTTTGCACACGTTAAAGAACACACTGGTGGGCCTAGATGAGAGGCTTCCATCTATCTCCTAACAGCTGTCTGGTGGGTCACCTTATCTTACCTTCTCTGAGCCCTTGGAGTCCTTGTAACCTGGCCATTTAGCCCATTGTGTGAAAAAAAGTGCCTCTCAGAGGTTAACTCAACTGCCTTCATTAAGTAATTATGTAAAATCAGTTTCATTAATATAATGAATAAATCAACAAGTAATTTGCTGTTTTAAAATTTGGTATGTTAACCTTCAGGTAAATTTTATCCAAAATCGAAAAATTTTTTTTAACCATTGATCAATTCACAGCTTAGGCATATGACCTTGGCCATTGTTACATCGAATACAGAGGGCTTGAGAAAAAGAGCACTTGGCAGATGCTAATAGTTATCATTTGCAACGTTAATATGATTGCAACTGGTGCCTTACTGCTTGCTGTTGTGTGATTACGGCACACTTTGTTTTGTAATATCATTTAAAAGCACCCAGATCAAATGTTTTATGTTTTGCAGTTTTATGTTATACAAGCTGTTTTTTTTTTGTTGCTTTATGAATCACAGACTGTGTTTCATAAAAACTATTTCTGAAAAGATATCTGAAGTATATTGTGAAGTAGAAAGGAAATGAAATTAAGGAAAATATATGTGATAATTGTATTTGTTGCATTGTTTTACCTGATTCTTTATTTCACCCTGTATGAGAACTTGAATAACCCTTTTATTCAATGTTAAACAATCTAAACATTACTCTCACATTGCATTTCAAGACATAAGGATATATTAAAAACATTCAAAAATGCATAAACAATAACATATGTCTGCATAAAAAGTGTTGTCTAGTGGCTCACAATATTTATTCTACAAAATTCAGTGTTATGAAACAATTTTAAAGAACTTTGTAAAGAGATTGCCAGAAATTTGGACATGTTTCATATATAGACAAAATGTGTATTGACACTTTTACCCTTTTTTTTGTTAGCTAAAGGCTTTTGTACCAATATTCTACAAATTTTATATATGTATATGTTTCCTATTACTCTATGTAAAGGCAGCTTCTATCTAAATTTCAACAAATTTTGCTTATTTATGGCATTTTATAGCATAGGCTTTCACTAAGAGCATTTTTTAAACTAATATTTACTTTCTTAAACAATGTTCTTATATTCAGATTTAGTACAAAAGTTATTGCTTTTATTAATGCTGTTCATTTTATTGTACTGTACTTTAGTGAAATATAAACTTTTTTCTGAAGACATGGGTGAAACAATTGAGTTTCAAATTGAAAGTTTAGCTTTTTTTAGAATGTAAAAGGCTACTCTGGTAAAAGGAATTAAATTAATTGCAGAAAGCATCAAGAATATGAGCAGAAACTATATGAACAAATGATGAACTGTACCAATCTGAACAGGTAGGACATTCATAGTATTATAGTTGACTGCTTCCAATTTCACCAATCCTTTGTCACTTTAATTTCAACAGATTTTGCTCTATAGCATGATAATGTGTTTATAGAATGCTTTTTGTTTTGGCTCTAAACTAAATTAATACATGCATTGTCATTTGCAACTGTATGCATGAATATTGCTTTATTGATAAAAAAAAATTCATATGTTCAATTGGACAAGTTATGTTCAGCTTTATTGGAAAGGGACTTGTGTTTGAATCCTGTATAGGGTATTGATTGTGTTTTTAGTTGTATTGCCTACTCTATTAATGGCAATTTACGTTAGGAATTATGACTTTCAATGTTTTAAAACAAAGCTTCAGCCAGACCTCTAACAACTTGGACAGAAAAAATGTATTTCTTTCATATTAAAAGTTAATATATTTCATTCAAAATATAAGATGGTATTTTCTTTTTATTGTACTATTTGACATATTAAAAATAAAGTGATGAAATTTAAAAGCATGAATAGCAGTGAAATAATTTCACTTTAGTGTTTAAAATATGCTATTCATAGTTCATTATACAATCTGTAGCACACATCTCGCCCATTCATTCATTCATTCACCCACTCACATGTCCAAGCATATCTTTCTTGCACACCTGCCAAGCACATGATTGTACTTAAAAGGTGGTTAATGACTCCTGTGTCTAATCCTAGCATTACTTACAATTGCCCATCTAATGCCTAAGACACTGCACAAGCATCTACAATCAAAGGCATCACATTTCTTGTCCTTCTACTAAGGTCCAAATTTCACTACTATAGCCTATTTTAGTCCTTGGATATATACACCTATTTTTCCATGGATTCTTATACTATATGATTCTTGGGATAAACTTGCTCTAGAGGAAAAAGGAAATGAAGCACTTGTCTGACCCATTTTTATTACAGTTCTGAAGATAATATTGGTAGAAAATTTCTGTTTAAAAATACAACAGTTAGCAGTTTGTTTTATTTTGAATAGAACAACTTTGATTGATCAGCAAGTACTGTGTTGTGATATTTTTAAATTGAAAAATTACAATGGCAATTTTACATGAATCTTTGTATGAGAATGTGAATAACCCTTTTATTCATGTATTATGTAGATGTTTTGCTTAATGAAATCTTAAAGGTTAATAAAAATTCAACACTAATTCACAGGTAATATCCTGTTATAAAATTGAAGAATTAGTTGGAAAAAGAAGTTTTTGGGAGTGGTCCCACACTAATTAGATCTTTTCAGCTAACTATTCAAAGGTTGTTTCTTATTATAGTCTTAAATACTATGATAAGAAAATTTTGACTTGGGAAAAATTGTAAAGCTAAAAAAATTTTTCTGATAGTACAATTTTTTTTCATTTAGTCCTTTTAAGAGTTTTTTTATATTTCTCTTTGTATCTAGCACAGATTATTTTAATTTTTAATCGTATTTTAAGCCTATAGCTCTCATACATTGTGAATTAGCTTTGTAATTTTTTATATATGCTAAAATTAGTTTACCATCAAAGTAACAGATGTGAAAAATCACTTTGGAACTGATGCACAAGAAGGATGTAAGAGTTAAAATCTTATATTCTTCTAGTATGTCAGTTGCTCTACTATATGAACAGTATTACTTAGTTGCATGGTGTTGATAATTGTTAAAGTTTATAAATTTGTAAGATCCTTATATATAGTTGTCATTAAATGCAATACCTTACTGAATTTTTACTCTTACTAATTTAACGATAATTTAAATAGTATTGGGGGATTAAAAGTATATATTTGTTAGAAATTTTAGAATAAGCATTTAATATTAGAAATTTTTATTAACAGAAAACAGATATCACCAGGAGATCAGACGGATATTGCACAATTCCTACAAAAAGAAAAATGGCCTTCTCCACATTCAAATAAGGAAGATCACAGGCAAAATGGTTTATCAGAACCTCTAGGTTATTCCCAGTCTTTGCAAACCAGCTTAAAAGCAGCTTTAGACTCTTCTGTTTCTTTCAGGATTAAGCACACACCAGATAATGAACATGCAGGGTATGTTTTAGAGTTGTAATATTGAATTAACCAAATTACATGTTTTTTTTTAAGAAGTATCTAATTATAGTGATGCTAAGTATTTAACATGTTTTTAGACAGATATAATATACAGAGATTTAAGAAGTGCCAATTATAATAAACAGTGTAAAAGAAATTGGATTTGAAAAATATTCTTTGATATTCTGGAAATATATTTGGTTTGGCCTAGTAGTTATCATGCTTGGCTACTGATCAAAGGGACCTGGGTTCAAGCACCAGATAGGCATGGATGTGTTGTCTTTCTGCTGAGGTTTCACCTTCCTTACATTGTGTCATTGTGTGCCAGGCTCATAATCTGCAGTTCCCAGTTTTGAGTCCTGCCTGGGACAGTGCTGAGATTTATCTCTGCAGAACTCTCTGCCCTCGTGCGTAGGGGACACCAATGGGGTTGTAAAGACTCCATCTATTGGATGGGACATTAAGCTGTGGCCTCTTGTGCAGAAGAGCCATATCCTGTGAACATTAAAGAACACACTTTGTGATCTTGATGGGAGACTACCAACTGTCTCTTAACAGCTGTCCAGTGGGCCCCCTACCCCAACTTTCTCTGAGCCCTAGGGCTTTGTGACCTGGCCATTTAGCCCATTGTGTGAAAAAGTGCTGCTCAGAGGTAAAGCAACCCAACCCTTCCTCAGAGATCTACTGTAGTGTATAAACTGACAGGCTCGTCAGACCTCTGTGGCAAGCAGCTGCTTGAGGGAATATTTATTAATTATTAAAAAAAATGAATATTGTTTTGAAATCTACAACAACAAATATATAAACTAAATATATCTCAGGGTGCTGGTACAAAGAAGTTTTTTTTACACTTATACTCTTGTAATTTATACATGTTTGTTTTAATGTACTAAATTTGCAAAATAATGATATTTGGATATTTTAATAAGACCTCTATGTATAAGTAAGACCTATTACACTAGACAACAAATTGAAACTTTTTTTTAAATAACATTGGCCAAATTGGATGTTTTTATTTAATTTTGGGGTGCTGAATTCGAATATGGCTGCAAAAAAACTGCAGCACAGTTTTTTTTAAAATTATGGATTGATGTTTTTCAAATTTTAATGAATACGTATATCTGGGAAATAAAAATAAATGTGACTATTTTATTAAATTGCAACTTAAAACTCATTAATTAATTACATGATTAAAGGGGAAAAAATTGAAACATAGTTATAGACCACTGAATATAAAGTAACAAATGAAATAATATTGAAATGCAAAATAAGAAAACATAGATAAGGATCTTTTATACTTACAAGAAGTTCATTTTTGTCTTTTATGTGCTGAGGTATTTTCCTTCTGCAGAACCAACAGTAGTCATCCATCATTGCTGGGCCCACCTGCCTTGGCATCTCTCCTCCATAGTTTGGATATCCTGGTGAAATCTTTCCCCTTGCTCATTACTAACAGCTCCTAAGTTCTTGAGAAAGAAATTGAGATGTGAGTGCAAGAAATGGATCTTCAAAGACATTTGGCAACCAAGATTTTCATAGGTTTTGAGAAGATCTTGAATGAGCTGATGGTAGTTTTCCTCTTTGTGATTCCCCAGAAAACCCTGGACCACAGATGTGAAGGATTTCCATGCAGCACGCTCCTTCATATTCAGTTTTTCTTCGAAAATGGTATCATTCAGTAGCTCCCTGATCTGAGGACCAACAAAGATCCCTTCTTTGAGTTTGGCATCACTTAGTTTGAAAATTTTCCCTTCATGTGCAAACCATGGCCTTTACAAAGTTTTGATGTGTAGTGGTGGGGGCAGAACATCAGAGAAGCCAACTTAGAGGCTTATACCTCACATTACTCTTTCCAGGAATAAAAACATCTATTTTGGGCTAGTCTTTTGTTTTGTAGTGTTCCTTTCTGGCCGTACTGTCCCACAAACACAGGAAAAGCAAAATTGTGTGAAGCCTACTTGAAGCCTGAGCTGAAGAGAGATATGACTTTTGGGTCACCACATATTGTCCACTTAAATTGGTCTTATTTTATAGCAGTGGGTATTTTTTTCATGCTATCATAAGTTTCCTTCATTCCCACAGCGTGTATCAGTGTAATGGACAGTTTTTGGTTTCCTTTGTGCAAAAGGACATGGTTTAAGCTGAATTTTGATGAATCTATAAATAGACACCATTCCTTAGGGTCACGAGTTGTTCCAATTTCTTCCATCATCCCTGAAATATCTGTGCAGAAACACAAACCATCTTGCATCTTGTAATAAGCAGATAAAGCCAAATTTCTCTTCAGAAAGAGAAATTTGGTACCCTTGCCCAGTAGATTCCACTCTTGAAGTCTTGAACCTAAAATCTCAGCTTGTTTGAAATTCCTAGGTCTTAAACAAGATCATTTAGTTCATTTTTCTGAATCACATAAGGCTCGTCTAACTTTTTAGGGGTGTATATAGGATCAGAATATGTATGTGCCTCAAAGTCTTCCTCTGATGAATGTGAATCCATCTCTTCCCAGTTGGTTGCAGGTGTTGATATAGGAAGATCTTCTCCATGAGGAACTGGCCTTATGGCTAAAGGCACATTTAGATATTATATTTTGCTTTTGTTGTTTTTTGAAAAGCTCGACATTTTAGTTAAAAATAGCAATCATGCAAATGACTAGTTGGCTCATGCCAAACCATTGGAACTGCAAAGGGCATGGATTTTGTCTTACCTTTCAACCATTCACTCAGGCCAACAAAGCACAAAATGCAGCACACATGTAGAGTCCATGTTTTGTTCTGATCTCCAACATAACCTCCAAAATTCAAGTTATAGACTTTCTTCACAATCTTTGTCAAAGAACGACCCTGGGATTTTAAAATATAATTTCCACACACATAACAAAACTTATCTGGCACATTAACACTTCCTTTGTGCCATTTAAACACCAAAATTCACTCTTCAATGTACAGCATGTATGCCTCCTACAATGAAAACAACGAATGGCAGTCTGAGGTTAAGTTACTGTTACATGTTTTCTCCCACTTGGCAATCAGTGTTGTCAGTCACAAAAACTAAAATATCTAGTATCCCCCAGTTGCCTGGAAATGTTGGTATAGGAAGATCTTAATAGCCTACAAAATGACCAATGACATAAAAACATGATGTGGTAGCCATTTTTTAAGGCTACATCTGAAATCAGCACCTGAAAAATAGTTAAAGGCAGCTACAATTGTTCATGTTATAAAATCCTTGTAAAGCAGTGTTATTATAAAACATTTTTCTGTAGTTTAAGGCATTTTACATAGCTTTACTTCAATCATAAAAAAAAAAAGTAAAAATGGAATTAATATTTTTTATGTTATTAAATTAATGTGTACACATAATGGAATTAATGTGTTTTTATGTTATTTAATTAATGTGTAATTGTGTGTTACACATTTTAAAATTAATGTTTAAGTATGTTATAAACAGCATGCACAGAAGGCTGACACTGCTAAGCATATTGTCAGCCTTTTGTGTTTGAGAGTATAGTTGCCTTGCCCCAGTTCCCCACACAATATATTAAAGGCTACAGTTGCAAAATATATCTTCAAGAAACATATTCTGAGTTCATCAACAATATCAACAATTCTAGAGGGCACATGTTAAATCCTCATTTCAGAAAACATGTTAAGAGATTGGAAATGGTTCAGATTCGAAAAGTGTCAAGAAGAAGTGATTAATCTGTATTTCATGTAATCTAAGAAAGTCTTGCTGTAAATGGACTAAACTTGCATGAACTTACAAATATGTTTTAATCCTTTGAGAGGAAAGATTTAAAGCATCTACCTGCTAGTTGTGCCATTTTTCATAAATATTACAATGTAAAATTTTGTTGTAACTGGTCAAGTTGGTGACGAAGATGACTTAATTATGTTCCCCCCCCCCAAAAAAAAAAAAATTGTGAAAATAACATAAACCTCTCACCCTCTGAAAGATACTTTAATTCTTCAAAGACATTAAACTCGGGAGAAGATCAACATTTCTTAACCAGACAAATTAAAAAAAATTCTTATCTAATTCTTTAAATTGAGTTACAAAATATTCCACTGTTGAGGAGCAACACATTGTATGACTTTATCGACAATATTTGGTGAAAATGTAGCCATAACTATAAAAAAAAAAACTGAAAGAAACACGAAAGGTTAAAAAAAAAAATAAAATCATACTAACTGAACAAAGGCACATTTATTGACCATTTTAACTAGTGAGAAAAATTTTCAAGGAAGCTACATAAGGCAGCTTGTTTACTTGTGTGTGGTTTACTTCACATTTGTTTCTAATTAGTCACGCTGCATCTTCTGGGTTGAGCACAAATATGGTCCCAAAACCAAAAGTTTGTGGAGTTGATTAAAAAAATATTGTTTTGTGAACATGCAATGCATAGGTAATATGTAAAAATAATGCAGTTGAATATAAATGTGTACAAAAAGACATTAAAAAAATTTTTGCGGGAGAGGGGCAACAAAATTTATTCTTTGCTAAACTAAGTTCATTTACTTGATTTATAAAGAGAAACATTTTTTAGTTGATTAATGAGAAATTGTTAAGGTAATAATTTGGAGTGCTGATTATTTAATAGATTTAATTGATTTAATGAATAAATTAATAATTTTATAACAGGTAATTTTTCGATTTGTTAGCTTTAATTAGAATAAACAGGTAATTTTTCGATTTGTTAGCTTTCAGATTAAATTCATAAAGTATTTTGGATTGTTTTTAAGCATCAGTTGGCTCAGCAGTGTAGGCAGAACATTGACTTCTTTTCATTCAATCAAGAGTGATTGAGAAGAACAGTTAGTGGATGCTAATGATTAAGAGCTGTAATGTTGATCTGACTGCAACCAATGTCTTATTGCTTACTCTTGTGCAATTGATTGTTTGCATAGGGACTATTGATGCAGTTTGTTTTATGGTACTCTCTCATTCAAAAGTACTAGACTTGGTGATATTTAAGATTTTGATTTATTAACCATAATATATGCTCTTTTGTGTGTTTTTTTTTATCCACAAGTGAAAAGTAAGGACTTGTCCTATATAATGAGATATCTGTTAGGACAAATGTTTTTCATAGTTACTTCAGTCTCATTGTAATGAACTTTTACAATGTCTAAAATATAATTCTGGATATGTCTATAACTCCTTGGGTATACATATATATAATTTCTTAGCTGGTGTATGTTAATGAACTCTGAAATGGAATTTTTAACTTTTCCATTTTGATTGCAAATATTCTTGAATACAGAATAGTAAATTTTAATTTGAGAGTACTCTGCAAGCTTCCTTTTTAATGTATGTATATTTTATTTTTCTGTAGGTGTCCTCAAGAGCATTCTGCAGACAGAGGCCTGCAACATCATCTTGCATCACATTTTGGAAATAATAACTCTATTAGAGAAAGCTATCCAAAAACTGAAGTTGACTGTTCAAATACAAATTGTGTATCTACCGAGCAAATTGCTAGACATAATATTGTAAAAGACTTATCTGGAAGTTGCAGTTCAGCTAGCAATGGTTTTAAGAATGCTAATGCAATTTCTAATCAGTGTGCCAGTACAGTACATACATTTGAAAAATATTCATTAGGAAATAGTATGGAACTAATGAGACAAAAACAACAAACTCTATCATCAGGTACAGAACTAAAAAAGCTAAGTTTTCCTTTGCAACAATGTCAATCAAGTTCTCCTGTACCTCAGAATACTTGTCTTCCTAATGGTATATTGCACAGTGGTTTTTTGCCTGAGTTAAGCTTACGTTCAAGAGAAGATTTGAAATACTTAACTAGAATACCAGTGAGTAGTTCTTCGAAACCAACATCAGCATTTAGTCAAGCATCACAAGAATCTAACTATAACAACTCTTTAGTTCATCATGGAAACATTGTTAATATGTGTCCTCTTCCACAGTTTCAGCATAATGTACCTTCAAATCATGGTGAGTAAATATCATCATCATCCTCAAGCAGCCATGGGCTACGGAAGTCCGACTAGACCATGCAGTTTAATTCTCCAAGCGTATCTGTCCTGAGCTAAATCTGTTGCATCCAGCCACTGCACACCAATTCTAACAAGGTCCTGTTTGACATTGTCTGGTCTGTAAATGGTAGCTAGGCATAAACTGGAAGGAGAGCTGTGTACCAATCCCTAGTGATGATGCAGAGAACCGGCCAGGTCTAGCACCTAATGTCCGACCCCGCCTTCTCGTGGTGCAGGCCATTAGTACCTTTCAAAAGAGATATTCTCTTTTGGAAAGGAACAGAAGTGGAGGGCTGCCAGTACAGTATGGCCTACTGATCTGGTCATCTATGGCCACTTTTTTCTTTTTTTTTTTCAACCCTGCTGAGGAGTGGTCAACTTCACAGAGTCCTGGTGCTGACCATTTATACCTACTAGACTGGACTTTTTTATGGATTTGAGCTTGATTATGGATCCTGGACTTGCTGCACTGGTGGGCCTCTGTTGAGGGAGAATCTGCCGCTGTGTTTTGCCAGCCCTAAGTGAACAGAGGCATGGGATACCTTATATCAGATGGTGGATAATCCTAATCAGAGGCCATCGCAGGTACCTGAACCTTACTTAGCTAGTTGGGCATCGTCAAGCCTAAACTGGAGTAATGTGTCTCAGGCAGGCCATATGGCTCTTGAAAAAGTCCACTTGAAAAGGTGGTGCCGGATGTTCCTACCAGCATCGGTGACTTCAGCCTTTAGCGGAGGAGGAACAGGTCTTTGCCCCATGCCTGCGATCAGGGGACTGTTTGATACTGTTGACCCTACCAATCTCAATAAACCTAATTTCTTTAAAAATCCTACTAATCATTTTCTCTCTGCAGGAACGTGGAACGTGAGGACATTATATAGAGATTATTCTCTTGATGTTCTCATGCAGGAATTCCAGTGCTATAACCTAGATATTCTAGGCTTGCAAGAGACCAGATGGACAGGTAAAGGTGAGATATTTAAAAATCTCACCTTTACCTTTAAATTTCTCTTTACAGGGAGGGAGGATGGAAAGCATCATCAAGGCATAGGTCTGCTGCTCAGCAAGACATGCTAGTGATGCTCTTCTAGGATATGAGTGCATTAATGAAAGTTTCTTACAGCAAAATTTCAGACAAGCATTAAAGACTTGAATGTTATCTGCTGTTATGCCCCCGCTGAGGATGAGGATGAGAAGGATAGGTTTTATGGACAACTTCAGGATATTTTGAATTCTGTCAAGAAAGGAGATATTACCCTTGTTCTAGGTGACTTCAATGCCAAAGTTGGTACTGACTTTGACCTTTGGGCAGGAGTAATAGGCCCTTTTGGTATTGGTAACTGCAATGGCAATGGGCAACGTCTCCTACAGGTAAGTAAACTCAATGGTTTCAGAATAACTAACACATATTACAAACACCGCGACATACATAAATACACATGGGTTTCACCTGATGGGCTGCATAGGAATATGATTGATTATATATTAATTAACAGCAAATGGGCTAGTTCTGTTAGAAATACCAGGGCATATAGGGGAGCTGAAATTGGATCTGACCATTACCTTGTTAAAAGTGTCTTGCAACTTAAACTTAAAAAGTGTTGTGCTAGGGTTAAAAAATTTACCTTTAATACTGAAGCTCTGAAAGACCCAGTTATAGCTAAAGCTTACCATGATAGGTTACTTAGTCATTATGACAGTCATGGTTTGCTTACTACTGAAGTTGAGGAAGAATGGGGCTGTTTTAAACAGGCTTTTTTGGACACTAACAGTACTCTTTTAGGAAAAAAGGAGCAGAAGAGGCAGAATTATCTGAGTGATAAGGCACTTGAGCTTATTTCTGAAAGAAGGAACTGCAGGAATGTCCTTAATCAGTACCCTACTAGTCCTAATAGAAAGCATTACAGAGAGCTTAATAAACGTGTAAAGGATCAGTTAGCTACTGATAAGAATCTTTGGCTTGATGGCTTGGCTGACAAAGCCAATGAAGCAGTTTGAGAGCACATCAGCAGAGAGCTGTACCAGATAGTTAATGTTTTGTATGGTAGAAAATGGATAGGTATACAGGGATTGAAGAATAAACAAGGTAAGGTTATAGAAGGGGAGGATTCTGTCATGGCTAGGTGGGCTGAGCATTTCAGTGATGTTCTAAACAATGTGGTTAGTTCTACTCCCATTGTTTGCAGTGATGATAGATGCATTGGTGGCTTTAATGTTGGCCCTATAACACAATCTGAAGTTATTTTGACTGTTTCTAAACTTAAACTACATAAATCCCCAGGGGTAGATGAAATTACTACCGAAATGCTTAGAGCTGGGAATGTTTCGGTTACCACTTGAATGACTGAAATTCTGAATATCTTTTATGATAAAGGCATGGTTCCTAAGGATTTTACCAGAGCTATTATTATCCCTATTTTCAAAAAAGGTGATCGCAGTTCTTGTGATAACTATAGGGGTATCAGCCTACTCTGTTCCAGGTAAAGTTCTTTCCATGATTGTGCTTAATAGAATTAAGAATCTGGTTGACAGTCAATTGCGTGATGAGCAATGTGGATTCAGAAGTGGTAGGGGATGTGTGAATCAGATATTTTCACTTAGGCAGATTCTTGAGAAATGTTTAGAGTTTCAGAAACCTTTGGTTGCTAGCTTTGTTGATTTCAAAAAGGCTTTCGATTCTGTTGATCGACCTAATTTGTGGTTGATTGTGAGATCATATGGTATACCAGACAAGTTAGTTAACATAATGGAAGCTCTCTATAATAACACTGAGTCGTGTGTGAGAGTTGGTAAGGCTTGTAGCAGTGGTTTAGCATTACTTCTGGTGTTCAACAAGGGTGCATTTTGTCTCCTTTTCTCTTTAGTTTGGTTATTGATTACATTATGCGAAATTCATTGCAAGGGAAAGATTTTGACCTTAAATGGTCTGGAGATACTAAAATTTCTGATTTAGATTATGCTGATGATTTAGCCCTTTTGGCAAATGATGTTGATGAGATGAACTCTTTCATTCGAGCTGTTGATGAGACTGGTAGTAGAGTAGGTTTGGTTATAAACAGAGAGAAAACTAAAGTGATGAAAATTGGTCAGGCAGGTTGTGATTCAGTTAATCTGAATGGTTGCTGTCTTCAGCAAGTGTCACAGTTTAATTATCTTGGGAGCTATGTAACAGATAATGGTGATGTGCGGCATGAGATTAACAGACGAATAGGGATTGCTGCCAGGACTTTTAGGAATCTATGGAGATTGTGGAGAAATAGGCGTATACACCTAAAGACTAAAATTAGACTGTATAATAATTGGTTTCTTTCTAGGGTTAGTTATGGTAGTGAAACATGGATGCTGTGTAAACAAGATAGCAGGAAACTAGATGCTTACGTAGTATCTTGGTATTAGGTGGTTTAACTTTGTAATAATGATGAGGTTAGGCAAAGGAGTCTGCAACCTCCTTTAAGCAGCATATTGTGCAGAGAGAGAGAGACTGCTGGTTTGGCCATGTTGCCCGTATGGATAATTATAGATTGGCGAATAGGGTTATGAACAGTGTGCTAGAGGCCTCAGAAGGAGGGGGAGACCTAGGATGTGGTGGAGTAAATATATAGTGAAATAAATTTAATTTTAAAAACTTGATTAGGTAGTTTATTCTCTTTAATTTTTTAAGTAGTTTTGTAAGTTTTAAGATTGTTCTTTTATATGCACTTTTATAGCAACCCTAATTTGCATGCTTGGTCATGTCACTTAAATGTGCAGGTGATTTCCTTTGCATTGCAAAAATTGCATATATATATACCACATTTCATGCTATTATCTTATATACTTTTCTTCACATTATATTATCCTTTAGTTTTTAGCAGAGTATACAGAATGTTTTTATATTTAGAATTCAAATTTGGTCCATTATAGGTAATTTCTAGTGTAGACTACTAGCAGTATATAAGTAAACTATTGAATCCTCATAAATATTTTCTGTGAAATATATCTGTTTATAATTTTTCTGAAGGTACTAGAATTAAAATTAGAATAACTTGCTTATTCATCATTTTACACCCAGTTTAAATGCAAATAAACATACCTAATTTCAATGTAATTACATGGTTTCATGTATATGATACACATTTTGAAATTGCATTCTTCTTGGGGGTTCAATTGGCATTGTCAGTCTGCATTATCTGGCTTTAATCCTTCCAGTGTGCAGCTTTAAAAACTGGTTTTCATCCAGAGGCCAAGTTATTTTATCCCTATGCTCAGCAAAAAAAGAACTTTTTTGACAAATAATGAAGGAAATTATGGCATGTTATATACTAAATTAATGGGCATTTCTCGATTATTCTGGAAATGAAATATTTAGCGAAAAACCACTAGTTATATTTTAATAGCACTTTTTAGAGTCATTGTATAAATGCATCTGGTAATGCAAATAAAAATTTATTTAAAGAAAACTAAGCAGCAATATTTAATACATTGAGAAAAGTCCAGCCTTTTTGCCAATTTTGTTTAGTCAGATAAACATGTCAACCTTAGAATTAAAAAAAAACAAACCAACAGAATTTAACTCAAAATTTTATGAAAATAAATTGAAACAAATTTACAAGCATATTAATTTTAGTAAGGCAACAATAATTGTTTCATGGCTGTCTTAGAATAGGTAGATTAACCCTTCCACGGCCCAAGCTATTTTCTGCCTCTGCTCAGCCAAAAAAAACTTTAACTTTAGAACTTTTTTGCCAAATAACTAATGAAAGGAATTATGATGGCATGTTGTATGGCAAATTAATCAGCATTTCTGGATTTTCTGAAAATCAAGTATTTAACAAAAAATGTTTTATTTTAATAGGACTTTTTTAAAGTCATGTAGTAAAAAAATGCATATGGCAACGCAAATAAAAATTTATTAAAAAAAAACACAGACAGAAATTATTACAATGAACGTGAATAGAATGGCTATATATTTCTGAATAACAAAAAAAAAATATTTTTTTTGGTTTTGAGTAAATATTTCTCTTGTTTTGTAATTTTTTTCTCAGTACCATACTTTGAGAAAATTTCAGGCTTTGAGCCAACTGTGCTGAGTTAAATAAACAAGTCAACTTTAGAATTTTTTTTAAAAATAACCAATCAACAGAAATATGTCATGTTATATATCAAATTAAACAGAATTTAATTAAGAATTTTATAAAATAAAATAAATAAATTTCCAAGCATATTGATTTTAATAAGCCTTTTTCAATGTGATATGGTAAAAAAAAAATCACACTATACAATTAAGGCTTCACTGTGGAAAACCTGATGAATAAAAATAGTTAAATTATATATACAATTAAAAAGACCTTCTTGCTCAAAAATTAATTTAAAATTCTCTGTCATTGAGCAATAAAATTTTAGAGTTTATCCTTCAAACTATTTGCATGTTGAAAGTTCTTAGGAGAAAACTCTCAGAAGCCTTTCGGAGCAAAGACAGCACTCCGTCTTCAGTGAAGTGATGCTATGTATTGACGTTATGTCTGTTTAGACAAAGAGCTTTTTTCCACATGTTGTGAAGGGCAATTCCAGTGTCTCGGTTGCAGGTGGGGACGGACGAGGTCATTATTTCAATAGCCTCGCGGACTATGGTTCCATAGAAAGTGGATGCATGCGCAAGAAGTGTGGCGTGCTCCCAGTCTATTGTTACCATGTGTTACACTGCTAGCTCAGAGGTGGCTGTCGTTAACTTCTTTTGGCTGACATCAGTTTGGTACTCTGCGAACCTTTCATGTAAAGAGCGAATGGTTTTGCTGATGTAGTACACAACGGAATTATCCGGCAAATGTAGGGGAAATCGGTATACACCCAATTTTTGAAGTAGGCTATATTTGTCCCTGTCCCTTTTGACTAATTTCTTCAAATCTGGAGCTGGGCTGAAAACAATTTTGATATTATGGGCTGTGAGCAATTTGCGGACCGATTCATATAGGACTGGAACGTAAGA
This sequence comes from Ryuthela nishihirai, assembly GCA_038380435.1. Lineage (NCBI taxonomy): Eukaryota > Metazoa > Arthropoda > Arachnida > Araneae > Heptathelidae > Ryuthela > Ryuthela nishihirai. Next base: position 50,015,063 of record JAWZYU010000019.1, on the reverse strand, counting down.
AATAGGTCCGGCAAAAGTTGTACGTTCGGGGTCGGTGATTGGGAAGAGATCCGAATCTCTTCTGTTTTTTGTTTCTATATTTACTGATAACTTTGTCTATTGCTGTTGAGTTGTAGCCATGGGAAGCAGCGATGGAATGGATGTTTAAAATTTCTTCTTCAAGCAGCTGCTCGTTTGAAGACATGGCGAAAGCCCTATGTGTGAGGGAATGGAAGGCTGCAATTTTGTATGCCCATGATGGGGCGCATGAGTCTGCACATATGACAGAAGGGACGTAGGTAGGCTTCCGGTATATCGATGTCGTCAAGGCTCCTGTATCATCTTTTTGGATAAAAATATCTAAATAGGGGATGGCACTTCTCCTCCTCCTTCATAAAGCATATTGTGGGATATATATTGTTGGCAGAGTCAATGAGGCTGTTTAATTGCTCATTGCTGCCATTCCAAATTAAAAATATATCGTCGACATAGCGACACCAGAAGAAGGGTAAAATTGCTGCTGAATTCAATAATTTTGTTTCAAGATCTTGAAGGACAATTTCGGACCCCTGAGTCCTGCTTGTAGATTTGGTTGTCGAACTGGAAATAGTTGTTTTCGGTGACGAGTTTTAGAGCCTCATGAATGGTGTTGATTTAGGGAAGGGAAAATTTTTGCAATTCAATAATTTTTGTCCGAAACAACATGACCACATCAAAAACTGGAGTGGATGGGAATAAAGAGACTATGTCAAGTGTGACAAATTTTCTGTCGGAAGGAATCGACAGCTCCTTGAGTCTGTTGAGAAAACTCCGAAAAGCTTCTGAGCGTTTTCTCCCAAAAACTTTCAACATGCAAATAGTTTGAAGGATAAACTCTAAAATTTTATTGCTCAATGACAGAGAATTTTAAATTATTTTAAGCTAAATTATATATTTATTGAAAGGAAATTTCCTCCCGAATAATATAATATTCAACCTGAAATATGATTTTTATTTCTTTTAATGATTCTTTTCAGTATCATATTTTAAACACGGCCAGTGTTATACAACGTGACTTGGACTTCTCACATTCACGGGATTTTCCGAACTGGTTATGAAATTGAAAAAACTTCTTTGGCTGCTTTTTTTTACTAAATGTTTTTTTTTTGGGTGTTGAATTTCGGCGATCTTGGCTAAGTGCAGAAAGGTTTGTGCACCAAAGCACCAGCCTTCCCGAAATTACCCTCCCACATGACTGCCGATTTCCATAGCAAAAAAATCTATTTTACTTCCGTATCCAAGACATTCATTTTTGGAAAAATGTGCAAGCTCAAAGTTTTTTTACTAAAAAAATAAGAAATAATAAAATAAAAATTACATATAACCTATGGAATGTTAAATAAAATATCTGCAACAACTTTTAAGCTGGCCTCCGATCTAGCATAACTCGTAAAGATCAATCAATTAGCTGATCTTCGATAAATCAGCCGATTGAAAAATCGCTAACTAATTAATCTACAGAAATTAATTTGCTTCCATATCCAAGACTTCATTTATTTTCAGAAAATGATACTAGATCAAAGTTTTACTGGAAAAGTGATAAATAATAAAATGAAAATTAATATATAGCCTAATGCGATATTAAAATATCCATAGCAACAAGTTGTGGCTGGTCATACGATGTAGCATGAAAAAATCAATACTTATCGATCAGCCAAAAGATCGCTAATTTCCGAAAATAAATCTACTGAAATGAAAACTAAGGTTTATAAAAAATAGTAACTTGACAAAGAGTATCGAATATGCTGGACCAAAACTGAAAAAGAAACATTTCTAGCACACAGAACAATGGAAATATCATGTTTCAGCCATCTGTGGTCTCTTTTTGCCTCAGTGAAGCATAACTAATTAAATGCAGGTGCAACCAGAATTTCTAAGAATGATATGTTTACTTTCAGTTTCGGTTTGTAGGATGCTGGGAAAAATGAAAAAAATAACTTGGGAATACTGAAATAGGTTTATGACAGAAAAGAGTGGGAAACGGGGGGGAAAATGGTGGTACAAATTTTGTAATTACTTCCAAAATCTATCATTTTTATTTTGTTAATTTGTAGGAAATTTTCGAAAATTTAAAGAAAAATTTGTTGATAATAGCTGAAATCAAACTTGTGAGCTTAAATAAGAAGGTTGCTTCAGCAAATAGGAACGTTGACAAGCAAATCGGCAATACCGTTTAGTACTAAGAAATGGCAATCAGATGGCTTTTTAAAATTATTTATGTTGTAGTTTAATAAAATATGCATCAAATTAAAATTTTTGAAGCCTGAATTGTATATTTTTATAAGATATATATAAATTACAACGGCAATTTTTATTTTTAAAAATTCGATATATTTATGTTGTACTAAGACCGTATACATACAGGTTAAACCCTGGAAGGGTTAATATACTTTGAAACTTGGGACAAATAGATTCACTTACTTGTGAGTGGATGCCTTAGTATTTCGACCCCTGACTGGGATCATCATCCGAGGAGGTTGCAGCTTTGTTGGAACTCCTCGGATGATGACACCAGTCAGGAGTTAAAATATTGGGATGTTTACTCACAGGTAAGTGAATCTATTTGTCTTCAGTTTCAATGTATGATTAGCAAGATTTTTTCACAGTGATATAATGAAAAAAATGATTGGACTATGCAATTAAGGCAATGTTGGAAAGCATGATCAATGAAAACAGTTAAATTATATATTAATTGAAAGGAAATTTCTTCCTGAATAATATAATATTTACTTGAAATGATTTTTATATCTTTTCAATGTGGTATATTTTAAAACATGGGCTAGCATTATACAAGGTGACTTGGATTGCTCACATTAATGGGATTTTCTGTCCTGTTTATGAAATGGAGGAACACTTTCTTGGCTGCTTTTTTTTTTACTGAACATTATGAATTTTTTCATGGGTGTTAAATTTTGGGGATCTTGGCTCAGTGCTGAAAAGGTAGAGCATCAAAGCAAGGAAAAAAGTATATATTTTAAAAATTGCAGTTTTTTTTTTATTACTTTCAGGAGATTTTTGAAACTTTAAAGAAATATTTGTTGATAGTTCAAATCAAACTCGTGAGCTTAAATTGGGGGTTGTTTCAGCATAAAGTAATATTAGCAAATTGGCAGTACCATATATCAGGTAAATTATTTATGTTCTAGTTTAATAAAATATGCATCAAATGAAAACAGAAAATATTTTTCAAGCCTGATGCATTTTTTTATAAGATACGTAAAAAAAAAAATTCAAACAGCAATTTTCATTTTTTTACAATGAAATTTTTTTGTTGTACTAAAAATGGATACACATGTCTTTAGCCTCTCATTTCAGATCCTGTCAAGTTGTATAAATGACCTGGTGATGGGAAGGTTTAATGGGATTTTGCTGATTTGGTCACAGGGATAAATTAACATTCTTCAGCTATCATATTTTGAATGAACGCTTTTTTATTACTTCAGCATTTAAGAAACCAAAGAAAATCATTATTATCATTCATGTACTAAAAATGGTATGCTTTTGATGTTTTTCAAATGCGTATAACAGTTACTATGCTTTTTCTCACTTGCTATTGTTAAGAGGTACATATGCATTCTGAATATTATGCACTATTCTGCTCTAATTTTTATTTTATACTTGAGATCCACTCCTTCCAGTACTGTTTTGCACAAGTACAGTATTATTTGTTGTAAGATATAGTGTTATTAACTCCCCTCTGTTAACTGCTGTACTAATTGCTGTTGTGATCTTATTGTTTGGCAGATTGTACAATCTGCCAAAGAAGATATACCACAAAAAAAAAATATCAAAATTAATGTCTAGTTATACAAAGAGGCTGACAGGAGCCTGTCAGTATAATTTACTATATGACAACCTTTGACCTGTGAGAAAGCAGGAAATTATCTATAAGGAAGGAGGGACTCCAGCAGAAGGAACATCCATACATTATCTGGGCTTGAACCTGGATCAGTGGCCAAGCATATCTCCCCTTGTTTGAAAATAATGGTAAATTGCATTAAAAAAAAGTTATTTAAACAGATATGCACAGATGGAATTAGCTAAAAGAAAAATTTAGGGCTGCTTGTTTTCTGCCTTAATTATAAAGTGGTCACAGAAAAGTTTCTCTTGAAATTGAAAAGCAAAATATATGTGTTTTAATGAGAGAAATAAATATTAATTAGCTGAAGAGTAATTGAATATAAAGCACTTAAAATTGTAAGGTATTTAAATATTCTGAAACAAATGTATTATTTGAGTGTATCCAAGTTAATGTTAAACCAGCAATGTTTGGTGATTTTGAATGATGTAATATTTTGGCATAATCAAAGAACTTTGTATGGGGAATGAAAAAACTTTAGATATATTACTGGACTGCAGAAAATTCTTAAATCTCCTCCTTCCCAAATAGATATAATGATCTCCAATATATTTTGACATGCTAAGTAATGTCACTTTCAACGAGTGGCACGTTTTTGTCCTTAATGGGCTAAATGACCAGGTCACAAGAACTCCCAAAGGTTCAGAGAAGGTGGGGGGGGAGGGGACCCATTGGAACAGTTTTGGGAGACAGATGGTAGCCTCCCATCAAGGCCATCCAGCATGTTCTTTAATATGCACAGGATATGGCTCTCCTGCACAGAGGACCACAGCTTGATGACACATCCAATGGATGGTGGCCTTTCCAAGCCCATCAGTGTCCCCCTATTGACCATGGGCAGGGTGGGGAGTTTTGGGGAAATCTCAATGCTGAGCCAACTGGGACTTGAACTTGGAAACTGCAGGATAATATGCACAGGATATGGCTCTCCTGCACAGAGGACCACAGCTTGATGACACATCCAATGGATGGTGGCCTTTCCAAGCCCATCAGTGTCTCCCTACTGACCATGGGCAGGGTGGGGAACACTCAATGAAAGGTGGCCACCTCAAATGAAAGAGCTAATTGTGAAATAAAGTTATTATTGATTTCACAATTAGAAAATTGTGAAATTTATTTGTACAATACAAGATAACTTCTGAAATTTATTTGTACACTACAAATAAAAGTTGTTATGGTAATGTTAGCAGTTTAGTGGACAACAAATTTGCACTCATGTGATTTTGTAATGGAAAACTTGCCTTAAAATGAAACTTCCAGTGTTGTTCCAAGTTTTTCATTTATAGGCTTCTAATAGGCTCCACCAGTTACAACTCATCAGGGCTGGGCTCAGATTCCTCTGTTATGTTTTTCACTTCCATTATCACAAGGTCATTCACTATAAATGATATAAAAGTGAAGGTGTGTAAATCAGACTAGTGTATAGGGAAGTTCACCTGTGTGCCTAACTAGGAAAAAAAGACCCTTGTCCAAGCTAAGGGCTTGGCCTGCACTTTGTAGACAATATTTGTTGCTGATGGACTATATTTGAAATGCCCACAAATTCTGGGTTAATGCAAATAGGTGAAAAAATGATTTAAGAATTTTTTTTTATCCAAAAGGTGTTTAAATCTATTTCCTCTTTCTGGTTATGCAACTGGTTTCCTTGTGAGCTGCATACTCTTCTCTCATTGTTCCATTGAAACAAAATTTTTTCTTAAATTGGTCCTGTTTTGAACCACATAGTGTGTTGCTTCTTGTGCTAATTTGGTTAATTTTGTATTTTTCACCAAAAATATAAAACAATCAAATGGCTTCCTAGCTCTGGCATTGGCACTATAGCAATTTATTGTCATGTACATTTTAGGAGTTGGCTCAGTTGGTAATGTGCCAGACCTTGTAATCTGCAGTTCCCAGGGTCAAGTCCCACTTGTGCCAACATTATGATTTGTCTCTGCAAAACCCCCTTCTTACCCTTAGTCAGAAAGAGATCACTGATGGGCTTGGAAAGGCAGCTGTTTTAGATGGGACATTATGCCATGGCCCATGTGCAGGAGAATCATAGCCATATAACAGATGATAGCGTCCTGTTAAGGCCATCAGTCATCTGTCTCATAGTAGCTGTCCAGTGGATCCCCTTCCACCAACCTTCTCTGAGCCCTTGAGGTCCTTGTGACCTGGCTATATAGCTCACTGTGTGCAAAAAAGTGCCTCTCAGAGGTAAAACAATGCACATTTCAACACTATTTCTGTACTGCACCTAAGATCAAAAGTGCAATCTGACTGGTTAGCATATGTAAAATCTAATAGATGCAAATAACATTTTCATGCAAAATAAGTAACAAAATATTAGCCTAGTCTTGCATAACCTATTGAATGAAACACAGTGCACAAAAGATATACTCGAAATATAACTTCACCTACCCAACCCTAACATAATGTATGGAACACAAAATATAATTGAATCTGCAGCATGTTTTATATTCTTACACGTTTCTGCCTTTAGGTGTGTCATAGAGCATTTATTTCTGAACAATAAACTATCTTTTGATGTTTGACATGACCACGTGTTTCTGTTTGCTAGTTACTTCAAGATAACTTCTGAAGTTATGTTGCAATCTCTGAAAAAACTAACATGTAAATGTTGTAAATGGAATATTTATGATAAAACTTACTTTTCAGGTTCTCTGTAGATTTTGTATATTGTGCTATAATAGTTAGGGGATTCATAGCTCACTTTCAGAAAAAAAAGGTGCTATTGCTTTTCACTTTGTCTGTAGACGTTTCAACTCTTTGCTTTAAGAGACAAATGAAAAATCGTTTTTGGATTGGAGAGCTGACCATTGTTAAAGATGCTAAAACTGAAAAATCAAAATTTTTTCCCTTTGAAAATGAGCATTCCATATTCATTAGAGGCAGATGGATACACAAAGGGGAAGACCTAGAATGCAGTGAGCGATGCCAAATAAGACCTTATTAGAATTGGCCTGCGGTGGTAGTTCAGGATAGACATGTTTGGAAGACTAAATTACAGTGTGATTAGACTTTCATAGTCAATAGTTTCTTTAGGCTTATATGGATTTCTAATTTATATTAAAGTTTGGTTCAGTGATGTGTGAAAGACCTGCTGAATGTTATAAAATATGTTAATAAAGTATCAAATAAAGTTTGATATTTTTACATTTTAATTAAATTTCATTTATTTTTCAGAAGTATTAAATCATTCAAATACAATGTCAAGTTCTAATGATTATGTAAATAATTGTGATTCTGGGGTAGAAGACAGTTTTCAGGAAGTTCAAGATGATGAGTTAGGTGAGGTTTCTTGAAAGATTTGTTTTCTAATTCAGTTTTATTATGCATATTGCTGTTAAATAAACTTAAGTTTCAAAGTAGTTTTATAAGACCAAAATATAATATTTTTATATTATAAAATGAAACAAGGTGTTTTACTCCTGAATATGCTTTTGAGTGGTAAATATTAAGGCCCTTAGTGCTTGGTTCATGATTTGAAAAGGAGACCCCATGGGATAGTTAAGAGAGGATAGTAGATTTATAGTTAAAAGTAATTGGGAGTCCTTCCATCAAGGACATCCAGTGTGTTATTAATATGCACAAATTATGACATTTTGGCAATAATCTTTATACATTGAATCATAATTTTGCTTGAATTCCAATAAGTCTTCAAGCTCATCAGATACCTTAGTTTTTATATCCTAATTATTTTCAGAGCAAGATCTTTTAACCCTTAAAATGCCAGGTTTCTCAAAATGCATTCAATTGTGTTAAAGATATATTATTTTCAGCAGAAAATTAACTGAACTTTATCTTGCAGTGACTAAGATATATATATATATAGGTCATGTTACATATCAAAGGAAAAAGAATTACATTCTTAATAATAAAACAACAGAAATTCAGATTGAAATGAAGGCTACTTAAGCCTAATAAAAAAAAAATAAGCTCTACTTGGACACTTTAAGGGTTAGTAGTGATACATTTTAGTATTAATCTTTAACGTAAAATTATTGCAATATATTGTAAATACTAGTACACTCTTTAAAATCCAGTACAGTTTAATAATAATAATAAAAAAAAAAACAATCAGTTTTGCAATCCAGAAATATTAAGAAAATGATCTGAGCACTATCACATTCACTTTTAAGAATTTTCCATTTTTACCATTGGCAAACATTGGTGCTGGTGGATATAAACAATTATTGTCTCAATATTACTCTCACCCTTCTCTTGGTTAGAAAGGGAACACTAGTGGACTTGGAAAGGCAGCTTTCTATCAATGGGGACATAAAGCAGGAGAACAAGGTCCTATGCAAGTTAAAGATCATGCTTGGACAGCTTGGACAGGAAGCTTCCATCTGTCTGCTAATAGCTATATAATGGGTTCCCTTCCTTCATTCTCTAAGCCCTTGGAGCCCTTATTACTTGGCATTTTAGCTGTTTCTGTGCAAAAAAAAAGCAGTGTAGAGGTAAAACAATCCACCAATTGTCATCAGCCATCACCAAATATTAACTTGTGTTATTTTATTGTGAAATTTCCCCCATATCCTTCAAGTATGGTGAATAAAAATAAAGATGAGAGTACAGAAAAGAAAGCATGTACTGCCTAATTTAGTTGAAAAATGGAAGATAAAAGGAGCAAATTTATGCAGGAATACAGTGTCAAGTTGTGACATTGAGATGCAGAAAGAATAGTTCCTGAAGATATTATATTTGAATGTTATTTTAACTGCCTGTTTTATTTTATTCTTCGTAATCAACTAGACAAATTCAATAGGTGAATCCAACTAGTGAATACTAGACATGCTTTTAAAATTAACATTACAGTACATAACATTTGCTATGACATTGTTTATTATCATTTGTTTACTTTTAACTGTTTATTATCATTTACATTTAACAAATTGAATTGCCACTTACATTCGTAACCACTAGCACTATATTTGTCATTAATAAATATTTACAGATGAAAATAAGTTCGATTGTTAATGCTAAATATTCATTGAAATGTGCTTTTCCAAAATTACTCAACCACTATAATTACTCATAACAGGTATGCTTCTTTAAAATCTGGCACCTTTCAGTCCCCAAGGTTGCCAGGTTTTAAAGAATTTACCATATTTAGGCTACTATCTACTCAAAAGTTTATTAGTTCATATTGCTTCTGTGCAGTATAACCAATGAATTTATGTCCCACAAGAAAATTTTCTTAAAGTATCTGACAAAAAGCCTGTATTTTCCAAATGTAGCCTATGTTGTACAGACTTCTGATTTACAAGCTTCATGACTTAAGATTGGTTTTAATTTTTGTTTACAAATGTAAATGAAAAGAAAGTTCTTGTGATGTCAAATGTAAAGTTTTGCTTTATTTTTTCAAGGTTTTGATCCGTGGCATGAATCTTCGAAAGGGTTAGCAGATCTGATGAAAAAAGAAGCAGGGGAGAGAATTGAAGCTAACTCTGTTTTGCCAAATGTAGTACCACAAAATGCATTAGAACAAACAACAGTACCTTCTGATGCAGCATCTTTTCAAAACCCATACCCAGATTATACTCGTTATTTGCAAAGAATGGCTCCACCCCCACCAGGGTTTACTGCTAATCATTATGGTGCTAATTATATGACAAGGCCTTCTTTTCCATCTGGTAAGTTATCTGACCATTTAAGGCTAAACCATTTGGCCTTAAATGGTCTGGGGATACTAAAATTTCTGATTTAGATTATGCTGATGATTTAGCCCTTTTGGCAAATGATGTTGATGAGATGAACTCTTTCATTCGAGCTGCTGATGAAACTGGTAGTAGAGTAGGTTTGGTTATAAACAGAGAGAAAATAAAGTGATGAAAATAGGTCAGGCAGGCTGTGATTCAGTTAATCTGAATGGCTGCAGTCTTGAGCAGGTGTCACAGTTTAATTACTTTGGGAGCTATGTAACAGATACTGGTGATGTGCGGCATGAGATTAACAGACGAATAGGGATTGCTGCCAGGACTTTTAAGAATCTATGGAGAGTGTGGAGAAATAGGCGTATACACCTAAAGACTAAAATTAGACTGTATAATAGTTTGGTTCTTTCTAGGGTTAGTTATGGTAGTGAAACTTGGACACTTTGTAAACAAGATAACAGGAAACTAGATGCTTTTGATTCCAGATGCTTACGCAGTATTTTGGGCATTAGGTGGTTCAACTTTGTAACTAATGATGAGGTTAGGCAAAGGAGTTTGCAACCTCCTTTAAGCAGCATATTGTGCAGAGAGAGAGACTGTTGGTTTGGCCATGTTGCCCTTATGAATAATTATAGATTGGCAAATAGGGTTATGAACAGTGTGCCTAAAGGCTTCAGAAAGAAGGGGAGACCTAGGATGTGGTGGGCAGACAATGTCAAACAGGACCTTGTTAGAATTGGTGTGCAGTGGCCAGATGCAGTAGATGTAGCTCAGGACAGATATGCTTGGATAATTAAACTGCACGGTCTGGTTGGACCTCCATAGCTGCTTGAGGATGATGATGATGATGAAATTATCTGAAATCAAAGGCAATTAATTGAATATGATACTTTAAAATAGCATTTTCATTTGCTGAAATTATAAATTTATTAAAATTTGCATTGTTTATGTAAGCAATTTAAGCTTAAATTAATATTTCTTTATTTCATTCTTTGCATTGTAAAGTGTATTCCACTTTATATATTTGTTTATATTCCCAGTATAAAAGATAGTTTTTTTTTATTAATATTCAGCCTTATTGTTTCTCTTTGTGATGGGGGTAGGGCATTTGATAGTATATTAGGTTCATAATCTGAGATTCCAAGATCTACTGTAGGAGTCTGAGGCATTTGTGTGGTTTGCATACTTACACTTAAGGAAATAAAACTATTTCTTATACAGTTTCATATTTTTTTAATGTTTTGGGATATAAGATATTGTTTTGTTGTAAATAAATAATATAATTTATATTGTGTTTATTTTTCTATATATACAGTTGTATCATAATAATATGACCACTGATGGAATCACAGTGTACCTGCCCAGGCACGTCACAGAGTGCGCATGACATGGACACAACACAGACCCAGGCACATCACACAGTTACACATTTACCACTCGGAGATATTGGCCATCCAGGGCAGATGAGGCATAGTGCGCAACGTGAGCACAATGGGCAGAGGTATTGATTTGATGGACGTTCAAAAAGGAATGATCATCGACTACCACACAAAGGGTGGAAGCATCTCAGAAACAGCAGACTTCGTGGGCTGTTTGCGAGGTGCTGTAGTAAGGGTGTACGAAGAATGGACCTCTGGCACACCGAATACCTCCAGACATCATAACTGTGGAGCCCCAAAGGCCATCGACCCAAGAGGAGAACGTTGCCTCTGTCGACTGGTAAAGTGCAATCAATGCACAACAGTGCAGCAATTGACCACTCAAATGAACGCTGGGGCACCCAGGTACGTGGCCCCAATAACAGTAGAGTGAACCCTGTTACTCATAGGTCTCCGGAGTGACGTTGCGTAAAGGCGCCCATGTTAACCAAGGTCCATCAGCAACGACACCTGCAATTTGCATGGGACTACCGTCATTGGACAGTGGAAGAGTGGAAAAAGATTGCCTACTCCGACAAATCGAGGTTTCTACTCCACAGAAGTGATGGGTGGTGGTGGTGGATACGCCGTCAGACACACAAGAACCAACACCCAGATACACTTGTTGGTCAAGTACAGGCCGGCAGTGTGCATGTCTGGGGGATGTTTTCCTGGTATGACCTGGAACTGCTGTTACCACTGGATGGATCCCTAAATGTCAATGGCTAGGATTTGGACTTATGGCTTTGCAGTGGAGGAACTTGGGTTCCTCTGCGAAGTGGGGTCCGGGTGCTGCAGTGTTGTGAGCCCCGGTAGGCTGAAGCTTTGTCGTGGTTGTGGGAGGGCCGCCGGCTGGGTTTGTCAGGTTTACTGGCCAGGTGTCCCCGAAGCAATCCGGCACGGTGTTAGGCCGAGACGGCGAGCGGGCTGTGGTGCCCGGCTCAATGGAGAGGACGAAGTTGGGGTCATGCCGAGAGGATTGGAGTCTCTCGAGGTGTGGCTTCCGATGGAAGTACCTAGGAGCCTCTACTGCGGAGGACTCTAAAAGCTAGGACTTCGTTTTATTTTCTGGCTCAAAATTCAAAAGACTAAGATCTTTTTATTTATGTATTATGGCTCGTTCTGGTCTAAATTCAGTGAGTGTTGGGCATATTCCTTGGCACCACTCAAAATTTCAAAAGATCCCACTCTCACTGCACCTCAATGATTATTACTTCAAGCAGACTATTAAATCCCAAGTAGTGCTTCTCTCTTCACATTAGGTCTTCTCCCGCTGTAGGAAGGCAAATGTTAAGGCAAGCTAAATTGATAGGAGCCTTTTTAGTTTATAGTGGTTTCAGTGGCAATCCCTTAAGGTGATATGCAGTCACAGTACTGCGGTGCACCGGGGTTGTCGCGAATCTTATTCGTTGTCCATTCTCGCTAACCACATGCATCCCTTCATGTTGGACTTTTACCCTGGTGGTGATGGTGTCTACCAACAGAACAGTGCACCCTGCCATGTTGCTAAGGTGGTGCGTGACTGGTTCCAGAAACACGACAGCGATGTCTCCGTTCTCCCTTGGCCAGTGAAATTGCCAGACCTCAATCCCATAGAGCACCTTGTGGGACCATTTGGATCAACAGGTTCGGTGTGCGGACCCATAACCACATCTCCTGAACCTCCGTGTTCTGCTGGAGTCCAAATGGGCATGTGTGCTTCTGGCAACCTTCCAGGGCCTCGTTGCATCCATGCCACGCCATCTCGCCGCTGTCATATGGGCCAAGGGTGGTTATTCTCATTATTAGGTAGGTGGTTATATTATTCTGATATGACTGTGTATATATATATTTTGTCAAAAACTGGTAGTCAGTCTGAAGATGCCACATTTGGGATTTTGCATTATATTATCTTGATTTTTCAATCATTCATTTGCAGAAAATGATCAAGTGACAGAATTGAGCAATGATAACAGCTGTAATGAAAAGTCTAATAAGAGGTAAATTACAGATTGGAGTTAGCTTGGCAATAAATGAAACATACTACCGAGACATAATTCAATAACAAAAATTGTTGAAATATTCAGAAAGTTATAAGTTTATCAGTTGTCATTTTCAAAAATAATGAAACTTGGCAGATGCCTTGTATATTTTTCTATACTATTATCAATAATATGAATACCTATTTTATAATTTTAACAAAATATTTCTTTCTGTAGATGCCTTTAGTAATAAGATGATGCACACAATAAATATGCACAATCACACTTCAGCAAGTGCCCCTATGATGCATTATCAGCAGCAAAGTCTACATCCACAGATGGGAGTAGCCAACCATATTGTACATGTGCCTGATTCAGGGATGAGGCCTCATGTTAGTATTTTTTATATTGTTTTAAAGTGTATAAAACTAAATTATTTTTAAATTTCATAACTCATTCAATAAAGAATCAAACTGATCTTTCAGAAATAGAATTATACCCACTATTTGATGACAAATAGAATTATACCCTTTTTGTAGGACTATAGTAGAAGATTAATGCACTGTACCATTGGCATAATATAAAAAAAAAGACTTGAAAGAATTTCCATAAAGATCTAGGATTTGTTTGTTTTTTAGATGTTTATAGAGAGAAAGTTTCAGATACATGAAAGAACAATGGTAAGTGATTTGTTATGAATGAAATTGATGGTTAGGGTGTAAATATTCAATTTCATGAAGGATAGCAGCTTCTAGAAGATAGAAGATACCTTGTCACATCTTAACCACTGAGATGCTCAATGTGTCATTTGAGGGGTAAAAGTAAATCTGTCAAATTTTAAATTCCTTTTATGTTTATTAAAAATTTGAATATGTAACTATTTTTTTTATTACATTTAAGTGTTAAAGACTTCCTCATATAGTATCACTTATATACTATTACATTGCTATAGTTCTATCTTGTATAGACGTTGCACATAATCTTTGAGATGATATGTTCATTTCGTATGGTGAAAAATAAGATTCTTATGCTTCTACTTTTTAAAAGCTTTAAAAAGGCATATGAATAGGAGGCAAACATTCAGAAGAATACTTATGTTCTTTGCTGATGTTTCTTAGGCTTCTGTAGTCACAGCAGTCATCCACAGCCAGGTGATGGCAATTTCTAGTAGATTTTTATTACAAACAAGTAGTGCGACAGAACTATAGTACAATGTAATAGTATATAAGTGATAATATATAAAGTAATATGCACTGTGATATTTATTTGAAAATTTTAAAGGATTGCTCAAAATTTTAAACATATCTGCTTTTTTATTCATGCTTTGAACACTACACATATAATTGCCTCATCAATGTTATCTTCACCTTGTTGCGGTGATGGGGCTTGTGTACTCTGACAAACCTCGAGAGCCATACTGGTGGTAGCATAGCTACTGGTAAGGTCTCCCAAGCTGGGCAGGTCTTCGTGAGGTAGGAGCCAGACAGAGAGATACCTTGGAACCAAGGTAGATGTGACTCGGCCCAGGAAAGCAATACATCTAGAAGGTATTCTAAATAAAACCTCTGTAAGAGGGAAGCAACTCTTATAGTACAGGCAACGAGTGGTGATAGAAGCTATCTGTACAGTCACTGTCCAAATAGAGTGTTGTAGACCTGTGCTCAACACATTATTGTGATATCAGAAAGCAAGTAGGGGAAACTACTGCATTATCCATCTCCAGAATAACCACTATAGCAAACAATCATTTTCAATTGGCCCTGAGTTCCCAGTGTCCTTTAGATAGTACAGAGGTCCTAAGAATCACCGGACTCAAAGTGATGGAACCAATGAGAATTGGAACATCAGAACATTGTTTGCAGCAGGAAAACTTAAAATGCAATTCGGGAAATGAAAAGACTTAATATTCACATTTTGCAATTGAGTGAAACTATTTTGGAAACTTTTTTTGGAAATAGCAATAATAAGCACCAGTATGGCATAGGAATATTGATAACAAATGATGTCTCTGAGAGTGTCCTTAATTTTGTGCCATACTCTGAATGAATGATGCTAATTCAATTAAAGGGACAACCAATAAATATAAATATAATCCAAGTATGTGCTCCAACAGCTGTAAGGATTGAACAATTAAAGATTGAACAATTTTATATTCAGCTGAAGGAATTACTCAAACTAACAGATAAGCATGATCTTAATATTGTTATGGGAGATTTCAATGCTAAGGTTTGGAAAGGACAGATCTGGAGAAACAGTTGGAGATTTGGACTTGGATTGAGAAATGAAAGAGGGGATCGATTGATACAATGTTGTCAAGAAGAAAATTTGATGATCTCAAATATTTGGTTTAAGCTTCCAAACAGAAGGTTTTATACATGGAAATCACCAGTAGATAATGATCAAAATGTGATTTGAAACCAATTTGACTACATCATGATTAATCAGCATTTTTGGGGTTTCTGCCTCAAATTTCTTAAATAATGGTGGTGGTGATGTAGGGACTCGATCAGCTAGGGTGGAAAGAGTATGAGCCAGAATTGCCATTTTGGGAGCAGAACCCTTTCTGCATTGCAACAGTGCCAGCAGCAAATCTGATTTTGGTGGTGGTGGTGGGGTGGGTGGGTGAAGAAATGCCATGTGTTGCATTTGGTTAAAACCCCAGCACCTCCTTACATAGGAACGAGAGTAGATGTGGCACAGGAATTATGTCCATGTCCCATTGGCCAAGAGAACTAACATCCCCGAGAAACACTGCCACATTTGGTGCTTCATTCGAACTGGAGGAGAGTTTTGAGAACTAGTGACTTGCATAGGGAAAACTTCCTCATGTCAGTCAGATTGTCTGTGGCTTGATTGAGCCTTTTTGTTCTTTCATCTAGAAATGGGACCACTGAGGCTCCTTTTACCCTGTTCTTAGCATAGCGAGTGACTATACAGAATGGGCAGTCACTAATTTGTATATATAATATAAATTGTAATATTGTATAAATAAATGTACATGTAAGAGTACACCTGAGTTTGTATATATCAGCCACTTAGATAATAGCATCCTGACAGAGATAAGTACCCTTCTTCACACACACTCGCTCACGGTCAGTTGAAAAACAAATCAGCCTAGACAGGTTGAGAAGACACCTGTCTGCATTTGGTGTCAGAAGTGGGACCTGTATTGTGAAAGTTGGGTACGAGGTGGCATCTCATTAAGAGACTTTTTGGCAAATGTTGAGTGCTGAAAGGAGAGTCATAATCACTGAGAACTTCACATCGAGCGCAGTAAGAACTAGCCTGTAGAGCACATATGGCAACCCCCAGCCCTCTACTTCTTTTGATCTGGCCCTAATCTATTTCAGTGAAGTTTATCTGATTCACGGTGGGAGAAAACGTGGTGTTCTACTAACTCGCATTAAGCTGACGTCATATGACTTGCGCAAAACTCACCATGTTTTCTCCCACCAAGGTCTCTTTCTCACTTTGACTAGCGACGTGTGTGAATGTGTTACAATGTGCCAGTTCGGTACTTGCGTTGGTGTTGTGCTTTGTTCAGTGCCTGCATTTATGTTGTGTTCTGTTCGGTGCCTGCATTGATGTTGTGTTCTGTTTGGTGCCTGCAGTGTAGAAGACAGTTTTGTTTGAATGCTCTGAATATCGCTTATAAATTTGGGACAATATCAGGGGTTATGCCAAAAAAAAAAGTAGATGCAGAGAATCGTCAGTTTCAAGACAACTGGACGGAATATTATTTTATTCTGAATAAAGGTTTGTCTGTATGTTTGCTGTGCAACGAATTCGTATCCTTCAACAAAGAATACAACTTGAAGAGATACTTTACTTCGAGACATGCAGATCACCAAAAAATTGATGGACAACTATGAAAAGATGAAATACAGAAGTTGAAAAAGAACTTGAATACCCAGCAGCAAATGTTCAACAAGCAAAGAACGCAGCACCACAGCATTGTCAAAGCCAGCTTTGTGGTAAGCGAAAAAATCGCTAAACATTCTAATTCATTTGGTGAAGGAGAATTTATCAAAAAATGTCTGCTGGATGTTGCAAGTATAATATGCCCTGAAAAGAAAAAAGACTTTGAGAATATTCATTTGTCGAGACATACTGTTGTCCAATGGATAGAAATTATGGCTCATTATATTGAAAAAAGTTTAAAAAGAGAAGATTGCTAGATTGGAAGCATTTTCAATTGCTTTGGATGACAGCACCAATACCTCCAATACAGCACAACTAGCAATATTTATTCGAGGAGTTGATGCGGATATCAACATCACAGAAGAATTATTGGTTCTTTGGCCATTAAAAGGAACAACTACCGGTGAATATATATTTGAAACAGTCAACACAGTCTTCGAGAGATTTGGGCTTAAATGGAGTTCACTATCTGGCTTATGCACTGATGGAGCCCCTGCAATGGTTGGTGCACAGAAGGGATTTATTGGAATAGTTCATGAAAGTGCAATAGAACTACAGATCCATCCGGAAAATTTAACAAATTTTCACTGCATTATTCACCAACAAAATCTATGTGCAAAATCAATTAAATTCACATATGTTATGGAGGTTTTAGTAGCCAGTATTAACTTTATTAAGTCACATGTACTTAATCACCACCAATTTAAGGAGTATTTGGCAGACCTATTTTCAGATTATGAAGATGTGTCTTATTATTGTGAAGTGAGGTGGTTGAGTAAAGGTAAAATGTTAAAACGATTTTATGATCTGAGACAAGACATTGCAGATTTTATGGACATAAAAGGAAACACAATTAACCAAGTAAAAGATGATGAGTGGGTGTGTGATTTAGCATTCCTTGTAGATGTCACCGGATACCTAAATGAACTGAATCTTAAATTGCAAAAACAAGGACAATTGGTTCATGAACTGCATGGACATGTCAAAGCTTTTTGTAATAAACTAAGATTGTTGGAAAGTCAGTTAAGAGCTAAAAATTGTTATCATTTTCCTACTCTAGCAACTCATAAAAATATCCCTTATAATTGTTATGGAGATGAACTGAAGGTACTAATAAAGCAAGTTGATACTAGGTTTGCCGACTTCCAAAACAAAGACTACACATTCGCTATATTTGCTCGTCCGATGGATGCTGATGTAAATAATGTGCCAGAAAACTTACAGATGGAACTTATTGAGCTTCAGGTGGATTTAGTGCTAAAATCACAATTTAAGAACATTGCTTTGACGGATTTTTATAAATTTTATTTGGTGGAAGAAAAATATACAAATTTACGCACCTTTTCAAGAAAAATCATTTGTCATTTCGGCAGCACAAATATGTGTAAAGTTTTTTTCAAGGATGAAATACAAGAAATCAAAAATTCGGACAAGAATAACGGACGAAAACCTTGAAAATTGTATGCGATTATCGTGATTATCCTTAAGTAATATTAACGTCAATATTGATAATCTCATAGTTCAAGTACAAGGCCAATCTTCACATTAAATTGTTATGTCGTTCATTATATTATAAAATTTATGTAGAGCTTTATACCAAAGCATTATATTATAAATAAATGAAATATGAAGTAGCAACTTGTTTTAATTCATTTAATATTAATTTATTTCATTTAATAATTTGGTCCGGTCCTTGACTCGGAGACAGAATGATAATTTGGCCCCCGAACTAGGAAAGGTTGCCCATGCCTGCTGTAGAGCCAGTTTTTGTCTTGTTGTTTTCCTGTGCTATGCCATATAATACACAAGGGAATGCAAAAAAAATTCTAAATCACACTGCTAGGACACTACTTCAGACAGATCAATGCTCTCAATCTTGGAGGCTAGTTGGTCTGATTTGTCAGGAGATGCTTTCAGCGGTTATTCTCCAACTCAGGAAATAGCAGAGCAGTCCAATAATGCTAGAAAGCATGAATTGGAACTGAGGAAACTGGAATTACTGCAACTCAAACTAGTTGATAGGCTGGCCCAGAGTGATGCTGACAAACAAAGGGAGTGCGTGCGACTGGAGATGGAGGCTGAAAAAAGCAAGTGCAGCATGAGGCAGATGAAAGAAGGGAACAGACACAGCACGAACATGAGCTGCAAATGAGGTGTCTCGAGCTTGAGACAGCAAAAGCAAGTGGCATTGGATCTCATGGTGCATCATGTGATGGTTACAATTCACCTGGATCCGATTCTCATAGCAGCATGAAAAAGAAGGAGCATTAAGAAAATATTGGATTTCAGTTCTGCACTTTGCACTGGGATCATCCCCAGAAACTCTCCTCGACATTCCTTTGTATTTTAAGAGGATTGAGAATGTTTATGCTAATCAGGGTGTACCTGAAGAGGTTAGGGGCTAGATAGTCCTTTCCATTTTTCAGGAGAAGCTGAACTACCTTTTCATTGCTTGCAAAAATGCTAGCGATTATACTAAACTCAAAGTGTACATTTTAGCGAGTTGTAAGATCTCTGCAGTTGAGTGCAAGAGGCAATTGGATGGGGCAAAGAAGCTTGTGCATGGAACTCTTTTCACAAAGAATTAGGGAAATATGGAGGAGTTACATTGAGAGCAGAAGTGTCCAGATTTAAGGAATTGGTTGACCTGCTGGTGGCAGACCAAATAAAGTCGGAGGTGTACTGAGCAGCACTGGCAAATATGTTGTATTACAGGAGTGCTTAACTGGTAGCATCCAAGAGACCTCATAGACTGTCTATTACATCACTTAGCAAGCAGTCGAATTAATGTGTGTCCACAAGATTCTGATTGATGGGTGGCCAGATATATTTCTCCTCCCAAGGGTGAGCAATTAGAGCAAAAAAAAGTGTATGAAATTTGCCCTCAATGGTGAGCAAAGAGGAAATCGTACAATGGTGAGATTAATTCAATGCAGGCTGTATGAGACGAACTGGAAGAGGATTATGTGCACATATTTCAACACGTGTGCGAGGCTCAGAGTGAAGTGCAATTAGCAACAGTTCGGCTTGGTCAGCTTCAGATGACAGACATGCAATGTGGCCAGAATGATTTTGCAGCTTTGATTAATTCTGGCATTGAAATCTCTGTGTTTAGGAGAGATGTTTTCCTGGATAGGTTTTTCGCACCGAAGAGAATGATCAAGCTGAGGTCTGTATTTGGAGATAGCTGAAGTGATCCACATTCCTGTGTGGTTAGTGGGATGCAATTACCTCATAACTCCATAATTCATCCAGAAATTAATTAAGTGATTGCTGTTTCATCATGCCTGACACTTCCTCTGCTTCTGACAATGGATGATTTTAAAGTGCATTCTGCCATTAATTTAAGCAAAGATCACACTCCAAATTTTAATATAGCAAGTGATTGGGCAAAACTTCTTGGTAGCAACATGCCATTAGTGACGTCACCTTCTGAGACATGCAAGAGACTGCCTGCCTGCCTCAGCTCCCCTATATGACCTGGTTAGGAATACCAGGTCATATAGAGGAGCTGAAATTCTATCTGATCATTACCTTCTTAAAAATGTCTTGCAACTTAAATTTAAAAACTGTTGTGCTAAGTTAAAAAGTTACCTTTAACACTGAAGCTCTGAGAAACCCAGTTATAGCAAAAGCTTACCATGATGGTTACTTAGTCATTATGATAGTCATGGTTCACTTACTACTGAAGTTGAGGAAGAATGGGACAGTTTTAAACAGACTTTTCTTGAAACTAACAGTACTATTTTTTAGGGAAAAGGAGCAGAAGAGGCAAAATTATTTGAGTGATAAGGCACTTGAGCTTATTTTGGAAAGAAAGAATTGCAGGAATGTCCTTAAATCCAGTTGTATTGCAGGAATGCTCTGATTGTTTAGTTAGAAGCTGATAAGAATCTGGTTTGATGGCTTGGCTGACAAAGCCAAGGAAGCAGTTGGACAGCACAGCAGCAGAGAGCTATACCAGATAATGTGTTATGTGGTAGAAAACAGACAGATATATAGGGTAAGATTATAGAAAGTGAGGATTCTGTCATGGCTAGGTGGGCTGAGCATTTCAGTGATGTTCTAAACAATGTGTAGTTAGTTCTACTCCTATTGTTTGTAATGACAATAATTGCATTACTGACTTTAATGTTGGCTCTATATCACAGTCTGAAGTTATTTTGGCTGTTTCTAAACTTAGGGGTAGATGAAATTACTACTGAAATGCTTAGAGCTGGGAATGTTTCAGTTACCACATAGATGACTGAAATTTTGAATATCTTTTATAATAAAAGCATTGTTCCTAAAGCTTTTACCAGAACTATTATTATCATCCCTATTTTTTAAAAAAGGTGATTGCAGTTCTTGTGATAACTATAGGGGTATCAGCTTACTTTCTGTTCCAGGTAAAGTTCTTTGCATGATTGTGCGTAATAGAATTAAGAATCTGGTTTACAGACAATTGCGTGATGAGCAGTGTATTTTTTTTATGGAAAACTGGTAGATACACCTATGACATTATTGATGCAAAATAAATTTTGTAGTACGTATACCGTATTAAAATATATTTTGAAAATATAAGTATAATGTTGAGCATGTGCATCATATAATTGAAGAGTGTATAGTTAAAATGATATAGAGGTTGGAAATGAAAAACAAAATTAAATAAATATGCTAAAGATTATGTATTACTAGAAATGCAATTTATGTATGAATTTGTTTTTGGAATTATTCTCCATCTTAAGTATTTTTTAGACCCAAGAATTCCAGGAAAATATGAAGCAAACTTTACTACAGAATAGTGTCAACCACAGTTTTGGACTACAAGCATCACAACAGTTACCTCTTCCTATAGGACGAACATCCCATAAAAGTAAGAGCTATTTTTTTTAATTTAATTTTTTATTTCAAAACTTGTTTTCTGACAATTTTTGTAATTATTAAATGCAACAATGAAATTTGCTGTAATATCAAATTTATCTGCTATTAAAACATATTTAACTTTTCCTATGCTCAGCCTGAATAACTGGAATGAATCTAGAGGTGCAAATAAAAAATGTACAATTTTTTTGTCAAATTACTAATGAATTTAAACTGTACGTTTTTTTACTAAATTAAACAGCATTTAGTCCTGAATTTTATTAAAATGAAATTTTTGCCAAAATAGAAGATACATTGAAATAAGACTTTTTTTTTCACTGGTGACCTCTTTTTAGAGTCATTTAGTAAGAAAAAGGATCTAACCATGCACCTTAAGGCTTAATTCTAGCAAAACTCCATGAACAAAAATTATATCAATGGAAAGAAAATTTCTGAAAACTTGTCTTTGTTTTTGGAAATTCTATTCATTCTTAAGAAATGATAAGATTAAAGTTTTTTAAGAAAACCAAGAAATAATAAAAAAATTAAGAAATAGCTCAGAGTTAAAATATCAACTGCAAAAGTTGTAAAACTTCATTAGAAAAAACTGGCAGAGATGTAGCTATAATTCTAAAGATAGTTATTTCTTTATAATTGTCATAAACAAATCTATGGAAATGTAAAAACCATACTGAGTGAACCCAGGTGTTAAACATTATTTACAATGTGCTGACATGGCAAGGGGGTACATACAGCCCCAATTAGTCACAGCTGCATCTTGTGCTTTGTTTCAATTTAACACTCTACATTCCTGGAAGCAAAGACTTCTTAGGGGGTCAGTTTTACAGGAAATTATGTGATCAATGATAGAAATATTGGAATAGATTTAAACCAGAAAAGAGAGAGTAAAATAGGAAAAGGAAGTGCTTACTTAGTAATTGCTTCCAAAATCCTCCATTTAAAAAAGTTTTTAGTTTAATTTGTATGAGAATTCAAAAACTTTATGGAAAACTTTGTCGGCAACAGTTCAAACTCATTAGCTAAAACTGGAGGATTAAACATATATACAGAATTGATGGGAATGCCAAATACAGTACTAAAGAATAGTGGCAGGGATTGTGCAGTGATTCCCAACCTTTTCTGGACCATTGCCCCCTTTAGAAGAGAACAAAAATTTCAATGCCCCCTTAGTCCATAATAGTTAATTTTATATGAAATATTAAAATATTGTTGCATATTATCTGTACCTAATTTATCTGTTTATTTATCTATTAAAAATCATAAAGCAGAAATTAATAAAATGACAACCAAATGTACAATAAAATTGTTTATTAAAATTTTAAAAATAAACACAGAATCAATAAGAAATAAAAATTAATGAGATGGTTGAGGCTGGTGGAGTGTTAACAATTTGTTAATGTCAGGTTCCAATTTCGTTAACATCAATCGCAGATAGCCACGCTCAGTGATGTGTAGTCTGTTCCTCTTCTTTGACAGTAAATTAGCTACTGCACTGAATCCATGCTCAGCCATATAGGATGAAGAAAATGCGATTAAAAACTTCTGTACTATTGCCCACAATCCAGGGTAGAGAACTGGTATTGCTTTTTGAAGCCAGAACTCTTGGTATCCATGTTTGAATTTTACTTTGAGTCTTCGTTAGTCGTGAGTTCTAAGAGTTCCTCTTCCAAATTTGATGATTCTTCAGTATCTGTGTTTGCGAAAGGATCTAAAACCCAACTTGGTATATTCATGTTTAAAATATCTTGGAAACACTCTGTAAAATCAACACGAAGAACTTCCAAGTGTTGGCAGTAAGTAAGTAAATCTTCCAGTTTTGCAGAGACTGCTGATAATGTGGGAAAGTGGTTGTATTCACCTCTACCTAGATTTCATTTGAATAGAAGTTTTCCCACAAAAGCAGCTATGACGTTTTTTGTTTTAATTAAATTCAACTCGTCACCTTGCAATTGTAAATTGACTTGATTAAATATTTTAAACAGGTCTGTCAAATAAGCGATGTCATTTTTTTGACGTAATCAGGTTTTCGCGCAATTTTTCGTCTCTGTCTTCAAGAAAGTCCAGTATTGAGTCAAATAGATTGAAAAAACAATTCAGACAAACACCTTTAGAGAGCTAACGTACTTCTGTGTGCAGCAGCAAGCGATTGTAATCTTCATCATTTTCATTACAAAGCTTACCAAATAATTGGTCATTCAATGAATTGCTTCTAATCTTATTGATTGCTTTAATAACGTAATGGAGCGACGTATGCAGACATTCATTCAAATTTTTTGCAACCAAATGCTGACGATGAATAATACAATGTACAGCGAGTACATTTGGTACTGCTTGTTTCAAATGCGCTATGAAACCCTTATGACGCCCTGTCATTGCTGGAGCACCATCAGTAGCAGCAGACAAAATATTGCAAATAGGAATTTCTTTCTCTTGAAAAATCTTTTGCATGGTATTAAATATAGATTCTCCCTTTGTATCAGATTCCAAATTTTTAGCAAATAATAACTCTTCATGTATTTTTTCTTCTTTTATAAATCGTACATATGATAAGAGTAGAGCTTTGTTATTTGGTAGAGTTGATTCATCGAGTTGAATGGAAAATTTGCGTCTTTAAGTAATCACATAATGATATTTCAATGTCTTTTGCCATTTCATCTATTCTTCTTTGCACAGAATTATTACCGAGAGGAATATTTTGATGATATCTGATGGTGTCTTATGATGAAGAACAGTTTTTAATATCTCTTTGACTGCTGGCAAAATTAATTCCTCGCCAATTGTGTGTGGTTTTCCTGCTTTTGCGATTAACAATGAAACGTTATATGAGGCTCGTAGTCCATCATCATCATCTTGTTTAGAAGACGACGCAAAAAGGTTTGACATAGTTGGCTGTTTTAAATATTGCTTTTCCAGTTCTTGAAAATAGGATAAATCTTTGTTCTTCTTATCAGCATGCATTTTATTTAAATGCTCTTGTAGCCTAGAAGGTTTCATAGCTTCATTTGAAAAAACTTCTCAGCAAATTAAACACATAGGTAATGATTGGTTTGTAGGAGAGTACGTAAATCCATATTTCAAATACTCAATACTGTACTGCCGGCATTTCTTTTTAGATGTAGATTCAGACATTTTCAAATACAAATTAACTTCTCAACAGATTTATAGATAGTTATAAAAATAATGTTTATAATGACTTCTAACACTTATCACTCACGACTATTTATCACGGCAAAGCACATAAAAATGATAAAACATTCTTAGAGCTATCGCTTTTATAGATTTGATTTTGTGCACTCATTAACTTGTATGTTTGTGATGCCGGTGCACTTGCTCTGTAAACAAGTCATTTCAAGCTCCCATATTCTTGTCGAAACATATTAAATTGCATGAACCACGTGTTTACCTACCAACTTGCAAGGACTTGTCACCATCAATCTATTCTAAACTAAAACAAATTAGGTATAGGTATACCTAATGCTAATTTAAAAATGCTTATTAACGCGATAACAATAAGATAATTTACATAGCTAGATAAAATATTTATTCGTGAAAACAGGTATTTTCAAAGTATTTTATTATATTAAAAAAATAATTATAAAAAAATATTAAATATAATAAATTTATTATTATATTATTATTGAATCAAGGTTGATTTGCATATCAGGATGGACACACATGTCCAACGTAATAAGCCTGATATAGTAGTGCATGATAAGGTATTGAATGAGATTACAATTATTGAAGTAGGAATAACATCTCAGGATAACCTGCAGACAGTAGAGGTTGAAAAGAAGAGGAAGTATGATCTGCTGGCTAATGGGTTGGGTTGTTTTACCTCTGAGCGGCACTTTTTTGCACACCATGGGCTAAATGGCCAGGTCACATGGACCCCGAAGGCTCAGAGAAGGTTGGGGGAGGGGACCCACTGGAACAGCTGTTGGGAGACAGATGGTAGCCTCCCGTCAAGGCCATCCAGCGTGTTCTTTAACGTGCACAGGGTATGTCTCTCCCGCACACGGGGCCACGGCTTAACGTCCCATCCGACGGACGGCAGTCTTTCCAAGCCCATCGATGTCCCCTACTGACCGTGGGCAGGGCGGGGAATTTTGTGGAGATAAATCTCAACGCTGACCCAGCTGGGACTCGAACCTGGGAACTACAGATTACGAGCCTGGCGCGCTACCGACTGAGCCACCCCCGCCCCACTGGCTAATGAGTTGAGCCTAATTCACAAGTGTAATGTTAATATTATACCTTATGTTCTGACGTGGTATGGTATTGTAACTACGTACCATAAAGCATACTCAAAGCGACTTGGAGTGGGAAAACATATTGAAGCTTATATCCAATCTGTGATCTTGAAGAGAACTTTTGAGAGCATCTCCGTTGACTTCGGACGTACCAGTACTCTAGTAGGCGGTAGCAGGGAACTTATTGTCCAAGCTGCAGTTGAAAAGCTGTACATGACGGATGAGGTAGTGGATGACCAGAATCACCAGGAAGACACCACAGAATAGTAGAGATAAAAAGGTTGTCACAGAAAATTTCATTAAATTTATTTTACCGCCCCTCTTGACTGCCTCAACTCCCCCCATTTGCTTCTGGATCCGCTACCACCCCATGGAAGGCTCCAGCGCCCACTGGGGGGCGGTATCGCCCCCGTTGGGAATCTATGCTCTAGTGTATCAAAATTTGCACCAAATTGTAAAGGTGAACATTATTTTCTGAGATTATATTTTTGTAATATTGGTAAAAATATTTTGAGCAAAAATTTCTAGTTAAAAAAAATATTGAAGTTTCAGTGATAGGGAAGTGTAAAAAAAGCGAATAACACACCACCTTCTCCTGGACTAGAACACGAGATCTTGGTCACACCCCATTTTATCTACCAGTTAATCTGAGGCATTTTCACACTTGCTTAAATGACCGAGTGGTTAGCGCACTTGGCTAGTGGTCTAAGGGACCTGGGTTTGAGCCCCAGGTAAGGCATGGATGTTCGTGTAGTTTTTCTGCTGAGGTTCTGCCATCCTCACAGACCTTCTACTATGGCATATATACTGACAGACTCCTGTCAGACCTCTGTGGCAAGCAGCTGCTTGAGGGGGTATTTATTTATATTTATATTTATTAAGGCTATGAAGGAACTGATGGTAGGCTATCTCTTCCAAACAGTTCATATGGTTGGGGGTCTACAGTGTGCTTTTTAAACTAATGGGGAACTTGGCAATTTCTGTTTCAAATGTACCTATACCTACCAAATGTTACTCATCACAAACAACTCTTTTGTAATATAGCTGATGCTATTTATCACACAACAATGCCAGTGTTGTGATTTATCTACTAACCCCAGTCCTGCCCATGGTGAGAAAGGCAACACCCATGGGTTTGGAAAGACTGCTATTCATTAGATGGAATGTTAAGCTGTTTCCCTGTGTTCAGGCAAGCCATACTCTGTGCATGCTGAAGAATTTGCTGGATGGCCTTGACAGTAGGCTTCCATTTGTCTCCCTGTCCAATGAGTCCACTTCCATTATCTAACTGAGCCATTGTGGCCTTGTTATCTGGTCATTTAACCTATTGTGTGCACAAAAATGCCATCCAGAGGAAAACAACCCAACTCTATTATCACAGACAAGGAACTGACTCACACAACATAACCAAGAAATTTTGAGTTCAAGTTTAGGAGGTGGATGGTGCAATTTTTTTTATGATTGCTTATCTGATTACTATCCTGGTTTCATATATGTGAGTTTCTTGTTTATGTAAAATGTATGAAAGATATTGATTCTAATTTGTTGAATGTTTCTTAATGTACTGTTAGGTGCAGATATATATTTCAAGGTTCTGTATTTCAGGTCCTCATTGGAATAATTCTGTGCCATCAGACATGCACTGGCATCCGCAGGAGCAAGCAATGTTAAATCAAGCATGTTTTACAGAAAGTGAGTTTTTAACTTTAGTTTTCCGCAATGCTAATTCATTAAAATATGATACACAACATATGCTGGTAAGCATTAGTTTGTGCACTAGTAGCATTTCAAGACTGTGTTGTATTGCAGAATTGTAACATGCAGTAAGTACTGCAAAACATAAAACAAACTTACTTAGCAATGAGAAACAAGTCTAACCCATGTCAGATGTGTCTGTAACTAGTTCTCGCATCCAATTTGTCAAGTTGTTTATCCATATAGAAAGTAGACAGTAAATGCCAAAATTAAAAAGAAAAAGAAAAAAGTTGCACAGTCTTTAAAAATTAAGATTCTTCTGGTTGTTTTTGTATGTTGAACCCTTGCATAGTTCACCAGGTTGGTTGGGTTGTTTTACTTCTGAGCTGCACATTTTTGCACATACTGGCTAAATGGGTAGGTCACAAATACCTCAAGGGATCAGAGAAGGTTGGGTTGTTTTACCTCTGAGTGGCACTTTTTTGCACACAACAGGCTTTAAGATCACAAGGACCCCGAGGGCTCAGAGGGTTGGGGGAGGGTACCCACTGGACACCTGCTAGGATACAGATGATAGCCTCCCATCAAGGCCATCTAGCATGTTCTTTAATGTACACAGGGTATGGCTCATCCACACATCTGACAAATAGCAGCCTTTCCAAGCCTGTGTCACCTACCAACCACAGCCAAGGCAAGTAGTTTTGTGGAGATAAATCTCAGTGCTGGCCCAGGTGGGATGAACCTGGGAACTGCAGATTATGAGCCTGGTGAGCTACTAACTGAACCCCCCACCCCACCCATATACACACACACACACACACCCTTTCCTCAGAATTAGAACTCACATTGTTGGCTCATAATGAAAGTATTTGGAAGTGTTTTGTATGTTTGAAAATGGTGTCACCTTATTAGCTGTAGGATGTAGTCACTTTATCAACTGTAATAGAGTTTTTGTTCTCTTAAAAATTTTCCAAAGGGGATTATAAATTTCTTCATCTATACATCAACTTTTTGTATATAATTGTTCAATAATAGTATAAAATTGCACCATTCTTCATACTTCCAGGGTATCCTTTTTTTCAACCATATTCATCAGCTAGGTGTGTTTCAGTATGGTTGGATTGTAGGGTTTTGTGAAGCTTATTGGCCTACCAATATATTGCTGTGATGCAAGGACAGTTGGACATTGTTGGTGCCAATTATCTCAAAAAGGTACTAGTCATTGCACAGGGTGTTGTCAGATGCACAAAACATGGATAAATTGTGTGAGCCATTGACAGGTGGTAGCAGAACCAACTGTAGATACCATTTGATGAATTGTAACTACTAACATGGAAGTTCCTATATGACTAGGACAATTTCTAATAGAGGTAGATGCAGGCTTGGCATCCATTGCATAGACTGACTCAGTATGTGTGTGTGTGCCACTGTCAGGCTCAGCTGGATCTGTGTTGAGTTAAAGTTACCCGGATAAAGAATTACAAAATTATCTTCACTGAAGATACTGCACTGTCACTCCTCTTTCCAGGTAGCTCTAACCTGACCTAGGTAGAGCCAATCCTGAGTGGTGCATGGTCAAAGTCAGTCTATGCAGGGAATGCTGAGTAGACACTAGTAGTAAAATAATGGAATAAACTCGACATATTCAACATCTACTAATAAATCAGCACTTTGAAGTTGATTCAAACTTTAGGGGGAAAAATGTCTTGAGCAGGGTGGGATACGAACTTGTGACCTCCTGATAACATGTCAGGTGCTCTGGACCACTGAGCTACCAGCCGCCGATCAATATTTATCACTAGCATACTTGTAAGGCATGCTTTCCATCTATATGGCAAATAGAAAGCTGCTTGTGGCTAGATTGCCTGAAAAGCACCTATATGTGACATAATAGGAATGTTAGACAAGGTCTTGATCGGCGTCCAGTAGCTCAGTGGTCCAGAGCACCCGACACGTTATCAGGAGGTCATGGGTTTGTTACCCACCCAGCTCAAGACAATTTTTCCTCTAAAGTTTGAATCGATTTCAAAGTGCTGATTTATTAGTAGACACTAGTAGATGCAGTCCTGCATCTACTAGTGTCCTGGCAATTACCTTAGTCATGATGGGAACTTCCATGGCTGTAGTTACAGTTCATTTAATGGTAGCTACAGTTAGGTCTGACAGTGCCTGACCCTCTGCAATGATTTTGAGTACCTCCTTGAGATGGTTGACACAAAAAAATTCTAACCATGCTTGCATCATAGCCCACCTGTGTGGGTAGACCAACCAGCTTTACACAGCCCTATATTCCATTGATGTGGTCGGTAAAAGGGTCATCCATGTATCCTCTACATTTTGTCCTCAGTATCTGCTATCAACACTTCTTTGTTGCTTGCTGCAGACAACTATAGTGTCTGAAGCATATATTGACTTTTCCACTCAAATTTACAATTTGTTTATTTTCACAATCATGAAGACAGGAAACAATGCAGTTGAAATGGTTGTAGGAATTTTATTGATAAATAATAAAATTTTGTTACCAAATAATGTAAAATTTGTAAGAAATTAATAATACATATAGCAATACACATTAGATATTTTCAAATTTAAACATTTTTCTTCCTCACATTCCTCTTATCTGAGAATGAGCAAATTCCATTGAATCAGGGGTGGCCAATCTGTGGCATGCATACCACTTGGACATGGACAGCTCTTGATATCATGCTTTCCAATTTTTTTGCTCTTAGGGTTAAGTGATTATCCTCAACATAATTAGTGACACATGATATAGTTTAAAAATAATAAGTGGCTCCTGTGATCTCCCACAGATACCACATGCTTGTCATGGAAATGTAATTGTTTGCATATATCACTGCACTTGCATGCTAATTTGCATGCAAATTCATCCACTCCTTCTGGGTGGTTCAGTTTCATTGTCTGAGTGTATTTTAAATCAATACAAACAATTTATTCATCACATATAATTGAAAATTAAAGTTAAATTTCTAATAGGTTGCACATTTTTATTATTTAAATATTTATCAATCAATCCTTTATATTTACCTTCTGTGGTTTAAAGATATCCAAGTAATCTGGATATCATTGTAATGTTGTAAAGTGAAACAAATATCTGTTCAAAATTTTAGAAAATGCAGTGTTAAAATTTAAGCAATCAGGTTTAAATCATATAAAAGGCAAGCATATTTATGCTTTCTTAGTTTCTGCTGAAGAAATATCTTTTTAACAAGTCTTCTCTGAAATTTAGTGACAAGTGCATCACTAAATCCTATCTTATCTCTATGGTGAGACATTGAATTTATTTTGTTGAAAACTAGTTTCACATTCGATTAGTTAGATTGATAGTTCAATTATAGTTAGAAATAATAATCTAAATCATTATTTAGTTTTTGTTGAAACTGTTTATAATGCAATTGAAGCCATTATGCCATTAATTGCTTTTAACGTCGTATGGGTTTTTTTATGTTACATGGATAAATAATAAAATGGTTAAACCCTTTTGGAAGCATTTTTATTGATTTACACTAAATTTTGATCAAGGAAGCATAGTGTTCAAAATGCACATTTCCTTTATTACAGATCGCCCAGTGAGTCCTAGTCAGTGGTTAAAAATGTTGCAGCAAATGAAATTAAATGATGGCTCTGTAAGATACCAAAACCACCAAGTACAGAATTCCACTCCTTTTCCATATAAAGGTAATGATGATGGTAATGACAAAATCTTTCTTTCTCTTACATTTATAATAGTTAGTGCTTTTTCAATTACTGTAAAATATTGAGTATAATACACACAATTTTTACTCATTTTATCCCACTAAAATGGGGGTGCGTATTATATTTGCGTACAAAAAAATACATCATTTTCAATATTGAACAACTGCACGTTCAACTGTGAGACATTGTTGCAAGACGCATTTCACATTCTTGGCAACAGCACTCCATGACCATGTCCCCTCCTCTTGTTCTTTTGAGTAGTGGGGAGCCCTAAAAATAAAGTCAAGGAAATGTTATACTGCAGCAGAAAAGCTGTTAGTAGTAAAATATGCAGAATCTGACAGCAATTGGGCAGTAAGTCGTCATTTTTCCATTAACGAGTCAAACATCTGATTATGGCGAAAAAAACAGAGGCGCTGCAAGTGTTGCCTAATAAGAAAAAAGCGAATCGTGAACTACCACCAAGTTTTCCAGACCTAGAAACAACATTAATGGAGTGGGTAGTAGATAGGAGGTAACAGGACATTGGTGTTTCATGCATTGAAATCAGATTAAGTATACAACAGAATTTAAAGTATCATATGGATGGGCAGTTCGTTTTATGAAGTGACATAGTCTTTCAGTTCGTATAAAAACTACCATCCCACAGCATCTTCCAGACGACCACGAAAAAAATCTTCTGGAGTTCCAAAAGTTCATAATCTAATTGAGAAAGGAACATATCTATGACCTTGCACAGATTGGAAACGCCGATCAAAAGCCCCTGACTTTTGAAATGCTTATGACAGGACTGTAGACACGAAGAGAAACTTTTTTAAGAGAAAGACTCTACCAAAAGGAGTACAATTTCAAAGAGGTGTACACATCCGTGTCCATGCTAAAGGATGGATGGATGAAGCACTAACCATTGACTAGTTAAAATGTGTTTGGGTGGCACCATCCAGGTGGTCTATGAAAACAACCTATGTTGGTGCTCGATTTGTTTCAGTGTCATTTGATGACTTCTATCCAAAAAGAACTGAAGAAAATGAAATCTGATTTGGTTATTATTCCAGGCAGCATGACCCATCTGCTGCAGCCTTTAGACGTTGCTGTTAATAAGTTGATGAAGGATGCTGTCCGTTGTAAATGGAATGCATGGTTAAGCGACAGTAATCACACATATACTGCTGGTGGCCTTATGCGTCAACCGACTCTCACCAGTATTGCCAAGTGGGTACTTGTGGCTTGGAATGAATTAGATGCATCTATAATTCAACAAGACTTCCTCAACTGTTGTATTTCCAATAATCTTGACAGCAGTGAGGACGACGCTTTGTGGGAGTGTGAACAGGTGTCATCAGATGAAGATGATGATGGCGATTTTTATTATGACAGACCCCAATAACAATGGCATTGACTTGACAGCACTAGATGAACTTCTTACTAGTGACAGTGATGATGAGTGTTATACGAATTTCCCAGTAATATTTAGGCATTTTTGTTTTTTGTTAAAAGTTATTTTGTTAACAAATGTTTTATGCAATTTAAAATAAAATCTTGAAAAGTTATGGGTGCATATTATATAAGAATTTACATTTTACCAGAAACTTTTGGGTTGAATCAAGCATGCGCATTATACATGGGTGCGCATTATATTGGAGATTTTATGATAGTAAAGCTAAAGAGATGTAGTAAATGTAAAGAAGATGATGGACAGAATGTATAACTTGCATGATAATAATTCCACCTGTAGACCACCCTGCATTTAACAATATGAATAATTGCATATTTTTTAGTTCGAATTAATTCTTACCACTGTGTATAATAGAGTATTATAGCTAATAGTCTCTTTCCAAATATGATGTGAAAATATATATTGTGAAAAAACTCAACTGAAATAAATTTAAATAACACTGGATGCATTATTGTTATGTGCAATTCTTATTTCTCTGCAATTAAAAAAGTGTATTAGTGCTCTTACTGAAATGTCCCAATTTGTGCTTTGAAATGGGGCAATTGTGGGATGGTGTTTGTGTAATGAGCACTTTGAAAACTTAAAATGAAACTGGTAATTGCACTCAAAGCAAAATGATCATGTTTAAGATAAAAAAAAACTTGAAAAAAGTTTCCATTTTTGCTGCATATTATAACTTTATTATTATAAATTCTAATTTCTCTGTAAAAAGAAAAAACTAAATGTGGAATTTGACAGCTATGTCACATTTCAAATGAGGGTATTTAGTTTTAATATGCAGTGTGTGTGTGTGGTTAGAATGTAAAGGATCCATATTTTCTCACATTTTCAAGCATTGCTGTCAATGATATGACAACAGGAACAGATGAAAGTAGTGATTTCTGAAATGGTCATAAATTTTAAAAGCAATGTGAAAAATTTCCCAGTTCTGATAAATGTGAATTAGATTTTCAGTGCTGAAGCAAATTAATGTCACTTTTAAGTCTTTCTTTGAACAAGTCTGTTTTATAGGCTGCTGTTGTAAGTGTTTTGAGGAATCCTAAAACAGCTTATTAAACATCAATATAGCAATTGAGGTAAACTCAAGATTTTTCATCTGGGGTTTTATTTGCAGTTGTTAGTCTGGAGAAACTTCTCTACTACTGTATTTCTTGCAAAACTCAGAACATATATAAACATGCTGGTTTCAAACTTTTTGCATGAGTAAATATTGATGTGCATACTTAAATAGGTTACAAGGGATTGAAGGTGAGACTTTTTTATTCTTAAAATACTTTTAACATTTCTACAATTTGCTAACTGTATCTTCTTTAAGATGAAAGGGTTTCCAGGAAAGAGTTTACATTTCCCAACCCTTCTTTCTTTGATGGTATATGTTTTTGAAATATAAAGTATGGTCTTTGTCTCTTATTCCACTTGCTTCACTGCTTACTATTTGCTTGCTAGTTTATATATACCGATACATTTTTATTTGAATTTGGTCTGATATGAATAAGACAATACTAGTTTTTTCTAAAGTATTACAATGTTATATCACTTGTCTTTGGGATATATATATATGCATTAATCCTAGATAGGCAAAGTTTTTTGTCTACCATTCAAGTCCAATATCAGTCCACCAGACTTGCTATATTGTTGCAAGTGAGGGAGTAAACCTTTATCTTCATAACATTTGTAAGAACGTGTTTACATGAATTAAATAACAGGTGACAATGAATTTTAAATTTTTTCACTCAAATTTATGTATAAAGAAAATTCACCCAGCAGGCTGTATTTTAATGCAGAATCTTTGTTATGGACCAATTGCTCTAACCACATGAACTAAGATGGTGATGATTAACACCTTCATTAAGTATAGTTAAAAACAGTAGAACCTTTTGGGTACTCCCACATCATACTTTTAAAACCATCAGTTTAATATGTTTAAACCACTATTAACAGCTGAAAAATATACCTCAGCTTTAAGTGTGAAAAGAGTAAAAGAAGGCAAAAATTTTTATCAAATGTTAAAATAAGCACTAATTAATCAGTAATCGTTCTAAATCTGGCATTCTGTCATAGTTTCAGCAGGAATACTGTATGAATGTATAATGCATAGAGTTCACCTTATTGAGAATAGATAAATGCATAGTAAATTTATTATTCTTTTTGAGTAATAGTTTATCTGTATACTTGTCAGTGTTCTAACTAGTGTTGCAAATCACTAACTGGTTACAATATAAAATTACTATGTGCTCATATAATTTCCTATGGAGAGCGGGGGGGGGACTCAGTTTTCCAAGAAAAAAAAAAACTTTCATTGTTGAAATAAATATATAAAATGTACATTGCACTGAAGTTTTAGGGCCTATAATAATGTTTAAGCAGAATACTAGGGAATGATATGGAACAGTAATCAATGTTTAGTAATATTTTACTGCCTAACTTTTGATTATGAATTTAAATCATTTTGATCTGATAAGTTTTATTTTTATGTTTAAAATTATGTGCATTATAGTAAGGTATAGAGATAGTATAGTAATGCATGCATTAAATCTAAGGATATCCTTGGAAATTACATATCTTTTATAGGTGGAAAAGTGGTAATTTGTTATTTGTCTTTTATAATTATATACCAAAATTTCAACACAATGTAGTGACATACTATTCTCAGTACAAAGCTTGCACATCAAATATATATATATTTGATTGCAATATTTAACTTTTTGGCTCTTTTGCTGAGCATGTTTGATTGTGGATCAAAGGGACTGAGTTTGAGAAATGAACAAGGTACAGATTTTTTCTCCCTTCTGAGTGCTTATCTTCTGTAAGGTATAGTGCAGACTCCTTTAGACCTCTGAGGCAAGTGTGCTGCCTGAGAAATTTATTTTTATGTGGCAGTGTATTTTAAAAAGGTTTTAATTCTCTTTACTTGAGAACTTGACTTTCATACTTGAAAGTATGAAATAATTCTACTGATCTATATTGTCTAGCCGTCCCATGGCTGAGTGGTTAGCGTGCTTGTCTACTGATCTAAGGGGGGGTGGGGGGCCTCAGTCGGTAGCGCACCAGGCTCGTAATCTGCAGTTCCCAGGTTCGAGTTCCAACTGGGTCAGCGTTGAGATTTATGTCCGCAAAACTCCCCGCCCTGCCCACGGTCAGTAGGGGGACACCGATGGGCTTGGAAAGGCCGCCGTCCGTCGGATGGGACGTTAAGCCGTGGCCCCATGTGTGGGAGAGCCAAACTCTGTGCACGTTAAAGAATACGCTGGATGGCCTTGACGGGAGGCTACCATCTGTCTCCCAACAGCTGTTCCAGTGGGTCCTCTCCCCCAACCTTCTCTGAGCCTTCAGGGTCCATGTGACCTGGCTGTTTAGCCCATGGTGTGCAAAAAAAGTGCTGCTCAGAGGTAAAACAACCCAAACAACTGATCTAAGGGACCTGGGTTCGAGCCCCAGATAAGGCATGGATGTTTGTGTTGTTTTTCTGCTGAGGTCCTGCCATCCTTACAGACCTTCTACTATGGCATATAAACTGACAAGCTCATGTCAGACCTCTGTGGTAAGCAGCTGCTTGAGAGGGTATTTTTTTTAATTTTATTTATATTTCTAAATTTTTATGTTTTAGGTTTCCCTGTAGTTATAACATTCAAATAAGCTGTTGGGTGTTACTTTAATGATTTATAGCAGTGTATTATCAATAAATTGTGACTTGCACTGAGAGTTGGAAAGGTTCAGAATATTTTTCAGCAGTTCTTTTTAAACTGCAGAGGTTGCATTCCTGATTAAACTCATGGTTGACAAAACTGATGAAAAAAAAAGTAATCTATTTGGAACTTGGTTGGTGAGGACCAGATTCTATGTAAAATTTGTGCAAGTTCTATAATAAATATATGTAAAATCCTATAATAAATACTTCATTTTGATTAAAGTTATTGTATTTTTTATGCCTTCAGGCAATTTTTTTTCATCAGTTTTTTTATTAAATGGGTAATAAAAGTTTTTTTTGGTGGAGTGGGTGTTTGATAGCATATGTAGAATTTTATTACATTATACATTCCCAAGACCTTTCCCCTAATATCTACTGATAATACTGTAATACTTAATGAAAGAGGTACAGAGTGTATTGAAATTTTGTGCAAGAAAAAGCAGCCCATCAGTTGCCCCCTCCCTCTGAATTTGCGATTAGGGTGATCCCCCCCCCCCACCCATAGCCTGAAGAACAGGAAAAAAATTGATTCACATTACAAATCTACTGAATATTTTATGTATACACTAGTGGGTGCACAAAACTTCGATAAGACAGGTTAAAATACCTCAGGATCACCAAAAAGTGAAGAAAAGGTGTGATGCATATGGTCATTTGATTTCTCATTGGATTATCAAAACAATTATCTTTTTAAGTGAGGGAGTTTTGAAATTGTAATAATTAAAGATATCCCATGTTTCATTAATGTTATTGATAGGGTTCCAATTTTGATTTGTATTTATTTTATATCCCTTTAGATCAGGAATATTCAACCCAAACTTATTGAAGAGGCATGTAAAAAAACAAACTATTCTCTGAAAGAACAGAGAGGGAAAATTCTCAACTTAGAAACGAAAGCATACATTTCAAAGGAATTATAAAAAAAAAGCTGCTTTTAAGGAATCAAGAAACTATTTTGATTAGAAACAAAAATATACACTTTTTAATTAATGTTAGGAATTGGTAAAATCATTTAGTTATGCACATAAATGTTTGTTGAATAATTAGAAGAAATCAGCTGGTTCTGTATTTTTTGTGTGTATTTTATGAGCTGCAGATTGAGTGGACCAGCTTTAGATGGTTAACTTATTGGTTTGTATTGTTCATAATCAATTCATGCATATTGTCACTCAGCAGTAATTTTAAAATTCGTAAGGGTTCCTATCCTACTGAAAGATAATGAATTGGTTCATCTCTATTTTCGTGAACAATTCAGGACATTGATTCATTAGTGATTTGGTTGGACATGAACTGCCACTAAAATCACATCCTCTATTATCACTTTGTAGAGTTGCAAAAACTTTCCTTGCTCACCATTCAGTGCAGCTGATTATTCTTTGTCAATTGCAATAGAAACCTCATTCTTTCCTTCAGATATCTGAATTCGTTGACTTCATTCTCTGAACTATCAATAGCAAATAAAATGTTCATAAAATCTTCCTCCTCCAAATTTTCCATGTACAGAAAGCCATCTCAAACTACAAAATAAAACATAAATATAAAAATTTAGCTCAACTCCAATATCATATCAAGGAATTTTAACAGCTGCACAAATTGCAATTCCCAAAAAATCTCTAATCTTGTGTACCCTTTTTGTCGTGGGCTTTATTTAGTGCAATCATCTGAGTCATACTGGAAGAAGTTACAACCAGAAGGTCCTATGGCACCTTGCAGCAAATTTGCCAATAAATTAACCAGAGCTGATATAAAGCTGACCAAGCTAATGGCAGATCTGAAGGGAAGGGGTAGCAGATATACAAGTTTACTCTTGGTGTCAAAATAGCTATTGTAGAGTCTGGGTATACCAACAATAAGTGTTGACCACTAGCACTACCAAACTTCCACCCACAGGGCAGCATGAAACTCTAGAACCTGTTCATCCTTCATATGATCAACCCCCCCCTCCCGCAGCTGATAAAGGTGTACTTGGAGTGGGTTGTTTCCTCGGAATCATGTGAATCGTGCACATGCACTGATGGCAGTGGTTCCACTGGTCAGCAATGGCTCCCAGAAATGTCATCTACAGTTTGAAAAGGGAAATTCCTAGACAGCAGTTTTTTGCTTTCTAATTATGCCAAGCCCAAATCTCTTCAATGTCAGTTTACACCACCCTTCTTTTGCTTAAGGGAGTGGTGATTGCCCTTCTGCCACTGTCTTTGATGCACACCCTGCTGTATAAATTGAAGAATGCAATGGTAAATTCTTACATGTGTGCAGTAAAGCAGAGGAACAGCAATTTGAAAAACTGTAGATGCTGCGTTAGCTGCGTTGGAGCATCATATTGAACTAAAGCATGAAGTACATGAAGAATGTGCGACTTCAGTTGACAGTGCATCGATTATGACTACTATTTCTTGCATCTTTAATATTTCATCTGATAGGAATGTTATAGGTAAATATAATGAAACAATTTCTTCTAATGATAACAAAATCAGTTGTAAAATTGATAAGAGATAAATTTGAGTAAAATAAGTATAAATAAAATTTTCAGTGTATGTTTTCATTCATAAGAAGGATTTTGTTTTTGGAACCAATCGCTATTTTTTTCCATAAGTTGTTGGTCTTGATTTGTACGGTCTATCTATATTGTAAAGAACCTATCTACTAAGGGAGATAAGTGTAATCGTCTTTTATTAAATTGCTTTTATGTCCAAAAAAAAGACCAGAATGTTTCTCGGTCAAAAGACTTTTTTTCACCAGATTTCTTAATTTGAAAAGGAGCATTATCTCGTATATCATCCCCCACTAAAGACATTTTTTGGATCTGCCCCTGCTAAGAAATTATTTACTTGTACTTTTAAGATTAACGGACTTTTATACTTTTTCATCTGTACAAAGGGTTAACTATTTAAAGAAATAAGATAAATGTAGTTCTGTTGTATTTAAAACTTTCATCTTTTAGTAACATAAGTAGTCACCCATATGTTGCAGTTTGTTAAAATTAGACAGTTTTGTGTAGAACTGCAAATTCTTGAGGCTGATATTGTGGTTGGTTCATACATTTTATTAACCACAGGTACTCAAAACTGTGATTAGTGAGTGATTATTGTGTAATAAATCATTGATATTACTGTCAGTATGGGAAGACTGATGTCATCCTTTATTATATAAATTCAATTACCAGATGGGAAAAAATGGCTACTATAGTCACCAAAATTTGATTGACAAATATTTTGGCACTAATTAAGCTCTAATAAGCATAACAGACTTAATTAAAAGTTTAGAAATTGTTCTTTGTTTTTTCATTAAAATATAAGAATATTTACACTGAATAAAATTAACTTGCAGTACTTCAGTTGAAATACTCTTAATATATTGGTTTGACTTAGTTACAATATACACTCCCCTACCAAAATATTAGAGAATTTCCATGTTATTTTAATAGGAATCTAACTTCAAAGCTATGACTTCAAAGTATGCATTTAATAGAAAAATGTGACTGAAGATAAATTTGAAATCATATTTAAATCTATTTACAGCTCAATTTTCAACTCACTATTTGTTCAGTATTTAAAGAATTATGGAAGCTGGAATATTTTACAACAGTAATGTACATGTCTTTTTCTTCAGAAATTAATTGAAACTTCTAATAATAAGCATTGTTTCAAGCCATTTAAAAAAATGTACATTTTAGAAATTTGCATAATGATTATTTCAATATTAGACAATTATGAATGATATTTATAAAACAAGACAATTTATTGTTAAATATTCCAGCTTCCATAACTCTTTAAATACTGAACGAATATTGTTGAAAATCGAAACTTAAATAGATTTGGTCATAATCTTTATCTTCAGTCACATTTTTCCGTTAAATACATATTTAAGAAGTTATAAGTTATAGAGCTTTGAAGTTAGATTCCCATTGTCATAACGGGGAAATTCTCTGATATTTTGGTGTGACATTTATATATATATGTCACTGAGGGTTGCTTTATAGCTTCTTGTTAAAAAGAAGTGAAATTTCTTTGCCTGAAAACAAACATGTTACCAATGGTCTGCAGTACAATTATGTTATTACCATTGTATGTGTGCCAGTTTACAAAAATTTGTTAGGAATTTAATTCTATCTTTGAAATAGATGAGACAAAAATTCAGGTGATAGGCTTAAAATTGTTTATGCTTGATAATGAAGTATTCATTGCTCTTTCACATTATGCATTGATGAACCCACTAGAAATTTTCTGTAGATTTTTTTCTCTTTTGTGTATTACTTTATTTGGTGGCCAATCTGCTATAGATCAAAGGGACCTTGTTCGAGCCCTGGATAAGGCATGGATATTTGAGTTTTTCTGCTGAGGTCTTGCCCACCTCACAGACCTTGTTTGTGGTATATTACACTGACAGGCTCCTTTCAGATCTCTAGGGTAAGCAGCTGCTTGAGGAATTTATTTTTATATAGTTTTGGAAAAAATATTGCAAAAACGATTTCATTCAGGTACATTTTTGTGTAAAGTAAAACCTGTACAGTTGATTAATATTTATTATACAAGGCATTTCTGTTCTATGTTAACTGACATTTTGATTATTTGGTAGTCTGTCCAGCTGTATCAGATAATTGCTGTATCTCAATTCTCCGGGCTGGGTTCATAATAGGGTTACACTGTGCCTCTTTTGTGTTTATTTTTCCTTACAAATGTAAAACTATTGTATGTTGGAAAAAGAGTCAAAGCAGCATTAAATTAGTATTTTGCAATAAAATGATAAATGGTTGCAAATTTGGTTGGTTATATTAAAATAACTACTGCACATAGCTTATTCCTGTGGTGAAAAACAATTTAAATAAATTTCAGTGTGCTGATAAATGTATTTCCAAATGATTATAGAATAAGCTATTTATTTGTTTGCTTTTTGAAGTACATTTATGATTGCATGCAAAACTATATAAAGCATCAAATAGCTAGCTATTTGATGTGGATTAATTGCTGAACTATTTTTAATAGGCTCAGCAAATTAATTCAATAGAAATGTTATTTTTGTCTTTGTGTGTAGGTGGCAGCACTTAACTGAAGCAGTGTAAATGACATGTTTTAATACTTCACCAACCCTGCAACTCTTGTGGGGCCAGGCCCATGCTTTTGGCCTTTGTGTATTTTTTAGATCTTCAGACTCAGCCAATGAAATCCAGATACCTACTGAATGTGAGTTGCTGTATTTTTTCCAGCAATTTAACAATGAAAAGAATCTTAAAACCATTTATATATTA
Source organism: Ryuthela nishihirai (assembly GCA_038380435.1). Classification (NCBI taxonomy): domain Eukaryota; kingdom Metazoa; phylum Arthropoda; class Arachnida; order Araneae; family Heptathelidae; genus Ryuthela; species Ryuthela nishihirai. Next base: position 49,973,312 of record JAWZYU010000019.1, on the reverse strand, counting down.
TAATGATGTATCAAGTGTGAAAAAATGCAAAGTAACTTCTATGGTTTTGATCATCTTATATATCGTAGCATTTGTCATAAAAAGCCTAGAACTGTCATTCAATTTGGTTGTTTCTGAATTTTAGAGTGCAACCTAAGCAACAGAAGTTCAAACAGGTCTGTAAAGCTGAAATTGTGCTATTATTCAAAATATAGTAATAACATTATCTCAAATTAAATTTTAATTTGAATAATGTTTACATCAAAAAAATAAAATTAAACTTCATTGAGTGATAAAGCTATTTTTTAAAAATGACTGAAATGCAGGAAATTTATTACTGTTAATTCCTATGTTGCTGTTGGGAAAATAATGCTATAATAAATGAATATATTCACATGCAGGGCTTAAATGAAATCCAATTGAGCACTTTACAGAACATTACCAATGATGTTTCCAATGATATTGATAGCATGCCAAGTCCATGCAAAATAATTCAGCAGAATGCACCATTCTTATATCTTGGCTCTGGCATTTTGAATTTTATTGTATAGTTATGTAGCTGCATGATATCTTCAGTTCACTTAGATTGTGTGAGTGGAAGACATTGGTCTTGGGATTAATTGTCAGTAGAAATATGTAATCATTTTCCAGGTTTGGAAATAAAATTTTAGAGCAACCAACCCAAGCTGTTACTAGCCATGGGGAAAAAAAACTTTGCCACATGAAACATGATTAATGAAAATTGTTGCCAGTGCTGTTAACATCAGTCACAGTTTATGTTTAATATAAGCTGGACTGCAAAACGAAATGAACCTCTTAGAAAAGACTAGTCAATCATATCAGTTTTTGAAGAGAAATTTTGACAATTAGATGGTTTGCACATTCACTTCCTGACCACACGACCTGCTCACATTTGGAAAGGATTTGTATTGGGTTGTTTTACCTCTGAGCAGCACTTTTTTTTTGCATACTATAAGCTAAATGACCAGATTGGTGACAGTGGTATTTGGTTTGGGGTGACCTGCAGCACTGGTTGGATGCATTCCATTAAGATCATCCAATGTTTTTTAATGTACACTGAAATGGCTCTGTTGCACATGGAGCCACAGCTCAACAAATGGTCTTTCCAAGCCCATCAGTATTTCCCTTCTTACCAAGAGCAGAGTGGGAGTAAAAAATGAAACCATTTTGGGTTGGATATTCTGGGATGATTGATATGTCACGTTTGAAGTATAAAAAAGTAAATTAGGTAAAATAATCTTGACATGCAAAAATTCCTGTGTGAATATAATTCATAAAGAATTATTTTTTAAAAGCATGAATATGCTTGGTCACAGTTTAGGAACCAAGCTATGAAATTTATTCACAATAATAAAAAAAGTAGGAAATTATGGTCACAACTCCAAGAGAAATAAAATCAAGTCCTACCCAGGAAAGAAATATCAAAAAATCAATAGCATGTTAATTATGAAGCAGCAAATGAAGAATAATGATATTAGCACTTCACAGTGAAACCTGTGAAGCTAACCACATTATGTACAACAATAAAGGGGCCAATTCAGAGAGGTTTTGCTAATATTTTTTGCTTTTTCAGTTGTATTTACTGGATAATATTTTAGAACTTTCTAAAAGTTGAAGCTCTGTTAAGGAGTGTGGCTTGCTTTATTGAGGGAAATTTGTAACCCCCCCCCCACAGAGGGCAAATGATTTTGACTTTTTTTGCATTTGAAAATGATCATATCAAAAGTAAATGGTTATTATTGGATTCAAAGAGAATGTTCCTGTGATACACCATCTGCAGTCAACTGGTTGATAATGTAGTATTCATTTCATTAATATTTCGTTGTCCGGGCTTACTACACATTAATGCATTGAAAACAAAATCAATGGAAATAAGATGAATATTAATATCAAATTTAACTTAATTGCTTTCAAAAAGTTTTCAGAATTTTATATTCTTCCAACTTTTTGAAATTGTATTATTTATTATTAACCCATAAAGTGTCAGATTTCTTATAATGGCCAAGATAATTTTAACTTTATTCTGCAGTAAAAAATACACATTTGCCATGTTACATATTAAATAAAACAGCATTTCATTCTTAATAATAAAGCAGCAAATTAAAATAAAGACTACTTTATTTTAAATAATATATCTAATAAAAAAAAAGTTTAAGTGGCTCTGGACACTTTAAGGGTTAAGAGTGATGTTTCTAGGGGTGCTGCCCAACTCTGACTGGATATTTGTATGATTCTGTTGCATACGTATTGAAGATTTTTATAACTGTTATAAGTTAGTCTTATATTTGTTTTCAGTGAATTATGCAGTATTATAAATAATGAACAAAATGCCCTTATAAGATATTTGCAAATCACTTAATTTTAGAATCATGTTAAACCACTTGAATAAGGAAAAGGAATTTAAAAAAAAGCTCATATATTGGACTAAGAATGATTTTCACTGTTGCCTACTTCTGGCCTGTCACTAGTTCAGTGTGCTAAATTTCAAGTGATTTCATTGAAGATCTGTTTCCTGTTGTTTAATTATTATTGTATCTAAAACAGTGGTCCCCAAACGTTTTGATCGGTAGACCACAAATGTGAATTATATTTTAGCTCACAGGTGCAAAGGTCATTTTGTAGGATCTCTTATTGAAACTCCGTGTATTTGCCAGATCACACCAATGCTGTGTTGCCTATGCTCGTATAGGAATCCTACCTCTCTGCTGCATGTAATGTGAACTTTTCACAGGACTATAATCCTACACTTGATCATAGTGATTTCTGATTCAAAACTAAGCTGCAAACTTGGTGAACTTGCTAAGTATGATACTGTACCTGAGATACCAGAACCCACTATGTAAAGTGGTGGAAAAGAAAATTGTTGCAATGTTGCCACATTAAAAAAAAATTGCTTTATAATTTGGCAATTTAGCTCTATTTCAGCTTTGGGTGAGCCAGATGAACTTCTTTGAAGGGATGGATGAAGCCTGTGGGCCATAGTGAAGGGGACCCCTGATGATGAAAACACATAGTATGCAATGCCATAAAGCTCTTGTGTTCACCATACAGCAACAAAGATTTGAAAATCTGTTTACCTGCAGCAAACCGAATTGTCAACTAGCAAGTAAATAATTCACAATAGTTATTTATAACTGACTTCGGTTTTCCCTCAATACATTTTTTAATTTATGTAGTCAATATTTTCCTCATCATTTCTTTTCCTTCCTCAACTTTCCTAGTTGTACTTGTATATAACTTTTCTCAGTTCTTTCTGTATCTTTAAACGTAATTGTTATGGTCAGCTCGAGCGGGGGGTGGCTCAGTCGGTAGCGCGCCAGGCTTGTAATCTGTAGTTCCCAGGTTCAAGTCCCAGCTGGGTCAGCGTTAAGATTTATCTCCGCAAAACTCCTCGCCCTGTCCTCGGTCAGTAGGGGACACCGATGGGCTTGGAAAGGCTACCGTCCGTCGGGTGGACGACCTGTGTGCGGGAGAGTCATACCCTGTGCACGTTAAAGAACACACTGGATGGCCTTGACGGGAGGCTACCATCTGTCTCCCAACAGCTGTTCCAGTGGGTCCCCTCCCCCAACCTTCTCTGAGCCTTCGGGGTCCTTGTGACCTGGCCATTTAGCCCATGGTGTGCAAAAAAGTGCAGCTCAGAGGTGAAACAACCCAAACAATATATATTTATCTTGCTGATTTTTCCCATCGTGGTCCAGTAACATATGTTCCTTTCTTGGAAAAAAAAATGCATTATCTCCTCACATAACCATCTCAATTGAAGAAAATAGTGGTAGAAAAAAACATGTTAAGCAATGAGCATTTATAGATTTACTTTCAGTTGCAAATATGATAAAAATTTATTTGCATTTTTTTTAAAGAAAGTTAGCATGTAAATTGCTATATTGACAAAGTAAGTCTTGGGAAAATTTCTTAGTATTTTGCTACAGGATTGCTATATATGGACTAACTTTAAGATAAATTTTTTAGCTTTTGCTGGTTTTTGATCCATTTAAATAGTCTTTTACAAAGTTAAGATTTTTAGAAATTTTGTTGTGCTTTGATATTTTAAATGTGTTGTAGAAATCAACTGCTGTGTATTCAGATATTTTACTATTAACCCTGTTATAGTTGAAATTAAAATGAAATTATTGCCTTTTTTGTAGTAATTAGAGCAATTTTAGTTTTTAAAATAAATTATGTAGTAAAATTCTAATATTGTCTTGCCAGGAAGCTTATATATGACACAAATTATTATCAGGGCTGGATCTAGAGGTGGCATGGTTTCCCTTTCAGGATGCTAATAAGGATAATAGATGCAAAAATTATATTTCATGCATTTTTCAAGAAAATTTTTAAAGGCCTGTAAAATGGATTTACAGGTCTTTAATATCGTTTTTTTTTTTTCTAGATCCAGGTCTGTATATTTTGTATGTAGTTTATATCTCAAATAGAATATATATTGCAAAATAATATGGAATAAAATCAGGAATCATATTTGTATAATTAATCAGTTGTAAATTCACAGATAACCTATTGGTATAAAATGCAAGAAATAATTTTGTGGAAAAAAAATAATTCCCCGATGAGTGAGATTTGAATCCATGCCTGGCATGTAGCTGGGAGGCATGGGTTTCAATCCCACTCATTGGCCAATCATTTTTTCCACAAAATTATTTCTTGCATATTTATAGGATAATGTAAGAGTGAAAAAAATTCAAGCTCCATCCTAGAATTTAACATGGGATTTCCTTATTGCATGCTAGTTGCTCTACTGATTGAACTGAGGTGTGGCAATTTACACATGCTTATAGAATGTTAATCAAAGTAGTTCTTTACTAAGGTGCTACCTTGAACTAATTAAACTGATAAGGAACTGAGTAATTAATAACCTACGATTATTTTAATTCTATCTGCATCATTCATGCAACTTTAACCTTATCAGGCCTTCTGAGGCTGCCAGTAATATGTAGTAATGGATTGGATTGTTTTACTCTGAGCGGCTCCTTTTTTTTGCACACCATGGGCTATGGCCAGGTCACAAGGACCTCGAAGGCTCAGAGAAGGTTGGGGGGGGGGACCCACTGGAACAGCTCATGGGAGGCAGATGGTAGCTTCCCGTCAAGGCCATCCAGTGTATTCTTTAACGTACACATGATATGGCCTTCCCTGCACACGGCTTAACGTCACATCCAATAGACGGCGGCCTTTTCCAAGCCCAGCGGTGCCCTACTGCTACTGTGGGCAGGGTGGGGAGTTTTGCGGAGATAAATCTTAATGCTGACCCAGTTGGGACTCGAACGTGGGAACTGTAGATTACGAGCCTGGTGCACTACCAACTGAGCCGCCCCTGCCACCATGTAGTAATAAAAGAACTCTCCCAGGTGTCAGTAATTTTTGTAGATTAAGTTAGTGTGAAAATATCCACCAAATAGAATTTTGGGTAGAGAATCTATCTGGATTATTTTTCACTTGCCTGTTCTGCAAATATGATTCATTACGTTTTTCAGTTTTGGTCAACTGGCAGCCACAGAATGCTTGATAAGGTTATAACTGACATTTATTAAAAGATGCAGAATGCATACCAGGTTATTAATAACTTGTTTCCCAGTCGCTTTAATGCAAAAACTAACTAAAGAAGTACCTACTTTCCTTCATAACTATTTAAACAATTGTGAATCGCCTCAGCTTAACTTGTAGAATAACTGCATAAATAAGAGATGTTTTAAACTGGGAGGCAGCTTGGTGGATTTTTTTTTGCACTTGCCTATTCTACAGTTGTTCCTTTTTTCTAGGATAGTAATTCTGTGCTTTTTTCGGTTTTATTCACCACTACCTTAATTTTAAAATTAATGTCATGTCCTGTTTAAAGATTCTATCAGCAGAATTCGGTAAAAGTAGAATTTGGAGGCGCCCAAAATTCACGGAAAGAGTGATAGTCATTATTAGTGGGGGGAAAAAAAGACTTTGCCGGCATTAATTCAACAGGTTAGAATACTCTGGCATGTTTTTGGAAAGATGCGGGTTCGAATCCCGTATGTCGGCGAAATTTTTTCCACTAAAACATTTACTTTTTCTGGAATTTTTGTGGTTGGTAATTGTAATATTGATTTGATTGGATTTATTGTCAACTCATATTTACACCTGCTGGTAGATCCAGCTCTTTCACTTTCAAGCTGTGTGAAAAGTGAAACAAAAGGATCAATCAGAAGGTTTTATCTGCCAGCAAATTACCACTTAGTTTTATCTTAGTAGGGCTACGTTTTTTTTTTTGCTGTTGGAAAATTTAGTATCATATATTTATAAAACTTTTTATTTCCTCCAGGTTTCAGTTTTCTAATACGTCAGTAGAATCTGGAATTTAAAGGAGCTGTTTCACATCCCTGAAGTGTTTGTCTACCTTATATAAGACGAAAAATGCCAAACCATTGTAGTCAATGTCGGTTTTGGTTTCTGAATAATTGGCTGTGTTTATCAGTATTATAGAAAATCAAAACGGAATTGTGATATTTTTGTTGCATATATGGAGACATTCAAATGTAATTTATTTTAAGAGCTATGATTTAATCTTAAATATGTTCCTAAGTAGAAAAATAATTGTGGCAAAATGTAATAAAAATATATATCTTGTTACAGTCTTGTTAATAAAAATTTCAGCATTCTATATCAGAATACTGGTTTATAATGAAATCAATTTATCATAGAATTCAAAAAATAATTTTGTTTTAATGGGAATACACAGTAATATGAGAATTTCTGGATAACAAACTATATGAGCACATTCATGTTATGTCAATGAAAAGCAGATTGCAAAATTCCATTTAGAGAAAAATGAGATAGTATTTGCTCTGGTTATGTTTAATATTACAGCATCATTAACTAGATAAATAAACTTCAGTCTCATTTTTCCCATTTCATTTTTAGAAAAACATTTTTATTGATATAAGATAAAATGAAGTGTCCAATTTTGAAAATATAGCATATTTGTTAGATCTGATTGGTTTAACAAGTTAAAATTTGAACTATTTTTGTTTATTTTAGAATGTTTCAATTATTTTTGGGAGGTAATACCTTTTTGTCTCGTACTCAGCCATGGTTGGCAGTTAAAGTTGTCTATAATCAAATTTGAGTTAAAAGTCTTGAACCTATTTCAGTTCTTTATGGCACAACTTAATAACAAATGCTATATTAATTTAGAAAATTGCATATTAGAATTGTTGAAATATCTGAACTTATGTAATGATCAAGTGCAGTAAAGAGTGTGTAAGTAAAAGATTACTAATGCATAAGTGAGTGATGTGGACATTTGGGTAAAAAAAATACTGATGGTTCGGTACACTAAAATTGACCAGAATTTTTTGCTTTACCAAATCATAGGAAATATTTATTATAAATTAGCTAAAATTCTGCTGAATACACAATTTTTGTTCTGTCAATTGTATATATTCATATATGCAGAATAATTCTCTATTTAATTGAAGTCAATTTTTTTAATAGATTACTTTCGATTTAACAGTTAATTACTCTAGGGATTTTTGCTTTAAATTAATAGGCTATGGGTCATTTTGGTATAGGTTTTTTAATTTTTCGCTTTATGAGGTAAAATAATTTTTCCTCTTTATCGAAACCAAATCGACCATTCTCATGAAACTTTTTTTAAGAACCAAAATTACTTTGGGGGCGGGGGTGGCTCAGTCGGTAGCGCGCCAGGCTCGTAATCTGTAGTTCCCAGGTTCGAGTCCCAGCTGGGTCAGCGTTGAGATTTTTCTCCGCAAAATTTCCCCGCCCTGCCCACGGTCAGTAGGGGACACCGATGGGTTTGGAAAGGCCGCCGTCCGTCGGATGGGACGTTAAGCCGTGGCCCCGTGTGCGGGAGAGCCATACCCTGTGCACGTTAAAGAACACGCTGGATGGCCTTGACGGGAGGCTACCATCTGTCTCCCAACAGCTATTCCAGTGGGTCCCCTCCCCCAACCTTCTCTGAGCCTTCGGGGTCAATGTGACCTGGCCATTTAGCCCATGGTGTGCAAAAAAGTGCCGCTCAGAGGTAAAACAACCCAACCCAAAATTACTTTGAGATTAAGAGCAGCTTACAGCATGCTGTGTATGGATGCAAGAGTCAAATGATCAGGTATCAATTAAGAGTTGATTGAACCAGGCTGGGATCTGGAAAAAAATCGAGGGGCGAGAAACGCATTCGAGCCAAAAAAATGTAAAAGAGGCCAAGAGACTTGATTTCCAATGTACTACATTTTGCTCCCCCACTCCTCTGTTTTACAAACCTTTAAAAAATTTTTTTAAAATGTTTGAAATATAAATAAGCTTAATATTTTGTCCCCTTACTAGTATTTTGAGCTCCTTAGATCCAGCCCTGGATTGAAAATAAACTCTGGTGTTAATAAAATACAAATAGCTTTAACACTGACAGATATAGAACAAGTATTCCATTTATATATATTTCTTGTGTGCCACTTTGCTGATGTTACTTTTCAATGGAAGATGAGGGGAAAAAATGAAGGACCTACAGAAAATAAAAGTTGTTCATAGCCAATGTTTGCTAGCACTAGTAAATGTAGCCAGGATTATTGGAAGTAAGGTTTACAAATTTTGATGTTTTAATAAAAATTTATGAAAAATTTCTGCAGTGGAATTTAAGCTCCCACTTTTCCTTTGGCCATGCCACTGGCACTGAATAAAAATTATTGATCTTTCCAGAAATTTATAAAATTACTCTGCAGGACTCTATACAGATAAAAGTTCAATTAAATACACCTTGATCAATTTCGTGCTTTTTAATTTTTTTCTGCAAAGTCATGGTTTTTTATTTGATGCTGGTAAATATTTAGATATGAGCAGTATTTATAACGTATAGGCTTCTTGTTTTTACATATCAAAAGCAATGTTAAGTGAGAGGGTGCATAAAAGTGAAAAGCTTGTATCACTAAGTGCTTGGGCTTTGTTATATTTATTAGGTTAAATGTATGGGAAAGTTTGAGTGTAGGCATTGTAAAATGGACAAGCTTTCCAACTCAATATGGCAAGCCACTGAAAATTCTCATTTTCCTGATGATCCAGTCAGCTCTTATTGCAGAAGTCTGATCATTCAGATAATTGGAAGTATTAAATACAGTTAATGAAAAACTCGATTGAGGAAAGTACATGACAACAAATATCTATCCATCATTTGGATTTTAACACAGGTTATATAGGCAGGAGATAGTGGCAACGCGTAAAAAGGGAGAAACAAGGATTTGAATGGTTGGTAAAGGGTTGGTTGACAACTTTAGAACAATATTACTATTTAATTTTTATGTCCATTCGAACTGTAAGAAATAAAAGGTAGTGTGTCTGTAAATAAAGGGAAGACCAGAAACCTAAAACAGAGAGGTATTGCATTTAATCATTGAATAATTTAGTAGTTCTGTTTGTGGGTTGGTGTAGACAGCTATGTTTTCAACTGTCGCCATTACACCTCTACCACACTACTATGGCTCAGTTGATACTTTATACTACATATTACCTTATTTTTTTTTAACAGGTGTGTAACAAAGACCCAAAACTGGAACAAGTAGTCTGTAGCAGATGTTAAGGAATGAGTACCAACAAATCTTGCTGATATTTTAACAACCTATAGAAACTTCAATACGTATTTATACAGATGCAATTATTAATTATGAGTGACACCTAAAACTGCTGTAACATATTGTTTAACATACTGAGCCTAGTCCGATGACTGTGATTATCCCATGACAGCAAGTGAATTTGTACGTGTTTGAATATATTGCTTCAGGTAGACTTGTGAAATAAAAAAAAGTAGTTTGAAAAAAGTGTCGATCCTTATTTCCGTTATTTTAAATTGTGTATTCCAGGAAATTGACTATAAAGCTAATTTTCTCATAAACCCCGAAGCACTCGCCTAGTAACAGAGGCACTTAAGAGTTCATGCTGATCTAGTCAATTATTTACTGACCCCTCTCTCCCAATCACTGATTCAACAGTATAATATCCATAAGAAAATATAGAAATTGTGAGGTGAATGCAGAATTTGACACTTCATTAATTTTGCCATTTTGTATAGTAATAAATTAGATTGTGTATGGATGCAAGATCAAGAAGGTGCTAATATTACTATATTTTGGTGTATGGTTTAGTAGAAATACTAAACTATGCTCCTAAAATAAATTAATGGGCGTTGGCAAGAATATTTTTCAGGGGGTGGGTAAAAAATTGGTTACTCCAGCCATTCACTAATGACTGCAGATTGCGAGAACAACTAGGAATCCTCGAAAGCAACAAAATCATTTAAAATGTAAAAAAGAAATTTAAATGATATTGCTCCAAAAGTAAAAGCGTAAAAAAAATCATTTCATTAAGATAGATATTGATAGTCGAATCCGTTTATAACAAATTTGAAGAAACAGAAATTTCGTTATATTCGTAAATTTACTATAAATAATTGAAAAGTTATTTAGAAAAGGAAATATGTAACAAATAAGGAACAAAATATAAATATAAGACTAACACAAATAATAAAGACCAGTGGTAAATTTTCAGCCCTCTTTCCTATTATCACTGAAAGCATATTTTTTAATTCAAGAAGCACATCTTGATTTTGCGAGCACTACCAACTTTTGCTTTCAATTTTCTTAGGAATTGTTAATAAAGAACTCTGTGTAATTCTTGACTCTCTGGCATCATCGGCTTTCTTCTGGCCTTCCATTGTTATAAGAGTTTGTTCGATTTCATCTTCCTCTATCAAATTAAGAATTTTCTGGATATCCTAATGCGGAACTTCCTATTACACCCTATCCATGTCTTGTGATTCGTTGTTTTCCTACACGGACACCTCTATGTCGAATTTTCTAAGTGAGAATTTGTCTCCATATCCTAACTCTTCGGTTATTCAGGAATGCACTCTGACAAATTTCGGTTGTCATGGTTGACCCCCTCCTCCTTGGTCGGTAAGCATGTTCCCCCATCTGGATAAGGTGACAGAATACGTTTTGCGTGCAAATCGGAATCCCTTGAGGTCAAATTGTACTTGGAAAAGTGCTTTAGTGCAAGAGGGTTAACTTTCAGGGAGTAAAAGCTAGGGCATCTGTCTATTTCGACTACTCCCAATGCTCTGACTTAAAGACGAAAAAGGTTCACTACAACAATGAAGAACTGAAAATGCATTTAAGAAAAAATACAGATAGCATAGTTTAAAACTTGAAGAGGAATGGGCTTCCTTAATGTCTGGTCCAGATATAAGAGGGGCGTCCCCCTATTTCAGGTTTGGGTTGGGTTGTTTTACCTCTGAGCGGCAATTTTTTGCACACAATGGGCTAAATGGCCAGGTCACATGGACCCCGAATGCTCAGAGAAGATTGGGGGAGGGGACCCACTGGAACAGCTGTTGGGAGACAGATGGTAGCCTCCTGTCAAGGCCATCTAGCGTGTTCTTTAACGTGCACAGGGTATGGCTCTCCAGCACACGGGGCCACGGCTTAACGTCCCATCCGACGGACGGCGGTCTTACCAAGCCCATCGGTGTCCCCTACTGACCGTGGGCAGGGCGAGGAATTTTGCGGAGATAAATCTCAACGCCGACCCAGCTGGGACTCGAACCTGGGAACTACAGATTACGAGCCTGACGCGCTACCAACTGAGCCCCCCCATTTCAGGTAATAGAGGCAGAAAAATCGTGAAACATTTCATGAATTTCAAGAACCTTTTAAAGACCTCTGAAGCAGAAGGGTAAATGTCATACTGCAGTGAAAATCCAGTCTCTTGGTCCACCCTTCCCCCACCCACCCTCTAAATCCAGGCCTGGTGATAGTCGTAATTTCGCTATTACCGATTGTTATAAATGGGGTTGGCTGTATTTGTGCTCCTGATATTGAACAATTTTTCGATCAATTCTCGAAAGGGGGGGGGGTGCCTCTCTTGCCCCCACCTGCCGACGCCCATGCGAACCCTAGTGTGACGTTTTACCTTTTTCTTCATTATTAACAATTTCCTTCCCAGAAAATTATCCATTACCGAAAATATACCACCCTAAGCAGCTGCCTAACTTAACGGAAAACACTCCTTATAAGAGTTTTTTTTTTTAACATGCATATCCATTTAAACGAATATGTGACTTAAATCTAGTAGAAGCCATCAGGTGAAATCAACTTGCATAATCATCTAATACAGTATATCCTACTTTACCTTTACGTAACCTAGTGGGCAATTAGACTTGCACTTTTTTTTCCTGCTAAATAATTTCGCTTACTTCCTTAAGACTGTTTTGTCCAGTAGATAAAGAAAGGAAGAACACGGCAGCGGAAGGTACAAAAGAGCGCTGAACAAGAACGATAAAACTTTGCCTCGAGCGTTGTGCATTCCAGGGCAGTTAGTTCTCACAAAGTCCGCTAACCTTAAGTCGCCCAACTAGTAGTACACGCGCCTTCTGTCTAGTACCCTCATTTCTTGTACCGATTACCGTAGCCGTAATGTGTTAAACATTCATTGTTCTACTGACACCTTATATATTTGAAGAAAGATTTACAGCAATGCATACTATTCAACTTCCTTTTAGAAATATTCCCTATTATATTTCTTAAGTAGTTTTTTTATTAGTAAGAGTAGTAATTATGTGTTAGAAAATTGGATTGCCTCTTTCGGCAGGATCACTTTTTTCAATAGTAGTGAACAAGCCAAAAACTACTGTGGACTTATTTTCCGAACTTTTTTTTCAATGTTTTCGGTTTTTCAATTATGTGTACTATTTTTTTCATTCATATAGTGTCATGTAGTAAAGCAGGTTTGAATTTAGATCTAGTCCAGTCCGAAGAATCTTGCAAGCAGGGCAAGTAGCGTAGAAATAATGGTTGATATTGTGGAGGGAAATCAATCTTGCTAAGTCAGTAGTAAAACACTACTAAATATCATTCTATGATAACCAGACCTGAATCTGCAAAGAGTGGAAGGGGGGGGGGGGGGGGGGTAGGCAGCAAGATCAAGCAGGAATGAACTGAGATGCCATTCCGGGATATTTTGCTCTTCAATTTAGTTGTCTCTAACAAATTTCTCGGAAAAAAGAAAGTTTATAATTTTTCCCGCATTCGTTCTGGTTACTAACATCCTCAAAGCCCCCTTCTGCAGATCCAGCCGGGGCGGGGGTGGCTCAGTCGGTAGCGCGCCAGGCTCGTAATCTGTAGTTCCCAGGTTCGAGTCCCAGCTCGGTCAGCGTTGAGATTTATCTCCGCAAAATTCCCCGCCCTGCCCACGGTCAGTAGGGGACACCGATGGGCTTGGAAAGGCCGCCGTCCGTCGGATGGGACGTTAAGCCGTGGCCCCGTGTGTGGGAGAGCCATACCCTGTGCACGTTAAAGAACACGCTGGATGGCCTTGATGGGAGGCTACCATCTGTCTCCCAACAGCTCTTCCAGTGGGTCCCCTCCCCCAACCTTCTCTGAGCCTTCGGGGTCCGTGTGACCTGGCCATTTAGCCCATGGTGTGCAAAAAAGTGCCGCTCTGAGGTAACCCAACCCTCCAGATCCAGCCCTGGTCGTAATACTGCAGCAAATTGTTTTCACTTTTGAGCAAAGGTGAAACTATTGTTGGTGCAATACACGGGGACCTGATTGTTAATGAGGCTTAACGCTCATTATTTTGTAATATAGGGCAGGAATATTTTGCACCAGAGCTCATGATCTAATTTAGCCACTGCCTCTGAACGATACTTTTATGTGCAGAATGAGCTAAATGGCCAGGCCAAAAGATCCCAAGGGTTGAGCGTACAGTAGAGAATATCCTGGACAGCTATAAGGAGCCTGAAGTTTCCCATATTAAGGCCACTTTTAAGAAGTTCTTTGCTAAGTTGGAATTAATCCCAGAACAAAGGAACAAATTGGTATTCTTGCACTTGTTCTGGATAATGCAAATTCTCAAAATTGGCGTTATCCTCTATGAGTGAAAGAATATGGTTTATTCAGTTTGCTAAAAATGTTTATTAAAATTAGTATTTACTTTCAAATATTTAATTTTTGCATCCCTTTAGTAAAACATCAGAATCTATCAGACTCTAAACTTACATTTTGCTGACTCCAGACAGTATCACTGAAGGGTTTTAACTTCCTGATAGGGGCGGTGGTCGCTCAGTCGGTAGCGCGCCAGACTCGTAATCTGCAGTTCCCAGGTTCAAGTCCCAGCTGGGTCAGCGTTGGGATTTATCTCTGGAAAACCCGCCCTGCCAACGGTCAGTAGGAGACACCACTGGGCTTTGAAAGGACGTCGTCCGTCGGATGGGAAGTTAAACCATGGCCCCGTTAAACCATAGCCCGCGGGAGAGCCGTATCCTGCGCAAGTTAAAGAACACGCTGGATGGCCTTGACAGGAGGCTACCATCTGTCTCCCAACAGCTGTTCCAGTGGGTTCCCTCCCTCAACCTTCTCTGAGCCTTCAGGGTCTTGTCACCTGGCCTGCAAAGAGTGGCCCATGGTGTGCAAAAAAGTGCAGCTCAGAGATAAAACAACCCAACTTCCTGATCTTTGATGCTGATAAATTTGTACTTTGAATTGACTACTGAGGATCTTCACCTCTTTGAAGCAAATGCGAACTGCGCAGCATTAGCTACTATGATTAATCTAACGCATTTCAATGACAATAACAAACACAGTCAAGTACGTGTTTATTATCTTTATTATGCAGTGGAAATTGCTATCTTTATATGAATAATAGAGTTACACTTCAGTAAATATATAACAATGAGACGAACAACCGTCCAACATTGTTCGCGACACTGAAGTTTCCGGTAAGTTGTCTGCTTTCCGGTTGTTCGCGTGCCTTTTAGAACGTGCGATGCTAAGACCTTGCAGATATTTAGCCTGGCCAGTGCAATGTAAAAGGCTACACATCACTAGCATCTTTTCAAAAAACGCTCACATCACTCACGTCAGTTTTACTTTATCTCTTTAAGGAAAACTAATACATTGTTACGAAGATTTCGTTAAGATTTTTTGAGTAACTTTATAAGAATTTCTGATTCTCAGTGCACAAATTTTAAGCTTTGATGAATAATATCTGGAATGTAATGGCCGAGTGGTTAGCATGATTAGCCATGGATCAAAGTGACTTGGGTTCTAGCCTCGGATAAGGAATGGATGTTTGTGTTGAGATCTCGCTTTCTTCATAGATCTCCTCCAAGCCATATTCAACTGTCAGAATTCCGTGAACTGTCAGGCTCCTGTCAGAATTCTGTGGCAAGCAGCTGCTTGAGGGGATTTTTTTTAGTAATAATTTCAGTTCCATATTATTCCACCTGTACTTTTTGTTTCAAGGATAGCAAGTTTATCTAAATGCAATTTGTTTCAATTTTTTTATTAAATCTTCTTATTTATCAGAGTTAATGTTACTAATTACCAGAAATAGCTGTAATGTTTATTTGATTATTTCTATTTTAATAACCGCAGAGTAAGGAGGGTACCGAGGGTTCACTTTCTATACCGCTAATGGCAACATTTCCACGATGTTAAATTCTTATAGAACAGCGCTCCAGTGGCGGACTACGATAGCAAAACTTTTATAGAAGCATGCATTCAACTGTCATTGGTGTATAATTTTAAAAAAAAGCTCGTAATTAATTTTAGATTATTCAATGTCATTTTTATCTAATCGTGATAATTTGTTTTTAACCCGTCAAACAGCTGCTTACCACAAAGTCCTAATGGGAGCCTGTCAGATATACAATACATCATAAACAAGGAATTCGAGACCTCATCAGAAAGAGAGTACAAATAAAATCTTGCCTTCCCCGGAGCTTGAATCCAGGTCCCTTTGATACGTAGCTAAGCTGATCTGTAACTAAGCCTTTGAGTAGTTAGCACGCTAAACACACGGTCACTGGACGGCTTCATTTTGCATTCTTTTAATACGGTACGTGTACGGAGAGTAACGATTTGTGGCTGTAGGTAGAATCGTGACAAGTAAACTAGTCTGACGTCCGTGACGCTAATAATTGCCGAAGAAGGTGAAAGGACCCTCGATACCTCTCTTTACTCCGTGGCCAATGGTCAATGGCAAGTGCAGAGCCGGAGCTAGCTAATTTGCCCCCCGGAGCGAACTTGGACTCTGCTGCCCTTTTCTCTGTCGGCTCTTAGATATTAATGATTAATTTAGCTAAATTTAATGTCATTTCTAAAAGCAATTGAAAATTACGTCGTACTTAATTCGGTCAACCTTATTGCAGCTATGATCGTTACTTTCATTGAAAATTTGTAGTTCCTAAAATAATACTACCCGGTGCAATCGCACTGTCACACTTGCGGTGGCGCCACCCCTGGGCAAGTGAATTTTCTGGCGCGACTTGTTCCTTTCAAAGCTAGAAAAAATTACAACAGTAAAAAGTCTCCAGGGGAAACAATACCGACTTTCGCTTTGATCTCATTCAATGAATAGCTTCCATTAATTCATATAAAAGCAGAATTTTTTTTTTATCCTCATGGCTCTACCTTTGGCTTTTGTTAAAGCTGCGTAAAGGTTAAAGAGGTACGACCAAGGAGATAGAATTCTCGTTGGGTACGACTGCGTTGTAAAAATGCAGGCGGCGTTAGTGACCGACAGGAGCGCCACCTGCCACAGTAGTAGCGGTTAGTACTTACTGAGGAATGTTTCCTTTGATTGAATCCTGCATTTAAGAATATTCCTAAATACACTTCATTTATTTACGCAATCTACTGTTCCTCATCTTTCAGAATTCTATACAACATTTTATTTGCAGTAGCAAAAGTAGTCTCACAAACAAGAAATTTACATTCGGGTCTTGAAAAACTCTAAGGGAGAGGAAGGGGACAAGAAACACAATCGAACCGAAAAAAGAGGGGAGGGGAGACCAAGAGACTGGTTTCCAATGCAGTGTATAATATTCCCCCCCCCCGCCCTGGTTTTCCATGTCTTTAACAAATTTCTTGAAAAACGCATGAAATATAAATAATTTTAATAATTTTTTGCCTCTATTACCTTCACTACTAGGATTTTGAAAGTGTGTGTGTTTATGGGGGGGAGGGGGGGGGTTGGTTCAAGGTGTTATAAGATCATGGTGAAATAAGCCTCCAATGAGACACTCCTTACCCGGGGGGGGGGGGGGAGCGTTAACACTAATGCCATCTATATTTAAACAGAATAAATCTACTTAAGAATAAATCTACTTAAATGTAAAATAAAGTTAACAAATATTGAGCATCAAAAAATCATCTATAGATCGATGAAAATTGTACTCTTTCTTAATCGTCATATATCCCATTAATGGCGGCATTTTCAACCGTACCGGAAATGAAGGCTTCTCGTACAGTTTAAAGCTGGCCATGGGTTTGGAGTCACGCCGGAACCGTCAGTCCAAGAGGACTGGTCAATTTCAGGACACAACTGGAACGATCGCCGTCACTGGAGTTGCTCCAAACCTCATCATCGTGTACGGCCAGCTTAAGCGGTTTAAGTATCGTCCAGGTAATATAGGGCGATGTGGCAAATCGCATTAACATGGATGCCAGATCTGAATCTAATCTTTTGGTTTGTGTTGGCTTCGTCTGTCTCAGGGATGCAGTATTGAAGCCACACTAATGTTAGCTAGGATGCAAAGAATAATGGAAAAAGGTTCAGCATTGGTAAGCTGAATTTCATTAATTTAAAATATGTTTTAAAAGATATACTCTTTGTAACATGTCTTTACGATATATTCTTTGTATGTCTTTTTGATATATCCGTTGTAACACGTAAGAAAAATATACAGTATGCAAGATGTTATAAGAAAGAATAAATCTCGATGTTTTAAAGGGATTCTATCGGTGCTCGAAGTGAATCAGTATGTATTACCGAACTTTTTTTTTTCCTTGAATATTTTTGCAGGACTTTGTGTCATTGGGAAGTGCATAAATGAACTTTTGATTCTCTAAAGTTGATTGCAGTTATATTTTTACAGCGCAAAATTGGGAGAGAAAACGTAGTTCTCACCTCAAATTTTTGATTTTATTGCGTATATTTTTTTTCTCCAAAATTTCAGTTTTTGCAATTTATATTCTTTACAAAGTAGAGAAGTCGGATACTTTTATATCTAGTAGGGAAAGAAAAACTAACAAAGGCTCCGACTTTTAACTTTTATCACAAGGGCAGAATAGTTGTATCCAGGGTCGGATCTAGGGGAGGGGGAAAGAGGGTCGTTGTGTGACTCGATTGTGACCCCCAAGTGACTCGATTGAATCACTTGTTACATACTAATATTCATAAGTATTCACGAAAATGATACGAAAATAACGTTCTTTTTGATGAGAATTATGAAGAGGAAAAGCCTGATAAGATATTTAATTAAATCTTTTCTCTCATTTCACAAGTTATTAATAATGTTTATACAGTCTTCAAGTATAAGCATTTCCTCTGAAAGGCAACGTTTTGATCTACTAAATGTTTTGAAATGTTGCTTATAGTTTTCAACATAATAAATGCGTCAGCTTTTCCCAGTCGTTCAGAAATTTGCTTTTACGTGTATGTTGCAGTACATTAACTGAACACACGAACCAGTCTAGCAGACTCTGTACTCAGCTTTGGTGCCACCACAGCACAGACTGCAGCTAGAGATCCTGTATAGTTAGAGGCTGGCCATCTCGGTGATTCACTGCCATTTGTTGATTGAGTCACGTAGTTTATGGGCGCCATGTTTTGTCGTACCGTGAGACGAAAGCCTATGAGTTAGTGTATGTACCAAGTTAAAACTTCTCAGTTGTTATAGTTTTATACATTTCTACCACTTTTTTTTTCTATAAAAGATGTCATATTTAATGCCACATTTGGGTGCAAAAAGTTCACTTAAAGAAATAAATTAATGAATTTTTTTCCCGAGAAACTCCATCAGAAGACGGCTAACGGCTGCAAAAGTGAAATGAGCTAACTGAAAACCAACAAATAATTTCCTTCAAAGTTCTTTGAAAAACAAGCTAATATTTTCACTTTTTCGTCTGCCAATGCCAGTATTTGTTCGTCTGTCTGTCCATCTCTCTGTTAACTGTTGTCTGTCCATCTGTCTTTCCACCTGTCTGTCTGTCTATAGAAATATCAAATTTTTTACTTTTAGAGCTAAATGAAAAATTCTTTTTGGGTTGGATAGGTGTCGAACAAATATTGCGATTCGCAATTTCAAAAATTTTCAACAGCTTTAATAGCGCCTTATAGCGGTGGAAAACGATGGAAAATACTAAAATTTTAAAAGAATATTGCAAATAAACTATATACACTAGAAATCCGAAATTTTGGTAGTACAGTGTTATGGTCAGAAAGTTACAATGACAACAAGGCTTTGCCCTCTTAACTAAAAGGGAGTGCGAAAATGAAACTTTTTTTTAAGAGATAAACGAAAAATATATATGCATTATTTTACAGGCAATATCAAAATATTAATGATATAACAATATTTGATAATTTCAGCATTACCTGTAGATATTTAAACATCTATAAATCAATAAATGTTTTTGTGAAAAAAATTTCGCCTACATATGGGATTCGAACCCGTATCTTTCTAGAAACATGCCAGAGTATTCTAATCTGTTGAACTAATGCCGTCTCAGTCTTTTTCCACTAATAATGACTATTGCTCTTCCCGTGAATTTTGGGCGCCACCTTTGACACAATCTATGATCTCGGATGGCAATTATTTCTTTTTTAGTGCTCTGAGTAAGATGGAAATAAATAATGAAGTTACATCACGCTATTTAGAGTTATTAATGATTTTAACAATATTTGATAATCTCAGCGTTACCTGTAGTCGTTCAAACATCTATAAATCAATAAATGTTTTCTTGTGAAAAACGCCGGCATTAGTTCAACAGGTTAGAATACTCTGGCATGTTTCTGGAGAGATGCGGGTTCGAATCCCGTATGTCGACGAAATTTTTTTCCATAAAAATATTAATATTTACATTTTTCCAATCCTCATCAGTTGGAGTTTCCAGTCTTAGAGAGTGCTAAAGGCGGTAAATGAGAACTCTAAAGGCGACCTCTAACGGCGGAATAAAGCTGGAAAATACCAAATTTCTAAATAAATATTGCAAACGATTTTTGCTAGAAACTTAATTTTTGGTCATAGAGTGTAATGGTCAAGTGGTTTACCCTAATAGTAATAATTTGTCCCGTTGGTAAAATGCAACTTTTCTGCTTGAAGAGATAAATGAAAAATTTTTTTGTACATTACAAGTACTAATAAAACATTAATAGTTTATTTTCTCAATTACACACTAGTTCGAATTTCCACTGTCAGAGGGTACCGAAAGTGTAAAATAACTACATAGAAGAACACATATCGCCTCTGGCGCTTATGGGAATCTCATTTTCAAAGAGAATAAAATTCTTCTTTGCCTACTTTTAATCCTTAAAAGTTTTAATTATGGATGTTTATGTTGTTTTTCTCCTGAGGTCCCGCCATCCACATGGACCGTCTACTATGGTGTATAAACTGACAGACTCTCGTCAGATATCTGTACAAGCAGCTGCTTGAGGGGTTATTCATTTTTTTAATGTATGATGGGGAAATGCATTTAGTAGTATTTTATTAAAAATAAATACCCCCTCAAGCAGCTGCTTGCCACAGAGGTCTGACAGGAGCCTGTCAGTTTATATGCCACAGTAGAAGGTCCGAGAGGATGGAAGGTCCTCAGCAGAAAAACGACACATACATCCATGCCTTACCTGGGGCTCGAACTCAGGTCCCTTAGATCAGTAGCCAAGCGCGCTAACCACTCGGCCACGGGATTTTATTAGCAATTATAAAACATAAAAGGTATTTGTCTTTTAATTCTTAAATTTAAAAAGTTGCTTTTCTTTCGCTCCTCTGAAAATAGTGGACAGACCATTGCTGTCAGTGGAATTTCTACCATAACAGAACTCTACACGCCAAAATTTCTACCATAAACAGATCACTTGAAACATTTGTTAAAAGTTTTGCAGTTTCGATATTTAGTTATCGCTAATGATATAAATTAAAACTCCCTTTGAAAATGCGAATTACATTTCATTAGGAATTAACTAAAAAGAGATTTCCAATTATCTCTTAAAACAAAACCGTTCCGTTTCTTACCTACCTTGGGCTTAGTTAGGGCTAACTCATTGTTGTCAATGGAGTTTTAAAGACTGTCACATTCCACGACCAAAATTTCAAATTTCTAGCATAACTAAATCGTTTGCAATATTCGTTTTAAATTTTGGGTTTTTCGATTTTTTTCCACCGTTAGAGGGCGCAGTTGCAACTTTTGGGAAATTCACAAAATACTAATTTTTGTAATATTTCATCAATCCCTGTCCAACCCAAAAATAATTTTTAATTTATCTCTAAAAACACTTTTCTGTTAAAACAAAAGAAAGTTGCATTCACCTCCCCCTTGGGTCTAAAGGGTCAAGTGATTGTTGACAATGATAACTTCGTAATCTTCACATTTCAGCACCATAATTTCAAACTTCTAACATAACTACATCGTTTGGAATATTCGCTTGATATTTTGGAATTTTCAACTTTTTCCACCGTTAGAGGACGCAGTTATAACTTTTGGGAGATTCGAAAAATGCAAATTGTAATGTATCAATAATACCTACCTAACACAAAAATAATTTTTTATTTATCTGTATAAACAAAAAAGTTCGATGTTTACAGACAGACAGATAACAAAGCAAAATTATATCTTTTTTTTAAACAAAAAAAAACAGTTCTAAAATTTAATTTTTCTTTTTAACCATTTTCTAAAGTGTTTCCAATCACGAACACTGAAATCTGTATGAAATATTACCCTACCCTTTTCCGGAATCCATAAGTACCGTGCAATACCATTCAGCTATGCACGCTAAACAATCCGAGAGACGACAAAACATGGCGTCCAATTTTGAGATGGCCAACCTCTACCTATACAGGGCCTCTAGTTTAGACTAGAGGTCCTGTATAGTTAGAGGCTAGCCATCTCTGTGATTCACTGCCATTGGTTAATTGAGTCACGTGGTTTATGGGCGCATTGTTTTGTCGTACCTTGAGACGAAAGCCTATGAGTTAGTGTGTATACCAAATTAAAACTTCTCAAATTAGTTTTATACATTTTTACCACATTTTTCGTCTATAAATGCTGTCATTTTATCTGGAAAATACCAAATCTTTAAGTAAACGCTGCATTTGGGTGTAAAAATTTCACTCAAAGAGATAAATTAATGAATTGTTTTTTCCGAGAAACTCCATCAGAACACGGTAATCGGCTGCAAAAGCGAAATGAGCCAACTGAAAACCAAAGATTCGTTTGAAAAATGAGCTAATGTTTTCACTTTGCCGTCTGCCTATGCAATATTTGTTCGTCTGTCTGTCCGTCTCTCTGTTAACTGTTGTCTATCCGTCTGTCTTTCCATCTGTCTGTCCGTCTATAGACAATCAATTTTTTTACTTTTAGAGCTAAATGAAAAATTCTTTTTGGGTTGGATAGGTGTCGAACAAATATTGAGATTCGCAATTTTGAAAATTTTCAATAGCGCTCTCTAGCGATGGGAAAAATGGAAAATGATAAAATTTCAAACGAATATTACAAACAAACTATTTACACTGGAAATCTGCAATTTTGGTAATAGTGTTATGGTAGAAGGTTTACAATGGCAACAAGGCTTTGTCGTCTTAGCCAAAAGTGGGGGGGGAGGCGAAAATTAAACTATTTTTAAAAAGAAAAATGAAACAACATATACATATATTTGTTTTACAGGCACTAACAAAGTATTAATGATTTAAACAATATTTGTTAATTTCAGCGTTACCTGTCTCCGTTTAAACGCCTGTAAATCAATAAATGTTTTTTGTGATAAAAGCCGGCGTTCGTTCAACAGGTTAGAATATTCTGACACGTTTGTGGAGAGATGCAGGTTGAATTCCGTATGTGGCTAAATTTTTTTCCACTAAAATATTAATATATACATTTTGCGAATCCCCATCAGTGGAATTTCCAGTGTTAGAGAGTGCTAAAGGCGGAATATAAAAACTCGAAAAGCGACTTCTAGCAACGGAAAAAATCTGGAAAATACCAAATCTTTAAGTAAACGTTGCAGACGATCTATTTTTGCTAAAAACTTAAATTTTTTGTCATAGAGTGTAATGGTCAAGTGGTTTACCATAATAGTAGTGATTTGTCCCATTGGTAAAATGCAACTTTTCTGCTTTAAGAGATAAATGAAAAAGTTTTTTTGCACATTATAGGTACAAGTGCAATATTAATAGTTTATTCTCTCAATTATAGAGTAGTTCGAATTTCCACTGTCAGAGGGTACTGAAAGTGTAAAATAACTAGAATAATGCATCTCGCCTCTGGCCCATATGGCAATCTCATTTTCAAAGAGAATGAAGTTCTACCTTTGCCTACTTTTTCACTCCTTAAAAGTCTTAATTATGGATGTTCGTGTTGTTTTTCTGCTGAGATCCCGCCATCCTCATGGACCTTCTACTGTAGCATATAAGTTGACAGGCTCCTGTCAGATATCTGTATAAGCAGGCTGCTTGAGGGTTTATTTATTTAGTTTTTTAATGTATGATGGGGGAAATGCACATAGTAGTATTTTATTAGTAATTATAAAACATAAAAAGTATTTGTCTCTTAGTTCTTTAACTAAAAATGTGCTTTTTCTCTTGTTCCTCTGAAGATAGTGGGCAGATCGTTGCTGTCAGTGGAATTTCTACCATAACAGAACTCTACACGCCAAAATTTCTACCATGAACAGATCACTTGAAACATTTGTTAAAAGTTTCGCAGTTTCGATATTTAATTATCGCTAATGATATAAATTAAAACTGCCTTTGAAAATGCGAATTACATTTCATTAGGAACCAATTAAAAAAAGAGATTTCCAATTATCTCTTTAAACAAAACCGTTCCATTTCTTACCTACCTTGGGATTAGGGCTAACTCATTGTTGTCAATGGAATTTTCAAGACTGTCACATTCCACGACCAAAATTTCAGATTTCTAGCATAACTAAATCGTTTGCAATATTCGTTTTAAATTTTGGGTTTTTTCGATTTTTTTCCACCGTTAGAGGGCGCAGTTGCAACTTTTGGGAAATTCATAAAATACTAATTTTTGTAATATTTCATCAATCCCTGTCCAACCCAAAAATAATTTTTAATTTATCTCTAAAAACACTTTTCTGTTAAAACAAAAGAAAGTTGCATTCACCTCCCCCCTGGGTCTAAAGGGTCAAGTGATTGTTGCCAATGGTAAATTCGTAATCTTCACATTTCAATACCAAAATTTCAAACTTCTAACATAACTACATCGTTTGGAATATTCGCTTGATATGGAATTTTCAACTTTTTCCACCGTTAGAGGGCGCAGTTATAACTTTTGGAGATTCAAAAAATGCAAATCGTAAATATTATTAATACCTATCTAACATAAAAGGAATTTTTTTATTTATTTATATAAACAAAAAAAGTTCGATGTCTACAGATGGACAGACAACAAAGCGAAATTATCTCTCTTTTTCTTTAAGAAAAAACAGCCCTAAAATTTACTTTTCCTTTTTTAGCCGTTTTCTAAAGTGCTTCCAATCATGAACACTGAAATCTGTATGAAATATTACCCTACCCTTTTCCGGAATCCATAAGTATTCGTGCAGTACCATTGAGCTATGCATGCTAAACTATCCGAGTGACGACAAAACATGGCGTCTAATTTTGAAATGGCCAACCTCTACCTATATAGGGCCTCGAACTGCAGCTTCCTCCTCTATTCAGCGTTGCCAAATCATCTAAAATAAGAATCCTACCTTGACGTAAAAATTATCGTCTTTCACAGTTCACTGTTGGACGCATGCCGATTTGAATTTTGTTTAGCATGATGCAAAGTATAATTTGTGTTTTTTAAATTATAAAATGACACGGGGGGTGAAAGGATATTTGTGGCCCCGCGCCTAAATAAGCACAGGGACAGTCGCCCCCTTGGAGTCAGTGCCTATGAAAACTAATATGTTATGTATAGCTAATTACAGCCGTTCCATGGCCGAGTGGTTAGCGCACTTGGCTACTGATCTAAGGGACCTGGGTTTCGAGCCCCGGATAAGACATGGTATTCATGTGTCGTTTTCTGCTGAGGTCCTGCCATCCTCACAGACCTTCCTACTATGGCATATGAACTGACAGGCTCCTGTCATACCTCTGTGGCCTGTCATACCTGCCACCGTATGCCTTTGAACTATGCCCACCGTATACCTCCCACAAGCAGCTGCTTGAGGGAGGTATTTTATTTTTTTTAAATTACAACTCCAGATCTACAGAAAATAAGGCAGTGGGGGGAAGTAAAAAAAGGGGGGGGGGCAATGTCATGTCCCTCGAATTTTATATTTATTTATTTATTGTATATTTTTTGTTGTATTATATTGTTGCATATATTTTTATGTGCTTTTTTGAAATGTTTGTGCTGAGATGACTCACTGTTGTTGTTTTCGGGTCTGAAGCTTGCTGCTTGTTGAAGGAATCAATGCCAGAAGTTGTTTGTGCCGTAAATGACTAGCCTAGGGGCGCTAGTGAAGCGACGAGGTTAGGTGGGAGATTTGAAAGCTTCAGTCTGTGCGTTAGCTATCAAGCGAAGAGGTCGCGTTGACACGCGTCAAAAGGACGCCGTCTTTCTCAAATTAACCCTTGAAGTCAGGGTGCGATTCCAAGAGGAAATCCAGATTCTTGGAGAATCTTGTTTTTTATTCTTGTGGTTCAGGAGGAGCCACAATGTAGGCAAAGGAAAATCATTTCGCCGAGTTTTTGAAGTCTGTAAAGTGAGAAATTGCAGAGTGTGCAATTCTCCACCTCCTTTTAGTAATATTTGCAGTAGCAAAGGCTCACGGAGTTGAGCGGTGAATTTGATAATAGTTTTGTGGATTCAGAAAGAACCACAGTGTGAAGCAGCAAAGGCCCACGGAGTGGAGCGGTGAATTTGATAATAGTTTTGTGGATTCAGAAAGAACCACAGTGTGAAGCAGCAAAGGCCCACGGAGTGGAGTTCATTCCCAGCACGTAGCTGTATATAGTGTGAATAAAAATTGTGTCGTCCCTATATAACTCTCGTGCAGTAATTGATGGACAGTTCGTATTCTTCATTCAAAAACAGTTTCTTCAAAGGCATACGGTGGCAGGGGCGTAAAAACCCGCGAATCTGTGAATTCACCAAAGTGAATTAAGTAATAATTTCATCCTCTCTCTCTCCTGTTCAGCCCCTGGTCACTACAGGCAAGATCTAGCAGTCATTAAGAGGTCGATATAATTTTTTCCCTTCTGTTTCTGTGGTTTTCAGCAAAATTCTCGAAAAAATATGGGTAATAGATATGCTTAATATTTTTTTCACTTCCGTTTTGTTGCTAGCATTCTCAAAGGGGGGGGGGGAGCATGACATGCCCTCCCCGGCCCTGTCTATAGATATAACCTTTTTCGGTTATTTTAATTCATTCTGGGTGAAAAATTAACCCCAGACAAACTCTGAATTTCTGCTATGTCGAATAAAAATTATTTCAAACTTTGATTATTGTTCCACATGTGACTTTAGGTGTTTTATGTATAGTAGGGGTTCTGAGAGTACGGGCTGCTGCCATTTTTGAGAGTCGTGAGCAGCTTGGAAGGGGCCGAAAAACTCTGAAGAACATAATGAAATCATACTCTCTATGTTGTAAGAAAGTTTGAAGAAGCCGCCTAAATTTATCTACGATTCTAGGGAGTCACAGTATGAAAATGTTTCAAAACTCCTGATGTATAGAAATAAAAAGTAATATAGATTTAAAAAGCTGCTTGTTATGAAGTTCCATTCTCTGTAAAATATCTAAGAATTAAATTTCATGATCTTCATTAACATTTTTATAACGTTAATGAACAGATAATGATTTTAAATAGAAAATTTGGCATTTATTAAAACATTTCGAAAAGGAAATGTGAGACTGATTTTTTTGGGGTAAAAGAGATATCATGGTCACTTGACCCGTAAAGCTTTCACAGAACCCTAAAACCCTACATTAAAATTATAGACTTCTGATGGTATATTTTAATCTACTAAACAGAAATGCTATTTACAGCAGGGTATGCAATCAAAGTCCCGCAAACAGGTTTACCTGGTCGGAATAATGTAAATAGGTCTTAATATTTCCAAATGGTTGGGAATTTCAGTTGATTTTCACAGAGGAAATGTAGCAAAGCTTCTTAATTCAATCAGATCGATGAATATTTAAGTGGCTTGGCTCAGCGATTACCGTGATTGTACCTAAGATTGAAGTTGCACTGTTGTTTTAAAACTTCTATGCATTAAAGTTCCTGACCATGAGTTACCTCGGTTACTGAAAATTGGTGCTCTTGTGACACTGTGTCTCTAAGCGACACTTTTTTTTGCACACATTTGGCTAAATCACCAAGACACAAGGATCCCAGAGATTGAAGAGAGTTGGAGAAGGAGACCACTGGACAGCTGATATGGCTATCAGACGGATAGCGCCCCATTCAGCAGAATTAATCCCAACGCTGCACAGTTGGGACTCGAATCTGGGAACTGCATATTGCGAGCCTGGCACGCTATCGACTGAGCCAACACCTACCCCACAAGGCTGAATCTTCTGATCTTGCTGGTGACATCTTTAACATTGGTTTGCCTCTGAGCGGCACTTTTTTGCACACAATGGGCTAAACGGCCATGCCACAAGGACCCCAAGGGCTCAGAGAAAGTTTGGGGGAGGGGACCCACTTGACTTAAGAGACAGATGATGATCTTTTTTTAAGGCCATCCAGCATGTTTTTTTAACGTGCACAGGGTATGGCTCTCCCACACACGGATCCACGGCTTAATGTCTCATCCGACGGACGGCGGCCTTTTGAAGCCCATCGGTGTTCCCTACTGACCGAAGGCAGGGCGGGAAGTTTTGCGGAGATAATCTCAACGCTGGGCCAACTGGGACCTCGAACCTGGAAACTGCAGATTTCGAGCCTGGCGCGCTACTGACTGAGGTTATAACAGACCACAGATAGAGGTTATAATACCCAATGTAATACACAAAACTGTCAGTGTACTAGCAAACTTTGCACTGAAATTTAAAGGATCCCACGAAAATTATGAGTAGAATCATCATCATTATCAAGCAGCCATGGGCTAGGAGGTCCAACCGGACTGTGCAATTTAGCTCTCCAAGCATATCTGTTCTGAGCTACATCTTTTACATCTCTCCACTGCACACGAATTCTAACAAGGTCCTGTTTGACTTTGTCTGCCCACCACATCCTAGGGCTCCCCCTCTTTCTGAGTCCTTTCAGAGGCCAGTGTTTCCCAACCTGTAACCCGTGACCGCGGTGCCAATAATATGAAATTTTTCACCTTTAATCTAATTCTCAGCCACCGCTGTCTACAACTGAGCATAGAGAAGATAAAGTTGGGACCGAAACCGAAAGGAGAACTGTTGCGTGTGTGTGTGGGTGGGGAGACCAATCGCAACACGACAACACATTGACCAGCATTTAAAGATTTTAATTTAAGTCACTAAACTGCTAAATGTGTAGTGGGTGTCCGCAACTCAAATGTGATTTGGGAATGTGGTCCTCTGGTGTAAAAAGGTTGGGAATCACTGCTTTAGGCACACTGTTCATAACCCTATTCGCCAATCTACAATTATCCATACGGGCAACATGGCCAAACCAACGGAGTCTCTCTCTGCACAATATGCTGCTTAAAGGAGGTTGCAAACTCCTTTGCCTAACCTCATCATTAGTTACAAAGTTGAACCACCTAATGCCCAAGATACTGCGTAAGCATCTGGAATCAAAAGCATCTAATTTCCTGTTATCTTGTTTACAAAGTGTCCAAGTTTCACTACCATAACTAACCCTAGAAAGAACCAAACTATTATATAGTCTAATTTTAGTCTTTAGGTGTATACGCCTATTTCTCCACACTCTCCATAGATTCTTAAAAGTCCCGGCAGCAATCCCTATTCGTCTGTTAATCTCATGCCACACATCACCATTATCTGTTACATAGCTCCCAAGATAATTAAATTGAGGCTCCTTATGAGTAGAATATTTATTAAAATTTATTTCCCTTCCTTCTTCCTAATGAAGTAGAAAAGTAAAAGTGGTTTTGAACTCAAACTCGGAATCTGTCATAGTTAGAGAGCGAAATTTTTAAAGACGAAGTTGACCAGGGGGAATTCACATGAAAAATTTAGGACCGAATGGCCAAATATTTGGAAAGTTAGCGGCGGAGAGGATCGAAATATGTTAAACTAAAATTTAAAACAAATCATAAAAATGTGAAACATTAAAAAATAAAAATCAATACCCCTCAAGCAGCTGCTTGCCACAGAGGTCTGACAGGAGCCTGTCAGTTTATATGCCATAGTAGAAGGTCTGAGAGGATGGCAGGACCTCAGCAGAAAAACAACACTACATCCGTGCCTTACCCGGGACTCGAACCCAGATCCCTTATGTCAGAGCGCGCTATATCCCTTATGTCAAGCGCGCTATCTATCCCTTATGTCAACCCAGATCCCTTATGTCAAGCGCGCTATATTATTTCAATTATATTGTTGTTGGAAATCAAAACTGCACTAGGGCAGTAAAGTCCAAAAATAATATTGTCGAATAACACTTTAAGTTACCTTTTTTCTGAGGCCCCTAAACTATATTATGGTTTAAGGACTCAAAACTACATTGTCGTATAGGAGCCCAGAATTAAAATATTGCCTTGGATCGGTGATGCTCTTAATTTGGACCTGCGTAATGACTGCCCTCCCCCTTTATTTATACAACACTGTTGGGCGATTGTTGCACGCAGGTTGCCTTCCCTTTTTGACTCAACCATGTCATAATTGGAGAAGGTGACATTCGACGTTTGGGGTCTTTGACCTGGCCAATCAGACTCAGTAACTGAAACTTCTATTTTGTTCCGCAACTGAATGAAATCGTAAAACGTATTATTTACATGGAAGGTGGCATATCCAACTGACTGTCCACCTTTTTATTTTTCAACGAAAAGTTGAAATTGTGATTGTAATTTTCTGTCTGGAAAGAAGACAAAGGCGTGAATGAAACGCAGGAGGATTGTTTTAAGCTCACTTTGAGCATATCTATTATCTAGAGACTTTAAATCATTTTTTGTTGATACCGATCTAGCGAAAGAAGAAAGTCGATTCGCATGGGTAACTTCAAGTGTGGTAAAAAAGCTTGCACTCTGGAAATAATATAGGTCAGCTTGGTCAATTACGTCCTTAATTAGCGTAAGAAAAACATCAAAGCAAAGCAGAATGAAGTGGAAGCTGCAGAAGTCATAGCAGTTTCGTTTCTGCCAGAGGACAAACGGATAGGTTGAATAAAACGAAAATATTTTGCCTGAATATTTAAATTTGACTTCGATTCATTGCATTTCGTTTCACATTGATGCGACTGTCATAAAAGATTCTTCTTTGGCTGTTGAATTTCGACCAAACGAAAAGAAAAGATTAAACTACAAAGAATAAAACCTGAAATGTCTTTTGTTTTTACTTTTTACAAATGTTTGGATTGATTTTCTTTTTAATAATGGAATCAAAGAGATTGATTGATAACTTTTGAATTCAGTTTAGGGATTGGGTTGGGTTGTTTTACCTCTGAGCGGCACTTTTTTGCACACCATGGGCTAAATGGCCAGGTCACATGGACCCCGAAGGCTCAGAGAAGGTTGGGGGAGGGGACCCACTGGAACAGCTGTTGGGAGACAGATGGTAGCCTCCCGTCAAAGCCATCCAGCGTGTTCTTTAACGTGCACAGGGTATGGCTCTCCCGCACACGGGGCCACGGCTTAACGTCCCATCCGACGGACGGCGGCCTTTCCAAGCCCATCGGTGTCCCCTACTGACCGTGGACAGAGCGGGGAATTTTGCGGAGAAAAATCTCAGCGCTGACCCAGCTGGGACTCGAACCTGGGAACTACAGATTACGAGCCTGGCGCGCTACCGACTGAGCCACCCCCGCCCCTAATCAGTTTAGGGAGGATGTCATTATATTACAGAAAAATGAGTTTTCCCCCCCCCCCCTCACCTTCGGAGAGTAGTGGGGAGATATATCGATCTGCTGCCATCCTCCCTTCTTCCTTACCTGTGGAGGGTAATGGGGAGAATATCTAGCGATGCCCCTTCTTTTTTGTACGGTAGTGTGGAGAAATATTCAGCCACGTCCGTCCCCCTAATCTTCGGAGGGTAGTGGGAAGATAGTTTCAGCGACACTCTTCCTACTCCCTTCAAAGGTGAGGGGGAGGGTGTCATTGGGAATATATATTCAGCGACACCCTCCCCCTCACCTTTGTAGAGAAATGGGGATAAATATACAGCGACGCCCCACCTTCACCTTTGTAGGGTACTGGGAAGATATATCCAGCGACGCCCACCCCCCTCACCTTTGGATGTACTAGGAAGATATATCCAGCGACGCCCCACCCTCCTCACCTTTGGATGTACTGGGAAGATATATCCAGAGACGCCCACCCCGCTCACCTTTGGATGTACTGGGAAGATATATCCAGCGACGCCCACCCCTCACCTTTAGAGGATAGTGGGGAGTTATATTCAACCACACCCCTTCCCCTCATCTTTGTAGAATAATGCAGAGAAATATCTAGCAACGCCCTCACTCAAATCCCCCCTCACCTTTGCAGGGTAGTGGGGAGATATATCCAGCGACGCCCCTCCCCCTCACCTGTGGAGAGTAGTGGGGAGAAATATCCTGCTGCAGTGGTCGTGAGTTAATTCATGTAGCTGACCATCTCAACAGGGGAGTAGCGAAGGACTATGGTTGGGGGGGGGGGGAGAGAAGATGTCGAAAATTTTCCAACTCGGAAATCAAATTTTGCCAACTGAGCAATTAATGTTTAGATTTTCGCTCCGGCTATCTTCGCTCCGACTATCTTGCATTTTGCCATTTGACTTACAATTTTGCCTACTAGCCATAATTTCACGGAAATTATCCCGATATATCTTATCTGAATTATATCTGATATATCTTTACTGAATTGTAGCAAGTCAGTGTTAATTTTCCCTTCATATTGCTCTCTCTCCTTAATTTTACAGAACCAATCGCAATCTTCTCTC
This sequence comes from Ryuthela nishihirai, assembly GCA_038380435.1. NCBI lineage: Eukaryota > Metazoa > Arthropoda > Arachnida > Araneae > Heptathelidae > Ryuthela > Ryuthela nishihirai. The sequence continues at coordinate 49,941,233 of JAWZYU010000019.1, read as the reverse complement.
CTAAATTTGCCGTCACTTAAAAATTATCAAACTCCCCAATATTTTGCCATGTTTTCTCGATTTTGTCAACTATCCTTAATTTCACAAACCCAATCCCAATTATTACATCTCGCCTATATTTCGCCAAGTGGATTCGAATTTTGCCAACTACCCTACATTTTGCAAACTGGCCTATACAGGGTGTCTCAAAAATATAGATACAGACTTTTAAGGGAGGTAGATAACATCTAAAGGAATGAGAATAGCATAGGAACCCATAACCGGAAACGTCATGGGAAAGTGGTAGCTGAGGTACAAGATCTGAAAGGACACAAGACAATGTTTAATGGGAAAACATTTATTGGACATAATTATTACAAATGGCATACTAGATGATACATTTCATAATGTTACAGCAGATGCTCGAAGTTTCCACCATGAGACGCGATGCATGCGTGACACCGATGGAGCATTGATTGCCGGACATAGTCGAACACACGGAGTTTCTTTGATAGTAGACATGGATCTCGAGCCTTGCCACGAGATCCATGTCAGACTCCACAGGCGATTCATACATGGTAGCTTTGAGAGGCCCCCACAGAAAGAAATCGTCGCTCGTTAAATCAGGTGAGCGTGGGGGACAGGCAACTGGTCCAGCACGTCCAATCCATCGTTGCCCAAAAGACATGTTCAAATGCGCACGAACACACCTTCCCTAATGGGGAGATGCCCCATCATGTTGAAACACATGTTGCATCTCACATTTGCTGGAACATGGGCAAGTAAGCCTGGTAGAACCTGTTCCAGAAAGATAAGATACTTCGCGGAGGTCATGCGGGATGGTAAAAGGTATGGCCAACTAAGCAGTCGCCGACCAAACCTGCCCACACATTTACTGCGAAACGATGTTGTGCCGCATGGGTGCGCACACCGTGGGGATTCTCATGAGCCCACAAATGTGCATTGTGCTGATTGAATATGCCATCCCGAATGAAACTGGCCTCATCAGTAAACAAAACATAAGCTGGGAAATTCACATCTTGGGCACTTTCTTGGAGATACCACTGCGCAAAACGAACACGTGCAGGATGATCTGCAGGGAGAAGTAACTGAACCTTTTGGAGATGAAAGGGGTGTAAGGACTCGCCGTGCAAAACACGTTGTACACTGCAACGAGACACTCCTAAGGCAGAGGCAACGGCACGTGTGCTGGTACTAGGATTAGTCTCCATGGCATCCAACACACTTTCTTCCATGGAAGGAGTACGCGTCGATTGTAGACTTCTGTTACCACTTAATGACCCATAATCGCACAAATTTTGATGCGCACGTGCAAACAAACGGTGGCCCGGTACATGTCTGTGTGGGAAGCGTTCTTGATACATTCGTTGAGCGGGGCTCGTCCGTTGCCCTCAGCTATTCCATACACTAAGTGCATATCTGCCAGCTCCCTGTTCGAATACTTTTGCATGCTCTTCGTCAGCCGACTACCGGTCGAATGAGGAAATCCGAAATTTCCCCTCTAGCGCACTGATGAACAGCGCCGCCTATTGACTTACGGTGACGTTTCTGGTTATGGGTTCCTATTCAATTCTCATTCCTTTAGATGTTATCTACCTCCCCTAAAAGTTTGTACCTATATTTTTGAGACACCCTGTATTTCACCCAGTGAATTTAACCTAACCTACATTTTGCCAACTCGCCACAATTTTGCAGAAAATATCGCAATTTTTACCACTTCTCTGAATTCGCCAAGTCACTCCGAATTTTACCAACTTCTCCTAAATTTTGCCAACTCCCTAAGTTTGACCAACTCGCCATAATGTTAGAGAAAAAAAAAAACAATTTTTACATCTCACCTGAATTTTGCCAACTCCCCACGATTTTGCCAACTGCTCCTAGATTTTGCTAACTCCCTAAGTTTGGCTAACTCGCCATAATTTTACAGAAAAAAAACCCAATTTTTACATCTCACCTGAATTTTGCCAACTCCCCACGATTTTGGCAAGTCACTCCGAATTTTGCCAACTCCCCAAGATTTGGCCAAGTTGTCCCAATTGTGCCAACTCACCTGTATTTTACTAAGTGGCTTCGAATTTTGCCAACTGATCTAAATTTTGTCGTCTCTCCATTTTCCAGACTGCGCTAGATTTGCCAAGTTGCCTCGATTTTGACAACTCCGCTTAATTTTGCAAAAAAAAAGCATTACAAATTTTCACAACTCATCTAGATTTTACCAAGTCACTTCGAATTTTGCCAACTCCGAGTTGGCAAAATTAATAATAATAACATTGAGACGCAGGGGCGTAGCCGTGGGGGGGATGGGGGTCCTTCCCCCATCCCCCCACGGCTACGCCCCTGCGTCTCAATGTTAGTGTTCGTGTACATGGGCAGTTTTATTCAACCTGCTGGCCACTTACTTATCTGAGATGGGTCATTTTTTTGCACACAATGGACTAAATGGCCTGGCTACTAGTACACGAAGAACTCAGAGCTGAAGGATCATAGATCACTCAGCATTGAGATACTTTTAAATAACAGATGGAAATATCCCGACTTGGCCATCCAGTATGCTTTAGCGCTCACAGGGCATACATACTGCTCTGTATATCCCTTAACATGGAGCCGTCTCCATTCCAAGCTCATTGATTCCTCCTTTCCTATCAAGGGTAGATGAGAGTTTGAGGAAAAAATCTCAATATGGGGATAGTTGGCACACACGAACTGGGAATATCAGATTTGTAGTCTGTTCTCTACCAACTGAGTGAATGGCTCTCTACAGTCGATGAGAAAGATGACACAGCCGAGATTGGAAAAGCCACCATCCGTCGGATTGGACATTAAGCATGTGCCACACCCTGTGCACGACGTCAAAGAATAAGCTGGGAGGCCTTGACGGGAGGTTTCCATCTGTCTACTAACAACTATTCAATAGATTCCCTTCTCCTAATCCGGGTGGGCGTTGTCTCAATCAATAGCGTGCCAGGTTCGTAATGTGCAGTTCCCAGATTCGAGTTCCAACTGTGACAGCATTGAAATTTATCTTCTTCTCCCATTCTGCCTTCAATGAGAAAGGTGACACCAATGAACTTGGAAAAGCCATCCGTCGGTTGAGATGTTAAGCCTTGTCCCCCGTATGCAGAAGAGCCATACCCTGTGTACCTCAAAGAACACGGTGGATGGTCTTGAAGGGAGGCTTCGGTGTGACACCCAAAAGCTGTCCGGTGGGTTCCCTTACCCAACCATCAACCTTCGGGGTCTTTGTGACCTGGTTATTTACTCCATTGTATGCAAAACAACGTACTGCTCCGATATGAAAGAGCCCATCCCAACTACTGAGCCAACATTGACTCGCTATCGAGCCAATGACACAAAATATGCATTTCAGTTAATAAATTACCACTGAAATCTCCCTCTAAACTTCTTTTCCTTCTTGCAGAGTTAGTCACCTACGTCGAAAACATTTTTCTGTTTGAACTAAAACAAGAGAAAAAGCAATTACCTCTTTCCAACTGTTCTTTCACTTGTGAATTAAAATTTGAATCCACTTCTCCATTGGAAATGGGTTTCAGAGAGTGAGAGAGAAAAAAAATGAGCCGGTCTCTCCCCCTCACCCTGAGGGAACATACTCCAACGATTCAGTCACGCTCCGCGTGTGTGACCTATTTATCTTGCTTGATGCCCAGTTTCGTGAGGAAGATGTCAGGCATTTTGTGCTCAACCAGTTTTCCCTTGCAAAGGTGTGTAATAAACTTAACTTGCACCTGATGGAAATTCGCCGGAGCTGCAGGCTCTTCCAACATGATGGGAAATCTGACCCGCGGGTCACGAGGACGAAGAAATACGAAATCCTCTTCAGGGACGGCTTTTGTATTTCTGTCATCTGCATTTCATCTGATAAAGAGACTTTTTTTTAATTTTACTTCTTCAAACAGATAATTTTTAGTTTTTGATTTGTGGGGTAATTATCTTCGCTGCTTCCGAGATGTCAATTATAGGCAAGTTTAACAATAAGTTTTAGGGGTAACATCCATAAATTTTCTTACAGCGTGGGTTTGTTGAAGAGTTAATATTCATGTGGTGGATTGTGTGAAGGGGTAAGGCTCATGTCCTAGAGCAAGGGTGGTTTTAGGTGGACTGAAAAGAAATCTAAAGTGCGCTGCAAGGAGTTAAGTTGGATCATAAAGGAATTTTGATATGTTTATAGGAAAATTTAGGTGGAGTTGCAAAAAGATTTGAAATTTAATTTTTTCTTTATATAGTTGCAAAATATTTTTTACATTTTTGGTTTCTATGATGTACAGTCGCTCAAAAAAATATCCGAACACTATGGTTGATTACAGAATATGTGGCATTTTTTAATTCTTTCTATTTTAGGCTAAGGTATAAGGGAGAAAAAAATATTAAACTTACATTTCATGCATTTTTTTTTTCAAGAAAATTTTTAAAAACTGGCAAAACGGAGCGAAAAATGTTATATTGCATTGGAGATCAAGTGTCCTGCTCCCCCACCCCCTTTTGCATTTTCCGTTTCATTGTGTTTCTTGACTCCCCCTCCCCCCTCTTTATTTTTCCATATCCGGGTCTGAACAATAGAAGTTTCTTATTGAATAGAATAAGAAACTTATAAAAAGTGATGAATAATGAAAGATTGTATCAACTTTTGAGGGGTGGGGATGGTTCAGTACTCGTAATTTGTAGTTCCCAGGTTCGAGTCCCAGCTGAATCAGCGTTGAGATTTATCTCCGCAAAACTCCCCGCCCTGCCCACCGTCAGTAGGGGACACCGATGGGTTTGGATAAGGCCGCCGTCCGTTGAATGGGACATTAAGCCGTGACGCCGTGTGCGGAGAGCCATACCTTGTGCACGTTAAAGAACACGCTGGATGGCGTTGACAGGAGACTACCATCTATCCCCCAACAGCTGTTCCAGTGGGTTCCCTCCCCCAACATTCTTTGAGCCTTCGGGGTCCTTGTCGCTTTGCCATTTAGTCCACGGTGTGCAAAAAAAGTGCTGCTCAAAGGTTGGGTTGTTTTGCCTCTGAGCGGCACTTTTTTGCACACCATGGGCTAAATGGCCAGGTCACATGAACCCAGAAGGGTCAGAGAAGGTTGCGGGAGGGAACCCACTGGAAGAGCTGTTGGGAGACAGATGGTAGCCTCCCGTCAAGGCCATCCAGCGTGTTCTTTAACGTGCACAGGGTATGGCTCTCCCGTACACGGGGCCACGGCTTAACGTCCCATCCGACGGACGGCGGCCTTTCCAAGCCCATCGGTGTCCCCTACTGACCGTGGGCAGGGCGGGGAGTTTTGCGGAGATAAGCTGATCCATGAAAACTGCCAAAGCGTCTACTGCGCAGTCTCGTAGCCTCCCCAGTTGCCCCTGCAATCTTCGTCACTGGAAAAGCGACCAGAAATTTACGCACTGTTACTGAAACTCTCCCCGATTTCGGACTCAAAATAGTGGAAATAGATTTTATGTAGGAACTAGACAAAGCATCTGGCGTTGCCCGCTGGAAAAAGTGCATTTTTAAAACCAGGGTTCTTAATCTTTTTGTTCTGGATTATTATAATTTGGAATATTTAGTTATAGCAGTGGTATAATGGGTTTAATTGAGCCTACTTTGACACATTTGGGGTAAATTGTGTTATGTTCCATAATTAACTGATATTCGCGTCATTTATTTGGTAAATTAGGAGATGCATTGCGAATAAGTATAATGACGGTGTTTCTTCGATATTAGTTTACATTCGGTTGTGGGGCGGGGAGGGGGAGATCAGTCAGGAGCGCGCCAGTAGTTGTCATTGTTACCAGGATATCATCACAATGTTTTCCGCAAATCCCAAAGCGTAGTATGGCAATAGTGACGTCACAAAGTGCAATAAAGGATGATAAAAGTGACATCATAGAGCGTATGACGGGTGGTAGTAGTAACATCACAAGACCAAAAACACATATTAAGATTGTAAGATCGCGGTTCATTTGTAAGATCGCGATTCATTCTTTAAAAAATTTTTTTTCGAGATTTATGATTATTAAGAAAAACGATGGGTAACATGTTAAGTACCCACAGAGAAAATAAGGGAGAAGATGCTGTGAGCCAGGAAGATTCATCTCCGCAGCGCCAGGAAGATTCATCTCCGCAGTGCCAGGAAGATTCATCTCCGCAGTGCCAGGAAGATTCATCTCCGCAGCGCCAGGAAGATTCATCTCCGCAGCGCCAGGAAGATTCATCTCCGCAGCGCCAGGAGGATTCGTCTCTACATAGTGGAGAGGATTCGCCTCTGCATAGTGGAGAGGATTCGTCTCTGCATAGTGGAGAGGACTACTCTCTGCATAGTGGTGAGGACTACTCTCTGCATAGTGGTGAGGACTACTCTCTGCATAGTGGTGAGGACTACTCTCTGCATAGTGGTGAGGACTACTCTCTGCATAGTGGTGAGGACTACTCTCTGCATAGTGGCGAGGACTACTCTCTGCATAGTGGCGAGGACTACTCTCTGCATAGTGGCGAGGACTACTCTCTGCATAGTGGCGAGGACTACTCTCTACATAGTGGCGAAGACTGCTCTCTGCATAGTGGCGAAGACTGCTCTCTGCATAGTGGCGAAGACTGCTCTCTGCATAGTGGCGAAGACTGCTCTCTGCATAGTGGCGAAGACTGCTCTCTGCATAGTGGCGAAGACTGCTCTCTGCATAGTGGCGAAGACTGCTCTCTGCATAGTGGTGAAGACTGCTCTCTGCATAGTGGTGAAGTCTGCTCTCTGCATAGTGGTGAAGACTGCTCTCTGCATAGTGGTGAAGACTGCTGTCTGCATAGTGGCGAAGACTGCTCTCTGCATAGTGGCGAAGACTACTCTCTGCATAGTGGTGAAGACTACTCTCTGCATAGTGGCGAAGACTGCTCTCTGCATAGTGGCGAAGACTGCTCTCTGCATAGTGGTGAAGACTACTCTCTGCATAGTGGCGAAGACTGCTCTCTGCATAGTGGCGAAGACTGCTCTCTGCATAGTGGAGAGGACTGCTGTCTGCATAGCGAAGAGGGCTGCTATCGGCAGAGAGAGCAGAATTATGATGACCACTGCGATGATATGTGGTGGCAAAATACAGACCATGAGGTAGTATATGTTGTTGATGCAGGAACACAAACATCTGTTTTCGGCAATGATGAAGAAACTCAAACCCCTGTAATCTGCCTTGATAAAAAGGAACCGGAAAAATATAGAAAATTATACATTGGTGGATTGGATTACAGCGTGACAGAGGATACTCTTAAAGAGTTCTACAAAACATTTGGGGAGGTAGAGGATTGCTTTATTATGAAAGACCCCCAAACTCGCCAGTCCAGAGGTTTTGGATTTGTAACGTATTCGATGTCAGCTATGGTTGATAAAGCCCAGGCAGCCAGGCCTCATATCATAGGTGATCGCCAAGTTCAGCCAAAGAGAGCCGTTCCCAGAGAAGATAGCAGACCAGAAGCTCATCACACTGGCAACAGACTCTTGATTCGCGGGCTGAAGGAAACCGTTGAGGAAGCTGATCTCCGTGAGTACTTCTCAAGATACGGGACTATAGTGAACATCGACATCCGTACCGATCGTGAAAGCAAAAAGAAGAGAGGATTCGCATTCGTAGAATTTGATGATTATGATCCTGTTGATAATATAGTGCTACAAGGTCATCATGTGCTCAAAGGCAAGAAGGTGGAAACGAAGAAAGCTCTATCGAGGAAAGAGATGAAGCAGCTGGAGTGGGAAAAGGAGAGCAGGAATCAGATCCAATCTCAAGGTATGTGGGGTACTGAGCTTGGGCCCATAAGAAATGGCTTTGGTGGCATCAGAGGAATCGGACCCTATGGAGTTGGATTTGGTCTACGTTGGTAAAATTGTTGGTGTGGCAGTCATGGATTAACAAATGGATGAAATGTCTTCAAAATTGCTGTTTTATCGTCATTATTGTTTACATTGAAGCTTAAGCAAGAAATCGTTTAAACATGACGTAAGTAAATTATTGTTGATGGGACCAATCATTTTAGAGCCGACAGGACTTTTGACAAGTAACGAAATGTTTTTATGAAAGACTGCGAAACATACAAAATCCTAATTTTGAAAGAACCATTTTTATATCTAGACTTTTGAATCCTTTTTAGGCTTGATTAATAAATTAAATGAATTTTGCAATAAATTATTATGAAAAAAAAGATAGTCTGTTTCACTGAATGAGTGCAAGGGGCGCCAGTTTGCTTCGGTTCAAGAACGGCAGAGGGAGGAAAAGCAGATTTCTGTTTCCCTTGAATGGAAGGGATAAACAAATCGTTCGGTGGAATGAGGGTCGCGTGCATCACTCCGAAATAAAAGTCCGCGTCGTAAACGAAGTCCTGGGTGATCCTCCTAGGGTGTCCTTTACCATAAGGAAATTTGTTACATACAGCGGGGTACAGTCGCTCAAATAAATATCCGAACACCATGGTTGATTACAGAATTCGGGAAAAATATCTGGCAACGATTTTTTTTAGAAATTAGTGATCTGGCAACCTTGGTGTCACGAGTCGGATACTTTTTTGAGCGGCTGTACATTCCGTCCTTCCATCGTATGGGAAATAGCGAGCACCAGTTCTCCTTATGGGGTCAATATTTTTATATATCGATGTAAAGGTTTTATCTGTGCGTAATAATTGGTCAAATTCATGTTCCCACATGACTTTGATCTTATAATCTGGCATCAAAAGTTTATGGCTCCAAGCCGATCGAGAGTTCTGTTGTAGAGAGCCGAAAACGTTTTTTTTTTCCACAGACTGGATGGATTTGGGGCGAAAACATTGAAAACAGCTATGATGCCAACATCCCATTTCTTCATAGATCGTACGTGTGTCATGGCAAATGCCATCTACTTAAAATTTTGAAATTTTGAATTCTCCCTGAGGCGAGAGAGTCGTTTGAATTTCCATGTTGTTTTTTTCAGTCTCATACTGCAGCCAACCTAGCGCTTTCAACGACTGCCTGTCGTTGCTGGCTGAATAGCATTATGAGGGACAGACACCGAACACATTCTTTTGCAGAAATTTTCCCCGAAATAACGTTGACACGCCCCTGCACTGGTGAGATCTTCTGCGAAAGGATTAACATCCATAAGTGGGATGAAATCGAGAAGGAATTTCTCTCAACTCTTCTGCAGTAAAATTGTGCCTGCTTCACAATAAAAACGTTGTCTTTGAAAGTACCATTCCTTGAGCGTGGCAGAGGCATAACGCACCTCAAATTCAGCCCTCATAGCAGCAAAGATTACCTGGCCTCAGACCGAAAGTGACGAGCATCAGGAATCGAACCCACGTAGTGAAGAATTTCTTCCTTGACAAACTAGAAAGGGAAAAATCCTTTTACCGTCTCTACTTAAATTCCCTAAAGTACTACAACAAACACAAATTGCAGGTAAGAAACGAACACATCTGAAATTATGTACTGCAGCTCACTGAGAGGTCCAATAAGTGTCCCTGCTGGGTCAGCGTTGAGATTTATCTCCACAAAATTCCCTGCTCTGTCCACGGTCAGTAGGGGGACACCGATGGGCTTGGAATGATCGTCGTCCGTCGGATGGGACGTTAAGCCGTGGCCCCGTATGCGGGAGAGCCATGAGCTCTCCGGCACTTCTTTAAGGTGCATACGGTATAGCTTTTATGCCTATGGACCATGGATTAACGTCCCATTTGACGATAGTTACCATTATAAACCCATCGCTGTCCCGTTTCTCACCGAAGGCAGAAAAGGGGTCAGCGGATAAAATATTAATCCATGCACAGTTGGACTCGATACTCGTACATCATGTTACGAGTGTAATGCTCCACCGAGTGAGCCAACTTCCTTCCATTGAATCTGAGCGTATTATAATGCAGACAAGAACATTCATCGCTTTCTTTAACACGGGGAATGACTCTCTCCTCCACGCGGAAGCACGATTTTGCTGCAGGAGAGTACTTTTTGCACACAACAGGCAGGTCACAAGGATCCCGAAGGCTGACAGAAAGTTTGACGAAGGGGAGTCACTGGACAGTTGTTGGGAAACAGATGGTAGCCTCCCGTCAAAGCCATCCAGCGTGTTCTTTAACGTGCACAGGGGAATGGCTCTCTCCTGCACGCAGAATAACGGTTTAAAGTCCCATCCGACGGACGGCGATCTTTCGAAGCCCATCGTTGTTCCCTTTCTCACTGACGACAGGGTGGGGGTTAGTAGAGACTAGATTGTTTTAACTCTGAGCGGCACGTTTTTGTACACAATTGTCTAAATGGCAAAGTCACAAGGACCCAATACTCGGAGAGTGTTGGGGGAAGCGAACCCACTGGACAGCTTTTAGAAGACAGATGGTAGACTCTCGTCAAGGCTATTCAACTGTTCTTTAATAGGCACAGGGTGTTTCTCTCATGGACACGGGGTCACGGCTTAACGTCTCATTCGACTGACGGCGGCCTTTCCAAGTTCAGTGGAATCTCCTTTCTCACCGAAGGCAAAATGGTGTCTAGCGGCGATAGATATCAATGTTTGGCAAACTGAGATTCGAATCTGGGAACTGCGAATTACGAGCTTGGCGCGCTGCCCACTCAGTCAAATCCCGCCCGTGCGATCAAGGTACGTACCATTTTTAGAATCGCAATGTGTAGTTTTGCAATTAAGACATGGGCTTGCTGTAATACACTGCACGACATTGAAATTGCCCCACCCAGAAGGAGTGAGGGGATAGGGGTGAAATGTAGCACACACGTAGCAATGCATATTGGCATACCATGATTTAATTTGCAGCCACTTACAGCGGTTAGAAGATGACATAATGCAGCACAATGTGACTGCCTTAGTAGGTAGTTTCAACACCGTGAACAGCAATACAGACAGCAATACGGCGTGACATGGAATCATACAATCGACGGATATGGTACTGAGGAATTCAAAACCAAGCAACGTTGCCTTGCTCCCATAATTCATCGAGATTCCGCGCCAGCCAGTGAGAGGACTGCACACGTCGTCCAATGTGATCCCACAGAATTTCTATTGGGGATAAATCTGGAGAACGTGCTGGCCATGGTAATACTTGAACATGTTGAAAAGATTGTCTGGAGACCCTAGCAGTGTGTACACGGGCGTTATCATGCTGGAAAATCAGCTGTTGCATGCCTCTCAGGAACGGTAACAAAACGGGCTGCAGAATCGTGCTAACGTATCATGCAGCAGTCAGTGTTCCCATAACGTGGAAAAGAGGTGACCTGCTGTCATATCCAATAGCACCCCATACCATTATGTGTGGCTGACAGGCAGTGTGCCGGTCGTGAACAAAAGCTGGATCCGTCCTCTCGCCAAGTTCCGCCATACACGGATCCGTTGATCATCAGCACCCAGACAGAAACGGGATTCATCACTAAACACAACAGTGTTCCATTCGTGACTCCAGTTCGCACGACTTAGCATCAAGCCAGACAAGCGTTGTGATGGTTTGCAGTCAATGGCAGTCAACATAACGGTTGCCTAGAGTGCAGGTGTGCCTCATGCAACCTTCAGTTTACCATTTGCATCCAGATGGGGACGTTCATGGCTGCTGACACAGCCCATCGAATATCGCCTGCAGTGCTCTGTGGTGACGAATGAGCATGTCGAGCAATGCCCCTATCAAGCCATGCTGACATCTGTCAGATAGAACCTGCATTTCGCTGCTGTTGCCAACAGTGTCCAACAGTTTGTGCATCCTGATGAACATGGGCAGTGACACGATGTGTAGTCCATCCAGCTTCACATAGGCCTATAATTCTTCCTCTCTCAAAAGCACCCAAATGTCTATAAACCTGCTGACGGCATGTACCAGGCATTTTCAGTCTTCGCTGAACAATTTCCAAGCGGAACCACCCAATCTTAACCGTTCACATGACTTCCACCTGCATAAACACAATACCATCCCCGTTCCTTCTTGAACCTTTTATCTCTTGAGCCACACACGTCATTGGCTCCGGATTATCATCATTTGCATATCTCATCTGCGCACACCCACCCTTCTATTTGCATGTTTGTACGATATATTCTTCTGGGTGGGGCACTTTCAATGTCGAGCAGTGTAATTATATTAATACTTACGTTCTTGTAGAGATGACTTCGGGCTCGAGCCCAGAATAATTAGAATTTCAAACATTTTGGAATCCAAACTTTCAAATGTTTTGTTTGAATTTCTATTTTTTGGACGCAATTTTTTATAATTGCGAAAAAAAATAAGTAAAAGTATAAAATATTTTTTGATTATGATTTCAATCTTCAAATCACTCTTTAGTAAATGAAAATAAACATCATGTGTCTTTTGATTATTTTTTACGTATTCTCTAACTTTAATAAATGAAATTAGTACTTTATTTTAATGTCTTGTTTCCTGTATAGCATTTCGAATGAAACTAGGTATCACATTTCAGTAGCTAATTCAATAACGAATAAAAATTATCTCTGTTGTTAAAAACACATATAAAATTTCGAATTGCTTAATTATCATTGTATCATATACGGTTTAGAATCGTTTAAGCGGTTAAAATTACTTCAAAACAATTTTATTCCAATTTCCTTTCTTGTACTAATTCTAGATATCTGTTTCCAAAAAGTCATCTGAAAACCGAAATAAATGATTGATGCCAACTCTTATATTTCCTTCCTAAATACCAATCCCGAAAAGGGGCCAAGTTCTCTCTTCGGTCTTTAAAGGTGAAAGCCCCACACAAAAAGGCTAAGATTTCCATACACTGATGAACTCTCCTTTTGCCGTGACGCGCAACAAGCATGCACATGCTGACCCTGACATCCCTAGCCATTCACCTTTCACCCCTTGCGCCGTCTTCCTGCTTAACTGGCACCATTTCTCTAACAACACTGTAACCTCCATAAGCACCAAAACTCGTCCTTTTAACTCCTTCTCTAGTTTGACTCAAAAACAAGAAACTGAACCATCGTCTCATCATTCGTCCTTTTGGGCGTTACCGAGCTAGTCTGCAACCTTTGCTCGACCTAAATATAACCTTTATATGGCGAACATTCCCTCCCTTGCGTGGGTAACTGGATGGTAAGTACTACCCATCAAATTTCTACCCAGCAGGCTTGTAGAGTGAGAATGCGAATATGTATTTATGCACAAGCATCCCATTTTTTCCTGCTCTGGGAATAAGGACACATAAAGGGACCTGTTGTTGTCCTCAGATGAGGTTCCAAAGCGAATATTCCTTCTAAAGGAAAGATATAACGCATAATATTCAAGACTCCCATTTCCATTACGCCAGAGGTAAGGGCACGGCCACACAAAAAGCGGTCTGAGAGGTTTAGCGTTATCAACGATTCCAAATCTTTCTGGCGTCTTAAAAGCAAAATCATTTGGAACAACGGATGCTGCCTCAGTTATCTCACACACTATGGTTTGCTGTGAGGCCACCTCCGTTGTTGGTGATGGTTTTGTTTTAAGACGCCCAGAAGATCCAGTTTGCTGTGAGGCCACCTCCCCTCTATTGGTAATGGTTTTGTTTTAGGAAGCCAGGAAAATTTTGAAAGGTTAATAACTCTAAACCGTTCAAATCGCTTCTTGTGTGGCCATAACCTAAGGTACATTGAACGCTTGGACAGAAAAACTCTCTACCATAAATGTGGTGATGACGGTGGGGTGAGGAGGAAGGACAGTTGGGGGTTAAAAGAAATCACGTACATTCCCCTTTACCTTCATATTGTTATAATGAACCCCCCCCCCCCCTTTTTTCTTCCCTCTTTACCTGGAAGCAACAACGCCGGAGGAGTTCATTCTACATGATTGAGAATTAGGGGAAGTTTACTGGAATATTGCTGCGCGTGTGCGCTTCCTTGTATGGGAATGAACGCCGGAGGAAAAATCGTCTTGCGTGACTGCGCAAAGATCGGCATTGGGGAAAGGAAGCAGAAGTTAAGAGGGAGGGGAGGAAAGAACTGTATTTAGGATATGGGGTGGGGGGGGAGTAGTGATTGTATTGGAAGGTACTACCAGGATAGTAGGTAAGGGAGGAAGGAGTTCATGCGAAACAAGAGGAGAGATAATTATCTTCCAGCAATATGTAATATACGTTGGAAAAGGGTTGGGGATTTCCTCTTGGTTGAAGAATGCAAAAAGAAATTTGATTTCTATTGAAGAGGTTTTTTTGTAGTGGAGAGAGTTTAAGAAGTATGGCTGTTAGTACGAGGGATTTAATAACAGCGTACTGTGATTAGTTTGAGGCAGGGAGAATAATGCATGTTTTTTGAAACACGCATTTGTCTCTTGAACTATTGGTATTGATTTGGATTATTGGGATGGCTGAATTTGGTGATGATTGAACATGACATGGAGAATCGAAGAATTGGTGCATGTTGTTTTACCATTGAGAGGCACTTTTTCTGCACACAACGGGCAAGTCACAAGGATCCCGAAGGCTGAGAGAAAGTTGGACGAAGGGGACACATTGGACAGTTGTTTGGAGACAGATGGTAGCCTCCCGTCAAAGCCATCCAGCGTGTTCTTTAACGTGTACAGGGTTTGGTTCTCCCGCACACAGGGCCATGGCTAAATGTTCCATACGATGGACAGCAGCTTTTCCAAGCCCATCGGTGTCCCCTACTGACCAAGGGCAGGGATTTTTGCGGAGACAGATCTCAACGTTGACCGGGTGAGACTCGAACCTGGGAAATGCAGATTACGAGCCTGGTGCGATACCGACTGAGCCATCCCCGTCACAAATGTTTCGATTGCGCAGTTCTTAATTGAGCATATTTGCGAATGCATTACTTATGCACACATCATACTATAATACAACTAACAATGACAGAAAAAAAACCCCAAAAAACCCTATGAAATAAAAAAATTTGTCTCTTTTTTTTAAAAACGCCTAAAATAACTCGTTTTTTTAGAAGAAAAAAAAAACAAGAAAAAAATGTGATAGTAATAAACCACTTTTTTGGAAAGAGATCTAAAAAAAAATGCACTTAGTGAAACATCACCCGAAATAAAGTAACGTATGAACATTAATGATATTTGCAAAAAAACGCCAAAAAGCATCCAACACAAATTAAAGCTGCAGGAAATTGCATGAAAGCATTCTTATCCCTCTCTACGAAACTTTAGAAAAAGAGAAATAATTAAGAAGTTCAACGTTAAAAGCAATAAATGAATTCAATAAGATTTTTTTAACGATCTCTGCTCGTTTCATGTAGTCTGTGTAGATGTAGAGGAGCTCTGTAACTAGCAGCGGTGATTAGTGGAACATTTGAATGCATCTCCTTTCAGAGCGTTTTCAGTGGGATGGCTGCAGAATAACAAGATGGCAAAAAGGGAAAAAAAAGAGGGTCTTTTGATTTCTCTCTTTGGAGGGAAAAATCTCATTTCATTTGAGATTACCTTGGGGGAAGATCAATAATAAAGAAATCGCTTTCTTCTATTTCGGTAAAAGCAAAGCTCTTGATGGAGGTAACGTGACAATTGTCGTAAAAAGTAATCCGGTTGCAAAGTGAGAGAATTGTGTAAAATAAAGGGAATGCCACGTTTCGTTAGCGTACTTAAAGCAATGTTTCGATCGTTAAAAGCAATGCATGTTTGTAGGAAATGGGAGTAAAGTGAATAAAGAAAATGGGAAATGGGAATGAAGGGAATAAAAAAAGATATGGAATCGTTAACATGGAAAATGAGTCATAGAATCAAAAACTCATCGTTTTTGAGGAAAATGAGTTGTATGTAAAAAAAAAGCTTTTTTTTTCGTATTAATAACACAAATTATATGTTTACGAAAAAAGAGAAAAAGCAAAACAAAATCAAAGCAAAATTTGAAGAAATTGCGTTGGAAACTCGAGAAAAGAAGCAAAATTCGCATGAAAGTGCCAAAAAACTAGAAGCAAAATTCGTAAGAAAGTGCCATAAAAGTAGGAGAAGGAGAAAAGTTCGCATGTAACTGCCATGAAAACAGGGGGAAGAGCAAAATTAGCATGAAGTGCCATAAAAACAGAAGGAGGAGTAAAATTCGCACGAAGTGCCATAAAACCAGGAGGAAGAGCAAAATTAGCATAAGGGTGCCATAAAATCAGGAGCAAAATTCGCTTGAAAGTGCAAAAAAAAAAAAACAGGATGAGAAGAAAAATTGCTGAAAATTGCCACCAAAGCACGGGAACGGATAGAAACACCGTTTCTAAAAGTGCCTTAAAACACGAATAGAAGCAAAAATCTTCAGAAAATTACTGTAAAACGGGGAATTTTTTTACTGTAAGTGCTATCAAACATGAATAGAATCAAAATTTTCAAGCAAATGATGTGAAAATAAGATTACATTTAAAGAAAATACGACATTAACGTTTGGTACACCTGATATTGTAAGTAAAAAAAATAATATCCCCTTCAAGCAGCTGCTTGGCACAGAGGTCTGACAGGAGCATCTCTGTTCCATACGCCATAGAGAAGATCTGAGCAGAAAAACAACACAAACATCCATGCCCGACTCTCAAACCTAGCTCGTATTATTTGAGCAGTAAACAAGACTTTTCCAAGATAGGCTAACTGCCTTCATCCCCGTCCTCTCTGTGCCGACAATGTGAGTCAAATCCAAAAAAGACCAGACCTTTCATCCTAATTTTTTTTACCTGATCGTCTAATTCTAATTTTTTTTACCTGATGATTTAATCCCAACTTTTACCAGACCTTCTAATCTTAAAAGATCTCTTTTTACCAGGTCTTCTAATCGTAAAAAAAATTATACTAGATCTAATCCTATAAAAATTTCATTTAATCGAAAATACTACAAATTTTTTCCCACACAAAAAATCTCCCTTACTCCAGTACCAACCTCATGGATCAGTGATCATTCATTAATAACTTTGTTACAAGGCAATCTTTTGTTAGGCAACACAAGTTATATAGGATAATAATAAGGTTATGACTGCTTTGATAGCATTTAAATCGCCAAAAGATATCAACACGCCCTTTAACGTTACATATCTAATCATAACCTTAATTAAAAGTAATTTGCAAAAAGCCACTTCTCTGTTATTATTATTGTCATGATAAGACTCTGAAAGGTAAGGGTAAGATACCAGATGACATGTAGGTTATTGTAACAGTCCTTGGAAGGTAACGTCTAAAGAAAAATAAAACCTTAATTCTTTCTCCTTCGCAGCCTTCTCACCCCCGATTCTTCAATGGCGATCATAAAACAACGTTTCCCTGATTCTAATCTCGTGGCTTGTCGCCCAGTGGTTGGCTGCAGCGTTAGCCTTGAGCCTGGAGAACGTCGTTACCTAAGCAACACTTACTGCTGTGAACTAAATAGTCCACATTCCTGAAGAGAAAGGGTGGCTGGCTGCAGGTCGTGTGTGCATGGTCACTTACCATCTGGTGGTGGCTAAGCTAGAATTATAAGCATCTGGTTTTTAATTCCCACTATTCATGAATGCGAGAAGATTATGAAAAGTTATTTTTTTTATTATTGTTGCAGTCACAAGCAATCGCCCACACGTGGTTTGGATTGTTGTGACGAAAGTTTCTAAACTTGTTGGCAACGTGTGTGACATTGAAGAAAGAGATCAGCATTTAATAATATGACATTTCCTTTAGCGATTGCGACGTCTTATTGTTTTCTATTTTAGTGAAGTGCATTTCTTTAATTTAAGCTTAGGAAAAAATGAAAACAAAAATCTTCTTTTTTATTGGAGGACTAGCTCTACATTAAGAGTGATAGAGAGTCATAATCATTAGAAAGCTTATGGCCTCACGACAAAAAGTCTTTTTTCTTCCTATCAGAATCTTTGTTTATTTTCAAAACGTTCAAAACTTTTTCCTCATTAACCTCCCTTTTTATTTGAAATATATTGAACGGAGAAAGGTTCTACAAACTACTCCTAGTTTCTACAGGTCTTTTCGTACAAGGACAGGCCCTATTTAGACCGAAGTCACTGCTGATCATTGCCTCAGTTAACGCTAGCAGCACACAAACGAACAAACAACCGGACTCGAACCAGGACCCTGGCAGTTGAACCAACGCGACACCACTGAGCCATAGAGACACTGAGGCGACATCTTAATTTTTTCCTAGCCAATGATCTAAATAATTAGATCACAAGGACCGCAAAGTCTTAGAGAATTTTGGGAAATTTCATCCACTTGAGAACTGTTGGGGGACTGATGAAACTCTTCAGTCAAGGCAGTCTAGTGTGTTCTTTAAAGGGCACAGGAATGGCTATCCTGCACAGGGGACCACGCTTTAAGATCCCAAACAGCAACAGGTGGTTGGTGGAGAAAATCTCGAAGCAGGAACAGTGGGACCCGGATCTGCAAACACTGAAATTGCCACAAAATACACGAAGTAAAGCAAATTGTCAGGAATAAAATTGCAAAATTTGCAGAAGACAGCCATAAAACTATGCGATTAGAAGTAAAAATAATTTGTAAAAACATAGGACAATTAATAAATAATTTGTAAAAACATAGGACAATTAATAAATAATTTGTAAAAAACATAGGACAATTAATAAATAATTTGTAAAAACATAGGACAATTAATAAATAATTTGTAAAAACATAGGACAATTAATAAATAATTTGTAAAAACATAGGACAATTAATAAATAATTTGTAAAAACATAGGATGAAAAACAAAATCTGTAGCAAATAGTCATGACAACATAGGACAAGAAGAAAAGTTTTCAAAAATCTGTATTTAACAGTACGATAAGAAACAAACTTTGAAGAAACTGCCTTGAAAACACGAGAACAGAAGCAAAGTTTGTATGAAAGTGCCATAAAACCAGGATGAGAAGAAAAATTTACGGATAATTGCTATCAAAGCACGAACAGAGTCTTCAAACTTGAAGTGAAGTAGAAAAAAAAACTCTTCAGAAAATTGTTATAAAACAAGGAATAAGAACTTTTGCTAAAAGTGCGATCAAACACGAATAGAATCAGAATTTTCAGGCAAATTCCGAGAAAACACGAATAGAAACAAAACTTGCAGAAAATTGTTGTAAAAACAAGGGAATGCACACTTCTCTGAAAGCGCTATCAAACACGAAGAAGAAACGAAATTTGTAGGAAAGTGCGATGAAAATCACGAATAGAAGTGAAATTTGTCGGCAAGGAAAATGAGCTGCGAAATGATCAATAATCTTGGAAGAAGAGTCAACTGATGCAATAGTAATCAACATGAACGCCTTAGGATATGCTACGCAGCAAAGCACACGTTATGTCTGTGTATTGCTTTGACGCCAAATTGGACCAATTGGGGAAATAAAACGTTTCCGAAAAGCAGGCCAAGTGTTTCGGAATCCAATGGCATCAGCATGCTCTATTAATTGAAGAAAATATACTTCACCTTGAAAAGAGAGAGACGACCATTAATCAGGTAAAGGAAAAAGAAATGCATAGATGGCGATAAAAAGAAAGGCCACGAACATTTGGCAATGGTGGATGATTGTTTGGAGGAAAAGAAAACGGGGGATGAGTACGTCTGAAGAGATTCAACGAGATGATGTGTTTTGCTGCTCAAGGGAACAGAAAGGAAAAATGAAATTGCTTCTGTTCTAACACTCCTCTCAAATAACAGTAATTAAAGCTTGGATTCTATCCAGTAACGTTAGAAGGCATGTGATAAGTGGACAAAACAGAATGAGGCAGATAAGGTGGAAGGTTTTAATTTCTACAGTGTCCTTGCGGAAAAATGCCATTCCATTCAAAATACGCTTCAGTTGCTTGAAGTGCAAAACATTTTGACTGAAACGTCTATTAGCTTGAAGAAATAATGAGAATTTATGTGGAGAGATGCAAAGAAATGTAGGCCATATAACATTTGACAATTGGCCAGCTAATAACTCTAAAAGACCTACAATTTAATTTAGTTAATATTAGTTAATTGTATAAAAGACCTACAATTTAATATAGTTCTCTGATTCTGAGACCTTTAAAGTGTCAGTTTATTTTACTTAGTATGAATACTTAATAAAAGTGAAGGCCGAGCGAATTACTCTGTATAAGTTGAGTTGTTTTACCTCTGAGCGGCACTTTTTTGTACACAATGGGCTAAATGTCCAGGTCACATGTACCCACGTTTCAAGGCTCAGAGAAGGTTGGGGGAGGTGACCCATTGGAATAGCTGTTGGGAGACAAATGGTAGCCTCCCGTCAAGGCTATCCAGCTTGTTCTTTAACGTGCACAGGGTATGGCTCTCCCGTATACTGGGCCATCTCCTATTAAAAGTTTAATATTCAAGATATTGAGTCTCTAATTTGCCTTTCCATTGATATAACTTTGAAATTATTCCTTTTTTTTGTCTAGGTAGTGTGAGTTCAGTTTAATCTTTCATTTTCTCGAGATTTAGTCTTCTCTTTCCTGATCCAACGTCAGTGATCGGAGAGAAAATGAAACAATAACTCTCTTCCCTGGATATAATTTTAAAAAGTTTCACCTAACATGCTATCTCTTCCAGGAAATAACGTAAAAATGGCAGGAACAGGCAATGGTGATCCTCAAATTTGGATCTCCTGTTTATACGTCCGTTATTTAAGCAAGTGTGGCGATTCACACTTGCTTAGCTGAACAGTTATGAAGGAAAGTAGTGAATATTGTCAGACACTTAAATGGGGCGGAGTGGCTCGTAACCTGTGGTTTCCAGGTTCAAGTTCCAGCTGAGCTAGGATTTAGATTTATCTCCATAAAATTTCCCAACCTGTCTTCAGTGAGAAAAGGAACACTGATGGATTAGAAAGGGCGCCGTCTGTCGGAGAGAATGTTAAGCCGTTGCTTCGTGTGTGTATGTTAAAGGATACACTGGATGGCATTGACGGGAGGCTACCATCTGTCTCCCAACAGCTGTCCAGTGGGTTCCCTCAACGCAACCTTCTCTGAGCTCTCCGGGTTCTTGTGACCTGGCCGTATAACCCAATGTATGCAAAAAGTGTCACTCAGAGGTAAAAAACCCAACCCAACTAGCATGTTGCCTCTAAGTGGCCGCTTAGAATGTTAATGCTGTTGGGACAGCCAGAGGCGACTGTCTGACCTGAATATAAGGAACTTTGTTTTCTGATTTACCTTCGTATGTTTCTTTTTTTAAAAGTTTTAAGTTTGAAATAACTTTCTACGTTAAACAAAAAGTTCCTCATCAGGCAACTATGGATCTCGAACAGAAGATTATTTGTCGGTGACTCAGACGAAGTCTGTGGGCTTGAATCCAGCAGCGCAGCATGACTCTGTAACAGGATTTTCAGCCAATCTTCGCATAATAAATGAGCACAGAAACAAACACTGAAACCTTCGATTAAAACTTTCTCATATTGAGCAGAAAGGAGTAGTTATCAATCTTAACATTAGAAAAATAATTTACAAAACAAGTATAACGTTAATTTGTAAACATAAAGTTGTCGGAGTTGGAGGATGCGTAATTTAAATTATCGAGTATCAATATTTTATTTGTAAACATAAAGTTGTCGGAGTTGGAGGATGCGTAATTTAAATTATCGAGTATCAATATTTTATATTCAGCTTTACATTTCTCCTAAATCTCATGGAAAATAGATCTAGAAATTTGGGGAAGAAATAGATGATTACGATGGTCAGCGCACTTGACATTTTATCAAAAACTTGCGGAATCATCAAAACTCAGTTTTTATGGGTTGGGTATTTTACCTCTGATAGGCCTTTCTGTGCTCCCAATGAGTTAGATTGTCAAGTCACAAGGATCCCCAGGGCTCAGATCTGAGTATCTCACATGGGAAGGGGATCTACAGGACAGTTGTTAGTAAATAAAGGAAGGAGATTCATTGAACAGTCGTTAGCAAACAGAGGAAGAGGATCCACTGGGCATCTTTTCTCAGAAAACAGAAGAAAGGAATCGACTGGACAGTTTTTAGTTAAAAGAGGAAATCCTCTCGTCAAGGCCATCCTACGTATATAAAGTTCATAAGGTTGAACACAGGTCTTTTGAACACAGGGTCATGGCTCTCCGACGGACAGTCTTTTCAACCTACAGAGCGTTTTTTAGATAACTTTTCACCATTTTATTTTCCTGTTGAAAGTGTGATTCATTTATACCTTTCCTGATCTCTCATAACATCCATATAACGACGATATCGCCTTTCTTCATTTAGTGACTATCTGAAATAAAAATAAAAACCACTCTATCTTTTTAAATATATATCTAGGTTCACAAAAAAGAAGTCTAGTATCGAAAAGTTTAGAATTGGAACTGTGTCGAGGAAGCATATTGTCGCCTAGGGTAGAAACGGATAATGTGGATACTTATTATGGAAGACGTATAACCTGACTGTGTCTTGCATCTTAAAAGAATATTTTACGAATTGATTTTCCCCTTAATCGCTTTTAAGTATTTATTTTCCTCATTATGTCAATAGTTACTTCTTTAGTGGCAACAGAGCTTCGCCATGACAAGAATAGAAGTTATCTGAGTAGGGTTCACAGCATACCTTTCAAGACACTTCTCCGGACCACATCTTATGTGTTTTTTTGTCTTCGAAAAACACCTAACTCAGTCTTTTCTTCTTTTATTTTTTGACTTGTGCTTTCCTTCCTGGTTTCCGTCAGAGCTGATTAATTAACCCAAATGGGTCAAGATGCAATTTCTTAGCACACACACAAGAGAAAAGATGCGAATCATTTCCGTTACTGTCGGCGTTGTCGAAACCTTAGAATCCCAGGTCGACTTCAAAAGATGTGTTTAAGCACATTGCGGTTTTGTTATTAGTTTCGTGAAAGGTTATCTCTTGGGGAAAGAAAAAAAAGACTTCATTTCCCCTTCTGTGCAAAAAGTGGGTCGACATGAACGTGAATCAGCTGACAAATGGCACATTTAAAGCAAACACGATACATTGTACAAAAGTCAAGCTACTGAAATATGGCATTAAGGAAATGCCTTGTTATTTTTCTCCCAACATTTTGACTAATCTGAAACATCCGCGTTCTTGATTTATGTGTTAGGAATCTTCATCTTGTTTCTTATTACGATGCAGTTTCTTTTTAATGGTGTTTTCTCCCAGTTTGAAAAAAAACTAGCTGTTATGTTAACTTTTGTAATCTGCTGTCCATAGATAATCATCTTCGCTTAAATAGAACAATGAACAATTCTTTTCCTATTGTATAGTCACTAACAAAATACAGAGCCCTACCAATTTATTAGAGAATTTCCATGTTTTGTCAATGGGGAATTAATTTCGAAGACATACAACTTCTAAACTACGATTTGAATGAAACAAACATGACTAGATAAATTAAATATCTAAATCTAATCTTAATCAAAGTAAATTATTATCAGTGCCATTTTTGTTCCATAACTCAATAGTGAATGAATATTTTTTGTTGAAAATCGAAATTCAGATAAATTTGGTTTCCATATTTATCTTCAGTCACATTTTTTTTTCATACAAAGTGTAATTTAGAATTAATGCAGAGGCCTACATTCGCTAAAAAAAAATGTCACGTGACACAAAGGTTGTCAGATCACTAATTTCTAAAAAAAAAAATCGTTGCCAGATATTTTTTCTGAATTCC
This sequence comes from Ryuthela nishihirai, assembly GCA_038380435.1. NCBI lineage: Eukaryota > Metazoa > Arthropoda > Arachnida > Araneae > Heptathelidae > Ryuthela > Ryuthela nishihirai. The sequence goes on along the minus strand of JAWZYU010000019.1, from coordinate 49,917,721 downwards.
GTAATCAACCATAGTGTTCGGATATTTTTTGAGCGACTGTACCAATTTATTGGAGAATTTTCATGTTACGTAAATGGGGAACTAACTTTGAAGACCTATAACTTACAAATAAGCTTTGTATGACAAAATATGACTGAAGATTAGTTAAAATCTAATAAAAATCTCGATTTTCAACTCGCATGTAAAAGCATTGCTGTCTATTGCTGTAGAAATTCGTAGACTGATCCTTCTGACATAACATTTTTTTTTATCAACTATTGGTTTTGGGCAACATTTTTTTTCTTAATGAAACCGTGATACTCTTATTCTTTTTACTTTGCGAGACTGGATGACCTTGGTCAGCAACTCACCACTCTTAGTCAAACACAGGAAACTAATCAAGCTCGAAGGAAAACTCATTAACATTTTTAAATAGCTACAATTCTTCTAAATCTAAATAGAACAAGAGGGACACACGAGTTATTAATTCTAAGCGCACGCGCTGCAATGAAATAAATGAGCGTTATCTCCAGTGACCAGTTCGTATCGAGGATCGCATAAATCATCGGAGTCACCGCTGTCCTCAGCCTTGTCGCTTGACGCGCAGAATTTATCGCCGTTTTAAATCAAACCAGCAACAAGAAGGAAACACATTCCTTGCACCAACGAGGTACGACAAAATGTAACCAACATCCAAACGAAAGAATCCGCCAAGAAACGTTCAGTCGCTCAAAAAAATATCGGAACATTATGGTTGATTACAGATTTCAGAAAAAACATCTGGCAACGATTTTTTTTAGAGATTAGTGATCTGGCAACCTTCGTGTCACGTGATTACAGAATTCAGGAAAAATATCTGCAGCGTGTACAGCAACTGTACACGCTCCAGTTACCGTTCACAGCAAACTGGAGCGTGTGCAGTTACTGCATACGCTCCAGTTTGCTGTAAACGGTAACTGCACACGCTCAATATTTCCGTGAGTGAGCCCACACGATCCAGGTCTTTGTGAGCTCACACGATCCAATGTGCTGTGAACATTAACCTCAACCGCTCCAGTTTGCTGTGAACGGTAACTGCACACGCTCAATATTTCCGTGAGTGAGCCCACACGATCCAGGTCTTTGTGAGCTCACACTATCCAATGTGCTGTGAACATTAACCGCTCCAGTTTGCTGTGAACGGTAACTGCACACGCTCCATATTCATTGCATTATATATTCATACGCATTATATATATTAAAAAATATCCGAACACTCTGGTTGATTGCAGAATTCGGAAAAAATATCTGGCAACGATTTTTTTTAGAAATTAGTGATCTGACAACCTTTGTGTCACGTGTCACTGAATTCTGCAATCAACATAGTGTTCGGATATTTTTTTGAGCGATTGTACATAAAATGCCTACATTTTTATAGCTGAAACCATTTAGGTTTATTCCCAGTGTTATTGGCTTGGAGAGAACGTGAATAAAGTAGTGGGCAACCCCTTTCCACGGTGATGTGTGTGCATCAGGTAGGTGGTCCAGTGATGATAAATTCCCCTTTCTCGTGTCAGCTATAACAATGGGAAATCTCTTTGTTTCTTCAGTGCTTATCTGTCTTCACAACGTGACTTCACCTGAACGAGAATCTGATTGTGATATTTGATATTCGGTTTCTGAGGGTTTCTTTCTCTGATTGTCTAGGTCACCTGCAGTGATGCCAAAGGGTTAAATTGTATCCTCCTCTGTCCTTTAAGCTTTCACAACAGATTGACCAAGATTTGCGTCCTAAGTGCCCATTTTCTCAGAAAGAAACGTACTGGCCGATAAACAGCTTTGTAATCTTTTAGAATTAATGGACCTCCAGTTTTCTGATTAAAAGAACCCTAGTTCATAATGCTACTTACTACCCTAAAATCACATTTACTATCTACGGTTCTAAATTTATATTGATACCTAGAGTTTACAATCATTTTGTCTACCTAAAGACAAGTTTACATTGCTTCCTAAGACTTTTAATTTCAACTGTTAGGAACGATGACATTCCTAATTCTGCTCTGGATATATAGGTATCCCTTGAAATACGCTACTTAAAGGTACGTTTTATCACTAATAAGTAACGGAAAAATGAAGGACACCATTCGGGACCTTCATTCGCTTTTACTAAGAAATCAGTTCACTTACTATACTTCACCTTTATATGAGCCATCTCATATAAAGGTCTTCATATACTTCCTTATACTTCACCTTTATATGAGGCGTCAGTCTAAATAAATAATAATAAATACCCCCTCAAGCACCTGCTTGCCACAGAGGTCTGACTCCCGCACACGGGGCCACGGCTTAACGTGCCATCCGACGGAAGGCGGCCTTTTCAAGCCCATCGGTGTCCCCTACTGACCGTGGACAGGGCGGGGAATTTTGCAGAGATAAATCTCAACGTTGACCCACCCTGGGAACTACAGATTACGAGCTGGCGCTCTACCGACTGAGCCATCCCCACCCACAAATATTGTGGAAATCGCGATTTAAATAGATTTGATTATGATCCTGAATTTTTCTTCAGTCACAGTTTTTCGTTAATGACATATTTTTATCAATTAATTTTTTATTAATTAAGTTTTTCATTAACTGCATATTTTTGAAGGTATGGAGCTTCGAAGTTTGATTCGGACGTAACATAGGAATTGGGTTGTTTCACCTCTGAGCAGAGCTCTTTTGCACACAATGGGATAAATGGCCAGGTCAGAAGGATCCCGAGGGATCAGAGAAGGTTTGGAGGAGAGAACCCACTGGACATGTATTAGGAGACAGATGATAGCCTCCAGTTAAGGCTATGCAGCATGTTCTTTAACATGAACATGATATGGCTCTCCCGCACAAGGAACCACGGTTTTACGTCCCATCTGACGGATGGCGGCCTTTCCAATCCCATCGGTGCCTCCTACTGATCGAGGGTAGGGGGAGATAAATCTCAACGCTGCCCAGTTGGGATTCGATTCTGAGAACTACAGATTACGAGCCTGGAGCGCTACCGACTGAGCCACCCCCCGCCCCAACATATGAATTGAAAGTGGATTGGACATAACTTAGAATTTCTCTAACTTTTCGATAGGACACTGTGAGTGAAAAAGCGGTAAACAGGAACAACATTGATATGGAGCGCATTACATGCGATTGTTGATCAGGTTAACCACCAAAGAATCCTCTTTGAATAACCCTCTCCTGTTTCATTATAATTCCTGTCATTCGACTTTCTACGGTCCGTGTCCTTAAGCCAGTTTGTCAGATAACATCAAGATTCTTGCATCGCGCTGGTCAATGGGCGACACGTGGAGCTGCAGTCTTTTCTAATCAGCTTGACCCATTTGGATCGAAAAAGAAAAAGAACTAATGAAAGGTTTTTCCGATGAATGGAGTTCGACCCTTTTAAAAGGATTTATGTTTCATTGAAGGGAAATTCGACTCTATTAAACGAACACGCCACTCATTGTGGACCAATGAATGTCTGATATTAATAATCTTCATGTTTTAAGCTCGGTGAATGAGTTATACCTGAGATTGTAGCAAAGGTAATTGCTGTAGGGTCTGTGGTCGGTGTTGTTATAAGTTGAAAGGCTAGTAATTCAGTTGGGTGTCTTTCTTAAGTACTTTATTCTTTGCGGGAAATAAAGAGTTCGCAATATCTGCCCAATAGAGGACGAACACGAGCATTTTGGCTCAGCGGGTGGTGACGCAAGCCATGTTTGTTTACCTTCCGAAAACGGGTCGATAAGTCGGTAGCGCGGCAGGCTCATTTATCCACCGTTCTCAGATTCGAGTACCACCTGGACCTGAGATATATATTCGCTTAACTCAACCCTGTCCTCTGTGAGAAATGGATCACTGAGGGGTTTGGGAAGTTCGCCGTTCATTGGATTAGACGTAAAGCCGTGGTTCTGTGTGCGGGAGAAACATACTCTGTACACGTTAAAGAACACGCTGGAAGGAGTTGTTGACGGGAAGCTACCATCTGTTTCCTAACGGTTGTCCAGTGGGTCCCCTCCCCCAATCCTTCTATGAGCCATTTGGGTCCTTTATGACCTGACCGTTTAGCCCATTGTGTGAAGCAAAGTTCCCTTCAGAGGTAAAAATTCGAACCCATGTTCGAGAACTCATTATACTAACCGCCGCCTGGAAAGTGCCGCCATCCGTAAGATGGGACGTTAAATAGTCGTCCCGTGTACAGGGGAGAAATTTACATGTCTTCGATATAGAAAACCTTGGATAATTTTTATGAAAGGTTATTCACCTCACTTCTAACAGTGGTTCGGTGGATATCAATCACTTATTCAGCTCTGCCCCTCAGGGGTCTCTGTGATCTGGACATTTATCTATTTCAAAACAAGAGGAATTCAGATGTGAAACAACCCAAAGTTCAGAAAAGTTTTAATGACATGTGAAAATTTATATTAATATGTTTATCATTGCTTTTAAGAAAACACAAAAATCATATAATAATAAAGTATCCTCAAGTGTCCCCCTCGAAGAGATGTTTTTGGTTGTTGGTTATTAACTTCTGAAAGGCACTTTTGTACCCACATTAGGTTAAATAGCTAGGTCACAAAAACTCCAAAGGTTCAGAATTGATAAGGGAAGAAAACGCGCTGGATGCTGTTGGGAGGTAGTTGGAAGCCTCCCGTCAAGGCCATTCAGAATGTTCTTTAACGTGCATTGGGCATGGCTCTCCTGCACATGGAGCCACGGAGGTGAGCCATGGAGCCACCACCTTTCCAAACCATCGGTGTCTCCTTTCTCACCGAAGACGAGTTAACGGAGATAAATCATAACGGTGGCCCACGTGGGACTCGAACCCGCACAACCGACTAAATCAACCCCCCGCTCCAAGAGCAATAGTCACATTTGGACATAATCCATCCCTCACTTTTTCTGGAGAATTCGAATGGAAATGCTAAACACATATATAACTCATAATTAGTAATAATTCATTTTTTTCTTACTTTAGAGGGGGGAGTACATTTACTCTTAGTTATCCGATAGTTACCGAGAGACGACTTGGAAAGGACGCCATCTGTCGGAGAGGACGTTAAGCCGTGGCTCCGTGTGCTGGAGAGAGTCATACCCAGTACACGTTAAAGAACACGCTGGATGGCCTTGATGGGAGTCTACCATCTGTCTTCCAACAGCTATTCCAGTGGGTCCCCTCCCCTAACCTTCTCTGAGCCATCGGGGTCCTTATGACCTGGCCATTTAGCCCATGGTGTACAAAAATTGCGCTCAGAGGAAAGCAACCAACCAACTTGAGAAGGGAATGACATACATTCCATTATTTAGCAAGAATAATTTCTGAAAAAAAAAAACTTATTTCGAAGTAGTGTTCTGATTCAATTCAGACATTATCTCCCCCGAAGTCAACAAAAAAAATTTTTTTTTTATCTAGATATTGACCTGAGTCAAGGAACTTTCTTTTAATCTAAGTAATATTTCTGTACAATAACGATTTGAGAACGTAACCTGTAGTTATCTAAATTTAAATCTTTGACATCGAATGAAAGAAAAACATTATAAACGAGCAAGAACAGAGAAAAAAAAGCGAGAATTGAAACTTCTTCATCGCAGTGGAGACAATCACCTCCGTCATCACCAGCATGTCTCGAGACTCCGTTGTGGTAAATAAAGTCATGTCCAGCCAATTACAAGAGTCATGAGAAAAACTTCCTGGAGCGCAGAATGAACAAGAGGCAAGAGGTGAGATCAAGTTAAGCTGACCCCTTCCTCTGTCTCTTCCCCCCCCCCCAATTTCTCCTCCTCGGTAGTTTCCGTGAGTTCTGTTATGATGAAAGCCAAACCACTGGTCCGTGACCGAGAATAAAGCTTGCCCTGAAAATGTTGCCCTATTTGCCACCAAGAACCCTTGCGCTCTTGCCGCTGCATACTGCTCGACTCACTGGTAGATTGTTTTTAAAAACACCCTGAAAGGTTATTCTTACGGATTGGAAGATGTTTTATGGAAAGATTCATTACGAACGGAGACGAAGTTGATGTTATTCGGATTTTTGATAAATTTCTCCTCCGTTATGCGCATTTGGATATTTCTGGAATGGTTCATGTTTTTTCTATCTCTGTATTGTAGATAAAAGACGACAAAGATAAAAGTTTGGTTGAATTTTAATTTTAGGATACGTTTTTTATTTAGTAAGGGTTGAATGCTTGTATTTAAATATGCGGTTAAGGTTATGTACGGGCTCAGGATTTTCAAAAAAATTGGACTGGAGGGAGGCTTTGTTTTATCTTTGAGCGGCACTTTTTTGTATACAATGGGTTAAGTGGACAGGTCACAAGGACTCTGAAGGCTCAGAGAAGGTTGGGGGAGGGGACCCACTGGAACAGCTGTTGGGAGACAGATGGTAGCCTCCCGTCAAGGCCATCCAGTGTGGTCTTTAACGTGCACAGGGTTATGATTCTCCCGCACACGTGGCCACGGCTTAACGCCCAATCCGGCGGCAGTTTTCAAACAGAAATTCAAACAGAATGAAAAGCTTGGTAGGAAACGCTTTAAACTTTTACTTTAAATGTAAAAGGATTTACCAAGGGGAGGGCTACCCCCCCCCCCCCCCACCTCTGCCCTTTATCTGGTAACGAAAGCTCAGAGGCAAAACAATCCAAAACAATCCTTCTCCAAACTCCTCTGAGCTCTTAGGATCGTTCTGACTTGGCCATTAAGCTAGCCCATTGTGTTCAAAAGAACCGAAAAATAACCCTTCTCTGAACCCTTGGAGAGTCACCATCTAGTTTTCAACAATTTTTCACGGGAAAAATTCTTTTTATTTCCATAATTCTCGGCAGAAGGGGGTGTTAGGAAATAAGGATACAAAAGGAGTTCAAAGTAATTGGGAATCTCTGATCTAAGGGAAGCTTTTTTTAAAGACTTTTCTGTGCTACAAAAACAAGAAACTGAGAGCCTTGTATGAAACTTATTTTCCATTGCTTAATAAAGTTTTATCTACTTGAAATTATGTATTCGTTTTTTCAGAACCCTAAATGGTTTTCGTTTGCTCCGAAAAATGTGAATGCTCAAGGTCCGTTTTTCGTCAAAAAGAGAAATACTATTTTGATGATATTCAAGAACATATTTCTTTTTTTTTCCTCCATAATATCCGATTCAATTGTCTACGTTTCCTATAGAGTTGCTATTTCTAGGAGCGAATTAACGAGCCGTCCCGTGGCCGAGTGGTTAGCACGCTTGGCTTACTGATCTAAGGGACCTGGGTTTGAGTCCCGGATTTAGGCATGGATGTGTGTGTCGTTCTTCTGCTGAGGTCCTGCCATCCTCTCAGATCTCCTACTGTGGCATATAAACTGACAGGCTCCTGTCAGATCTCTGTGGCAAGCAGCTGCTTGAGGGGGTATTTATTATTATTATTAACGACGATATTGGAGGAGGACTGTAGTATTCCTTTGACTCTTGTAAAGAAATCTTAATTAAACTGCCTGTTTAACTAACTAGACAATCAAATTAATAATTAATAAAAAAAATAACTAATAAAAGAAATATAACCAATTTTTCCTATTTAGAACTCAATGAACATCATAGTGTTAGTGAGAAACACAACCGAAATGGCGGTGGAAACTCTACAGGAAAAAAGATGCCTCAGGAACCATCATCTCTGTTGAACCCTGATTCGATATGAGGCCCTTTTAGTTCTTGCCAAAAATGGTGTATTCCTAAGGGACGTAAAGTGTCAAAATTATGTTTTTTGTTCAAAAAATAGGAGCACACAAAATTCGAAGTTTCTACTTTAAATGTAAAAGTGGCTACAAGCAAACTTATTATTTTCAGTTGAGATGTTAAATGGTTGATTCTATGAAATAGAAAATTGAAATCTATGCAGGAAAAGAATATAAAACAAGAAATATGAGCACCCGTGAAGGACTCCTTCGATCTGTAAGTCAACACTGTAGGGGATAATTGCACAGTCACAGAATTTTGCATTCACGTAGCATGTGGTGAAGTTTTTTGATTGTGGAGGGATCTAATAAGGAATTTTATTATCTTTATAGACTCTTTCTTATGTTTTATTATATTTATTAACGACAAAAAGAAAAGAAATATATTATTAATCAATTTTCTCTTTCTTTCTCTTGCTTTGATCTCTCTTTTTTTTTTCAGAGTTATTGTTGGGGGGGGGGGGGGGGGGGGTTGTGTTTCTTTTTTTATACCTAGGAGCAGGCTGAAGGATCATTCGAAAAATTTACCAAATTCTTGTACGCAAAAAAAAAAGTCATTTGAAAAAGGTTCCGAAATTTCGAAGTGAAAAAAATGTCCGTTTAAAATATAATTTCGAAATTTTTACAGGCAAAAAAAAGGGAAAACTTGAAAAACATTCCAAATTTTTCGAGAATAAAAATGGTCCTTTGGATACTGTTCCAAATTTTTTTAGGCAAAAAAAATTGTCGTTTGCAAAATGTTTCGAATTTTTCGACATCATTTAAAAAGTTCCGAATTTCTCGGTCTCCAAGGTGACAACCCTATTTGCATATCAACTGCAAATCGAATCTAGAAATATAAATGACTACGAGTCCTATTTCATAGGAACTCTCGCTCAAATTTGTAACGAATCTTGATTTTATTTCCAATATCATTTCTCCCGCTTTTTGGCAATTCCTAATTCAAAAATTTTGGTCTTGATATTAATTTTCATAATGGACGCCATTTTGAAAATTTATTCCTGCATGACCCACCCATGCATGAATAAAGTGGGCTACCCTTTCTTTGAAATCTCAATAGGAGAAAGTGGCCAAAAGTGCCCTTTTGGTAGAACGGATGTGGTACGACTGTTTATGTAAGGACAGGAAAAGAATTCATCGCGACCTGTTTTACTCTAGGCAATAGTGCGACTGTATTGTTCCCGTTGCCTTAAAACCACCTAAAAAAAGTAGGGGGATATCTGAGTTTTGAAAAAATTTGCTTAAACAAATAGTTTTTTTTATCAAATGGCTTCAGGACCTGTGTATCGATCATTCGAACTTCACGCGAGTTATGAACTAAATTGCGCTGCCAGATTCAGATTCTAAACCTAGTTGCCATTAAAACTTTTGCATTTACTGTTCAAGCCATTGTTATGAATAATGTTGAAGTGAATAAAGTGAGCACGACCGGGTGGTTTCTGTCAGTAAACTTAATTTTTTATTAATTTTAATTTGAAATCTAATAAATTACTTAACGTGTTGGTTATTGTTATTAATAGTTGGTGGTCAGAAAATTTTTATCGATAAAGCAATTGCATGGTCTTGTTATATGACCACATTTATTTTAAAGAAACAATCTATCATTATTTCCTGTTGGATGTTTTGTTCGGCTTTATCTGAAACAAATCACTGCCCACGGCAATAACACATTAAAAAAAACTGCACGGTTATTTGTGCTTCATTCGGATATTCTCAGTGGCAAAGCAGCGTGTCTTTTGGAATTGGGACGGAGATAATAGAAAGCAGCGCTATGGACACAAGCAGAAATTTAATCAAGAGGCCATGGCTTCTTGATTAAACCATGGGCTTCAATGGGTCCATCCTGTATTTGGGCAAATTTTGAAGTTCTAAATTAAGCCATTAAAGCTTATAGGCGATTAGGATATAAAAAATTGGGAAATATAAATTCTTTAACAAAAGATAATCTTCAATACTGGGTAAGTTTTATGCATAATTTCAGCTTTTTATACTGGAGAATTTGGTTACTGTTCGAGCCAAATCAACTTTTGTGATCCCAATTTGTGATGATAGGTCGCAGACCTATTGATTTTATTGATTTTAATTTTTTTATATACTGTATTTCATTTCTATCTTGATGCAACCACTTTGTGTCTGAAGGAGATGTCTTCGGAGGTTAATGGGTGCAACATCTCCGTTGCGAATTTCATTCAGGGTTCCGTTTCATCTGTTTACATTGGTTGCCGAGAGGAAACTTGGCTGATGTACGGAGACGAGAGGTGTCTTGTGAAAGAATTTCAGCTTGCCCAGAAGCAGACATTGACCTTCAAGAGGAAATAGAGTGCTGGCTGGCAGCAGAGCTCCATCTCACTTGTGAAATATGGAAATGGAGTCGGGTTTTGCCCAGGGCTCGGTTCTGATTGGCCCTTTTTGGTCGAGAGTTCCCAGGGTTGCCAGAAAGATATTGTCACGCTCGACCCGGGAGAAACAGTTCGGTGTGGGTTGATCAGACTAACAGACCAGGGTTTGGTCTTTTTCTATCTTTCTTTTGCTCTCTTTGCTAAGTCCAACTTTAGTGAAATTCACTGGACTGACTTTTAGGCCATGATTTAGGGAGGGAAAGTGTTAAATTAGACATCTCTTAAATTAGTGAGATGATAAACTTTTACCTAAGTATGTTAGGCGAAATTTAAAGAAATTTGCTTTGCTTGGGAAAAACCACGATCAGAGAAATCTGGAGTGGGTGTTTCATGAAAATTTACGCCGTGTGCACATCACAGTAACTTAGCAGAATACAGTTCTCGTTCCGGAGAAACTTCAGCATGGTAAAGTTATTTTAATTTAACTTACTCTGCTTGTTGTCACTTTCACTTTTAAGTTTTATTTTCATTATTTTGTGTGAGTGTTGTTCGAACTTAAGCTTACCTGAATGGAGTGAGTACTTAGTCAATTAATTGTAATGTAAAATCATCCACCTTTATAAGCCAGTGGTGGAACTTTGTTAAGTGTTGAATTTAAATAAATTCAAAATTTTTGTTATTGTTAAAACAAAAATTGGGTCTTGGTCAATCATGTGAAATCTCTTACTCGTCGCAACTACAGTTAGATAATACGGAACTGCGTATTGCTAGCTTGTAGATTGTTCCTGGTTCGAATCTAAAATCTTCTTTCGGCCACTCTTTCAAAAATATTTGTTTGAAGGCATTAAAGTTCGAAGTCAGATCATCAAGCTGTTGACATGCAGTTCTAGATAAGATAATTATTTTAGTAAACGCGGAACATTTTAAGTTCATACCGTATGCCTCGAAGAGGAAAAAGTTGCGGGTGACAAACTGGCGTCCTTGCGACAGGACCAGGTTGAGTGGAGATAAACGATTATTAAACAGAACCAGGTTGAGTAGAGAGGTAAACAGATTATTAAATTGATAAATAATCTCAAACTTTTGTTGTGACGAAAAATTGGAATATTTATGAGAAATCAAGTGTATCAAGAGTATATTAAAGTAAGATAATTCTGTTAGAAAGTGACAACAATCAATTTGCATTAAGGGTATTGAATTTGTTTCCAATTCTGATTAAGTTGATTAGAGTTAAGATATAATTATTCCCAGCTCATGTTAATGCTGAGAAAAAGATTTTAAGAAAAGTTTAGCATATTAAGTACTAAATTTTAGTTATAAAGTAGAAAATAAGTTTTAGTGTGTAAAATTTTGAAAAAAAAAATGGCACAAGCTTCATCACCCACCACGACCGAAACATCAGACCCTCCCACGATTAATATAGAAACCCAGGAAGTCCCTAGTGCGAACAATGGAAACAACAGTGCCCAAAACTCTTTTGCGAACATTGCCGGATTCATTAATTTGGTTCCTGTCTATAATGCCACAGATCCTGGCGGGACGGCTGAACAATTTTTCGAAACTGTGTCAGAAGTGTCGAAAATCGCAGGATGGTCGGATCAGGTCGCATTAACCGTTATTAAATCTAAATTCAGGGGAAAGGCGATGGAATTTTTAACTGAGTCTTCTGAGCTCAGGAAAGAAACACAATTGGGAAATTTTCAGAAGTGTGTAATAGATAGATTCGATGCAAAGGAACCTCTTTCGGTGAGACTTCATAAGTTCACCACAGCAAAACAAACTATTCAGGAAGATGTGATAACGTACTCCACTAGATTGAGAGCTTTGGTGCATAAATATATGCCACAAAAATCGGAGGAATCACAGGAAGTGAAAACGCTTCGAGATCAAACACTTTTATGTCAATTTGTCGCGGGACTTTCGGATAAAGTCAAACGACCTGTATTGAGCAGGAATCCCCTTAATTTTGATCAAGCTCTAGATTTTGCTGTGCAGGAACAACAAAATAATTTGTTAATGTCCAAAACGAGAGAAGTAAATGCAATACAGGGAAATAAAAATGTAAATGATTCCGAGTCAATATACGTAATTATGGAGGAACTGAGGTACAAGTGTGATAAAACGGATAAAACACTTCAACTTTTGACCGAACAGATTCAGAACATGGGAATTAATGCAGTAGATTCGAAAACTCCACCTGGGGAATATAGAAATCATAATACATACATTCCCCATACACAAGTAAAAGAAACTTTCTGTAGTATGCAGTCAGAAAGAGGTGAACCTCAAGTTTTTCGCAGGAGAGTTAATTTTGGGAGAAACTCTCCCCAACAAACTCCAAGATGGACAAACTCGCAGACAGTTTGTTTTTCTTGTCGTGGAAAGGGACATATTGCGAGGAATTGTACAAAAAGAATTAACCCAAAATTTCCTGAAGTCAGAAATCGTAATGTGCCTCCTCAAATTTCGGTATTTGGACAAAGTAGAGAAAATCCCAGATTTTGTGTGCCAAATACGAGAGGAGATAGGAAATTTCCCATTGCAAGGAATGATCCAGACCAACAAATGAACTATCAAATCGATAGGTGCGCAAACGCTAGTGCTAATCCTTTAAACGCAGAGGGAGTCGAACAAAGCAGGGCGTATCGGCTCCAGAGAAAGGAATAATAAATTTCCCTGCAGTTAGGTTCATCGCAACAAAACATGATTCACATCTTCCCATTGTGAAAGGATCATCTGGGAATGTTCCCCTTCGCATACTCGTTGACACGGGAGCGTCGGTTTCTCTCATGAATATGAGAACATTTAAAAGAGTTTGTGCTAAAATGCCAGTGAGACGGATACAAACAGATGTTAAAATATTCGGAATAACAGGTGAATCTTTGCCGATTGAAGGATGCTATGAAATCCAGTTTGAACTCTCTGGCAAATCTTTCAAGTATCCGATTTTTGTGACACGACAGGAAATGAGTAAACAGTACAATACTCTTTTTGGGATAGATTTGTTAAGGCATCACCGATTTAACTTTGATGTGGGAAGAGGAATTTTAACAGTAACTGGGAACATAGTCAAAGGGAAAATGAATGATGGAGGTGCTCATGTAAATTTTATTTCTACTGTACCCAAAAAGGAAAAATTTGCTAGGATTATAAGAAAGGAAAGAATTTTTCCTAGAACCGAAAGGATAATTTCTGTCCAGCTTGAAGACATATATCCTTTTCAAAGTAAAGACATTGTTCTAGTTCAACCCAATGAACAGAATCGATTCAAAGATTTCTGTGTCGCTAGATCAGTGAATACTCTTAACGCTGATGGTACATTGAGTGTTAGAGTAGCAAACCTTTCTTCCGAAACAGTGTGGTTAAATAAGGGATCTAAACTGGTAACTGTTGAACCAGTCAAAGTTAGACACACTGATGTTCCTAAATGTAGAAACAAGAGAGTTAAGCCTCTGTCTGCAGATGATTTTAAATTGCAACACACAACCCCACCACAATTTTCGTATGCAGATGTTCAAAACTATTCGGAACAATTTGTGGGAAGGATGCAACGTGCATATGAAGTTGTGAAAGAAAATCTTGAACAAGCGTCTGAAAAACAACATTTGCAAAGAAGTAAGATAGCGAAAGATAAACAAATAAAATTAGGTTCCTCAGTTTATCTATATACCCCAGTAGTAAAACCAGGACGAAGTAAGAAGCTAGCGAGACTGTCCAGTGGACCATACAGGGTCACAAAACAGCTCTCACCTGTCACGTTTGAGATTTCTTTGATTCGCGACCCGAAAAAAGTGAAGATTGTACACGTGGATCGTTTGTTTAAAGCAAATATACACAGACCATTTGAGGAATTTGTAGGTGAAGAGGAATCCAAAACCTTGCACAGATTGCCAGAAAGGGAACTAATAATTAAGAATCGCATCGATCAAATTTGGGAAGAAGTAGACAGAGCAGAGGATGAAGGATTTCACATTACAACGTATGGAGGACGACAGAGAAAACAACCTGTAATGACGGAGGAACAATCAATCGAATCCTTACCTGTTAAGATACCACTAACACTATTGCAAAGGGATGAGTATTCTGGAAACGGCCAGAGTTCACAGACTATACCCAAAGTTGTAGAAACAGAGACACGACAAACGTCTAGATATAATCTACGACCTAGGGATGCCTTCGGAAGAGTTCAATCTCTACAATGCTTCGAAGATTGGTTAGAAAGTGAGAACTCACAAGTTCACGAAGAAGCCGACTTTGAAGAATCTTCTAGTGCACAACCCATGATACTGCTTGCTTCAGAAGAGAAATTACCCGACGAAATTGAATTGGCATCTTCAGAAGAAAATATACAATGTGATCGGAACCTGGAAGAATGCACATATAAAGAATGTCGTTCCGCTATGGCGTGAATGAGATCGATTGAATGAGCATTAGAGAACTTCAGAGAAAACCAGAAAAAGGACTATATCTTTTCACTATGAACTTTCTCTCTAATTGTTTTGGTTCCACTTCAAAAAAAAAAAAGCTCTTTCCAACTTGTGAAATCTTCCATTCTGACTCTTAGTTCATTTGAGCCAAGCGCGCAGGTGCATCTGGACTAACTAGTCAGAATTTCACTTCTTCTATTTCTTCAACTGCGAGAAAAAACTGTGGCTAATCTTTTCTTGTGGATGTGCAAGGAGCCGAGCAAACAAGAATTATCTACGGAGACAGAAAGGGTCTCTGGAGAAAAATGGGTGAAGTGCCAGAACTGTTAAAGAATATATTAACTTGTAACTAAGGGTAGAATTTTATTTAAGTAGAAATTGATTAAACATTTTGGAAATTATGTAAACATTTGTTTTGAGTTAGTGGAGGAATGTCAGAGATGTGGTGTGTCTTCAAAGTTAAATAACTTATTTAACTAAAGAATTTGTTTAAAGTGTATGACCGTGATTTATATTGGAGAGTTGAATTTATGTTATTAGTCTATGAAGAGAACGTAGATCCAACTTCGAGATAAGAGCACAGGTCAGTCAGTAAACTTGCGGTATATCGTATTACTCTGCAGCAGCCCCGTGGCTGAGGAGAGAGTAACGAACGAAACTACAGAGATGACGTAACGGGTGCGGAAAGAATTGAACTTTGCCTGCATCTCGATTAGCTGGGAAGTTTAGGAGCAAATTTTGGCTCAGTGCCAATAGAAATAAGGTTTCGACTGTGATGATGCCTTATAGTAGCTTAGAAGAGGACTCTTTCGCTCTCTTTTTCTAAGGAAATTAATTTTTGTTTATCTTCTTTCTTGGAGGATTCAACACATGGGAATAACACGACTTAG
This sequence comes from Ryuthela nishihirai, assembly GCA_038380435.1. Lineage (NCBI taxonomy): Eukaryota > Metazoa > Arthropoda > Arachnida > Araneae > Heptathelidae > Ryuthela > Ryuthela nishihirai. Next base: position 49,902,376 of record JAWZYU010000019.1, on the reverse strand, counting down.
GGGGTGAGTATAAATTTGCCGGATGATTGTGGAAGTCTGACCACATCGATGGCCCATATCAAATGGTCTCTGTGACGGTGAAAGGGGTGATGACAATTAACTCTGGTAGAGGAGTGTGATGATGATAAAGGTGAGTAAGGGTTTGAATCCACTCACTAGTTTCGCTTTCAGATGTTCAAGCTCATTTTTGATTGGAGACGTCTCCCTATACATGTAGCAAGCCCAAACTGCATGGGTTCAGACGGATGTGTAGCAAACTGTGTTTACCCTTTGACATGGGATGCTAGTCTGGACAGGGGAGGAAGACGGAAGGACCCGCTATCATTCTATGGTAGTCCTGGAAGTGGAATCTTTCCGTCCCCACTTTTCTTTTCAGGCTATAAAGTTAAAAGATTTTTTTTTTTGGGAAACAGGGTAAACATAACACATAAATTTTAGAATTTTTGACAGAACATTTGTATCCTCATAAGAAAGATGTGCACTGATTTGTTTTCTTTTAACGATGTATTAGTTTGAAATTTAATGATAATTTTGAGAATATGGAAACTAGGAAAGATGGTTGATGTAGGTTTATTCTAAGTTGAAGAGAGATGATTTTTCTGCTTGTAAGATCAGACAAATCTAAGTTGTCCTATATATTATATTACGAATATTTACGATGTGTAAATTAAAAGTATATTATATCTTGTAATCAATATTTATCTTGCCATCTATCATAAATATGCTATTGTTCCGCTTATAAGTTGACATTGATATATAGAGTTAGTTACCATGTTTTAAACATTTGCATTGAATATTTTGTCATAAACAAATAGATATTAAGAGTAATTTTATGTGTTTATATATATGAATGGAATTATTCTACTCACGCTTTTCATTTTTCTTTTGTTTCCGGTGTTTAAATGTTGGAGAAATATTGTGTGATACGTGAAGAAACTGGGAATTCTTCTCTAATCGAAAGCACCAATTCAACAAAATTTTATGTTGTTTTTTTTGAAGAAAACCAGAAAATTGTTGTGATGGAGAGAATTATTCGAAATTTCAAAACCTGGTACCACTCCAAAATTTTCATTTCGGAATGTAATAAGTGACGACACACAGGGTGTTGGCTTGTTTTTAAGAAGGGAGGAATGATAGGTCGCAGACCTATTGATTTTATTGATTTTAATTTTTTTATATACTGTATTTCATTTCTATCTTGATGCAACCACTTTGTGTCTGAAGGAGATGTCTTCGGAGGTTAATGGGTGCAACATCTCCGTTGCGAATTTCATTCAGGGTTCCGTTTCATCTGTTTACATTGGTTGCCGAGAGGAAACTTGGCTGATGTACGGAGACGAGAGGTGTCTTGTGAAAGAATTTCAGCTTGCCCAGAAGCAGACATTGACCTTCAAGAGGAAATAGAGTGCTGGCTGGCAGCAGAGCTCCATCTCACTTGTGAAATATGGAAATGGAGTCGGGTTTTGCCCAGGGCTCGGTTCTGATTGGCCCTTTTTGGTCGAGAGTTCCCAGGGTTGCCAGAAAGATATTGTCACGCTCGACCCGGGAGAAACAGTTCGGTGTGGGTTGATCAGACTAACAGACCAGGGTTTGGTCTTTTTCTATCTTTCTTTTGCTCTCTTTGCTAAGTCCAACTTTAGTGAAATTCACTGGACTGACTTTTAGGCCATGATTTAGGGAGGGAAAGTGTTAAATTAGACATCTCTTAAATTAGTGAGATGATAAACTTTTACCTAAGTATGTTAGGCGAAATTTAAAGAAATTTGCTTTGCTTGGGAAAAACCACGATCAGAGAAATCTGGAGTGGGTGTTTCATGAAAATTTACGCCGTGTGCACATCACAGTAACTTAGCAGAATACAGTTCTCGTTCCGGAGAAACTTCAGCATGGTAAAGTTATTTTAATTTAACTTACTCTGCTTGTTGTCACTTTCACTTTTAAGTTTTATTTTCATTATTTTGTGTGAGTGTTGTTCGAACTTAAGCTTACCTGAATGGAGTGAGTACTTAGTCAATTAATTGTAATGTAAAATCATCCACCTTTATAAGCCAGTGGTGGAACTTTGTTAAGTGTTGAATTTAAATAAATTCAAAATTTTTGTTATTGTTAAAACAAAAATTGGGTCTTGGTCAATCATGTGAAATCTCTTACTCGTCGCAACTACAGTTAGAGAATACGGAACTGCGTATTGCTAGCTTGTAGATTGTTCCTGGTTCGAATCTAAAATCTTCTTTCGGCCACTCTTTCAAAAATATTTGTTTGAAGGCATTAAAGTTCGAAGTCAGATCATCAAGCTGTTGACATGCAGTTCTAGATAAGATAATTATTTTAGTAAACGCGGAACATTTTAAGTTCATACCGTATGCCTCGAAGAGGAAAAAGTTGCGGGTGACAGTGATCAGGCATTCATTGGCAAGTGGAGGCAATGAGCAGATCATTGCAGCTGTGCAAAGTTGGATGATAAACAAAAAAAATCTTCTTTGAAACTGAAATTACGCTTCCAAGAACATTTAAGCAAATGCATTTCACTTAACGGGAACTACATTGAACGGTAGTATGTAATATTTTGTGACTAAATTGTTTAGAATCAAATTATCGTTTAATTTGAAAGTCACTCGTATTTGGATTACTTTACCTCTGAGCGGTACTTTTTTTGCACACAATGAGCAAAAAGCCACGTCACAAGGACCCCAAAGGTTTAGAGTGTGGTTGGGAAATGGAATTCACTGGACAGCTGTCAGAAAACAGACGAAAGATTCGCGTCAATGCCATGTAGAGTGTGTTTTAAAATGCACTGAGTATAGCTCTCCCCCACTGACTTTCGAGGTGACGGTGGCCTTTCCAAGCCCATCAGAGTCCCTTACTGACCGAGAGCAGGGAGAAGGGGGTTTAGCGGAGATAAATATCAGCGCTGGCGCAGGTGGTACACATTGAACCAATCCCCGCCCCACGTATGTATTTGGATGCATTTGATGGATGAACTTTATAGCTTTGCCTTGGCATTACTAAATTAATTTTCCCGTTAGAGTGAAAAGAAAACTAAATTCGTTTTGCTGAGTGGTTAGCTGCAGGTCAAAAGGACCTGGGTTCGAGCCCCGGATGTGACATAAAGGTTTCATTTCATGCGCTGTCTTTCTGATAAGGGCTTGCCTCCTTCATTCTTTATAGCGAATTATACTGATAAGGCTCTTATCTACCCTTTGTAGCAAACAGGGATAATTTTTCTTATTAACTTAGTATAAAGGGAAGTATTAGCTTTCGAAGCATTTTTCTTGGAAAAATATAAAGAGAGACAAATGACCCTTTTGTCCTTACTGCGGGCGTCCTTAGTGGGCAGTTCAAGTGAGTTGGGTCTTTTTGAAAATAAAGCATTCATCTGAAATAAATTCAACCAGCCATGGACTACAGAGGTTCAACCAGATTGTGTAATTTCGTTCTTCAAACACGCGTATCCTGAGGTACACCTGTTGTATTTAATGTATATTTGCTAAATCAGTTATAAGCAAAGATATGCGATACGCAAAAAACTTTATTGTAAATCTTTTTTTATTAAAACTTGTTATTGGTAACAATTTCATTTCGAAATGAAGAAATTTTGTTCTTTCAGCGGCAGTCCTAGTTTGAATTATTTTCAAAAGTACATTGCATATTATTGTAGACGAAAAATGCAAAATTTCACTTCATTGCTTTTTAAACGAAAATCACACAATTTGTCTAAGAGAAGGGACTCACTGGGCAGTTGTTACGAGACAGATGGTAGCCTCCTGCCAAGACCATCAAGCATGTTCTTTAACGTGCACAGGGTATGATTCTCCCGCACAGGGGACACGGCTTAACGTCCCATCCGAGGGACGGCGACCTTTCGAAGAGCATTGGTGTCGCCTACTATAACAATGGGTAGGGCGGGGAGTTTTTTCGAAGATAAATCTCAACACTGGCTCAGCAGGGACTCGAACCTGGGAACTGCAGAATACGAGCCTGGCACACTACCAACTGAGCCCCCACAACTAATGTTCAGTTCTCCAACTGTGCCAAGTTGAGAATTTTCTCTGATAACCTTCAATAATAAAGGGAACGCTTATGGGTTTACAAAGATCACCGTCGGATGGGACGTTAAGCCATTGCCCGTGTGCCTGACAACCATACCCTATGCAACTTAAAGAACAAACAGGATGGTCTTGAAGAGAGATCCATCCTTCTCCTAACAGATGTCCATCCCCTTCCCTAACTTTTCTGAGTGCTTGGGATTCTTGTGACTTGACCATTTAACCCACTGTGTGCAAAAAAAGTGACGCTCAGAGGTAAACCAACAAACCTGATAATTAATTCGTAATTTGGCAATATCCGAAACAACTTACAAATGTGCTGTTTAAATTCAGAAATCACTTCCTCTTAAAACTGTTTCATAAATCTGCACCAAATATCGCTTAGCAGTCTCGATATATAAACCACCCTCAATTTCCTTTCGTGAGCTTGATATACAAATTTAACTAAACCCGAACAGGCTGTGAGATTAGAGACTATCACAGACAACAGCTTCACTCTTGTTATTTACGACTGACCAAGCAACTCATGCTTGAGAAACAAGCGAAAGAAAAAAAGACAGAAGAAGAAGAAAAAAAAGTACAGCAGCAAGCAACCGGTGAATCCGGAAGAATAAATCGCAGCGTAGACTGAAACAAGATTTGTTTACTGAGGTGGCGTTTACTTCAGGAATCTGCATTCCATGCTGACGTAACAGCCGCTGGCCGAAAGCGGCTAATGAATTCGTGAAAACTCAGAAAGTATAAGACGACGGAAAAACTATGGTCTAAAGCGTTCAATCATCAGAGTGCCTCTCTTATCCGCTAACTTCATCCCGCCTGAGGCAAATTTAAAAAAAATGATAGAGGCCTAACTGGCGATTCTACTGTCCTTTCACATCTCTGTTGACTTGTTAAAAGAGTCCGCACACACAAGAGACTATCTTGTCATGCAAGAACGATTACACGAGAGAGTTCATGGTTGTTGCTGTTTTTGTTGATGTTTTTCATCGACAGATCAAGTGCGGAAGTTGAGCGCTGCTCTTTAGATATTTTCTCTTTTGTTTTTTTGTCCACATTCTTCGTATGACCTTTAGTAACAAAAGTCAAGGGCGACCGCCTAGCGACGTGAGGTTTTGGGCGTGTGCATTTCTCCTGAAGGTAGCCCATCAAGAGTTTCCCGTCTCTCCCCCATTGTCAGCCCCCCTCCCTACGGGATGATAAACTGGTTCCGCACCAGAAGCACGTAGTTATCATCTGTCCATCCTTATCTTTCTTGTCCTCTTAGTACGTTCTTTTTGCTGAACTTGCTTCACCAAATTACACTTGTCTTAGTATAATTCACGTAGGATTACCGAACTCAACCTGTAATTGATTTATTGTCTCTCTGTCTGTCAGTTAACTTGAAATAGAACATGTCGCTTTTGGTAATGTGACCAATGTGACGATCACTGATACTTAATGAGTTGTTCTAGTCCGACATTTTTCACTCACTGAGAAAGACAACAACCATGTCGATATTTAAATACAAGTTTCTTTTAAACACACTTGATAAATACACAGATTGTACAAAAAAAACTACCCCTTGTTCTTTGGCCTAATCACATTACAAAATGTAAATTAACCCAGGTAAATTATTTTGCTGCGACGTAGAGATTGTTTTAGACGGATACTAGTTGTCGCTGAGTGAGCTACACTATAATGAAATAACGGTGGCTTCACATTTGAAAAGCACGGGAAAATACCCACGCCACTTTATTCTCCAATGGAATTGGAGAATGCGATAACGGTCAAACTTGAAGGAGGGGTTTCCGCGTAAAAACAAAGCGTGTGGTGCCGTGTGCAAAGCGCGGGAAATTTTGAAAAAAAACCTGCGATTCTAAGATGCCATTGATTCTAAGACGCACCCCGTTTTTAGAGACGTTTATATGGGGAAAAGTGCGTCTTAGAATCGAAGAAACACGGTAGCCATCAAATCGGGAAATTTTGAAAAAAAAAAACCTGCGATTCTAAGATGCCATTGATTCTAAGACGCACCCCGTTTTTAGAGACGTTTATATGGGGAAAAGTGCGTCTTAGAATCGAAGAAACACGGTAGCCATCAATCATTGTATTGCCAAAGATTTGGATCTATGCAGGAGAAACTGTTTTGTATAATCTAGACAGATATTGTCCCCCTTGGTGTTGTAGATTGAAAATAAATCAGATTTGAAAATAAATCAGATTGAAAATAAATCGAGTCATCCCTGACAGCTCCACTGCTGGTAATACGCTCTTCCTTGACCTTCCACTCTGGAGGAACAGTGATCAATGTCACCATCTCTAGGTCGAAAGAGCGACTCAGACACAGTGACCATCAGGCTTCTCTCCACCTCCTATGTCACCGCATGATATGACAAATGTACTGAGGTCTGCACTGATGGATCTGTTGACTAGGAGAGGCTATGTGCTGCCTCTGCCATCCCCGATATGGGCATCGCCAGGGGTTTTCGTCTCCAGCATCTGGCTTCCTCCACCTGTGCGAAGCTTCATGTTATCCTTGAAGCTGTACTCTACATCCTCAGCGTCGAGAGTGGCAACGTTATCATCCTCTGTGACTCCAAGTCAGCCTTGGAAGCTCTCCAGAAGCGAGAGAGCAAGAGTTGCAACCCCTTCCTCATCCAGAAGATCATGGAGACATGATCCAAGATCACTTCTGCCAGAATCACGGTTCATTTCCAGTGGATCCCTTTGGATGTAGAGATACCTGGCAATAAGTTTGCTGATCGCACCACGAAGGAAGCTCTTGAGAATCAGAGGTATGCATCTAATTACCTTTTCTCTCTCTCAGCGACTGCAAGAGTTTTGTCTCACAACTGATGAGCCAGTACCATCTTGTCCAGTGGCAGAGGGACTCCAGCTGTTCCTCATTCTGGTACCTGGTTGACCTCATTCATGGTGAAATTAGCCACCAATGAGGATTCAGGTACCTGGATGATCATTCATGGAGAATTAGCCTCTCACTGCTCCTAACCTCGGTAGATCTGGGGAGACTCTCCTTTATCGTCTGCGAGTTGGTGTTATCTACAGCAACTCTACGTTCCACACTCTCGGCAGAGCATACAGTCCCAACTGTGCCACATGCAGCACCCCTGAGACTGTATCTCACGTTCTGCTCAACTGCTCCCGCTACAGTGCCGAAATAAAAGCTTTGTTCCGGGTGATTCATGCTATCGGAACCACTGACTACTCCATCACCTCCCTACTTCGTAACTATTACAATCTGAAGCTGCAGCGAAAGCGCCTCCGACTTGTCAGTGATTTCTTTCATAGCATTGGCCTTTTCTGCAAGGTCTAATGTTTTCTTTTATTTTCTTCTAAGAGATTAGTACTCTTAATAGTCCTGTGAGAGAGCTGAGAGGCAGTCCCTCCTGCCTCTGCTTTCTCGCTCTTCTGTTGTGACTAGCGTAAGGAGTCCCTCATTGGTGGCTAATTTCACCATGAATTTACAATACCTTGAACTTATTCCCTGTCGAAGAACACGGCATATACGACCAGGTTTCCGACTTTGATCGAGGGAGAATTGTGGGATTACGGGAAGGCACCGAGACATTGGTGCTTGTGTTGGACAGAATGCTGCCACAGTGATGAGAATATGGCGTCAGTGGGCTGAGGAGGAACGAACTCACCGACATGAGGGATCTCAACGACCCTATCACACAAATGAACCAGAGGACAGACATCTCGTGCGCATAGCTATGAATGATTGTACAGCCACATCAAACACCTTAGCTCAACGGTTAGGGTGTGTTGCACATCAACCAGTGTCTGCACGTATGCATTGGTTCGACGTCATCTGCAGCATCGGGGCATATTTGCTAGGTGGCCATTGCTTCAGCTACCATTGACTCTACAACACAGGCGTAAGTGACTGCAATGGTGCCAAGAATGTCACGCATGGATGTGCCAATGGCATCGCATCGTCTTTTCAGACGAATCTCGCTTTAGTATGCAGCACCATGATGGACGAATCCGTATCTGGTGGTACCGCAGGGCCATGCTCAGTGAGACATATGATGAGAGCTGGCCCGCCGGTGTTATGTTATGGGGTGCCATTGGACTCCACTCACACATGCTTCTCGTATGCATTACCGGTAATTTGAACAGCCAGCGTTACATTACTGAAGTGTTGGAACCTGTAACCAACAGTACAATGCCCGACCACATTTGGCATGCATCGTCCAACAATTCCTGTATAGTCACCATGTGACACTTCTGCCTTGGCCAGCGCGTTCACTGGATCTGTCTCCAATTGAACATCCATGACTCACGACGACTAGCACACCAAACAACAGCAGCTGCTACAACAGATGAATTTTGGTTATGTTTCGAAAATGCATGGACACACATTTCCCAAACACACATCCGACGTCTCATCCTCTCAATGCCAGACCTTGTAGCAGACATTGCCGCTCATGGTGGCTACACAAGATACTGATTTCTTTGCATTATATAAGTCTAGTTGTATTTGTAAGTCGAGTTGTATTTGTAAGTCGAGTTGTATTTGTAATCATTTGATACTTGTAATATAAGCTATGTATTCACTAAATATGGCTTTGATATCTATTGTTTTTCTGGTGTTGCACTTTTCCCTGGTGTTGCACACAGGAATTTAATGGCCAGCAGTGTAGTATAGTTTTACAAGAGCTAAACACTTTACTGTTTTCACTGGAAGATACTAAATCTGCTGGTTATAATTCAGTAAATACGTACTTAAAGCGTAAAGCTGTAACTTCACATATCGTGGATGTATTATGTAATTTATGTAATTTATCCTTTATATCTGGTGAATTTGCAGATATTTTAAAAGTTTCTTTGGTAACTCCAGTATCAAAAATGGGTAATAAAATACAATATAATAATATATATTATAATAAATGTAAATATAATAAATATAACATGAAATAATTTCAGACCAATCTCAATTCTGTATATTTTTTCCTAAGATATTTGAAAAGTTATTTAAAAGCAGATTTGTAGAATTTCTGAATAAGAACAACATTATCAACAAGAAACATTTTTATTTTCAGACTAATATAGTTACTCTGGATTTATTTGTATACTTTAACATGTCGTAATGCTCTAACAACTCAAAAAAAGTTATAGTTATATTTTTAGACCTCCAAAAAACTTTTGATCCGGTTGATGACAATATCCTATTGCGAAGATTATATAATATTGCTATTAGAGGAAATTTTCATATATGGATAAAATCTTATTTGACAAAAAGGAAACGGATAGTACCTTAAGTAATATGCTCTTAGTTAAATATGTTTTTCCTCAGGGCTCAGTTTTAGGCCCATTATTATTCAACTGTTTCATTAATGATATATTTGATTTATAATTTTTTGGTAATTTAATTGCATTTGCTGATGACACTGTGCTACTCTATATGACAGGTAAACAATCATCAAACATTAATACAAACTAATAGTGATTTGTTAATGCTGTATCTATGTCTAATACAAAATAAATTAGTTTTAGATTTAGATAATTCAAAATACGTAAACTTCTCATTTTCTACTAAATATATTGATCGTAATATCATTCTTTAAATTGTAATATCACACTAAATTGCAGTTGTCACATAATTGCAGAAGTAGTGGGAAAATAAATATCTTGTTATATATAATATATATTTAGTGGCAAGAATTTAAATTAGAGTAGGCATGTAGAATATGTGGCCAACAAATTAAAATGTGCCATAAACAGATTTTACATTTTAAGAGATAATCTGTATTCTAAACTTATGCTATTTTTTATTTCTCTTGTGTAGAATCACATATACAATATTCTCTCCTGTGTGGAGAAGAGAATGGTAAAACAGTATTGAATAGATGAAATAAAATTCAGAAGTTTATATTTAGAGCCATGATAAAGAAAAATAATTTCGATATTATATATATGAAAATATATGAAAATATTTTATATAATTTCATATATATATAATGTATGAAAATAAAATATTTCCATATCCTACTATTAACCCAATTGTAAATTTTTAGAGTTTTCATTTTTTTTGTGTTTTAGCATATTAATAAATTCATTATGGAAATTAACTTAGGAAGAATTATCGTAAATTAAATGTACTTAGAATTTATAAAACAAAATTTAAACAATGTATATTGGAGCCAAGGTCATATAACAAATTGAGTCTGAATTCAGAATGTTAAATAACTTAACTATATTCAAAAGTTTTGTATTGGTTGAATGAATTGACAGACTAATAAAATTTATTTATTATTTATTTATTATTTAAGTATTTTTTATTCTCAGCATGGATGAAGATTTAAAAACATATGACAAATACGGAAGAGAAAATGCCAAGAGTATGAAATTTTTTTAAGTTGGGTGCCTTCAGTGATAGAATGCTCGCCTGATACACGGGTTCGATTCCCCGGCCAATTTAGTTCTCTAAACATATCTGTCCTGAGCTAAATCTGCTGCATCTAGCCACTGTACACCAATTCTAACAAGGTCCTGTTTGACACTGTCTGCCCACCGCATCCTAGGTCTCCCCTCTTTCTGAGGCCTTTAGGCACACTCTAGTCAGTTTTTGCAATTTGGTATTCTGCCTGACCAATTTTCATCACTAGTTTTTCTCTAGTTATCACTAAACTTACTCTACCTATCAGTGTCATCAAAAGCTCTAACGAAAGAGTTCATCTTATCAACATCATTTACAAAAGGACAAAATCATCAGCATAATCTAAAACAGAAATTTTCAGCTCTCAATTTCAGTGGTTCTCTACCTTTTATGCTTCACGTACCCCCTGGGAATGTATATGTAACTGGCGTACCCTTTGTATAGCTAGATAAAACTATAGTTATAGTAAACAATTGGAATAAAATAAAACATATATATATAACATATATCTAGCGACCTTTGAGCTCTCACGGCGTACCCCAAAAAATTTTAACGCGTACCCCACGTTGAGAACCCCTACTCTAGACCATTTAAGCCCAAAATCTTCCCCTTGCAATGAATTCTGCTTAAGATAATCAATAACAAAACTAAAGACAAAATGCACCCTTGTTGGACGCCAGAAGCAATGTTGAACCAATTGCTATAAGCCTTATCAACTCTCACACACGACTCAGTGTTATTATAGAGAGCTTTCATTATGTTAACTAAATTGTCTGGTATGCCATAAGATCTCACGGTCAACCATAAATTATGTTGATCAACAGAGTCAAAAGCCTGAGTAAAATTTATAAAGCTAGTAACCACAGGCTTCTGAAACTCTAAACATTTTTCAAAAATTTACCTAAGTGAAAAAATCTGATCAACACATCCCTACCACTTCTAAATCCACACTCATCACGCAATTGTCCATCAACCAGATTCTTAATTTTATTAAGCACAATCATGCAAAGAACTTTACCTAGAACAGAAAGCAGACTGATACCCCTACAGTTATCGCAAGGACTGCGATCACCTTTTTTAAAAATAGGGATAATCTCTGTCTATCACTTTGCATACCACTAACTTGTCTCTCTACCACTTCGTTCACCACTAAACTGCCACACTAGCATTTTGCTTACCACAAGGCCTTGAAGATATCCTGGAAAAAAAAAGAATGGGGCAGTCATGACTGCCTCGAAATGAAATGTAACGCAGTAGATGTACAGTCGCTCAAATAAATATCCGAACACTATCTTCGTGTCACGTGACACGAAGGTTGCCAGATCAATAATTTCTAAAAACATCGTTGCCAGATATTTTTTCTGAATTCTGTAATCAACCATAGTGTTCGGATATTTTTTTGAGCAACTGTATTCATTTTTTGCTCCGTTTTAGTAGTCTTAGCCAATTTCTTGAAAAACAGGGGAAATATGCAGATAGATTTCATGTTCGAATCTGCATCCGTTCCAGTTATGGCATTCCGAAAAGGGGAAGAGACGAGAACCTTTTCGCCCCCCCCCCCCCGCATTTCCTTTCCTGTTTAACACTGTCTCTCTAACACTTTGTGAAACAATTTATCTGTTCCACTGTCAATTTGTGTACCTTGCGTACCACTAATTTGGCACTTTATCACTTTGGGTACACGGGGCGGGGATGGCTCATTCGGTAGCAAGTCAGGCTCGTCCGGTTCGAGTCTCACCTGGGCCAGCGTTGAGATTTACTTCTACAAAACTCTCCACTTCGCCCTCGGTCAGTAGGGGACACTGATGAGCTTGGAAAGACAACCGTCCGTCGGATGGGACATTAAGCCGTGGCTCCGTGTGCGGAAGAGCCATACCCTGTGCACTTTAAAGAACACACTGGATGGCCTTGATGAGAGGCTACCATCTGTCTCTTAACAGCTGTCCAGTAGATCCTCTTACCCTAACCTTCTCTGAACTCTTGGGGTCCTTATGACTTGGCCATTGAACGCCTCTCAGAGGTAAAACAACTTAAGCCAATTTATGGACTACTAATTTATCCCTTCAACTCTTTTGCCACTAATCTGCAACCCTATCATTTTTCTTAGCACGAATTCTGTATCACTTTGTGTACCAAAAACACATCCTTCTGCCGCTTTGCAAAAACACCAATTTGTTCTACCACTTTGCGCACCACTAATCCCTTCGTTTTCAGGTTTGTGTATCACTAACCTCTTCGTATATTGTTTTCCGTACCCCTAATCTCTCTCTCTTTGCCACTAACACGATCATTTTGTGATTGTTTTACCTCCGAGTGGCGCCTTTTTGTACAACATGGGCTAAATAGCCAGGTCACAAGGATCCCGAAGGCTCAGAGAAGGTTGAGGGAGGCGACCCACTGGATCAGCTGTTGGAAGACAGATGGTAGCCTCCCGTCAAGGCCATTCAGAATGTTTCTTAACATGCACAGAGTATGGCTCTCCAACACACGGGGCCACGGCTTAACGTCCCATTCGTCGGACGGCGGCATAAAAATCCCTATGCATAAAAATAACCTGTCACCTTACCGACTTGCGCACCACGAATTTGCTCTATGTAGTACATTGTGTACGACTGACCTCTCTGTAATGAAATTTATAGTCACTTTCATCAGCAGAATGTAACTTTGTGAAAAAGAAAAAAAAAAGATTTCGGTCATGTAAAGGTTAAGGATAAAAGCCAAATTAAACAAACTTAGAACGAAATCGCCAGCTTAAATTTACAAATATCGAAGCAGATGTCTAAAAGAAAAATAATAGTAATTATTCTTTGGCGATTCAAGCCCAATTATCTCACTAGAAAGCAGATTAATTGTCGACATTGACCATATACATACACAAATGATTGATTCCCCGCCCTGCCCACGGTCAGTAGGGGACACCGTCACAAGGATCCCGAAGGTGTTTCTTTCTTATTTTCACCAAGGTTCTTTCTTTCTTATTTTCACCGATGGGCTTGAAAAGGTCGCCGTTCGTCGAATGGGACGTTAAGCCGTGGCCCTTGTGCGGAAGAGCCATACCTTGTGCATGTTAAAGAACACGCTGGATGGCCTTGACGGGAGGCTACCATCTGTCTCCCAACAGCTGTTCCAGTGGGTCCCTTTCCCCAACCATCTCTGAGCCTTATTGGTCCTTGTGACCTGGCCATTTAGCCCATGGTGTGCAAAAAAGTGCCGATCAGAGGTTAAACAACCCAACAACCCAACCCACAAATGATTGAATAAAAATATTGCATTTTAATTTCGCTATTTCCATTATATTTTAATATTAAATTCACAGCTCTTATTTTTCGTTTTACATATAAATTTACTAACAAAAATAAATAAATAATAATAAATAATAATAAATTTTCATTTTCTCCAACCTATCACATCACAACACTGCAGGAAATTAATCACAAGTTTAAGGTAATTTAGAAAGAGATTATTTCAATGCATTGGACAGCAACAAAATGCAACTCAGGCAACATTTTTTCCATCTCATCACTCTACATTTATCTTCGTGTGGTATTTCAATTCCAAAGCAAAGAGGCATTGCTATTTTTCTTTCTGCATATTTGACTTGATAGGATATCTTCGGTGGCCAGAAAACGTCCAGAGCTCGTTTCTCCTTCGGGCGAAAGCAGCGCGTGCATTTCGTGGCATCTTCGCTCACGAGTTCAGGTCCTGGATCCCCTCTGGCGTTGCGTGGCAACACGCTCTCCGATAATGCAAAGATACAGCTGGGCAGGAACGATGAAGATGACTTCGTTAATTACTATTCTGACATCTGCGGAGAAACAAAATGGCTATTCTGCTTTCTTTCTTATTTTCACAATGATTTTTTTGAAATTACAAATGAAAAAACAGTGTTTAAACAAACTATGTTTAAAGCTTTTAAGCGATTCAAAGCTCTCTCTACATATTTGAATGTTACCGGACTATGGCAAAAAAGTATTTAAAACAAGTATTAGTTCAAACGAAGAAGGTATATATTAGTTTTTTTATGTGTTTTTATTTGGAAATAATATTTTTTTCTTGTTTCAGGGTCACATTTTTTACTGACAGGTGGATATTATGTTCTGATGCGTTAACCCCTGAATCGTTGTTTTCTCCTTCGCTATCATCGTTTGAATAGCCAAATCTTAAGGTCATTAAGGCACCTGAAACGCGGAAGTTTTATCTTAAACGAAATAAAATGAGTAAGAGAAAAAAAAAAGCAGATCAGTTGATGATAGAAAAGTACACGAGGTAATGGAAAGGCGAATGTGTGGTATGAGGCAGATTACTGGTATGCTTGGTGAAAAAAAGGCAGATTACTGGTATGCTTGGTGAAAAAAAGGCAGCTTAACGGTAGTCTATGAGATGGAATGGCAGATTAGTGGTATGCGAAGAGAAAAAAAAAACAGATTGAAGGCATATGAAGAAATTAAGAGGCATCTTGAGGGCATGCGAAGAAGTGACAAGGCAGCTTGCGGGCCTGCAAAGAAGTGAAATGGCGGACTGAGAGCACGGGGAGAAGTGAAATGACACGTGAAGAAGTGAAAAAGATTGAGAACATGCAAAGAAATTAAAAGACAGACTAAAGGCATGCGAAGAACTGAAAAGGCAGATTGAGGGCACGCGAAGAAGTGAAGAGGCAAATTGATGGCATTCGAAGAAGTGACAAGGCAGATTAGTGGTACCCGAGTGAAAAAGCTGATTTCCTTCTCTTAACTGTAGAATGCAGGTATTTGTTTTTCTCTTCTGTCAGTTAAATTGCTACGAATATTGCGAAATAGTGGGAAGCTAGATTAGGAATAAAAAACGATTTTCTAAAGAGGCCGAAGTGTGCTGATTTATTGTAAATGCGATTTGTTTACACGAGGGATCCAGATCTTCACCGCAACTCTATATTAGTAAGAGGCAACATTTTAGCTCCTCAGACTGACAGAAAAAAATTCTGCTTAGTATTCGTTGATTATTATATGTACAGTCGCTCAAAAAAGTATCCAAACACTATGGTTGATTACAGAATTCAGAAAAAATATCTGGCAACGATTTTTTTAGAAATTAGTGATCTGACAACCTTCGTGTACAGCAAACAATAGTTGCCAGATCACTAATTTCTAAAAAAATCGTTGCCAGATATTTTTACTGAATTCTGTAATCAACCATAGTGTTCGGATACTTTTTTGAGCGACTGTACATGCACTCTCTGTATCTTCATATAAGAATTCGGATACCCCTTTCGTCATGTTTGTCCTTTAAATCGAAGGTTCGCTGTATCTCTTCTAGAGAAAGAGTGCGTCGAAAGATAAAAAAAATTATATCCGAAAAGATAAAAAAAAAAATCATACTTAGTTCTCGTATCTCCTTCATCCCGAACTTAAGAACCATTTTCTCAATATCATGCCATCTGACAGAAATGCAAATTGTTGGATTAATGAACAACTTCCTTTAAGCTTTCGTTGCAATTTACGAGATGAAATCCGAGACTCCCACTAGAAATCCTGGTGCGGAAGATCCTGAAGGCTTCTGTTCTTCATCTGGATCTTTCCTTTCTGCTTGATGGTCTTGCTGTCCCGTCGCCAAATCAACGAAAGGGAGCTAATTTTCTAATGCATAGATCGATAATCTCCAACCTCTTGAGGCCCGCGTGCAAGGCCACGCATCACTGAACGACGCAGTCACAGTAAATTCGGTAAGTTCGTGCATCCCTCGAGGGTACACGTGCTCGCTGTCAGCTGATTAAGAGGCTCTTCGGTTCTCACATGAGGGGAGATCACTTGCTCTTGGTCTTCTGAAGATGCTAAACCACGAATCTGGGTTGGGTTGTTTTACCACTGAGCGGCACTCTTTTGCACACCATAGGCGAAATGGCCAGGTCACATGGACCCCGAAGGCTCAGAGAAGGTTGGGGGAGGGGATCCACTGTACAGTCACACACACAGTCAGTTACTCAGAAGCTGTTGGGAGACAGATGGTAGCCTCCCGTCAAGGCCATCCAGCGTGTTCTTTAACGTGCACAGGGTATGACTGTCCCGCACACGGCTTAACGTCCCATCCGACGGACGGCGGCCTTTCCACGAATCTGTCCTTTGATGTTTCATACTTGCCAAGAAAGTAATGTTATACCTACTACTGTTTTCAGTGAACTAATGTGCTGCCTACCACTTTCAAAGAATGTAATATTCTGCTTACCAGTTGCGGAGAAGGTAAAGTATGCTGACTACTTTCAAAGACGGTGATATTCTGCCTATCACTCTCGGGGAAAGGAATATTTTCATTATCACTATTAGAGATGAAAGGTTTGGCGTACTACTTTCGTCGGAGGGGGGGGGGCGGTGAGTCAGTCGGTCAGACTCACAATCTGCAGCTCCTAAGTTCGAATGTCACCTGGGCCAGCGTTAAAATTTATCTCCGAAAAACCCCACCCTGCCCTCGGCCAGTAGGAGATACCGATGGGCTTGGAAAGGCTGCTGTCCATCGGATGGGACGTAAAGCAGTGTGAGAGCCATACCCTATGCACGTTAAAGAACAAGCTGGATGGCCTAGACGGGAGACTACCATCTGTCTCTCAACAGCTTTTCCAGTGGTTCACTTCCAACAACCTTCTCTTAGCCTTCGGGATCCTTGTGACCTAGCCATTTAGCCCATGGTGTGCAAAAAAAGTGCTTCTCAGAAGTAAAACAACCAACCTAAGCATACCACTTTAAATAGAAGGCTAAATATTTATCACACGGATAAAGTACTATTTTCTCTACCACTTTCATAGAAGATTTTACTGAGTTTCGCGTAACATTTTTAGAGAAGCTAATATTCTGTTTACCAGGGGAGAAAATAATATTCTTGCACATACCGGGCTAAAGGGCTAGGTCACAAGGACCCCAGGAATGTTGGAGGGAGGTAGGTGACTCACTAGACAGCTGTTAGGTGAGAGATGGTAACCCCCCCTCCCCGTCAAACCATCCAGCGTTCCTTTAACGTGTGGCTCTCCTGCACACAGGGCCACGTCTTAACGACCTATTCGACGGATAGCGGCCTTTTCAATCCCATTGGTGTCCCCTACTGACCAAAGGCAGGGAGGGGAGTTTTTCGCAGAGATAAAACTCAAAGACGGCTGACGTGGGATTTGAACCTGGGAAATGCAGATTACGAGCCTGGCGCGCTACCGGCTGAGCAAATTCCGCCCCAGTGACTAGTGACGTAATCATAAACTTCCAATTGGGAGCGGGGAGAGTTTCGATATCTTGAGTAGCTGATTTTCGGGACTTTCTTAGAAACTATACTTTACTAAACACCTTAAGAATGAAGTGTTGGGGGTTATAGCCCCTCCTCCCCTTGGGTACGCCATTGTCTCTGAGGTACACACTGAGCATCTGTAAACTTATTCTGTTTAAGCTCTCTTGAATGTCATGTCATTTTTAATTTCAGAGTGACAAATTCGATAGTTATAACTAGAGTTGTAAAGATATTTTGCAATTATCTTGTAGAAATACACAGTCGCATCAGAATAATATGACCACCCCCCATTCCCATTATTAGGTAGGTGGCTATATTATTCTGATAAGACTGTGTATATTACTTATGCTTTTTGCGTCTTTACCTCTGGTCCGTGTTCCTTCCAGCCTGGAAAAAAATTGCAAAATTTCTGATCCGTTTGCAAATAATACCCAGATCTCGGGGACACCGATGGGCTTGGGGGCGGGGGTGGCTCAGTCGGTAGCGCGCCAGGCTCGTAATCTGTAGTTCCCAGGTTCGAGTCCCAGGTGGGTCAGCGTTGAGATATATCTCCGCAAAATTCCCCGCCCTGCCCACGGTCAGTAGGGGACACCGATGGGCTTGGAAAGGCCGCCGTCCGTCGGATGGGACGTTAAGCCGTGGTCCCGTGTGCGGGAGAGCCATACCCTGTGAACGTTAAAGAACACGCTGGATGGCCTTGACGGGAGGCTATCATCTGTCCCCCAACAGCTGTTCCAGTGGGTCCCCTCTCCCAACCTCCTTTGAGCCTTTGGGGTCCTTGTGACCTGGCCATTTAGCCCATGGTGTGCAAAAAAGTGCCGCTCAGAGGTAAAACAACCCACAACCCACAACCGATGGGCTTGGAAAGGTTGCCGCCCGTCGGATGGGACGTTAAGCCGTGGCTCCGTGTGCGGGAGAGCTATACCCTATGCACGTTAAAGAACATACTGGATGGCCTTGACGGGAGGCTACCATCTATCTCCCAACAGCTGTTGCAGTGGGACCCCTCCCCCAACCTTCTCTGAGCATTCGGGGTCCATGTGACCTGGTCATTTAGCCCATGGTGTGCAAAAAAGTGCCGCTCAGAGGTAAAACAACCCAACCCAACCCAAATCTCGGCGTTATGATAATGGACGGTAGTGCGTAAGGGTTAAAATAAATGGCGCAGGGCTCTCTGATTTCCGACGTTTACAGTTGTCTTTAACTTATCTACTGCATAAATATTTCCTGTAGGAGAGAAATGAACCTTTCTTTGGTGCTTGAGGTGAGTGACGTTTTCATTAGTCATCAGTTCAAAGCCCTTGCCATTCCGTACATGCCTACATCTCAGTGCGGGTGCACGCCTGCCACAGAGTGTGCTGGTCTCATTTGCCCCCTGATACGTACATAGGTACGTGGTGTGTGCTCATGAGGCGGTGCCCCACTGTCGTACATTCCCCTTACGGATGCTGGCTTTGTAGTGTCCTCGTTAAAGCTACCTAAGGCCTTAGCTATCTTTTCAGTTGGAATTTGCCTCTTAGGAAGGGCTAATGAAGACAGTTCATCACATCAACTTAAAGACACAAATTGCGAAATAGGATAAATATTTAGCATTTTGTGAAGGCTTTGCAGCGATTTAGAGCAACTGTTTAACAAGAAGGATTTTTCAGTGCGTGGGGATAACTACTTAATGGTGAAGTTGTTCAGAATGTTTGACAGTATATTGAAAAGAATATTTGGCGCTCAGACTTGTTGGGTTGTTTTGACTCTGAATTGTATTTTTATTGCACACAGTGAGTTAAATGGTCAGGTAACGAGAACCCCAAGGACTCAGAAGGGTTGGGGTTGGGTTGTTTTACCGCTGAGCGGCACTTTTTTGCACACCATGGGCTAAATGGCCAGGTCACATGGACCCCGAAGGCTGAGAGAAGGTTGTGAGAGGGGATCCACTGGAACAGCTGTTGGAAGACAGATGGTAGCCTCCCGTCAAGGCCATCTAGCGTATTCTTTAACGTGCACAGGGTATGGCTCTCCCGTAGACCGGACCACGGCTTAACGTTCCATCCGACGGACGGCGGCCTTTCCAAGGCCATCGGTGTCCCTTACTGATAATGGGCAGGGCGGGGAATTTTGCGGAGATAAATCTCAACGCTGACCCAGCTGGGACTTGAACCTGTGAACTACAGATTACGAGCCTGGCGCGCTACATACTGAGCCACCCCCGCCCCATTTTACCTCTTAGCGGCATGTTTTGCACCAGTGGGCTAAATGGCAAGGTAACAAGGACCCCAAGGGTTCGGAGAAGGTTGGGAAAGGAACCAACTTGACAGTTGTTAGGAGACAGATTGCAGCAACCCTTCAACAAGGCAATCCAGCATGTTTTTAACGTACACAGGGATGAATTTGATGTTAATGTTGGTTGATATCCACACGGTACAGCAGCTTAATGTCGGACGGCTGCCTTGACTGGACATTTTTACGCCAACACCCATTCACAAAAAAGTCCTTCTCAGGACTAAACAACTGCACTGCATATGAAGATCCAACACAAACAATATCACTTTTCTGACCACCTTTCCTCTCACACTTATTGTTCTTACTACAGCTTCTGGGAGTGATTGATCACTATTAACAACACAACGGATGCCTGCCAGCATGCAAAGGAGAGGAGCTCACCCAAAAGATACACCGTCCAGTTTTCAGATATGAAATTTCACCCTTCACTTTCATCAGTCAATAAACTATTCGCGTCACTTGCTCACAAAATATATATACTGAAATCAGAAGAAAAGTTATACGTTCTATTCGGCAAGATATGATTTTTTTTTAAAATCAAGCCTCAGTCCCGATGCAGATGGTCGAACAGACCTAATCGCTGATACATGATTTGCAGGTGAAAAGAGAAAAGCAAATCAGTGTCACCTTTTTGAATGGGGTGGGGTTAGTGAGGATAAATCTCAACGCTGGCACAGATGAGACTCGAACCTGGGAACAGCAGATTACGAGCCTGGCGAATTATCAATTGAGTTAAGTCCCTCCCCCAGAGAGAATGATTCAACTGGAGAGTTGCTAGGAGACAGACCGAAACATTCCGTCGAGGCCATCCAGCGTGTTCTTTAGGGTTGGGTTGATTTTACCTCTGAGCGGCACTTTTTTGCACACCATGGGCTAAATGGCCAGGTCACATGGACCCCGAAGGCTCAGGGAAGGTCGGGGGAGGGGACCCACTGGAACAGCTGTTGGGAGAGATGGTAGCCTCCCGTCAAGGCCATCCAGCGTGTTCTTTAACGTGCACAGGGTATGGCTCTCCCACACACGGGGCCACGGCTTAACGTCCCATCCGACGGACGGCGGCCTTTCCAAGCCCATCGGTGTCCCCTACTGACCGAGGGCAGGGCGCTGAATTTTGCAGAGATAAATCTCACCCAGCTGGGACTCGAACCTAGGAACTATTATATACGTACGAGCCTGGCGCGCTACCGACTGAGCCACCCCCGCCCCAGGGTGTTCTTTAACATGCAGTAAATGCCAGGAACAAGGGTACGGCTATCCTGCCCACAAAGCTACATCATTAATGTTCCGTCCGACAGCCATTCCAAGCTCATCGGTATTTCTCTTCTCACAGAGGGCAGAGCAGGCACATTGGGATTTCGGATCTTGCAACATCATGTTAAATAACCGCTCATTGATCCAACCATTGATTCAACCCATTGTGAATGTCTGAGGGATAAACAACTACTTCTTGCTTAATGAAACTACAGCACATGTGCTACCTATAGTCGCGGTCAACAATATTGAGGATCAAAATTTCACCCCTAGAGTTGGCTTTTTTTTTTTGAAATATTATTTAAACTCAAAAAGTCTTTTCTGACGACCCAATTGCCACGGAGAAAAATAAGACTTTTGATTTGCTCAAATCGGGTTTGGGTTGGGTTACCTCTGAGCGGCACTTTTCTGCACACCATGGGCTAAATGGCCAGGTCACATGGACCCCGAAGGCTCAGAGAAGGTTGGGGGAGGGGACCCACTGGAACGGTTGTTGGGAGACAGGTGGTAGCCTCCCGTCAAGGCCATCCAGCGTGTTCTTTAACGTGCACAGGGTTATGGCTCTCCCGCACACGGAGCCACGGCTTAACGTCCCATCCGACGGACAGCGGCCTTTCCAAGCCCATCGGTGTCCCCGACTGACCGTGGACAGGACGGGAATTTTGCGGAGATAAATCTCAACGCTGACCCAGCTGGGACTCGAACCTGGGAACTACAGATTACGAGCCTGGCGCGCTACCGACTGAGCCACCCCCGCCCCGCCCCGCTCAAATCGGGAACCTCAGTAGTATTTTAACTGTAATATTTATAGCACGGGGAGGGAAAAACAGCAAAAGGATGAATTTTCATGTTATTATTGGTTAATATACACTGTGTTCTGGTCTGGAGAGGCACGAACCCATGATTTAGTTTCGGAGGATGGTGGTGGTGGTTGGGGGGATTCTGAGAATAGAACTTGAGTATGGTTTCCCCATTACTAAAATATTCCACCCAGAAGGAAAGAATAAAATTATATTCTACACTGATATGCCAGCTTATTAGGTACAGTCGCTCAAAAAATATCCGAACACTATGGTTAAGAGCCGTCCCATGGCCGAGTGGTTAGCGCGCTTGGCTACTGATCTAAGGGACCTGGGTTCGAGCCCCGGGTAAGGCATGGCTGTTTGTGTCGTTTTTCTGCTGAGGTCCTGGCATCCTCTCAGATCTTCTACTATGGCATATAAACTGACAGGCTCCTGTCAGACCTCTGTGGCAAGCAGCTGCTTGAGGGAGTATTTTTTTTTATTTACGGTTAATTACAGAATTCAGAAAAAATATCTGGCAACGATTTTTTTCGACGATGATCACTAATTTCTAAAAAAATTGTTGGCAGATATTTTTTCGGAATTCTCTAATCAACCATAGTGTTCGGATATTTTTTTCAGCGACTGTACCCCAGGTACGTCCGCGGTCCTGGTTACAGTAAGGACCGTTGCAGTGTGGGACTTGATATAACGCGGATTCAGTTTTGTAACCAAAAATTTAATAATAATAAATTCTCAATGCTGGTTCAAGTGGGACTCGAACCTGGGAACTGCAGAATACTATACCGACTGAGCCACCCTGCCCGTTTTTTGTTTGCAAGTCATAGGCTTGTCATCATGATTATTGTGAACATTGAATCGATTATTGACCGTAAATTCTCTACTCATTTAGATCATAAAACTAAATTCTCTATTTATGAAGCCGCTTCAATCAGTTTCTCTGTATTTCTTCATCTTGTTCGCTATTGGCTTTAAGATTTTTGAAAAGACTTTGTTATAAAGATTTACCGCACTATGGACATGCAATTATATACTTTATCAGAAGTAAAGAATATTACACCTTACCGAATTCCTCCCTCTCATGGGGCGGGAGTGGCTCAGTCGGTAGCGTGCCAGGCTCGTAATCTGTAGTTCCAAGGTTCGAGTCCCAGCTGGGTCAGCGTTGAGATTTATCACCGCAAAACTCACCGCCTTGCCCTCGGTCAGTAGGGGACACCGATGGGCTTGGAAAGGCCGCCGTTCGTCGGATGGGACGTTAAGCCGTGGCCCGTGTGTGGGAGAGCCATACCCTGTGCACGTTAAAGAACACGCTGGATGGCCTTGATGGGAGGCTACCATCTGTCTCTCAACAGCTGTTCCAGTGGGTCCCCAACCTTCTCTTGAGCCTTCGGGATCCATGTGACCTGGCCATTTAGCCCATGATGTGCAAAAAAGTGCCGCTCAGAGGTAAAACAACCCAACCTTTCTTTCATAATAATTTTTTTTTTCATTTTACGCCTCTGCCCTGCCGAAATATTTTCTGGCTTATGTTCCTTTCCATGGACAACACTATAACGAAACCAGAGTAAATTTTTTTTTTTTGTAAATTTAGATTTTTCTGTGACTGGGCCAAATTTAGACCACGAGAATTTGCCTTCGGGCGGATTTCTATGAAACCTTTCTAATTCTTGCTGACAAGGGAATACGCTTTGTGACGTCAAGTTTCGATTCATCAATGCATACCTTTTATAATGCTCTTTCATCCATAAGTAAATTAGAAAGTTTGGACGCTTATTGGGCAGTAAGTAAATCATTTTCTTATGGCGAATAATAATCAGGAAAATAAAGTTTCCTCTCCCAGGATTATTTTCCTTATTTTTTTCCCCTTATGATTTTGCTAGAAGTAACTGGTTATTCTTTGAAAAAAGGAGGATCTGGAACGAAAGCACGCTTAAAAGCACGTTTAAAGAATACTGAAATCCCCCCCCCCAAAAAAAAACCCCCTCGTTTGACTTTTCGTCTGGTAACGAGATTGGAAAGCAAATCGCGACAGCAAGTCGAATCGCCTCGAGGTGATTGGAAGAGGAAGATTAGAGGATGGAGACTAGACGGGGATGTTAGGCAGCAGTTCAATCTTTCCCATTACTGATCCGGAAGTTTGAGGGGAAATGCCTTCTTCGGAACTTTCAATGATGGGGGGGAAGGGGGGGGTTACATTTTGCTTTTTCTAACGACATAACTGGAAAGAAAAAGCCCAAGACGATCATTCCTTTATACTAAGAGCGCACGTGGGATGTGGGATGTGTTCTATATACTTTACGGGCTCGAGCCTGGGGTGAGATGGAGTTTTCAATTTTGGGAAATATCTAAGAGGTTAGTATAAAGGAAGGTAAGTTAATAAATATTATTTCAATAATTGAAAAAGTTAGTTTATTTTATTTGGTTTCCATTTTAATCAAAATTTTTAATAACTCATTATACCGAAATGAGAATTGAATTAATTAATACCGAAATGTTCTCTGTTTTTTTTATTTTTTTCTGATCGCTCGTTTAATGACTGGCATGGCATAAGTATTATTGAAAAATAAAACTTTTAAATAAGGATTGAGTTGAGATGCTTTTACCACTGAGCGGAGCTTTTTTTTGCACACAATGGGATAAATGTTGAAGTCATAATTTCTCAGAGCAAATCAGGGAAGGATTGGATTGGTTATTATTTTGTCTCTGAGCGGCACTTTTTTTGCACACAATGGGCTAAATGGCCATGTCACAAGGACCCCGAAAGCTCAGAGAAGGTTGGGGGAGGGAACCTACTAGAACAGCTGTTAGGAGACAGATGGTAGCCTCCCGTCAAGGTCATTCAGCGTGTTCTTTTACGTGCTCAGGGTATGGCACTCCCGCACAGAGAGTCACGGCTTAGCGTCCCATCCGATGGACGGCGATCTTTCCAAGCCCATCGGTGTCCCCTACTGACCGAGGGCAGGAAGTTTTTTAGAGATAAATCTCAACGCTGACCCAGCTGGGACTCGAACTGGGAACTGCAGATTACGAGCCTGGTGCTCTACCAACTGAGCCCCCCGGTATCCACTGGTTAGCTGATAAGAGACACGGGGCTCTCACATCAAGGCGTGTTCTTTAATGGCCCAGGGTGCGACTGTCTTACACAGAGGAATATGGTTCAACGTCCCCTCTGATGGACGGCGGCTGAGTGATTGAGAGACACGAGGGGAAGGTTGGAGGAAGGGGACTCACTGGAGAGCAGTTAGGAGAAAGATGGAAAACCTCCCGTCAAGGTCATCCAGCTATTGTTTAGCGTGCAGAGGGTATGACTCTCGGCACACGGAACCACGGCTGAATGGCCAATCCGACGGATGGCGGTCTTTCCAAGACCATCGGTGTCCCCATTCTCACCGAGGGCAGGGCGGGAAGCTTTCCAGAGAAAAATCTCAACGTTGGCAGATTTGGGACTCGAATCTTGGCACTGCAGATTACGAGCCTGACGCGGTACCGACTGAGCCAACCCCCGTCCCTTAAGTTGAGGAGTGACAGATTATGATCATTCTTAGATGCTACTTGTCTTCCCCCTCCCCCACAAAGCCTCCTGCCAGTGAATGAAATCCTTCACGTTTTTCTCATTTCTTAAAGCAGCGCTGAATTGCAGCGGACTCACGCGAAACCGTTGACAAAACCAAGTATTTCCCCTTTAGCTAAAAATTCATTAATTTTAATGAAAATCTAATCTTAAATAATATTTGAAATAATAATTGAACGAAAAGTAAAATACAAATTATGCGTTTCTTATTCAACCCAACAACAACCAACCACGTGAGTTCATTTGAATTCCAATTCCTTTTTTCGCCTTCCAACAAAGCAAGCTTGTTGTTAGAGCGATTAGCATTCCTGTTGTTAATTTGATTGACACCACACCCCTGCATTGAAGCGTCAAACTTGTTTCATCATTCGAACGCCTTGAATAAGACTAAGTTATGAAAAACATCTTTCAATTGAGCCAAATTTCAATCTTCACTGCATTTATTTCTGTTTGGATTTGCATCTTGGCTCTCCGGAGTGTTTGATATGAAGCTGATATGATAATAAGATGTTAGACGGGTTGGCTATTAGCCCCCCCTGCCCCCTCCCCCCTCCCTTGCCCGTATCCCAGCCGTTCCACTGACCCCCACAGAACATTGGGCCCAATGTACAGGTTCCGTGGCGAGGGTGACCTACATCTCCCTCCGCTGTGATGCAGGAGCGGACGTGGACGGGAAAGCGATCAGGTTTAGTAACTCCCCCCCCACCTCTCTGGTCATCGGAATGACGTCACCGCTCCCGTGCGTGAAACTGAAACCCTCGCAACGGATGAAACTAACATTCCAGAAACGCTCCTCAGTCGATAAATTTTGCAAATTTTTATTTTTTGTAAAATTTTTTCTCCTTATGGCCGAGTGGTTAGCGCGCTTGGCTACTGATCTAAGGGACCTGAGTTTGAGACCCGGGTAAGGCATGAACGTATGTGTCGTTTTTCTGTTGAGGTCCTGCCATCCTCTCAGACCTTCTACTTTGGCATATAAATTGACAGGCTCCAGTCAGACCTCTGTGGCAAGCATTACATTACAAACGTTACGAAGGAATGGGAAGTCTTTCCCAATAAAAAAATTATTTGATAAAGTTTTTTCAAAGAAAATATTTTTTTAATATCATAACTCTAAACAAAGTTAAAATTAAAATAAAAACCAATAAAAATAATTGAACTTAAAAATAAAATTTAAACAGTTATATTAAATTCCAAAGATTTGTCTCTTTGAGAAAATCCAAAATATAAGTAAAGATTTTTATTCTTAAAGAGTCTAATGGATAACTCAAAATAGTGCTAATCTGAAATTCTTGAATGCCAATTTTCTGAAGTTTATCAAAAAGAGTTTTTCTAGATTATTATATTTGTTACAGTTTAGTAAAATATGTATAGTATTTTCAGGTAAAAGACATAAACTAAGTTAGGAGAATCTACTAGTTTTATTTTATATTTAGTGCTATTAAGCATTATTTTATCTGTTCTTAGTCTGTAAATTATTTTTGCTTCCTGTCTTGTAAAAGGAAATTTTTGTACATAATTAATTTTATTTGACAAATGATATCTAAAAGATGGTTTAAGTAAAGAAATAGTTTGAAAAAAAAATTCTGTAAGCGAAAATTCTAATTTCTTTAATTCTAGTTTTGCTGATGAATAAAAGGAATAAGTTGGTGAATATTCAAATAAATTATGAGTAGTTTTAGCAATTGAATCAACAAAATTATTTTCTAGAATGTCTGAATGGGGGGGTACCCATTGAATAGTAATTAAATTATTAATTTTTTTATTTTCCTGATTTAGTTCCAAAAGTTGTTTAATATAGTAATTATATTTTGAGTAAAATAAATTTTGTGATAAGATTTGAATTGCTCCTTTGGAGTTCGCAAAAATTACTATTTCTTTATCCCTAATATTATGTAAGGTCCATTTTAATGCTTCAATTATAGCAAACAGCTCAGCTTGAATTATAGGAATGTGATCAGATAATTTAAAAGCAGCTGCTTGAGGGGGTATTTATTTTATTTTTTTATTACTTAATTCAATGATGAATATTCAAGTAACTATAAAATTTTTCACATTCCTTCATTTCCTCATGTTTATAAGAACAAAAAAAAATGCGAATAATTATACGAATTGGTAAAAAAACTGATAGAATTCTTTAAGAAAGAGATAACATAATCCAGCAGAAAAAACAATGATGTTAGGTAACATTTTTTTGGGGGAAATTTCAAATTGAAGTTATAACTCGACCCGTAACATAATAAACATGAATTTTTATTCCTTGTTATTTAAAAGAAATATCGAAAGTATGTTAAAGAAGCAACCAATTTATAAAGTAGCTATGCGGCGTTAACTTTTAGGAAATACTGTACTACCTTATTCCAATGATATCCTTTAAGACAGAGGCATACTACGTTCAGCGGAACTTTGGTGAGACCTAGAAATATTATACTAAACATTGACACTAGATCGTTGAGGATTGGAAAAAGGTAGCCTCGTCGAACGGAATCAAGGTTCCTTTTGCATCATGCTGATGGAAGCATCAGAATTTGGCGCAAGCAACATGAGGCCATGAACTCATCTTGTTTGGGTTGGGTTGTTTTACATCTGAGCGGCGCTTTTTTTGGCCCACCATGGGATAAATGGCCAGGTCACAAGAACCCCGAAGGCTCAGAGAAGGTTGGGGGAGGGGACCCACTGGAACAGCTGTTGGGAGACAGATGGTAGCCTCCCGTCAAGGCCATCCAGCGTGTTCTTTAACGTGCACAGGGTAAGGCTCTCCCGCACACGATGCCACGGCTTAACGTCCAAACCGACGGACGGCGGCCTTTCCAAGCCCATCGATGTCCCCTACTGACCGTGGGCAAGGCGGGGAGTTTTGCGGAGATAAATCTCAACGCTGACCCAGCTGGGACTCGACCAGAGAACTACAGATTACGAGTCTGGCGCGCTACCGACTGAGCCACCCCCGCCCCTGTGGCGTACTGATACTGATAATGTGTGACATTTTACTGATCACGTTCATCACATCATGTCTACGATTTATCCTTATTCGGGTGAGCACATTCAGCATGATAATGCACCTGCTCACACGGCACGCATCGTCACTGAATGGTTCCAGGAATATGCCGACGAGTTTTCCTTGCTTCATTTACATTGGCCTGCACAGTCCCCAGATCTAAAGCCTATTGAGAATCTTTAGGATGATGTGGTTCACAGCAAGACTGTGCCGATGTCCAAATTGCAGCGACTGTGCCACACAATGATTTCCGCATGGTGCAACATCCCTGCACAACTCATTCAACATCTTGTAAGTTCCATGCCCCGAAGAATTCAGACTGTTTTGAAGGTCAAAGGAGTCACAACAATTACTAGATAGTCTACCTAATAAACTGGTATCTCAGTGTATAGATAAAATATTTTCGCTTAGGCATATTCTTTAGAAATGTTTAGAATTTCAGAAAACTGTGGGGCGGTGGTGGCTCAGTTGGTAGCGCGCCAGGCTCGTAATCTGTAGTTTCCAGGTTCGAGTCCCAGCTGGGTCAGCGTTGAGATTTATCTCCGCAAAATTCCCCACCGAATGGGACCCCCGATGGGCTTGGAATGATCGCCGCCTTCGGATGGGACGTTAAGCCGTGGTTCCGTGTGCGGGAGAGCCATACCCTGTGCACGTTAAAGAACACGCTGGATGGCCTTGACGGGAGGCTACCATCTGTCTCCCAACAGCTGTTCCAGTGGGTCCCGTCCCCCAACCTTCTCTGAGCCTTCGGGGTCCATGTGACCTGGTCATTTAGCCCGTAGTGTGCAAAAAAGTGCCGCTCAGAGGTAAAACAACCCAACTCAACTCAGAAATCTGTGGTTACGAGTTTCTTAGATTTCAAAAAGGCATTTGACATCTGTTGGTTGTCATAATTTGTTTATGATTGTGGGATCGTATGGCATACCTGGCAGGTTAGCATAATGAAGGCTCTCTATAATAACATTGAATCGTGCATGACAAAGCTTGTGGCAATTGGTTTCGCATTGCTAGTGGGGATAAAGAAAGGTGCATTTGTTCCCTTTTCTCTTCAGTTTGGTTATTGATTATGTTATGAGCAATTCTTTACAAGAGAAGCAATTCTTTATAAATTCTTACAGGGAAGATTTTGGTCCTGGATCGTCTAGAGATTTGAAAATTTATTATTTAGACTATGCGGATAATTTGGCCCTGTTAGCTAATGATGTTGTTGAGATTAATTCTTTCATTAGAGCTGTTGATGACACTGGTAGTAGAGTTAGTTTGCTGATAAACAGAGAGAAAACTAAAGTGATGAAAATTGATGAGGTAGGTTGTGATTCAGTCGTTCTGAATGGTTGTACCTATCAGCCAATCAGTCTAATTATCTTGGGAGCTATGTAACAGATAATGGTGATGCGTGGCATAAGATAAATAGAAGAACAGGGATTGCTGCTGGAACTTTTAAATAATCTTAGGAGAGTGTGAGAAACTAGTCATATATACCTGCAGACTAAAATTAAGGTATACAATAGTTTGGTACTTTCTAAAGTCAGTTATGGTAGCAAACACGGACACTTTGTAAACAAGATAACGGGAACGATGCCTTTGATTATAGATGTTTATGCAGTATCTTGGGCATTGGTGGTTCAACCTTGTAAGTAATGATGAGGTTAGGCAAAGGAGTCAGCATCCTCATTTGAGCAGCATATTGTGCAAAGAGAGACTGCGTTTTTTGGCCATGATGCTTTTGCATAACTGTAGATTAGCGAATAGGGTTAAGAATAGTGTACTTAAAGGCCTCAGAAAAGAGGGGAGACCTAGAATGCGGTGGGCAGATAATGCCAAAAGGACCTTGTTGGAATTTGCTTACCGTAACCAAATGCAGGAGTTGTAGCTCAGGGCTGAAATGTTTCGTAGAACTAAATTGCAGAGTCTGGTTGATCTCCGTAGCCAATGATTTTTTTAAGTATTTTGTATTATGCAGCCCGTATCTAGAAAATCATAAAAGGGGAGGAGGGGGGGCAAGAGACTAAATTTTCATTGCAGTATAATATTTTATCTTCCTTTTAGAAGTCTTAAAAATTTTTAAAAAATACGTGATATATGTATAATTTGAATAATTTTTTGCTCCCATGGCCGAGTGGTTAGCACGCTTGGTTTCTGATCTACGGGACCTGGGTTCGAGCCCCGGGTAAGGCATGGAGGTTCGTGTTGTTTTTCTGCTGAGGTCCTGCCATCCTCTCAGACCTTCTACTATGGCCTATAAACTGACAGGCTCCTGTCAGATCTCTGTGGCAAGCAGCTGCTTGAAGGGTATTGTATTACCTTTACTAGCATTTATAAAGAGGGAAGGAGGGCTATATAGCAACCTTACCCCAAGATCCGACTATATATATATATGTACAGTAGCAAAAAAATATATTCGAACACTATGGTTGATTACAGAATTCAGAAAAAATATCTGACAACGATTTTTTTTATAAATTAGTGATTGGCAACCTTCGTGTACGTATTTTTTTTGAGCGACTGTATGTATATGTATGTATGTATGTAGGGGCTCAGTCGGTACTGCGCTAGACACATAATCTAAAGTTTCCAGGTTCGAGTAACACCCCTGCCAGTGTTGAAATTTATCTCCGCTAAACGGTCACCATGCTCTCGATCAGAGAGGGGACATCGATCGGCTTGTAAAGGACGCCGTCCATCGGATGGAACCTTAAGCCATGGCGACACATGCAGAAGAGCCTTACCCTGTGCTCTTTAAAGAACACGCTGGATGGCCTTGAAGGGAAACCCATATGTGTCTCCTAACAGCTGTCTAGTAGATTCCCAACCATCTCTGAGCCCTTGGGTTCTTATGACCTGGCTGTTCAGGCCGCAGTGTGCATAAAAGAGCCTCTCAGAGATAAAAGAATCCAACCATCGAAGTGAGTTGATTCAGAGAAAAATATTGTGAAAGAATGAACAATTTCTTTATGCATAGGAGAATTTTGGTTCAAAGTGTATGATATTAAAAGATTATTGAAATATTGTACGCTAAATTTAAGGCTAAATTTATTAGTTCGCAAATTAAGAAATATATATTAATTTTAACTTTGCAGGAACTCCATAAAGTTTTTGTAAAAAAATATAGAGTAGAACAGATGGTTTTATTAAATGATCGCGCCCGATTACCCTGGGCAACACACAAAAAGGCTTTGAAATGAAAATAGCCAATCTTTACAAATTTCGAGGTGTTGAACACGAAAATGACAATAAAATTTGTCGATTGGCTCTTGTTTAGGAGAGACAGAGATGGTCATGTATAAACGACTCAGTCCGCATTGAGTACATAGGTAACCATTTCGCAACGTTGTATTTTAAACTCCAGATTGCAACATATTGCGTTGTATTGCATCAGCCCGCCATACACA
Organism: Ryuthela nishihirai; assembly: GCA_038380435.1. Taxonomy (NCBI): domain Eukaryota; kingdom Metazoa; phylum Arthropoda; class Arachnida; order Araneae; family Heptathelidae; genus Ryuthela; species Ryuthela nishihirai. The sequence continues at coordinate 49,870,420 of JAWZYU010000019.1, read as the reverse complement.
CAAACCCCCCAAGGTATTGCATCATTGTCTGATGAAATGTAGTAGAGTCATGACATCGCGGCTTTATGATCGCAGACAAAAGTTGATGCAATCATTAGTTGTAAGCGACGTCTCGTAGGGTAAGTCTTTTGAGTGACTCCCATTTACCCCTGAGTCATAAGTACAACACAAGTGATCCTTGCAGTTTTAATCCAGCAATAGTGATGTCTCGTAACTGTGTTAACGGAGATACATTTTGTTACATTTGCGGGGAAGTGACGTTTGCAAGTCAGAAAAGAGCTTTCACTCTAATAGTGAAAACTGTGTACGAATTTGATTTTGGATACAAGATCGGCGACCAGGACAAGGCCTGGGCCCCACACATATGCTGCAGTACATGTGCAAAAAATTTTCCGAAGTGGTAGAAAGGATAAAAAGTGGCGATGCCGTGTGCTGTTCTTATGGTTTGGATAGAGCCAAGCAATCAGGCAAATGACTGCTACTTCTGCATGGTTCCATCTGTTTCTGGAGGCATCACAAGGAAAAAGAAGTGGATAATAGCATAATCGAATATATATCTGCTCTCCGACCAGTTCCTCACGGTGAAGGCCTCCAAAAGAATTTTCCATCTCCAAAAGAATTTCCACAGACGATAAGAATGGAGGGTAACCATGCCGGGTTCTCCGCAGCCTTCGGTGTCTAATGATATCCATATGTCTGGTCTGCCATGGTTCGTCATCTGCACCACACATTCTCACCGAAGAAGAAATGAACGATCTTGTTCGCGATCTGGAGCTGTCCAAGGCCAAAGCAGAGTTACTTGGATCAAGACTTAAACAATGGAATCTTCTCAAGGAAAATGTCCGAGTGACTTCGTTTGGAACTCGTCATGAGCAGTTTGCGCCTTACTTCAGAAAGGAAGATGACCTTGTGTTCTGCTCAATGTAGATGGTCTGATGAATGCCCTCTTAATCTAACATGATCCCCAAGAATGGCGACTATTAATGGACTCCTCGAAATTGAGTCTCAAGGCGGTGTTGCTGCATAATGGAAATCGACTTCCATCCATTCTGGTCGGACACGCTGTCTATATGAAAGAAACCTACGACAACCTAAAACAGCTGTTGAACTGTCTTCAGTACAGCAAGTATTGCTGGCATATCTGTTGTCACTTGAAGGTAGTGGCTGTTGATGGGTCTGCAGCTGGGATATACGAAGTACTACTGTTTCTTATGTGAATGGGACAGCCGAGCAAAGACTTTGCACTACGTGAAGAGAAACTGACCTCAGAGGAAATCTCTGAAGGTTGAAGAGAAGAATGTGGAACATCCAGCACTGGCAGAAACGCACAAAACCCTACTACTGTCCCTACACATCAAACTCTGTGTGATGAAAAACTTCGTAAAAGCCATGGACCGGACTGCATCAGCTCTCAAGTACTTGGCTGACAAATTCCCTCGACTCAGCGAAGCGAAAATGAAAAAGGGAATTTTTGTGGGTCCTCAGATCCGTGAGCTGTTCAGAGACCAGATGTTCGGCAACCTGCTTCAGGGTGACGAGAAAAAGGCTTGGGACGCATTTCATCTGGTGTCAACGAAATTCGGGAATGTCAGGGCAAACAACTACAAAAACTGGTTAAGGCCATATTGTCTCTGTATCACAAACTTTATTGCAATATGTCCTTAAAGATCCAATTTCTCCATTCCCACTTAGATTTCTTCCGCAACAACTGTGGCATGGTTAGTGATGAGCACTGTGAACGTTTTCACCAAGACATTGCAACGATGGAGAAATGATACCAGGGAAACTGGTCCACTTTAATGTTGGCACTACTGTTGGACACTCGCCAGAGATGATCCTGAGCAGCTGTACAAGCGACGGGCAAAGCGACGTCGGAAGTAGAAGCGGAGTTTTACCGATGCATGTCATATGCACGTATTACTCTATTATATAAGAAATTATTGCGGATTTTTCAGAAATCGTGGCCAATTTTGCATTTTCATTGTCATATTCGTGTTTGGCACCTTGAAATCTTTAAGAAATGTCTACTTTTATCTCAGAGTCATGACTTTTATGAAAATTTGTTGCCCAGTGTTATCACGAATATCAGATTCCTCTACTCCAAATGAAGGAAACTCTTGAAAATAATTCCCCCCCCCCCCAAAGTAGAAACAATTCGTCTTTCTAGTTAACTTTCCCCTTCAACTTACTCGTTAAAGTCTTGTGGATTTCCATAGCTCACACCTTATGGGCAAGGGTAAAAACAGTCTCTGGAAAATAATGCTTTGAGTTTCACTTTATGAAAAATGAAAAGAAAGCGGAGCATGAAATGACGAAAAACACAAGGATTAGGATCGTTTGTGATGTTGGTTGAAGACAGATTATTGGAGGTTTAGGTGGAAGCGGATTATCGCGCGATCTGATATTTCTTTCTTGACAGGAAAGGATTTACTCTGCAGTAAGTCATCTTCTCCAACGTTATTGGCTGTGCTAAAAATAGTCGATAACACATGTTATTCGATGATATCTCACGCTATAAGAATATATATGTTCTTTGTCTACTACACGTATATATACACAGATGCCACTTTATTAGGTACAGTCAGGGGCGTAGCCATGGGGGGCTCCCCCCAAAGTAACTCGGAGTTGGCAAAATTCGAAGCGACTTCGTAAAATCTAGGTGAGTTGTGAAAATTTGTAAATTTTTTTGGAAAATTAAAGGGAGTTGTCAAAATCGAGGCAACTTGGCAAATCTAAGGCAGTTTGGAAAATGGAGAGAAGGCAAAATCTAGAGCAGTTGGCAAAATTCGAAGCCATTTAATAAAATACAGGTGAGTTGGCAAAATCGGGCTAACTTGGCAAAATCTTAGGGAGTTGGCAAAATTCGGAGTGACTTGGTAAAATCTTGGGGAGTTGGCGAAATTCGAAGAGACTTGACAAAATCTTGGGGAGTTGGCAAAATTCTAAGAGACTTGACAAAATCTTGGGGAGTTGACAAATTCGGAGTGACTTGGCAAAATCGTGGGGAGTTGGCAAAATTCAGGTGAGATGTAAAAATTAGGATTTTTTTCTGTAAAATTATGGCGAGTTGGCAAAACTTAGGGAGTTGGCAAAATCTAGGGGTAATTGGAAAAACTAGGGGCAGTTGGCAAAATTCGGAGTGACTTGACAAATTGTGGAGAGTTGACAAAATTGAGGTGAGATGTAAAAATTGCAATCTTTTTTCTGTAAAATTATGGCGTGTTGCAAAATCGAGGCAACTTCGCAATATCTAGGAGAGATGTCAAAATTCAGAGTGGCTTTGCAAAAATCAGGTGTAATGTAAAATTAGGATTTATTTTTTCTGTAAAATTGTGGCGAGATGGCAAAATCGAGGAAACTTTACAAAATCTAGGGCAGTTGGCAAAATCCGAATCCACTTGGTAAAATACGGGCGAGTTGTGAAAATTGGAATTGTTTTCGTGAAATTAAGGAGAGTTTACAAAATCTAGAAACTTGGCAAAATCTAGGGAAGTTGGCAAAACTGGAACCCACTTGGTAAAGTACAGGTGAGTTGTAAAAATTGGGATTAGTTTTGTGAAATTAAGGAGAGTTGGAAAACCCAAGAACTCTTGGCAAAATCTGGGGAGTTGGCAAATTTCGAAGCCACTTGGTAAAATACAGGGGAGTTGGCCAAATTCGAATCCACTTGGTAAAATACAGGGGAGTTGTGAAAATCGAGATTTGTTTTTTGAAATTAAGGAGTGTTGCACAAATTGAGAAAAGTTAACAAAATGTAGGACAGTTGGCAAAATTCGAATCCACTTGGAAAATACGGGCGAGTTGTGATAATTGGAATTGGGTTTGTGAAATTCAAGATAGTTGACTAAAATCGAGAAAACTTGGCAAAATCTTGGGGAATTTGAAAAGTTTGAAGCGATTTGGCAAATTTAGGAGAGATGTAAAGATTGGGATTAGTTTCGTGAAATTAGGAGAGTTCGCCAAATCAAGGGAAAATTCACAATGATTTGCTACAATTCAGACGAGATGTAAATATTTGGAATTATTTCTGTGAAATTATGCTAGTTGGCAAATTGGAAGTCAAATGGCAAAATATTGCAGAGTTGTGAAAATTGTCCCCCCCCCTCAAGGAGCGAAATAAAAGTTTTTTGCTCAGTTAGCAAAATTTGAATATCGAGATGGAAAATTTTTGATACTACCCCCCACCCCCCCACCAACCATAGTCCTTCGCTACGCCCCTGGATTCAGTTCCATGTTATGTCAATAGTAACTCGGATCAGACACGTACAGTCGCTCAAAAAAAATATCCGAACACTTATGGTTGATTATAAAACTATGGTGAAGCAATGCCAGTTGAAGTAATTGCTCCGAAATGTTAATAAACAGTTAAAATGAAAGCAATGACAGCTGGGCAGTTGGGAGGGACAGATCGAAGTCTCCCGTCATGGCCATCCACTTTGTTCTTTAACGTACACGAGGATGACTCTACTGTAATAAGAACCACAGCTTAACGTCCCATTCGATGGACGGTGGTCTTTCCGAGCCGGTCGATGACCTCTTTGTAACTAATGACCATGAAACGTAGTTGTGATGCACCGCTCGAGTGCTATAAACAAATTAATTCATAGCCTAATGTGCATCAGATGGACTGAGGCTTTTCGGAGACCATCGGTGCCCTCTTTCTTACGGACAGCAGCGTAGGGGGTTAGCAGAGGAAATCTCAACACAAACAAAATGTAGGACTCGGTTGGATCTGAGCGGCACTCTTTTTCACACAATGGATTAAATGGGCAGGTCACAAGAACCCCGAAGGCTCAGAGAAGGTTGGGGAGGGGACCACTGGACAGATTGGGAGACAGATGGAAGCCTCCCACCAAGACCATCCAGCGTGTTCTATAACGTGCACAGGGTATGGCTCTCTCTTTTTCTTTCACACGGAACCACGACTTAATGTCCCATCAAACGGACGACGGCCTTTCCAAGCCCATCGGTGTCCCCTACTGACGTGGACAGGGTGGGGAGTTTTGCGGAGATAAACCTCAACGCTGGCCTAGGCGGGACTTGAATCTGGGAAACTGCTGATTACGAACCCTGCTCCACAAAGTGTAGGAGATCAGGATACAATCCTGGGGCGTTACCAGCTAGGCCAACTCCATCCCTCCCCAATTAATCAAAAGTAAATAAAATTTAAACAAAAGACTTCTAATATTAATAACGAACGTACTGTCAGCGTTCTTATCGTACTTAAAAAAGGGACGTGGATCCGAGTCCCGAATATGACATGGCTGTTTCCTTTCTTGTGTTGTCTTTCCTCTGAGGTTTCTCCTTCCTCACAGATCGTCTCTATAGTGCGTTAAACTGATAGGCTCTTGTCAGACCTCTGCGGCAAGCAGCTGCTTGAAGAATAGTTCATTTATAAGTGAACCAGCAAACATTTAACTGAAGCTGCTCCGAACAAGACCGAGCTCACTGCAACACGAGATAAACCTTGACGATAAACCGACGAAATTCTAATGTTTAAATGAATAAAAATAACTCTCAACTATTGTGTCCGGAAGGTCTGCTTTTACCGGAAGAGTGAGAGGAATTTGAAACATTAACCATAACGGCATTTACACTTATTAGTACAGTCATGAAGATAAGGCAAGCGAAGAGAAATGGAAAAAGACCATCCAGGAAGCCAAACGCTAAACAAACCTATTCAATGTGAAAAAAAGATTAAAAGCGGTTGAAAACTCCCTTTAAGCGATTGCCTAAGGGAAAGTGCCTGGCATTCCAAGCGTGGATCAGCGCGATGTGGTAAAACCAGTTTTTCTGTCGCGGGAAGATCGTGCGAGTATTTGGGGTGGTTTTGTGTGCTTCGCAGTGTCATTGTTTACCCTGAAGTTGCTTGCCAACCAATGTGTCCTTTCATTCATGTACAGCAATGTTGCAGCTCTTTGCTCGGTTTGGTTCCTTTTTGAAAGCGGAATAAGTCTACGCTTGATCTTTGGGTGTGAGTCTACGTATCTTTGAGTCTACGTTTGATCTTTGACTTTTCGAGTTGTTTAGCTTTGGTACCAAGCATTCCGGCAGCTTAAAGGATGACCATCATGAGAGCTTAAACCTCTGCATACGCTCCAATTTGCTGTGAGTCCACCTCTGTCATTGGTAATGATTTAAAAAGGGGGCTCAATCGGTAGCGCGCCAGGCTCGTAACTGCAGTTCTCATGTTCGAGTCCTACCAGGGCCAGTTTCGAGATTTATCTCCGCAAAACTCCCCCTCCTGCTGTGTCGGTCAATAGGGAACACCGATGGGTTTGGAAAGGTCGCCGTCTATCGTGTGGGACGTTAAGCTGTGGTCCGTGTGAGGGAGCGTTATACCCTGTGTACGTTAAAGAACACGCTAGAAGGACTTGACGGGAGGCTGCCTTCTGTCTCCCAAAGGCTGTTCCAGTGGGTCCCCTCTCCCCAATGTTCTCTGAGCCCTCGGGGTCCTTGTGACCTGGCCATTTAGTCCATTGTATGCAAAAAAAAAAGAAGTTAAAGACGTTTTGCAACAGTCTTGCTCATTTCTAAACCTTTGCATGATGGTGCGGTGGTGGTAGAGTAGGTAGCACGCCAGGCTCGTAATCTGAATTTCCCAGGTTCGACTCCCTCCTGGTGAGCGTTGAGATTAATCTCATAAAATTCCCCGCCCTGTCTTCGCTCAGTAGGGGAAAGGCCGCCGTCCGTCGGATGGGGTTCAGAGTAGTGATCCGTGTGTAGTAGAGCCATACCCTGGGCACATTAAAGAACACGCTGGATGGCTTGAACGGAGGATACCATCTGTTTCCCAATAGCTGTCCAGTGGGTCCCCTCTCCACAAACTTCTCTGAGCCTTCGGAGTCCTTGTGACCTGGTGATTTAGTCCATTAGCCTACAAGTGCCGCTCAGAGGTAAAACAAACCAATGATTTAAGAAGACAGAAATGTTTGAAAGTGTTAATAACGCTGAACCGCTTAAAACGCTTTCGACGAGGTCATATTCAAAAAGTGTCTGTTGACTATATAAGGCTGACAATGTCTTTACTTTTACGTCACTTTCGGACACGAAATTATAAAGTGACACAAGGGGCTTTGAAGATCGCTCTTGGGGAGGGGATTGGCTTAGTCGGTAGCACGCCAAGTTAGCAATCTGCAGTTCCCAGTTCGAGTCCCAATTTTGACTACGCTGCCCTCGGTCAGAAAGGGGATACCGAAAAGCTTGGGGGCGGGGATGGCTCAGTGGGTAGCACGCCAGGTTCGTAATCTGTAGTTCCCAGGTTCGAGTCCCAGCTGGGTCAGCGTTGAGATTCCCTGCCCACGGTCAGTAGGGGACACTGATGGGCTTGGAAAGGCCGCCGTTCATCGGATTGGACGTTAACCCGTGGCTCTGTGCACGTTAAAGAACACACTGGATGGCCTTGACGGGAGGCTACCATCTGTCTCAAAACAGCTGTTCCAGTGGGTTCCCTAACCTACTCTGAGCCTTCGGGGTCCATGTGACCTGGTCATTTAGCCCATGGTGTGCAAAAAAGTGCCGCTCAGAGGTAAAACAACCCAACCCAACTGAGAAGCTTGGAAAGAGCGCCATTCGTCCATCGGATGGCACGTTAAGCCGTGACTCAGTGTGCGGGAGAGCCATATTCGGGCACATTAAAGAACACCCTGGATATCTTTGATGGAAGGCTTTCATTCTGAGGCCTTTCCGTCCTTCCCATCCGAGGCCTTGGGATCTTTGTGACCTGGCCATTTATCCCATTGCGTGCACAAAATTAACGCTTAGAGATGAAACACCCATTTTTTAATTCGTGTCTTAATGATCTTAGAGCATGAGCAAAAGAGATCAGAAAATGTAAAACGATTTGAAAAAATTACCCGTTAACTTGAACTAACTTGAACAATATGTAACAACATTTTCGATAATGTTGTGATGAATTTCGTTTCCCAATTTGAAAAGACTTCTATAATCACCGCGAACACGAAAAATACCTTCGAAATGAACAAATTCACAACGGTGCGTCAAACACGTGATTGAGGTACGACTGTGGTTTGCATCCGTCACCATCACAACTTGTTACCATGGCTGACCAAGGATGGACTTTGGAGATTATGCCATCTCTACATAATGACCCTATCCCTAAGCGCTAAGGAAGAGAATCAGCTGATCATTGAGGCGGACAGTTTGAAGAGAATTAACACAAATGGCTAAAGTAGCTCATGAGTTTCCCAATCTACTAGTTTTGTTTCTAAGATAGTTTCTTTTTTCCTATAAGCTTGCTTCGAGCATTAAACCCATTTCCTTTATGGAAGGCGATTAAGAAAAGTCGATCACTATGATTAATAATCATTATCGTAAAGTACATCGAGAAAAAAATAGACCAACACTCTCCCTTAATGTAGGGAAAATTCACTGCACCCTTTCTGTGTTCCCATTTGAAAAACAAATAGACCTGCGACATCGTTTTTTTTTGCTGTAGTTCGTATGTACAGTCGCTCAAAAAAGTATCCGAACACTACGGTTGATTACAGAATTCAGAAAAAATATGAGGCAACGATTTTTTTTAGAAATTAGTGATTTGGCAACCTTCGTGTCACGTGGTTGCCAGATCACTAGTTTCTAAAAAAAAAATCGTTGCCAGATATTTTTTCTGAATTCTGTAATCAACCATAGTGTTCGGATATTTTTTAATATATGTAATGCGCATGAATATATAATGCAATGAATATGGAGCGTGTGCAGTTACCGTTCACAGCAAACTGGAGCGGTTGCGGTTAATGTTCACAGCACATTGGATCGTGTGGGCTCACTCACGGAAATATTGGGGGCGGGGGTGGCTCAGTCGGTAGCGCGCCAGGCTCGTAATCTGTAGTTCCCAGGTTCGAGTCCCAGCTGGGTCAGCGTTGAGATTTATCTCCGCAAAATTCCCCGCCCTGCCCACGGTCAGTAGGGGACACCGATGGGCTTGGAAAGGCCGCCGTCCGTCGGATGGGACGTTAAGCCGTGGTCTCTTGTGCGGGAGAGCCATACCCTGTGCACGTTAAAGAACACGCTGGATGGCCTGGACGGTGGCTACCATCTGTCTCCCAACAGCTGTTCCAGTGGGTCCCCTCCCCCAACCTTCTCTGAGCCTTCGGGGTCCATGTGACCTGGCCATTTAGCCCATGGTGTGCAAAAAAAGTGCCGCTCAGAGGTAAAACAACCCAACCCAACACGGAAATATTGAGCGTGTGCAGTTACTGTGAACGGTAACTGGAGCGTGTACAGTTGCTGTACATGCAACTGTACACCAGATATTTTTCCTGAATTCTGTAATCACGTGACAAGAAGGTTGCCAGATCACTAATTTCTAAAAAAAATCGTTGCCAGATATTTTTTCTGAATTCTGTAATCAACCGTAGTGTTCGGATACTTTTGTTGAGCGACTGTACGTATTATTACTTTTAAAGGAGAATAAAAATGCGTTTCTTTTAAGACTAGGTGCTGTCGCCCCTGCTGCCTAAGTCACCAAGGGGGCTCGGCCACTTGGATCTTCGTTGTTGGATCGCTTGATGAGAAATGACTTATCCGGACCGTTTCCAGCGGAGCGACTGAAGCAATGCTTTAAAATTTCGAATGCTGCACAAAACACTATCAAAAGTTAATCTTTTGCTCATCACAGGATATAGAGTTTTCAATTGAACAAAAAACAATTTATTTAAAAATGAAGGGAGGGGAGGGGAAAAGGTGAGGAAGGGGAGGGGAACAGAGTCCATAAGTTTTATCTTCGCTAAAGAAAGAGTTGGAATGCGACGACTAAAACAATATTTTTTTTTACCTCAGGTTTGATCAGGTTTGATTCTGATGTTTTTCCATTTAATTTTTTCTCACTCGGTGGTTTTCAAATTATTCAAGCTTAACTATTCCGCCTATCGGGTTGAGATGTTTTATATTTTTCAATTAGAATATTAATAATTCACACTGAATTTTTTCTCTTGATTACGCATAATTTTAAAATAAAAAAATAAAATAAATAAATACCCCCTCAAGAAGCTGCTTGCTACAGAGGTCTGACAGGAGCCTGTCAACAATTCAAAAAAGGTTTTTCAAGTAGAATTACTAAAAATCTCGACTTAACTTTTTTGCTGCGAGTTGTTTTGCCTCTGGCGGAAGATGAATATGACAAGGCCCAAGGACCCTAAAGGCTCAGAGCTGGGTTGGGTGAATTGGGTTGTTTTACCTATGAGCGGTACATTTTGCTCAAAATGGGCTAAATGGTCAGGTCACAAGGACCCGAAGGCTCATAGATGGCTGAGGGAAAGGGACCTACTGGATAGCTGATGGGAGACAGATGGTTGCCTCCTGTCAAGACCATACAGCGTGTTCTTTAATGTGCATCGAGCAGGTCCAAATATACAAAAAAAAGTGGGGGGGGGGGCAAGAGATTGGATTTCCAATGCAATATAACATTTCCTCCACCTTTTGCAGGTTTTTAAGAAATTTATTGAAAAATGCATGATGCATAAGTAAGTTTAATCATTTCCAGTTTCCATTATCCTTACTAGCATTCTGAAAAGAAGGGAAGGTTATGGCATGTCCCTTCCTCCCCTCCCTGGTATAGAGTATATCTCTCCTGCACACGTAGCCACGGGTTAACGTTCCGTCCGACGGATGGCGGTCTTTGCAAGCCCATCGGTGTCCCCTCTATGACTGAGGGCAGAGTGGGAATTCAACGGAAATATAACCATTCCCACTCTCAAAGTCATGGACCCTGATAGTTGTCATTCACTTCCCTCCATCAAATATACCTTTGGTTGCAACTAAATCCATTCCCACTTTCAAAGTCATGGACCCTGATAGCTGTCATCCACTTTCCTCCATCAAATATACCCTTGGTTGCAACTAAATCCATTCCCACCCTCAAAGTCATGGAATCTGATAGTTGTCATCCACTTTCCTCCATCAAATATACCCTTGGTTGCAGCTAAATCCATTCCTATCGTCAAAGTCATGGACCCTGATAGTTGTCATTCACTTCCCTCCATGTTGGTTGCAGCTCATTACCATTTTCTACCCACAAAGTCATGCATCCTGATAGCTGTCACGTCCACTTCCCTCCATCAAATATACCCTAGGTTGCAACTAAATCCATTCCCACCCTCAAAGTCATGGAATCTGATAGTTGTCATCCACTTTCCTCCATCAAATATACCCTTGGTTGCAGCTAAATCCATTCCTATCGTCAAAGTCATGGACCCTGATAGATGTCATTCACTTCCCTCCATGTTGGTTGCAGCTCATTACCATTTTCTACCCACAAAGTCATGCATCCTGATAGCTGTCACGTCCACTTCCCTCCATCAAATATACCCTAGGTTGCAGCTAAATCCATTCCAATCATCAAAGTTATTGACCCCATGAGGTTGCCACATCCACTTCCCTCCATCAAAGTCATTTACTCTGTGTTGTAGCTAAATCCATTCCGCCCTCAGAGTCACGGACCCTGATAGCTGTCACATCACCCACATAAAGTGTGAAAGAACATTCCTTGGCTAAAATAATAAAAAAAATAGACTGTTTTCAGCAATGAACGGAGAAGTACTGGAGTCGTTATTAAATGGCGTCGACTGAAGATGATATAACGCTTTTTGTGAAGAAAATCTCGACGAGGTTTGCAGAAGTTTCACGGAATTGGAGAAAAACGATTTTAAGCATTAAGTACGAACTATCAACAGAATAAGCACTCAAATATTAAAAAAAATTAACACCGTTTCTCTGTTTTGAAATTTAATGAAAATGTTTCTCTGATTGAAATGTAAAAGAGACTACCATCTATCTGCTAATAGCTGTCCAGTGGCTCCTGTTCACCCAACCTTTTCTCAGCCCTGGGGATCCTTGTGACCTGGTCATTTAGCCCATTGTGTGCAATAAAAGTGCCGCCTAGAAGCAACCCAACTCTCATGTTGTACCTGCGTAGCTGAAACGAAATATGCCAGTCGGCTCCTGAGTCGAGTAGAACCCAAAACCACCGTTCAGTGAACTAATATTCAATCTTCCAGATGAAAATATTACCAAATCATCTTCTTCCTTGGAACAAGAGAAACATTTACATCGCCAAGCATTCGATGATGTTTCGAAACGGCGGATTTGTTTCTACCAATTCTGAAGCGGGGACAGTAAATGGCTCCTATTGGTTGGATTCCTGGGACCTCGACACATTCAGTTACTGTCGCTCATTGTTTACATAACGTAGAGAATGCCGCGAGCTTGAAGCAATCAGCTGCTTGTCTATTGTTGCGCTCATATTAAATTCTTTAGCAGCAGTCGACCCATTGTTTCATGGGAATCTGCCCAGGAGCGAAAAGGTCAACGATAACAATTGCCATTTGGGAAGACTAGAGAGTGACATGACACTTAGTTCAATTCACCGAAAAAAAAGGACTGTGAAAGTGTATTCGCTGTGGATTTCTTAAAAGTTTATCAGCAAAAAAATAGCATATTTCTTTCAAGAGTTTTATTTCAACTTTGAATGCACCACTGAGCACGTGAAGTGCAAAAGTTTTCGGCAATTTGTATGCATTGAAGAAGTCATTTTTCCCGACACGGAAAGATAAGAGCGGAAGATTTGGATGATTTCAACAATTTGTGAGCAAATGAGAAATTGATTTTTTTAGTACAAAGAGCAGGAAATGTAAAAGGAGTCAACGATTTATAAGCAATGAGAAGTTGATTCTTGACCTCCAATGCAGGAAATGTAAATGGATTTCAGCAATTTGTAAGCAAAGTGAAATTGATTTTGTTACGCAAGAGTAGGAAATGTAAATGGGTGCGGTGATTTGTAGAAGAATGAGGAACCTAATATTGAAACAAGGGAAGTAACAAGAAGGAAATTAAGGAAAGTAAAAAGAAGGAAAATTAAGAAAGAAGAAGATTTAAGGGAAGTAAAAAGAAGAAAAATTAAGAAAGAAGAAGATTTAAGGAAAGTGAAAAGAAGAAAATTAAAAAAGAGGATTTAAGAGAAGAGAAGAAAATTAAAAAAGAGGATTTAAGGGAAGAGAAGAAAATTAAGAAAGAAGATTTAAGGGAATAACAAGAAGAAAATTAAGAAAGAAGATGATTTAAGGAAAGTAAAAAAGAAGAAAATTAAGAAAGAAGAAGTTTAAGGGAAGTAAAATGAAGAAAATTAAGAAAGAAGATGATTTAAGGAAAGTAAAAAAGAAGAAAATTAAGATAGGAGAAGTTTAAAGGAAGTAAAATAAAGAAAATTAAGAAAGAAGAAGTTTAAGGGAAGTAAAATGGAGAAAATTAAGAAAGAAGATGATTTAAGGGAAGTAAAAAGAAGAAAATTAAGATAGGAGAAGTTTAAAGGAAGTATAATGAAGAAAATTAAGAAAGAAGATGATTTAAGGGAAGTGAAAAGAAGAAAATTAAAAAAAAAAGAAGTTTTAAGGGAAGAGAAGAAAATTAAGAAAGAAGAATATTTAAGGGAAGTAAAAAGAAGAAGATTTAAGGGAAGTAAAAAGAAGAAAATTAAGAAAGAAGAAGATTTAAGGGAAGTAAAAAGAAGAAAATTAAGAAAGAAGAGGATTTAAGGGAATTAAAAAGAAGAAAATTAAAAAAGAAGAAGATTTAAGGGAAGTAAAATGAAGAAAATTAAGAAAGAAGAAGATTTAAGGAAAGTAAAAAGAAGAAAGAAGTGGTAAAAGAGTTAATAGTTATAAGCAATGAGGAATTGATTCTTCGCCATGAACAGCCAAGAATAGGAAGTACGAAATGATTTTATACTTTCTCAGCGATGATTAACAAATTTTTTTAACAGGGAACTGAAATATTTTTTTCACAGGGAGTTTTTTTTTTGCACGAGAAGGGCATGTAAGTTAATTGAGCAGTTTGTAAGCAATAAGCTTTTTTTAACTTTGAAAGGACAAACAAAAAGCGGGAAATATAAACATGTTCAACAATTTGTAAAACAAAGAAATGTTTTTTTTAAAGCACAAAGAGCTGTCAACAGTTTATAAGCAATGAATAATGATCCTTGGCTACGAGCAGAAAAAGCAAAATGTAAATGGATTGGGCCACTTAGGAGGAATAAAAAAAACTTGATTTTTTTGGAACTTGGAGTAGGAGCAAGTTAAGTAAATTAATTTAACCATTTAAAAGTTCTTCCTTTAAAACAGAGAATTAGAAACATCACACACACACACACATTTAAGAGCTGGGGAGCTGGCTCAGTCGGCATCGCTTCAGACTCGTAATCCGATGTTCCTAGGTTCGATTCCCCATAATACCTGTTTAAAAATCTTCTCCTCAAATTTTTACTCTACCTTCGGTGAGAAAGAGGACAACTTGGACAGGCTGGCCACCGTCTGATAGGACGTTAAGTCATGCCTCCACATGTAGGCCTGGATCTAGGAAAGAAATAAAAAAGGGAGGGGGAACCAAGTGATTAGAATTTGCCTGAACACCATTGAGATATGAAATTTTTCCCTCCGATTTATTGGTCTTTAAAAATATAGGTATGTTTAACATTTTGTTTAACACCTTGATAGCATGTGACAGCTATCAGGGTGCATAACTTTGAGGGTGGGAATGGATTTAGCTGCAACCAAGGATAAATAACTTTGATGGAGGGAAGTGGATATGGCAGCCACATAGGGTCAATGACTTTGAGGGTGGGAATGGATTTAGCTGCAACCAAGGATAAATAACTTTGATGGAGGGAAGTGGATATGGCAGCTACATAGGGTCAATGACTTTGAGGGTGGGAATGGATTTAGCAGCCACTCAGGTTATATGACTTTTGATGGAGGGAAGTGGATGTGACAGCTACTAGGATTAGTGAATATGATTGTGTAGAAGGCTCGGATGAAAGGCAATCCGCATAGTTCTGATCATTTAAATTCGCTTTATCACACTTCTAGAAACATAACTCATTGACTTTATGTTTTCAAAACTTAAACTTCCGTGTAAAACTGAATTTTTATATTTTTATTCATCATAATTCCATGTGCTTGGGAATCTGGGGTGGTGGTGGTGCGGGAATCGTCCGATAATCGCCTGGACCCCAAACGTACTCATCTGTCTCGGCTTCTACATTTGTAAAAGATAAAAATAGGAAATTTAAACGCTGTCTGCAAGGAGACTTTGAAAAATTAAATAAGTGAAAGATAATATAACTACAATAATCTGATATGAGAAGGTTAAAAGTTTTTTTTACACTACGTTAATTTGAATAAACCAAAATCTTATGTGCCGTACCATTCTGCAGACAATCATAACGCTTAATAATATGTAGTATAAATAAATATCCCCTCAAACAGCTGCTTGCCACAGAGGTCTGACAGGAGCCTGTCAATTTATATACCACAGTAGAAGGTCTGAGAGGATGGCGGGACCTCAGTAGAAAAACATTACAAACGTCCATGCCTTATCAGGGGCTCGAACCCAAGTCCCTTAAATCAGTAGCCAATTGCGCTAACCACTCCGCCTAATATAAGAAATAAAAAGTATACCAGCTTTTCCACTATCTGGCAATAACAAAACACTCTTCTTGCATGCAAATAACCGTTCGTTCTTCCTCTCTTTCTCTCAAGAGCCTTGCGCATGCGCCGATGGCGTGCGCGTCAGTGGCGCGCTCTGTTACCGGCGGCAAAACTCGTCAGACCACCTGTCTGTTGTTCGTTTGGCGTGGTGATCGTCGCGCGGAGCTTACGCAACGTACGGGAAATCGTGCTGAGGCGGAATTCTAACAGCGAGTCTTTATTTTTCATTTACGTGGGATTCTTTCTCTCTCCCATTTGCCAGAAAAAAAGGGAGATCGTAGGTTTACTTTTTGTGATGTACTCTTCAATTTTTGGTCTACAGCAGTCGTTAAAGAGAGTGTAGGAGCGCAGGGTAGAGTTAGAGCAAGTGCTGCCAGCTTTCTAAGTGTTTTGAGCGTGGACCATCATTATACGTAGTAAGAAATTTTACGTCTTTTCGTGTGAGTGTGGCCTACTATTCGACAACGTTTGGCATGTTTATAATGCTACAGTGTGTTGTGGACTATACAAAGGGAGCTTCGCAGCTGCAAGCTTTTGGTAAGTGGATTTCTGTTTTTATGTTGGCTTGTTTGTAAGCAAGGAGAGGGATTTATTCCATTTGATGTCGGATGTGTGTAACCGAAGCATTGTAAAATGATGAACATCTGCATTGACTCGTGTTATATTTAGATTGTCAAGTTTTTAAAAGTTTGTAGAGGAAACATTTTTTTGAAACTTGAAGCCGTTTGATGTAATGAGAGTGCTGGAATGTGGGTAGGAATTTTGTTGAAGTATTTGAGTCTGGTCGCAAGATTCTGAAGTAGATCCAGATTGTTAGTGAGCAAAGTATTTTTTTAAAAATGTAATCATTATCGCCATGCAGGAGGGGAGGGGTTGAATTGGATATCGCATCTTACGCACACCCCCGGAAGCGTTATACTCAACCAATTCAGAACTCTGTATCGACTACATCTCTTTCAAACTTCTGCTGGTCTTAACCCTCTACATTTGTATGACATGGGTCACAAAAAAAAATAGTATTCATTGGATGTTGCTGCTGATCACGCCTCCTATTCGATACGGTTATGGGAAATTTTATGGGGGGTGGGGGCGGAAAGAAATGTAAACAAAGAGATCACTCAAGATCTTAATACTCCTTAGAGCTTGCTTGCTTGCTTTTACGTCACAGAAACTCCTTAGAGCAGTGGTTCTCAATCTTTTATGCTTCACGTACCCCCTGGAAATGTGTATGTAACTGGCGTACTCCTTGTATAGATAGATAAAACTATAGTTATAGTATAACAATGGGAATATAATAAAACATATATATCAGTGGTTCTCAACCTTTTATGCTTCACGTACCCCCTGAAAATGTTTATGTAACTGGCGTATCCCTTGAATAGATAGATAAAACTATGGTTATAGTATAACAATGGAAATATAATAAAACATATATATCAGTGGTTCTTAATCTTCTATGTTTCACGTACCCCCTGGAAATGTGTATGTAACTGGCGTACCCCTTGTATAGATAGATAAAACTATAGTTATAGTATAACAATGGGAATAAAATAAAACATATATATCAGTGGTTCTCAACCTTTTATGCTTCACGTACCCTGGAAATGTGTATGTAACTGGCGTACCCCTTGTATAGATAGATAAAACTATAGTTATAGTATAACAATGGCAATAAAACATATATATATATCAGTGATTTTCAACCTTTTATACTTCACGTACCCCCTGGAAATGTGTATGTAACAGGCGTACCCCTTGTATAGATAGATAAAACTATAGTTATAGTATAACAATGGGAATAAAATAAAACATATATATCAGTGGTTCTCAACCTTTTATGCTTCACGTACCCTGGAAATGTGTATGTAACTGGCGTACCCCTTGTATAGATAGATAAAACTATAGTTATAGTATAACAATGGGAATAAAATAAAACATATATATCAGTGGTTCTCAACCTTTTATACTTCACGTACCCCCTGGAAATGTGTATGTAACAGGCGTACCCCTTGTATAGATAGATAAAACTATAGTTATAGTATAACAATGGGAATAAAATAAAACATATATATCAGTGGTTCTCAACCTTTTATGCTTCACGTACCCTGGAAATGTGTATGTAACTGGCGTACTCCTTGTATAGATAGATAAAACTTTGGTTATTGTATAACAATGCGAATAAAATAAAACACTGACTTTGTTACTAGATCTAGCGACTTTTGAGCTCTTACGGCGTACCCCCAAGGGGTACGCGGTAAATTTTTTTGGGTACGCCATGAGAGCTCAAAAGCCGCTAGATATATGTTATACATAAATGTTTTATTTTATTCCCATTGTTATACTATAACTATAGTTTTATTTATCTATACAAGGGGTATGCCAGTTACATACACATTTCCAGGGGGTACGTGAAGCATAAAAGGTTGAGAACCACTGCCTTAGAGGATGATCAGAAAATGTTGCTACTAGTAACGTTTTGAAATATAATAATTGTAATTTAAAAGTAATTAATAATCATAACAATATACAATAGAAAAAAAAAACATGTACGTTTTAAACTGAATGTAATAGTAGGAATTGTGTACGTATATGCTGGTGCTTCTGATTAGGGTATTATATTTAAAAAAATCTTCATTTCTATTCTTCACGTGCTTGGTAGCCCAACCGAAGCATAAGAAAGCGGCATAATAAACTTCCAAACGTGGTGATCAGGCAGATAGATTTAGGACAAAATTAGGACGCATTCTTGATCAGACATACACAGACGATACACAAATTACCCAAAATATAGGCAAACACAGATTGTTGGAACTTTGTTAAATGCTCAATGTGGTGTTGCAGAGTGATCGCTCGAGCTAGTTCCATTTTGCTGGTTCGGTGATCTCGTGGTTAAACCCAGAAATAATTTGAATTGAAATGTTAAATATAACAATAATTTTCGTGCACAAGTTCTCTGTACACCTGCTCTAAATCCAGGAACCATCTGAAAATTTTTGACTCCATAATAGGTACCAATACTGATTGGAATACTTCGATCGCATACCTTAATACATAAGATACTGCTGATGCTCAAAAATCGTGTTTCGTTGAGCAAAAAATACTGTGCAGTTATTTAAATTTATTAGATACATAACATAGAATTCTTGACATTAGAAAGAATTCTAGATTTTGTAATCTTAAGGCCATTTGTTTTGTGGAAATGTTTGCAGTGAAATTCGAAACGTTCTTTAATAAAGTTCAAAATTTGGAATAAATATAATCGATAAATGTTATAATCAAAATAAATACCCCCTCAAGCAGTGCTTGCCACAGATCTGACAGGAGCCTGTCAGTTTATATGCCGTAGTAGAAGGTCTGAGAGGATGGCAGGACCTCAGTAGAAAAACGATACACACCCATGCCTTTCCCGGGGCTGAACCCAGATCCCTTAGATCAGTAGCCAAGCGTGCTAATCACTCTGCCACAGGTTTTAGCGAGATACGTCACGATACGTCACGGTGCAAATCGGCTTGACAACAGAGATTTGGCTAGGCACTATGGGTAAAAATTGAGAAAAGAGTAGACGAATTTTCCTTGACTGATTCACGGTAGTTTGGTATTATTGGTATTTCTCACTATTTAATGATGATATTTTAGATTCCAAGGGTATAGTCAGAAATGTACACGTTGACCAATACATTGAATCAGTAGAAAATTCCAAATTGTTATAAAAACTAAGTTAAAGTTGCCTATAGAAGGGAAAACGTTACAAGTAGATTTTTGACATTCGTAGAAATTTGTAGTGAGTAGTTGGTGTAACTAGATTCCTCGCTTATATGTGTGTGTAAAGAGAGAGGGGGGGGGGGATGTACAGGAAATATAATTCCATGACACCCCCCAAACGTTCCGTAAGAATATAAACTGTAAACACAATGGCTTTTGAGAAGTTTATTTGCATAAATGAGCAATACATATCACACCGAATCCAAAACTGCCTGTAATAAAATTTGGTAAGTCGCAGTACTGTATGTGACACTGATAGGGATAAGAAATTTATTCCATAAATCGGAACAGCCCTAACGAAAAACATTTTAAGATTCCCAGTGTTAAAATTAACAATTATACATTAAAATATGACGATTCATCACTGTTGTTGTTTGTCACATTTATTAAAATAATGCGTTCGGATGTAAGTCATTCGTGAAAAAAGTAAATATTTTTGGTTCAGTGATTAGTGTAAACTTTGCTGCAGACTAAAATTCGAGCCCCAGATAATGAACGGATATCGTGTTTTTTTTTGACTGAGATTTCATCAGAGTTTTATACTGCAAGGATCGTGCCAGACCTATCTCTATCGCACCAGGCTCTTAATCTGCAGTTCCCAGGTTCGAGTTCCAACCCCTATCCTGCACTTCGTCAGAAAAGACACCGATGGGGTTGAAAGACCGTCGTCCGTCGGATGGGATGTTAAGCCGGGGCTTCATGTCCAGGAGATCCATATGATATGCACATTAAAGAACACACTGAATGGCTTTGAAAAGAGGCTACCATCTATCTCCCAACAGCTGTCCCAGTGGGTCCCCTCCCCCAACCTTCTCTGAGCCTTCGGGGTCCATGTGACCTGGCCATTTAGCCCATGGTGTGCAAAAAAGTGCCGCTCAGAAGTAAAACCCAACCCTTTCCCAACCTTCTCCGACCCTTAGTGATCTTGTGATGTGGCCATTTAGCCAAAAATGACTGTTAGAGACCAACCGTGCTGTACCTTCTGTGGTAAGCAGCTGCTTAGGGAATAATATCAGTAAGCAATTTTCATCAATGAATATCGATTACAAACTAATGGAAATTCTATGCACTGTCAACAGTGGTAATTTGCGACACTCACCGTCCAGGTAAGAGATTGCTTTTTAACAGGTCGTCCATTGTGTTATTAATGACAAGTGCCGTGACCAGTCCGAACTGGCCCAAACAGACAGACCGGAAGGAGCAATGTAGGTCACCAAGCTGTGCAAAGCTTGTTCTCAGTCTTAGATCACTTGATCCTACGTCTGCCGTGGCGTAATAATCCCAACTTTTACTTTGTCGAGCTTCTTGCAGTTGCAGAAACCAACATGGTTGTCGACATGATGTTCAAGGATCGAGAGAGAAATTACATGTGTATGTCGGAGACGTAAAAAAAAAGTGATCGAAACTAACAAGTAGGGAAATAAGCCGGCTGCGAAACAAAGCCTGATTGGTTAATTTATCTCACTAATATACTTTTTATTTTTTTTTTGACAAGTATTTTTTTTTCTCTGTATTATTTGATTATCACAATCGCGCACATAAATTAACTTGTAAAAAAATGTTTTCTTGATTCATAATACAAAAGAGAGAACATTGCTAATTCTTTGTGGAAATCAAATCAGAAAGAGAAAACCTTCCACGTTCAACATGAAGGCGGAACAAAATAGTCTCTCATGCAAGGTGCTTACCACTGAGGTCAAACAGGAGCCTGCCTATTTAATAAGCCATAGAAGATCTGTGAGGAAAGCGAAACCTCAGCGAAAAGACAACGCTAGAAAGAGCCACGCCTTCAACTGGGCCCATGTTGGAATCACGATTATATTCTAGCCAAGTATGCTAATCGGTACCGTGACTCGGACGAAAATTTACACTCTTGTTTCGACAGCTACTTTGAATTGGTAAGCAGTGCTTAGCACAGCTGGATTGATGGATTTCACACGAATTTCATCTATGGAGAATCTTTATTCGTAGTTTTTTCTAAGACATTTCAAAACCCATTTTCGGAATTTTTGTTCTTTTGATGACTTGAAAATCCACAGGCTGACCGGTTTCATCCGGGAGGAATTGACACAAAAAATATCCTTAAATGCGTGAGGGTATATCACATGAAAGTGCCAATCAGTTTTGCCAGGGGTGTAGATTAAAAAAAAGTTTCCTTAACTCTTATAGCTGTTTTGGTATGACATCAGTTCACACCTTCTAGAGTTGTTTGTTTCAAGACAGAATACATGTACATAGAGGCCTCCAAATAAAATTTCTATTTTAACGTTATAGCCGAGTCTTGGAAGGCAACATCTAATTCAGGCGTGTCCGACGGCTCGCAAAACAAATCGTCAATGTTACCGAATCGAGCTAATTTTCGATTCCAGTTTTTCTTTTTTGACAAAACATTTTTAGGTACTACAGTGGTTGAGAAAAATATCCGAACACTATGGTTGATTACAGAATTCAGAAAAAATATCTGGCAACGATTTTTTTAGAAATTAGTGATCTGGCAACCTTCGTGTCACGTGATTACAGAATTCAGGAAAAATATCTGGAGCGTGTACAGCAACTGTACACGCTCCAGTTACCGTTCACAGCAAACTGGAGCATGTGCAGTTACTGCACACGCTCCAGTTTGCTGTGAACGGTAACTGCACACGCTCCATATTCATTGCATTATATATTTATACGCATTATATATATTAAAAAATATCCGAATACTATGGTTGATTACAGAATTCAAAAAAAATATCTGGCAACGAATTTTTTTAGAAATTAGTGATCTGGCAACCTTCGTGTCATGACACTGAATTCTGCAATCAACCATAGTGTTCGAATATTTTTTTGAGCGACTGTACATACTAAACGATTTTGCCAATTCATACACTCATTAAAAATAATTTTTTTATTAAAACAATAAAACTTGATTCCTCAAAAGTTTTTTCCCCAATTCATTAATCATTAGAAATGTATTTTTTAATTTTTAAGTAGAGAAATTTTCTTATGGTTCATTAAGAATGTTTTTTTCCGATACTTTTCAGCTAAGTTTGGGTTGGCGATCCTCGTTCAGCCTCTCCTCAATTGGAGAATTTTAATTCAACAAACGAAAAGACCAAACATGTGCATTTTCTGTATTTTCAAGAGTATTCTTTAAGAAGCCACTAGAACGGTGAGGGAAGTGGGATTAGTGAGAAATGTTTTTAAAAAAATGACGCCAAAACTGTGTTGTAATCAGTTCCAACTTAATTACAGGAAGTAATGGTCCAGAAAAACCAATGGTCAACCAACCACAGTCCAGAAAAGTAATGGTAATTTTGTTGTGATATAGCCTGCAGATAAACTTTGCGGGTTTCAAAAAAATTAGAAGTCACTTACCTATGTTAATATTTCCTCTAGAACCGGAAAATTTAAATATAATAGAGACATCTGAAAAAAAAATGTTCGATTCCAGGCCAAAATTAGACATTTGCCTCAGATACAACGAAAAATAACAGCAAATTTGGATGTCTTATTAAATTAGAAGAAAAAAGCGTTTTCCTATTCTGGAATGACTTCAATTCTTGCTTTTATCATTATTTTTAGGACTTGAAGAGACTCCAATGAAAACAAAGCTCAGCTCAATGCCACAGGCGATGATAGCTAAGTATTGCTGATTGCACTGACCGCATTCATGATTTGCAGACTTCCTTGTATTTTGGTTGCCTTAGGAGAAGGGGCGGGGGTGGCTCAGTCGGTAGCGCGCCAGGCTCGTAATCTGTAGTTCCCAGGTTCGAGTCCCAGCTGGGTCAGCGTTGAGATTTATCTCCGCAAAATTCCCCGCCCTGCCCACGGTCAGTAGGGGACACAGGTGGGCTTGGAAAGGCCGCCGTCCGTCGGATGGGACGTTAAGCCGTGGCGCCGTGTGCGGGAGAGCCATACCCTGTGCACGTTAAAGAACACGCTGGATGGCCTTGACGGGAGGCTACCATCTGTCTCCCAACAGCTGTTCCAGTGGGTCCCCTCCTCCAACCTTCTCTGAACCTTCGGGGTCCATGTGACCTGGCCATTTAGCCCATGGTGTGCAAAAAAGTGCCGCTCAGAGGTAAAACAACCAATCAAAGCCTTAGGAGAAATTATAACTACTTAAGACAGAGAGGGACTGTATATACAGACAGACATTATTATTGACGAAAGTACAGTCGCTCAAAGAAGTATCCGAACACTATGGTTGATTACAGAATTCAGAAAAAATATCTGGCAACGGTTTCTTTTTTTAGAAATTGGTGATCTGGCAACCTTCATGTCACGTGACACGAAGATTGCCAGATCACCAATTTCTAAAAAAATCGTTGCCAGATATTTTTCCTGAATTCTGTAATCAATCAGTGTTCGGATGCTTTTTTGAACGACTGTACCAATCAATTTTGAAAGGGGTATATATTAAAAAAATTTCCTTTTTTTCTCTTGACCTGACTACCATGTTCTTAACGAAAATCGTGGACTCTGATTCAACCGATATTGATTGAAATTTCGTTGCTCATTTTCTTTTGCCCCCAGCAATGGCAAAGGCGGCAGTTTTAAAAAGCCAATTACTTCTTTTTTCCATTTTCTTTCGACCAGTGTCGTTACCCCGAATTGCAGCTACGGTCAAAGCTTTGGCAGACACTCGTGCGCACTTGATGCGTGCCGTTTACTAATGAACGTGGATTCTACCGCGTGTTATAGATAGGGGGAAACTGGTTGCTTCGGTAAAAATGCCAACACCGCCGAAGTTGATGGAGGCTCGTGGAACGAATATTAACTGCGATTTTTATGGCCACTTCCACGTGAAAAACTGATGCAATGGCCGACGAAGACGAACACACAACCCTGTCCTGGCAATGGATATTTTTCTTTGTATGTGTTCGGCAACAATGCGGAAATCTACATGCGCACGTGTTCACATTTTTCGTTTGTTGTTGAGGCAAAATCTCTTGTTTATGCTTTTAAACTTTAAGAATATTTGACAATTTACATGTATAAATGATCAAGTTTCTTAAAACCTTTACTTTGGAGCGATGACCAGAAGAAATATCTTAGCCCCACCCGAAAAAAAAAATAACGAATTCAGGTAATATTTATATTTATTAACCTAAATATACAAAATTATTAACCTTTTTATAATACAATATTAGGTGGGGAAAAAATGTCATTATACAGTGCCCTAAATAGAGAATTTCTGTCATGGGAATCTAACTTTTAAAATATGCATTTAATAAAAAAAAGTGACTGAAGATTATTTTAAAAATCAGAATCAAAATTATTTAAATCCTGATTTTTATTTTCCTAATAATAAATGAACGGTAACTGCACACGCTCAATATTTCTGAGAGCTCACACGATCCAATGTACTGTGAACATTAACAGCAACCGCTCCAATTTGCTGTAAACGGTAACTGCACACGCTCAATATTTCCGTGAGTGAGCCCACACGATCCAGGTCTTTGCGAGCTCACACGATCCAATGTGCTGTGAACATTAACCGCAACCGCTCCAGTTTGCTGTGAACGGTAACTGCACACGCTCAATATTTCCGTGAGTGAGCCCACACGATCCAGGTCTTTGTGAGCTCACACGATCCAATGTGCTGTGAACATTAACCGCAACCGCTCCAGTTTGCTGTGAACGGTAACTGCACACGCTCAATATTTCCGTGAGTGAGCCCACACGATCCAGGTCTTTGTGAGCTCACACGATCCAATGTGCTGTGAACATTAACCGCAACCGCTCCAGTTTGCTGTAAACGGTAACTGCACACGCTCAATATTTCCGTGAGTGAGCCCACACGATCCAGGTCTTTGTGAGCTCACACGATCCAATGTGCTGTGAACATTAACCGCAACCGCTCCAGTTTGCTGTGAACGGTGGCAACCTTCGTGTCACGTGACACGAAGGTTGCCAGATATTTTTACCAGATATTCACTATTATTATATTCATTATTTTTTATATTTATTATTATTATAAAAATCCTTACCAGATATTTTTTTCTGAATTCTGTAATCAACCATAGTGTTTGGATATTTTTTTTGAGCGACTGTACCTGTTGCACAATAAGTTACTGGTAGAGATGGTTTTAATCCTACCTCGTAGGATATGGGCAGTTCTCTCTTGCTGTCCTGCAATAGAAATACACAAAGAGGTATTTTTCTAAAAAATGATTAATTCGAAATGTATTTATCTATTCAGTTATTTCGAAATGGATTGAAACTGGATTAAGAATCTGACCTTTACTATTTTAGGTCAGATGTATTTTTGGATCAGTTAGCGTAGTGGTTCTCAACGTGGGGTACGCGGTAAAATTTTTTGGGTTTCAAAAGTCTCAAGAGTCGTTATATATATATGTTTTATTTTACTCCCATTGTTATACTATAACTATAGTTTTATACAAGGGGTACGCTCAGTTACATAACATTTCCAGGGGGTACTTGAAGCATAAAAGGTTGAGAACAACTGAGAACTTGGTCTGCAATTTATAAAGTTAGATAAAAGTTCTAATACAGTAAAAGTAATTTTTTCTAATTAAAGACTAAAATTTTTCCCCTTTACATTTTTTAAAACTCTTATGCTAAATTGATAGAAATATTGGGAGGGGGGGGGAGGAGGGGGGGGGGGGTTAAACTTCCCCGTCAGGATTCGTCAGCGTATTTTTTCAAAAAAATTTTAGTTTTCATTGTTGAACATGCACAAATTTTAAGTGCCACGCCCACTTCTACGCAGTTTATTGTCTCTTGATAAGAGAACCTTGTTCCAAAATCGTGGTGCGCTGCAGATATAATACAATTCTTGCCTGTATGTAGCAGGGATGTGGCTCGGTCCGTAGAGCGTGAGACTCGTAATGGTTATGTTCCCAGGTCCGAATCTTCGACCCACGGTCAGTAGGGGACACCGATGGGCTTGAAAAGGCCGCCGTCCGTCGGATGGGACGTTAAGCCGTGGCCCCGTGTGCGGGAGAGCCATACCCTGTGCACGTTAAAGAACACGCTGGATGGCCTTGACGGGAGGCTACCATCTGTCTCCCAACAGCTGTTCCAGTGGGTCCCCTCCCCCAACCTTCTCTGAGCCTTCGGGGTCCTTGTGGCCTGGCCATTTAGCCCATGGTGTGCAAAAAAGTGCCGCTCAGAGGTAAAACAACCCAACCCAACCCGAATCTTCGATGTGCCTTCTAACACCCACATGTCTTCGTTGAGAAATGAGACATCGATGGGCTTGGATCACTTCCTTTTACCTGTAATCTCTTTTAATTTTAAAGCAGGTTAATGTAAAGCTGTGATTTTTACCAAATGACCAACTTTTATATATTCGCATGACTATAAATGTTCGTCGCTTGACACCGACAATTGCTCTAAGCTGAGCAGAAAGGCCTTTGACCTGGAATGATAAAAGTATCATAACTCAAAAATTCCATCTTTCTTGAGGTCTGGCTGGGTCAGGCCCCTCCTCACCTTTTGTTTAATCCGGCCTAGGTCATCTCTTGATAGATAGTTCTGCTTGATGATGAGTTTCCATTCCATGTGGGTCATCCTCATTCTCTGTATATATCCCGTATCAAGGGAGGGGGGGATCGTGCTTCTCCCTCTTCTCCCCTTTGGGAATGCTATTAGGTTGGGTTGTTTTACCTCTGAGCGGCATTTTTTTTGCACACCATGGGCTAAATGGCCAGGTCACATGGACCCCGAAGGTTGGGGGAGCGGACCCACTGTAACAGCTGTTGGGAGACAGATGGTAGCCTCCCGTCAAGGCCATCCAGCGTGTTCTTTAACGTGCACAGGGTATGGCTCTCCTGCACACGGGACACGGCTTAACGTCCCATCCAACTGACGGCGGCCTTTTCTAGCCCATCAGTGTCCCCTACTGACCGTGGGCAGGGCGGGGAATTTTGCGGAGATCAATCTCAACGCCCACCCAGCTGGGACTCGAACATGGGAACTACAGATTACGAGCCTGGCGCGCTACCGACTGAGTCACCCCCACCCTAAGAATGCTATTAACTGGAATGGAGTAGAGAAAATATTAAACATGGGCATGTAGCACATTTTTTCAAGAATCTTCTTTAACGACCACTAAAACGGAGAGAAATTTTTTTTCGCGTTGGAACTGTAATACAGTCAATTGGTCATCCCTCTTTTTGCCGTCTCAATCCAGCCACCCCTCCCCCCACTTTGTTTCTAGATGGAAGCCTTGAATGCACGAAGACTTTTTATAGAAATTCATTTTACCTAGATTCAATCAAAAGATGAAATCTGGTTCGAATTCGAAAAAAAAAAAGTCTGAGATGGTATACTCCATAATATTCCATAAGATTTCCACCTACAGCCAAAATTGTTGAATATATGACGCCGATTATCAAGTAATCCGTAGAATAATTTTCCGTAAGAATTTTTCCCAAATATTTTATCAACATTTCATAATCATTATAAAACACAAGGTACACATTCCACCACGAATGCACTATTTATCCCATTGTGTGCAAAAAAGTGCCGCTCAGAGGTAAAACAATCCAACGTTAAAGAGCACGCTGGATGGCCTTGACGGGAGGCTACCATCTGTCTCCCAACAGCCGTTCCAGTGGGTCACCTTCCCCCAACCTTATCTGAGCCCTCTTGGGTTCTTGTGACCTGGCCATTTAGCACATCGTACGCAAAAAAAGTGCCCAAAAGAACTCTGAAGTGTTTAAACAAAATAATAAAAGCAGCCTAGACAAGTTTACATTCACTTGAAATTCGGTGCTCAAGAAAACTAAGATGTTGATTAGGAAGAATAGCAAATACAACCTTGGATTTCCTTTTCTGACAAAAGAAATATGATATTTAGTGGAAATAATCTGAATGCTGTCACAGGTGGGACTCGAACCTGGGAACCGCAGATTACGCTCCTGGTGCGTAATCTACTGAGTCATTTTCCTTATACATCCAGGCATTTGGCACTTGCATCCGCAATAGATGTTTACCTTTAGTACATTACTGGCCCTTTTGTTAGCGAGTGTTAGGTCTTAAGCATCGACATGATGCTCTAATACAAGGAGTGACTCGACGCTATTGACTGGAAAAGATCACTGAACGCTATCAATGCCACCATTCTGCACAGGTAGCGTGAAGTTATACAATTTTTTTCTGCTCTGACTTCCCGCTTTGCGGAACTGGAAATGGCGAACGGTTTTTCCCTTTGTGAACGCGTTCTAAGAGCACAAAGCGACATAGCGTTGTTGTAGTAACGGCGGAGGCCAAAAAAATAACATTGGAATAATTCGGCCCCCTTCTATGTAGGTATATACACACACATGACGTAAGCCTAGTGATCAACATCCGTGTTTATGTTCGTGAGCATCGGCCACGGGTTTTGAGATCTGGTGCACGGGTTTAGTTCTCGAGTTTCACGTGTTGGTGGATTTTGCTTTATAGCTTTTGTAGTTATTTGACCGACTGAGTTATTTTTGCAGTCATACGAAAAATATGTATGCGACTCTTATTAGAAATGAATTAGGACTATGCAGGATTAGAAATAGCACTGATGATTTTGGCATCGTGCTGGCTTGGGATCAGGCATAGTTGGGACTTTTAATTTTGCTTGTAGTTATGAAAGAGCAGGTAAACAAATTTTTGATTATAATTTTTTAACTTTTTATTCAGTCCTTAATATCTAATAATAAGCATTCTTCAGCGTTTGATTTTTTTTCTTCTTAAAATCAAAATATTTTTCTTTTAAATAGATTCAAATGTTTATAATTATGGTACTGTAGAATTTCCAAGTCTCTACGAATAATTTCTAGAGCTTTTCGTTCAAATAATATTAAAATTTTAATCCTGGTATATATTTCCGCTAAATTTATAATAATTTGTATATAATAATTCTAATTATTTCATAAGTTTATATCCAATTCAACGACGGAACTACGATTTTTTTAGCGACATAATTAGGAATTGAGTTATAAATTGCTAACGATGTAAGTACAAACTCGACGCATAACAAAGCGGTTTCAGTCGATTTACCTAAGAGCGTTACTTTTTTTGAAACAATGGTCTAAATGGTCAAGTTACAAGGACCCCGAAGGCTCAGAAATTTGGGGAGAAGGGAACCCAATGGGCAACTATTAAGAAACAGATAGAAGCCTTCCGTCAAGGCCATCCAGCGTGTTCTTTAACGAGCACAGGGTTTTTATGCCCCACCCGATGGACGGGAGCCTTTCTAAGTACACCTGTGTCCACTTTCTCACCGAAGGCAGGATGGGGATTTAGAGGAGATGAATCTAAGTGCTGGGCGGGGGGGGGGGGAAGCGGTAGCGTGTAATTTCATAATTTGCAATTTCCAGGTTCGAGTCCCGCCTGGTCCAGCGTTGAGACTTATCTCCGCAAAACTTCCACCTTGCACTCGGTCAGCAGGGGACACCGATGGGCTTCGAAAGGTCCATTAGATGGGATGTAAAGCCGTGACCCGTATGATGGAGAGCCATACCCTGTGAGGTTAAAGAACACTCTGGATGAC
This sequence comes from Ryuthela nishihirai, assembly GCA_038380435.1. Lineage (NCBI taxonomy): Eukaryota > Metazoa > Arthropoda > Arachnida > Araneae > Heptathelidae > Ryuthela > Ryuthela nishihirai. Next base: position 49,840,675 of record JAWZYU010000019.1, on the reverse strand, counting down.
CTTGAAGGAAGACATATGAAATGTTGGGAGACATATGAAATTTTCATGTCTCCCAACAGCTGTCCAGTGGGTCGCCTTCCCCCAACCTTCTCAGAGCCCTCGGGGTCCTTGTTACCTGGCCGTTTAGCCTATTGTGCGCAAAAAAGTGCCGCTCAGATGTAAAACAACCCAACTCTCAATGCTGGCCCACATGAGACTAACCTGGGAAGTACAGATTACGAGCCAGTTGCGCTATCGACTGACTAATCCCTGCACTCTCCTACCAATTGAGTTACGATTGCCACTTGTTTACTTAGAAATTGTTCGACTGTCATTCACTGACTTTAATGTTCTGAGATGGCATCGCTTAAAAGACCCTTGAGTTAAGGAAGGGCATGTGGCAATCGCTGATGATTCCCTACGGCAATCTTTGGATTGACGAATAGATTTTTAAACGAAAATGGAGGAGGAAATTTGTGCAGTTTGACTTTTCTGACTTTTTTACATACCTTAACTACGTAGAAGTTAAAAGTCCTAATAATACGTACTTCTTATGGTTGACTGACTTGAACACACAGTGCTCCAGATACTTCGAAAATCTGATGCGATTTCAGAAAGATCTTTCTGAAATTGCTGGTTTTGGGAATCCGTAAGGAAGACCTAATTTCTAAAAGCACTGATTATGCTCAACAATTGTTCTGCAGAATTTTTGTGTGAAGGGTTTAGAAGCTGTAGGGTATCCTGGAATGTTCAACTGCACTAGAGCGTATTTGGGCGACCTGTTTTTCATTTAGTAGTTTATTCAGAAGATGATAGATTACCTAATTTGAACAACCTTTTCAACATCTTGTATAGAGGGAAAACTGCGTTGGTTTGAAAAAAAAAACATATAATAGTCTCTTTGTTTCATTATAATTTTCATCTATCGATTTTACAAGATGTCTTGTAGAAAGTGTAGTAGATGAAATAATAGGAAGGCTAAACAACACTTCAAAAGTTTATACTTATTGAATTTTGTACACTAATCGTGTGAAGATGGATAAAATTAACAAATGAATGATTATTAAGCAGTATAACAGAATATATAAATGAAGTTATCGATTTCGTCCTAACTTTTAGGACTTCTTCAGACACAATGATTAGAGGATTAACTTAGAATTTTCAAATTTTACCTAGTTTTATAAATCTTGCTTCAAATTGTAGTTGTGCAGAGATGCGATGCACGAGTCATGCAGTATGATAGACGAGGTCAGCTGTCACGAGAGGTGCTGGTGATTGTTGGGGAGTTATAGTTTGATTTTTTTTGCTTAATAACTGTGGAAAGTTTTGTAATAGAAATTTCCATGCGGGATTTAGTTGAGCTTGGTTGGTATTAGGGCAACAGTTTTTGTTGACAAAAATTAGTCTATTTTCTGTGAACGATAGCTTGAAGATGAAAGAAGGACTATTAATGACGAAAGCTCAATTCTATTACAAAACTTTCCACAAAGCAATATGTCTTTGACACAGTTATTAAGCAAAAATTCATCATCAAACTATAACTGTGGCGAAACTCGGGATATCCTTTGATGACTCGTTCATCGCATCTCTGCACAACTACAATTTGAAGCAAGACTTAGAATTTTCAAATTTTACCTAGTTTTATAAGTTAATCCTCTAATCATTGTTTGTCTGAAGAAGTCCTAATAGGACGAAATCGATAACTTCGTTTATATATTCTGTTATACTGCTTAATAATCATCTTATTTGCTAATTTTATCCATCTTCACATGATTAGTGTACAAAATTCAATAAGTATAAACTTTTGAAGTGTTGTTTAGCCTTCCTATTATTCCATCTACTAGACCATTCTACAAGACACCGTGTAACACCGATAGATGAAACAAAGGGACTATTATATATGTTTGATCGACATTTTTACTGAGATATATCGGTATTATGCGTTGGTTTAGTTATATTTTCAACATGCATAAGAACAGATTAATGAATTGCTTTTTGTAGAAAAGGAGTTGATCAAGAATGGTGTGTATGGACAATGCCAATTAGGATTACACATTAAAATTGCTTTAGATTGCTAATTGCAATATCTTTCGCTCAAGTTAAGTTTTGCCTCTGAGATGCATTTTCTGCAGTCCGTGTGGTTAAAGCCTGCTTGGATGTATCAACTAGATCGAACCAAAACGACGTTCTGGTATAAAATTTTCTGTCTTTAAATTAAAAAAAAAATATATATATATGAAAGCAGCGGATTTAACCGGCATTGCCAGGGTCTGAAAATCTGTAAAGAATGTAGTACGTGGCACTCCTCAGGTTGCAAATTTTCATTGGCATGAAACTCATTACGCTCAATTCATTTCCCTCGGCAAAAGTGTTTTCCTCCACTTTTTTGGGGGAGATCTGAAACCCTCTAAAGTGGCACTTCCCACGTTCCCAAGCTGTCATTTTGGGATAAAACTCATTGCGATCGTTTCGTATCTCTTCTGCTTCCCTTATGGTAAAAAATTTATCCTCTCTTTTAGGGAAGGTCTGAAACTCTCTAAGAATATAGTAGATGGCACTTCGCAATCTTTCATTTGGCATAAAACTCATTACAATCAATTTGTTTCCCTCCAGTATAATTTTTCCCCTCCTCTTTTTAAGGGAAGTTAAACTCTCTAAAGTTATAGTAGCCGACATTCCCCGCGTGGTTTTGACACACCGGTCTTTTACCACTAATGTTAGTCTTGCAGGGATTCCGAGAAATTTTACCTCCCCCACCTTTTTTTATTTGATGCCCAGTGGGTACGCACATAATCCTGAGTAAAGGGAACGTTCATGCGAAGTTTGCTGTCTCTAGCTCCTCTGGGGGCCGAGTGCATAAGCGGACAGACACACAAACATTCTTCTTTTTATATTAAATATATTTAATGTTTTCGCCACCTTTTCAGTTAATATCTCTGCAAAATTTCCCGCCCTGCCCACGCTCAGTAGAGACCGCCGTCCGTCGGATGAGACGTTAAGCCGTGGCCCCGTGTGCGGGAGAGAGCCATATCCTGTGCACGTTAAAGAACACGCTGGATGGCCTTGACGGGAGGCTATCATTTGTCTCCCAACAGCTGTTCCAGTGGGTTCCCTCCCCCAACCTTCTCTGAGCCTTCGGGGTCCTTGTGACCAGTCCATTCAGCCATGGTGTGCAAAAAAGTGCCGCTCAGAGGTAAAACAACCCAATCCTTTTCAATTACTACTGTTCTCAAAGGTCCATGGTCCCCCCCCCCCCCATCCCCTGCCCCACGATCTGGCGCTGTGATTAAATGTTGAGGTCACGAAGACTCAGAGTTGGATAAGGGATGAAGATCAATTGGACAGATGCTAGAGGACATGTGCAGCATTTAATGAAAACAGCTCAATGCAGCTGTTGCAAGTGTTACACCAGACATGCTGAGTCGGTTATTAACTCAAGTTCAATATCACACCAGCAATGGCGTTCACATTAGTCTGTTAAACATAAAACGAAAATCTGGTAGTCCCTTGATATTTTGTACACACAATTAAAAAAAAAAATACTCATATTTTAAAGATTACCTTTTGTTATTCTTTTACAATGACCTTGTATATCGGGGGGAGGGGGGTTTCGAGACTTTGTTGCATAACACCCCTTTTGGATTTTTGAGAAACCCTCGCGCTTCCCTCACTTCTGAGGGGCCAGGTTGTGCTCAGTCGGTAGTGCACCAGGCTCATTATCTGCATATTCCAGATTAGAGTCTCACCTGTGCGAGCGTTGATATTTATCTTCACTAAATCCCCCGTCTTACCCTCAATCCGAAAGCTTCTTTTCCTGAGCTCTTGGGGTCTTCGTGACCTGGCCATTTAGCCCACTCTGCGCAAGGAAGGGCTGCTCAGGAGGTAAAACAGCCCCAATACCACCCCTGATTATCATCAGCCAACCTTCCTGTTAAGAATTCAATATTAGAAATAAACGCAAAAATTGATCCTCTCCCCGAGGTTAGGAGTTGTGCTGCATTACTTTAATAGATGTACAATTTCCAGTTCCTTCGAAGTTTAGGAAGCCCCTGCTGTATATCGCGGACTGATTGACAGGGGATTGATAGGTCATTGTCCTCTGATCCATGGTGGGTTGTTTTTTGCCTCTGAGCGGCACTTTTTTGCACACCATGGGCTAAACGGCCAGGTCACATGAACCCAGAAGGGTCAGAGAAGGTTGCGGGAGGGGACCCATTGGAATAGCTGTTGGGAGACAGATGGTAGCCTCCCGTCAAGGCCATCCAGCGTGTTCTTTAACGTGCACAAGGTATGGCTCTACCGCACACGGAGCCAGGGCTTAACGCTCCACCCGACGGACGGCGGCCTTTCCAAGCCCATCGGTGTCCCCTACTGACCGTGGGCAGGGCGGGGAGTTTTGCGGAGATAATCTGATCCATGAAAACTGCCAAAGCATCTACCGCGAGGGGCGGGGGTGGCTCAGTCGGTAGCGCGCCAGGCTCGTAATCTGTAGTTCCCAGGTTCGAGTCCCAGCTGGGTCAGCGTTGAGATTTATCTCCGCAAAATTTCTCCGCCCTGCCCACGGTCAGTAGGGGACACCGCTGGGCTTGGAAAGGCCGCCGTCCGTCGGATGGGACGTTAAGCCGTGGCCCCGTGTGCGGGAGAGCCATACCCTGTGCACGTTAAAGAACACGCTGGATGGCCTTGACGGGAGGCTACCATCTGTCTCCCAACAGCTGTTCCAGTGGGTCCCCTCCCCCAACCTTCTCTGAGTCTTCGGGGTCCATGTGACCTGGCCATTTAGCCCATGGTGTGCAAAAAAGTGCCGCTCAGAGGTAAAACAACCCAACCCAAACCCATCTACCGCGCAGTCTCGTAGCCTCCCCAGTTGCCCCTGCAATCTTCGTCACTGGAAAAGCGACCAGAAATTTACCCACTGTTACTGCAACTCTCCCCGATTTCAGACTCAAAGTAGTGAAAATAGATTTTATGTAGGTACTAGACAAAGCATCTGGCGTTGCCCGCTGGAAAAGTGCATTTTTAAAACCAGGGTTCTTAATCTTTTTGTTCTGGATTATTATAATTTGGAATTGAGAATCTGTCTTTGAAGGAACATTTCTGGATAAGATCGAAATGTGAACTGAAAAAATGCATTTTAATAATTGGCTGTGCGGCTCGCGAGTAACGTTGTCTTTGATATCGTTAAAGATATGTCCCGGACAAACTTTCGTTAAAAGTTTTTATGTATTAAAATAGTGCAGCACAGCTTTAATGCAACCATGTTCTGTTAATTTTTCTTGTGAAATTTTATTTGCATTTGGCATTGGATTAAAAAAAATTCAATGTGAATCAAAACCCTTTTTTTTATTGGGGGGGGGGGGGCAATAATAAAAGCCCCGTGAGATTTTTTTTGTAAATTTTAATAACCTGAAACTTGCTCGTGGGTACAGTCGCGCAAAAAAATATCCGAACACTATGGTTAATTACAGAATTCAGGAAAAAATATCTGGCAACGAATCGTTGCCAGATATTTTTTCCTGAATTCTGCAATCAACCATAGTGTTCGAATATTTTTTTGAGCGACTGTATGTTTGAACAATGGTTCAAAATTTGGTTTAAATAACTTCTGTACTTCTCGAGTTAATGAAAACATGTGTGCATGCACGTTAGCTTATATATATAGATAATCCGCGTTTGTTTTTTATTTTGCGTCCCGTGGCCGAGTGGTTAGCGCGCTTGGCTAGTGATCTAAGGGACCTGCGTTCGAGCCCCGGATAAGGTATGGACGTTTGTGTTGTTTTTCTGCTGAGATCCTGCCATCCTCACAGACCTGCTACTATGGCATATAAACTGACAGGCTCCTGTCAGACCTCTGTGGCAAGCAACTGCTTGAGGGGATATTTATTTTTTATTTTTATTTACAACTGGCGCATTCACTAATGGGCATGGTTTTTACATACAGCAGATCTAAATGTTACGTCAACATGTATTGTTAGAGGAATCTGGCTGACATAAAATACGGCTAGCCTTGAAGATATCGAATTTTAGGAAAAATACAATTTCTCACCACCTATTAGATTAATATTTTACAGTGCACATCCAAAAGGCCACTCATTAGCCTCTGTAGAAAAAAAAATTCTAACCTCTTTTTCTGAAGAATTATGGTGACCACACACGACTATTATTATAAATCCTAAACGAAAAAGCTTTTTACAGCCAGAGCTTGCCGGTATGCGAGATCAGCCAACAGAAGGAGAATTTTTCACCAGGAAGTTGAAGAGAAAATCCCTCGGCATTCGAGTACCTGTGATAAGCAATGAAGTATGAGACATAAGCGAGTTTCTTTTTTGCTTCATGTCCAACAGGAGGAGAAATGAGGAAGTTTTAACCTCAGTTGCATTTTTTTTTATCTGCTTGGCAAAGCGAGACATTCCACTATTTGACAAGTTTGACGTCAGAAGAGAGGAATTGCTCGTTGGAATAGCAACGAATTTTTTTCTCATTGAATTGGTTTTGAATTCTCAAAGCATAGAACCAAGATATCACGAATATTTAATACTGAACCTGATGGTTTATCTGTCTAATTCAGCTCAATTTTCTTGCCTTTACGCGGGAAATCCGAGAGGATAATTCCGAGTATTAATATTCGTGATGGAGAACGGACGGTTTGAAGAAGTATCGTTGGTTTACATCAGTAGAGCAAACCTTATTGCTGTCATACGCTATCCCAGCAAATCTTAATAATATATGCATATAAAATAATATGCATATTCTTTCCTGAATTACTTTGCATTATCTCAAATATTTTTCCAAATATAAGCTATATTTTCTTGAGTCAGAAAGGGGGTAATAATGAGCATGGAAAGGCTACCGTCCGTCAGATGAACAGGTTAAGTCGGGGCTCCATGGAACCACGTTGACAGTGGCCTTTCTGTAGTACCTTTGTACTAAAGGACGGTAGACTATCATCTGTCTCCTAACAGCTATTCAGTGAGTACCCCCCAACCTTCTCTGAGCCTCCGGGGCCCTTGTGACCTGGTCATTTTACCCATGGTGTGCTGAAAAAAATTCCGCTCTTAGGTTGGTTGTTTTACCTCTGAGCGGCACTTTTTTGCACACCATGGGCTAAATGTCCAGGTCACAAGGACCCCGAAGGTTGGGGGAGGGGACCCACTGGAACAGCTGTTTGGGAGATAGATAGTAGCCTCCCGTCAAGGTCATCCAGCGTGTTCTTTAACGTGCACAGGGTATGGCTCTCCAGTACACGGAACCACGGTTTAACGTCCAATTCTACGGGCGGTGGCATTTCCAAGCTAATCGGTGTCCCCTACTGACCGTGGGCAAGGCGGAGAGTTTTGCGGAGATAAATCTCAACGCTCACCCAGCTGGGACTCGAACCTGGGAACTAGATTACGAGCCTGGTGCGCTACCAGACTGAGCCACCCCCGCTCATAGGTAAAGCAACGAAGAGAATCCTTGGTGCTTATCATTAGTAAGTTGTAGAAATGAATTCCGGGCTCAAAAATGACATAAAATAATTCGGTCAGGCTCTGTCAGAATTCAAATTTGAAAAATTTCCCATCGTTATCCAGCATAAAATCAATGAAATAATTTATTTTGGTTATACTTCGACTTTCTAATCGGTTTTCAGTAATTAAAAATGAACGGCATTCAGCCTTTGATATGCTTTCAAAGTATTTTACTTTTATTGAATAACATTTTCAGTGTGTACGAATTATTTTTTGCATTTTTCGCTCTAAATAACATTGAAATTTTGATCTGCAAATGATTATTTTGAAGTTTTCAAATAGTGGCATTTTTAATTCTTTCTATTTTAGACTAAGGTATAAGAGATAAAAAAATTATTAAACTTATATTTCATGCATTTTTTTTTCAAGAAAATTTTTAAAAACTGGCAAAACGGAGCGAAAAATGTTATATTGCATTGGAGATCAAGTGTCCTGCTCCCCCACCCACTTTTGCATTTTCCGTTTCATTGTGTTTCTTGACTCCCCCCCCCCCTCTTTATTTTTCCATATCCGGGTCTGAACAATAGAAGTTTCTTATTGAATAGAATAAGAAACTTATAAAAAGTTATAAATAATGAAAGATTGTATCAACTTTTGAGGGGCGGGGTGGCTCAGTCGGTAGCGCGCCAGGCTCGTATTCTGTAGTTCCCAGGTTCGGGTCCCAGCTGAATCAGCGTTGAGATTTATCTCCGCAAAACTCCCCGCCCTGCCCACCGTCAGTAGGGGACACCGATGGGCTTGGATTAAGGCCGCCGTCCGTTGGATGGGACGTTAAGCCGTGTGCGGAGAGCCATACCCTGTGCACGTTAAAGAACACGCTGGATGGCGTTGATAGGAGACTACCATCTATCCCCCAACAGCTGTTCCAGTGGGTTCTGAGCCTTCGGGATCCTTGTGGCCTTGCCATTTAGCCCATGGTGTGCAAAAAAAGTGCTGCTCAGAGGTAAAACAATCCAACGCAACTTTTGAAGTCAATTTTTGCAACTGGTATATAATTGTTAAATATTAAAACGTCAATAAAATAAATAAAAATAAATACCCCCAAAAGCAGCTGCTTGCCACAGAGGTCTGACAGGAGCCTGTCAGTTTAATAACCTGTTTAAATAAAAAAAATACCCCCTCAATCAGCTGCTTGCCACAGAGGTCTGACAGGAGCCTATCAGTTTATATGCCATAGAAGGTCTGTAAGGATGGCAGGCCCTCAGCAGGAAAACGACACAAACAGCCAACAACCCGGACTCGATCCCAGGTTCTTTAGATCAGTAACCAAGCGCGCTAACCACTCGGCCACGGGACACTGAATAAATATTGTTGTAAATCGAGATATTGATAAATTTGATATGTTTATCTGCTATCACATTAGATCTTATTTTAAAAGTCTAACCTTGTGACCGTTTAAAAGTTTATCAGTTTTAAAAGTTATCTTAAGAGCTTTGACGTTATCTTCCTATTGACTGACCTAACATAAGGTTGTTCCTTAATTTTTGGAAACCAGTGTATTTAACTTCTGATGAGTCTTGTTCACTTACGTTTTTAAAAAGTGCTAGAATTCTTAGAAACTGTAGTTTAAAAAAAACTAAAGCTTAAAATAAAAGTTAGTATTTTGATTAATATTCAAGTTTTTATTTTCCTTTTTTGGAGGAAGGGCGCAGAATATGCAACATTTGGTACACATGCCATGCATAGAGCATTCAGGGTATACGTTTTCTGTAATAAAAGCGCCCAGTTTCTATAATTTGTGCAATATTTTTTTATTATATCGAATCATTAATACAAGAAAGCCTATATAACACACAAATAATATTGTATTTTTCATTATTTATTATAACTTAATATTTACTTACTGGTTGTAAAAGAAAAAAAAAAACTGAGCAATATAGGAGGAAACGATGCCCCCCCCCCCGTTATGGATTCGGTGTCCCCTACTGACCAGGGCGGGGGGGGGGGGAATTCAGCCAGTATTGCGCCAGGCTCGTAATCTGCTGTTCTCAGGTTCGAGTCTCAACAATGGCTGAGCTGAGATTTATGTCCGTTAATACCATTCTGCCCTTGGTGAGAAAGGGAACATCGCTGGGCTTGGAAAGGCTTCCGTCCGTCGGATGGGACGTTAAGCCGTGCTACAGTGTGCATGATAACCATATCTTGTCCACTTTAAGGAATGCGATGGATGGCCTGAAGAATCCACTTTACAGCTTCTAGGAGACAGATGGAAGCCTCCCGTCAAGGCCTCCAGCGTGTTCTTTAAGGTGCACAGTGTATGGCTTTTGGTGCACAGTGTATAAGGTGCACAGTGTATCACACTTTTGGCTTTAAACAAGGCAGATCTTCAAAAGATCTACTACTTAACCTCATATCTGATGCTGAATTTGCTATTAAAAATAAATTATACATGATTGTCCTCATTTTTGACATTGAAAAAGCATTTGACTCAGTCCCATACAATGGTATTTTACATAAAATTAAACAACTAAAAATATGTGACAATATGTATTGTTTTCTTTTTAATATCTTAAAAAAGAAAAAATTTAGAGTCAAAATTGGTAAATGCTTTTCAGCTGAATATAATTTTGGAAATGGTCTTATTCAAGGAGATATTCTTTCTCCTACATTATTTAATTTATACTTAAATGACTTAATAACTTGCATTCCAGAGTACATAAACTATGGTACCTTTGCTGATGACCTAATCTTTTGGTCACTGGATAAAAAACCTGAATACATGCATAATAGATTTCAAAAACTAACTAATAACATAATAAAATATTGCAATACATGGAACCTAACAATATCAATAGAAAAAACTACATTATCTTACTTTCACAAAAACAAAAAACTTACAAATGACTTTGAAATAAAAATTAACAAGGAGGCTATTAAAATTAAAGATAATTTTACTTTTTTGGGCATTCAATTTGATTCCAAACTAATTTGGTCCAACTATCTTGAATCAGCAAAAAATAAAGCCAACAAACTTTTTAATTTCCTTAGATATTTAGGTAGTTCAAAATGGGGATGTGATAACAAATACTTATTATTATTATACAACTCAATCATTCTCCCAAAATTCACATATGGAATAGAGTTAATAAATAATATATCAAAAACAAAATTAAAAATATTAGAAAACTTACAATTAAAAATTTTAAAATTTTGTATAGGACTCCCCCAAAACTCTAATGGTCTGAACATTTATGCAGAGACAGCTTGCCCACCTATAATTATTAAGAAAAAATATCTATTACAGAACTTAACATTCAGAATTGTTTCAAAAAATCAAATTCACCCAATTATAGATAAATTAATTAATAATTATAATGATATTTCTATTCAAAACTTAGTAGGAAATGATAATTTAAAAGAATTAATAACTAAAAGAAACAGTGGAGATTATAACATAAAAATCCCATATTGGACAACTACATTCCCAATCTTAAACATAAATATACATAATTTAACTTCAAAAAATTCCCATGACATTTCTACACTTAAACTACTTTCTGAATTACATATTGAGAATAATTACAAAAATTTTATCCATCTCTATACAGATGGCTCATTAAGCACTAATAGAAATGAACTGGCAGGAGCATTTATTTGCCCTGAAGAAAAATATGAATACTTATTTAAATTTAACAAATCTAATCCTATCATTACTGCAGAAATAACAGCAATAATCTTAGCCATTAATTGGGCTTTAAAATTTCACAACAAAAACATTGTTATTTTCTCTGACAGCAAAGCCGCTATTGAAACTATATACAATGACACCACAAAAAGTAACTTAAAAATTTTTATCAATGATATTTTAATATTAACCAAAAATCACCTAATGAATAGTAATACATTATACATTCAATGGATCCCTAGCCATGTTGGTATTAAATTCAATGAAGTTGTAGACAAAAAAGCAAAAGAAGCAATAAAAATAAACCCAAATTTGGACACACCTTTTTTCAATTACTTATTTAAAAAAAATAATAAATTAAACATATTAAAAGATACTCAAAATTGGTATGAAATAAATGCAAGTAATACATTCAGATATTTTATCTCACCTAAGATTAATAAATTCAATAAGCATGGTCTTACCAAAGAAGAATTTAACATTATTCTAAAAATTAAAACAAATTCAACTATTACCAAAGCAAAATTATATAAATTAAAAAAAAATGACTCCCCGACATGTAATATATGCCAAGAATACGAAAATTTAGAACATCTAATTTTCAAATGTAAGAAATATGAATATGAACGAAGGGCATACTACAATGAATTAAAGAAACTTAAAATTACCATCTTCAACTTCAAAACAATCCTTGAACCAGAAAATAAAAAAATGAAAACAAGATGTTACAAGCTTCTCTTGGCTTTCCTTAAACAAGCCAAACTATATAGTCTTTTATAAAAAAAAAAATACATACATATAAAAAAATATATATAAAAAAAAATATATATATAAAAAAAATAAAAAAAAAAATAAAAAAAAAAAAAAATAAAAATAAAAAATAAAAAATATATATATAAAAAAAAATATTGATAAAAAAAAAATGATTATGAATGAGTTTGCTGCCAAATGATTGTCTGGTAGCAAGAAGATTCATTTGGAGAGTTTCTTAAGTTAAGTTAAGTATGGCTCTAGTGCACACGGACCACGGTTTTGATCCACGATAGACGGCGGCCTTTCCAAGCCCATCGGTGTCCCGTTTGTATAAGTTAATAAGGAATAAAAAAATCGTAGTTTGTTGGGTTGTTTTACATTTAAGCATCACTTTTAAGTTAATTTATAAATAATTTACTCCCAAGTTAAATGTGATTTACCAAAAAAATATGTAATTTATTCGTAAGTTAATTTATAGGAAATAGAAAAATTCGCAGGTTAATTTAAAATGATCGGTTATTCCTTCTTCACAGAGATCATCTACCGTTAAGGTTTGCAATCACATAGTACTCTTGACGCAGTGGATAAACGTGCTACTAAATGCGAGGTACGTGGGATCGAGACCAACTGTGGAAAATGGTTTTGTTAAAATATAGTACGTGTGTTAAACACTAGATGATGCTACAGTTAGCCGGACCTGGAATATTTGGCGACTTTGTGGCGAGTGTGACGACGTCAAAAACCAAGATGTCAGGCTCGGGACTTAGGATGGGTGATACGTCACAATACAAGATGGCGGACGAACGGCAAAGTTTGTGGCACGAAGGAAGTTACGTCAGAATTCAAAATGGCGAAGGCATGGGTTTTTAAATGAGTTGGGCCGACACTTTTGTTAAGTGTATAACTAATTAGTGAGTTATGAATATTAATTAGTGAGTTATGGATATTAATTAGTGGGTTATGAATATTAATAAGGGGGAAGTAGTGGGACACATAAAGGGGTATGTTCAGTTATGACTATTAATACTGCGAAACGTGGAATGAAACAAAATCGGGGAACATGGAGATATTATTAATTCGGATTTAGTTATAGTAGTGGTATAATGGGTTAAATTGAGCCTACTTTGACACATTTGGGGTAAATTGTGTTATGTTTCATAATTAACTGATATTCGCCTCATTTATTTGGTAAATTAAGAGATGCATTACGAATAAGTAAAATGACGGTGTTTCTTCGCAATTAGTTTACATTCGGTTGTGGGGCGGGGAGGGGGAGATCAGTCAGGAGCGCGCCAGTAGTTGTCATGGTTACCAGGATATCATCACAATGTTTCCCGCAAATCCCAAAGCGTAGTATGGCAATAGTGACGTCACAAAGTGCAATAAAGGATGATAAAAGTGACATCATAGAGCGTATGACGGGTGGTAGTAGTAACGTCACAAGGCCTAAGAGACACAATAAGATTTATAAGAAATCGCTTCATTTAGGACTTAAGATTTCTTAAAGAATCGTAAGATTACGACAAAAAAATATGGGTAATATTTTCAGTACCCATAGAAAAAATATGAAAGAAGGTGATGTGAATCCTGATACTCCCAGCAGAATCAGTGAGGAGTCTAATTCGCTCAGCAAGGATTATTACCAGGAGGAGGAGGATTTATGGAGCCAAAATACGGAGGAGGAGGAGGAGGAGGATTTATGGAGCCAAAATACGGAGGAGGAGGAGGAGGAAGAAGACTTGATCGAAAATTACGAGTCCAGCGAAGAGTCGGAGGATGACTATCTGTCAGATAAAGCAACACAAACACTTGCAGAGTGCCCTGAACCTGAGAAACACCGTAAATTATTTATCGGTGGATTGGATCACAGCGTGACAGAGGATACTCTTAAAGAGTTCTACGAAAAATTTGGGGAAGTAGAGGATTGTATTATCATGAAAGATCCCCTAACTGGTCAGTCCAAAGGTTTTGGATTTGTAACGTATTCTATGGCAGCTATGGTTGATAAAGCCCAGGCAGCCAGGCCTCATATCATAGGTGATCGCCAAGTTGAGCCAAAGAGAGCCTTCCCCAGAGAAGAGAGCAGACCAGATGCTCATCGCACTGTCAACAAACTCTTCATTGGCGGGCTGAAGGAAACCGTTGAGGAAGCTGATCTCCGTGAGTACTTCTCAAGATACGGGACTATAGTGAACATCGACATCCTTACTGACCGTGAAACCAAAAAGAAGAGAGGATTCGCATTCGTACTATTTGATGACTATGATCCTGTTGATAAGATAGTGCTCCAATGTCATCATGTGCTTAAAGGCAAGAAGGTGGAGACGAAGAAAGCTCTCTCGAGGAAAGAGATGGAGCAGCTGAAGTTGGAAAAGGAGAAAAGGAATCAGATCCAATCTCAAGGTATGTGGGGCACTGAGCTTGGGCCCATAAGAAATGGCTTTGGTGGCATCAGAGGAATTGGACCCTATGGAGTAGGATTTGGTCTACGTTGGTAAAACGTTTGTGGGCAGTCCTTGATAACAAATGGATGAAATATCTTCAAAATTGCTGTTTTATCGTCATTATTTTATTTACATTGAAGCCTAAGCAAGAAATCGTTTAAAGATGACTTCCATGCAAGTAAATTATTGTTGATGGGACCAATCATGTTAGAGCCAACAGGACTTTTGACAAGTAACACAATTTGTTTTTATGAAAGACTGCCAAAAAATCCAAAATCCTAATTTTGAAAGAACCATTTTTATATCTAGACTTTTGAATCACTTCTAGGCTTGATTTATTAATCAAATGAATTTTGCAATAAATTATTACGAAAAAAAAAGATAGTCTGTTTCACTGAATGAGTGCAAGGGGCGCCAGTTTGCTTCGGTACAAGAACGGCAGAGGGAGGAAAAGCAGCTTTCTGTTTCCCTTGAATGGAAGGGATAAACAAATCATTCGGTGGAATGAGGGTCGCGTGCATCACTCCGAAATAAAAGTCCGCGTCGTGAACGAAGTCCTGGGTGATCCTCCTAGGGTGTCCTTTACCATAAGGAAATTTCTTACATACAGCTGGGTACAGCCGCTCAAAAAAGTATCCGAACACCATGGTTGATTACAGAATTCGGAAAAAATATCTGGCAATGATTTTGTTTTAGAGATTAGTGATCTGGCAACCTTCGTGTCACGTGACACGAAGGTTGCCAGATCACTAATCTCTAAAACAAAATCATTGCCAGATATTTTTTCCGAATTCTGTAATGAACCATGGTGTTCGGATACTTTTTTGAGCGGCTGTACATTCCATTCTTCCATCGAATGGGAAATAGCGAGCACCAATTCTCCTTATGGGGTCAATATTTTTATATATCGATGTCAAGGTTTTATCTGTGCGTAATAATCGGTCAAATTCATGTTCCCACATGTCTTTGATCTTATAATCTGGCATCAAAAGTTTATGGCTCCAAGCCGATAAACTGAACCGATAAACTAAACCGAGAGTTCTGTTGTAGAGAGCCGAAAATGCTTTTTTCCCCCACAGACTGGATGGTTGTTGTTTGGGTTGTTTTACCTCTGAGCGGCACTTTTTTGCACACCATGGACTAAATGGCCAGGTCACAAGGACCCCGAAGGCTCAGAGAAGGTTGGGGGAGGGGACCCACTGTAACAGCTGTTGGGAGACAGATGGTAGCCTCCTGTCAAGGCCATCCAGCGTGTTCTTTAACGTGCACAGGGTATGGCTCTCCCGCACACGGTGCCACGGCTTAATGTCCCATCCGACGGACGGCGGCCTTTCCAAGCCCATCGGTGTCCCCTACTGACCGTGGGCAGGGCGGGGAATTTAGCGGAGATAAATGTCAACGCTGACCCAGCTGGGACTCGAACCTGGGAACTACAGATTACGAGCCTGGCGCGCTACCGACTGAGCCACCCCCGCCCCTAGACTGGATGGCCTTGGGGCGAAAACATTGAAAACAGCTATGATGCCAACATCCCATTTCTTTATAGATCGTACGTGTGTGGCATGGCAAATGCCATCTACTTAAAATTTTGAATTCTCCCTGAGGCGAGCGAGTCGTTTGAATTTCCATGTTGTTTTTTTCAGTCTCATACTGCAGCCAACCTAGCGCTTTCAACGACTGCCTGTCGTTGCTGGCTGAGTAGCATTATGAGGGACAGACATCGAACACATTCTTTTGGAGAAATTTTCCCCGAAATAACGTTGACACGCCCCTGCACTGGTGAGATCTTCTGCGAAAGGATTAACATCCATAAGTGGGATGAAATCGAGGAGGAATTTCTCTCAACTCTTCTGCAGTAAAATTGTGCCTGCTTCACAATAAAAACGAAGTTGTCTTTGAAAGTACCATTCCTTGAGGGTGGCAGAGGCATAACGCACCTCAAATTCAGCCCTCATAGCAGCAAAGATTACCTGGCCTCAGACCGAAAGTGACGAGCATCAGGAATCGAACCCACGTAGTGAAGAATTTCTTCCTTGACAAACTAGAAGGGGAAAAATCCTTTTACCGTGTCCACTTAAACAATAATAACGCATATAAAAATTTCCTAAAGTACTACAACAAACACAAATTGCAGGTAAGAAACGAACACATCTGAAATTATGTACTGCAGCTCACTGAGAGGTCCAATAAGTGTCCCTGCTGGGTCAGCGTTGAGATTTATCTCCACAAAATTCCCTGCTCTGTCCACGGTCAGTAGGGGACACCGATGGGCTTGGAATGATCGTCGTCCGTTGGATGGGACGTTAAGCCGTGGCCCCGTTGAGGGAGAGCCATACCCTATGCACGTTATAGAATACGCTGGATGGCCTTAACCGGAGGCTAACAGCTGTTCCAGTGGGTCCCCTCCCTCAACCTTCTCTGAGCCTTCGGGGCCCTAGTGACCTGGTCATTTAGCCCATTGTGCGAAAAAGGTGCTTTTCAGATATCAAACACAGCCAACCCTTGTAACTTGGCCATTTAGCCTATAGTATGGGTTGGGTTATTTTACCTCTGAGCGGCAGCTTATAGTATGCGAAGAGAAATTCTGCTAAGATGCAAAATAATCCAACCATGACGAGAATGTAAGTAAAACATAAAACGCATGTTTTTTAAAACTGAAAAATAAAAAATTTAAATATTAAACTTGTTTTAAAAAGTTTACCCGAATAATAGAAAAGCTTTTTGCAATATAATTGAATAGCTCCAATCACTTTATATTACGTATCAACCTAACGTCCTGAATACCTTGTTATGCTCTCTATGTGCCGGAAAAAACAAACGTTCTACACATATTTCAAACCAAGCATGAGGTGATGAGCGCGATTGTTGTAAAATGTTTTTAACTTCTGTTTAAAATTTTCTTTTTTTTAAATACGAAATATTTAAAAAGATAATGACCGCAATCAAATCTATCAGCTTCTTTATCTCAGCTGGCATTTTGCATTTAAAAGCTCATTGTCAAAATTAAGGTGTTTTTTCTGGATGTAGTCAGCATTATCCCATGATTGTTTCGACTTCTGCTACAAAAGATCTTTAGAATAAATACACCTTGCAGGAGGATAACGCCCATTCACCCATCTTCAATAACGGACAAGGTTGTACGTAGGCGAAACGGTTGCCAGAGACAACGCACATCGTCCCCTCGACAAGTGGTTCCTACCGTTTCAGCACCGCCGCTTCCGGTTGATAAGGAAACAACCGTGCTCGATCGGTTGCCAGATTACAGAGATTCATAATGAAACGTCTGCGTCACAAATCTGCAAATTGGGTCATACGTTTATATTAAACCACACCTCCGATTTCCGCATCAGATTTCTGCGCTGTTGACAGTCGTTCCAGTTGTGGCTGTAGGTCAATTTCATTCGCATCACGTTCGAAAACGGGAGTTGTGAAACACAGCTCTCGCGATCGGGGCTCGTTCGGTTGGATGTTTACATCCGTGGTTAACGGACACAGGCGCGATGCCTGCTGAAGTTAGGAGGATCTTTCGAGTGTTGGTATCGGGTCAGTTCGAAGAACTAGCGACGGGTTTTGCAGCAGTTTCGATCAGGATCTGCGCGTCACCTCTCTGAGCGGCATTCGACACTACAACGCAAGAGATTTGAATATTAAATCAAAGGGTCGGCCACGTGTTGCCATTTTTTTCTATGCCAACCAATCATTGCTAATTATCCGAAATGTTTCCAAACTCTACTTTTATTTCCCGCTTCATTAGCATCCGGAAATTTCATTGTAAAGGACGGATGTGTTGTGGAGGATTATTTCAAATTGGTAGGTCGTTTGTTTATATTGGACAGCCATCTTTGGTCGTTTCTTTATATTGGACAGCTATCTATTTATCTTTGGTCTGCTGTTATTTCAAGGAAGCGGAAAATATAAAATGCCTAGTTAGCCATTTATATTTCCAGAAAGTTTAAATGCTATTGAGACACAATTTTAATATTGTCGAAGTTTTAAGGAAGCGGAAAATTCCTCCGCCCTGGCCAGTGATTCTCAATCAAATGGCAAGAACAAAAAGTTGGTTTAGAGATCCACTTTTCAGCTGTAAGAATGTAATGCAAGATTCCTGTCAAACTTACAAATTTATTCAATCATGCTCTCCCCCCATCCTCACAAAAATAAAAAAACAATTCTCTCTCCATGTGACGAATATTTTCTTTCCTATAAGGTAGAATTTTATTTTCCTGGTACCTACTGTCAAAGAAAGTCATCCTCGTGTCTAGTCCTAATCCTCTCGTAAAGTTTTCTTTTTAACTCGGTGAGGGCATCTGATTTCCTCGCTTCATGTGCTCCTGTTACTTTCTCATAATCCAGTCTCTCACGATACCTATTAAGGAGATACTCCTTCTTATTTTCCATCTCTGTTCGCTTCCGACGTGCTTAGCACCCGAATCCGCATCACTGTATACAGCAACATAATCCGTATTACTGTATTACAGCAAAATCGAGTTCATTGCACTCTTGACAAGGCAAATGAAAAGGACACTCCCTCTTCAATCAAAGTTGCACTCAGTCCAACGAAAACAAGCAAGTTCTCTTTATTATGCACAAAGAGTAAGGAAAAACACTTTCACAAATCTGAAAAGCTTCCGACGTACCCTGCGCACATAAAGAACACGCTGGATGGCCTTGACGTGAGGTTACTATCTGTCTCCCCTCAGCTGTTCCAGTGGGTCCCCTTCTCCAACCTTCTCTGAGCCCTTGGGGCCCATATGTGCAAAAGAAAGTGCAGCTCAGAGGTAAAACAACCAACCTTGAGCCTTTGGGGCCCTTGTGACGTGGCCATTTAGTCCATTGTGTGCAACAAATTGCCTCTCAGAAGTAAAACAATCAAACCTTAAACTGTTCACGTGGCTTGACTGAACTTTAAATTGTGAACAGTGTGTGTATTGGTTGCTTCACTTCTAAGTGGGTCTGGAAACTTAACGAAAACTTAATTTGGAGATTTAGTGTAATGAAGCATAAAATTCGACCCGGTTATCTAATAATAATAATCTTTTAAGATAAAAGTTAATGAAAGCGTGTACACAAAAATAATATCTATATGACTGATGGAATTGGAATCTTGTTGGGGATTAAATAAATTATAATATTGGATTAAACGAGTAACTCGAAGAGCATGCCACAGGAAAAATAATGACTGTTAATTTTTTTAGTTTCCTAAATGGCATTCATGAACTTTCTGAGTGTTATTTTGTTTATCTTCGTGCTGGGTTTGTAGGTGAAAATATTAATCACCTACGATATTGTCGTGCTTAATATTCTTTATCCCTTTGTTAAATAAACCAATATGAAATGGGAAATGTTTTAATTACGAGAGTCAACTATTGAACTGAGCTGATATCGTTTCAAAAGAATAATCGAAATCGATAATTGGCCAAGAAGTGGAACATTCAATACAACAACAGATACTGGAAGAAACCACTGTATTTTTTTTTAAATAACTAATATTTAAAAGCGATCACCGTTACCCTGCCTATTATTTCACCATAATCCTACTTTCAACATGCATCGTAATCCTATTATAAACATAACAAAAGCTTTTCCCCCACTAATTGTAAACCCCGGATAATAACTACACGACACATAACTCACCGGTGTACTCCCTTTACAGAAACTACTTCCTGCAGCTCTCTTGGGCAATGTTATTTGGGCCATTACTACATTTCAAAACTTCAACTATCAAGGCTCTTTCTCGAAGCCCTATTGTCCCATCGAAGGTTTTTTGGTTGTCATCTACATCGACAAGTCTCTGCGTTTCTCGTATCTGCACTGTTTACACTTCCTCAATTCGATGATCAAAAGTGGCTGCCACTTTTCCATACACTATTTGGAGTAAGTACAAGGAAAAAAAGGACTGCTCTTGTGACTGGAGTAGAGGTCATTCAGCTCATGGTGGCGACCATCCTATCTACAGCGCGACCGCCAGGCTGGCTGAACTAATGCCTGTGTTGGGTGGGCACGCTCCACGACATCTTCGTCTTTCTGGACAAGTTATCTGAAGGTTGGGCGTTTTTTCCCCCAAGTAGAAGGTAAGATGGAGTTTGATAGGTGCAACCTACTGGCGTGTTTTATTTGCTAATTTTAAAATCAATGGCTGTACGGTACAGATTATAATTTTACAGCTTTATACAGTTGTATGTTTTTGAAATGGATATTCATTTTTATTCAGTTCACTGTTGAACTAGTTTGTTTCGATGAACAGATCTGCATAGCTGACTGATGAACACAAGGTTTCCTGATTCTATTACACAGTTTGAAATTAGCGTTTGCTTTATGCATTTTCCAATAAGGAAAAAAACTTTGCTCTCTTACTTTTCCAGGCTTTCGACTACTTAGGGTAAATGGTATCGCTCTCCACTGGGGGTTGGCACAGACGCTAATTCAAGGCTCGTAATCTACATTTCTAACTTCGAATTAAACCCTACCGTCGGATGGGATGCTAAGCGATGGCCCCGTCTTCAGGAGAGTCCTGTGCACATTAAAGAATGCTCTTGATAGGAGGCTTCCATCTGTCTCCTAATACCTGTCCTAATACTTCCCCCAACTTTCTTTGAACCTTTGGAGTTCTTGTGACTAACTATTTAGTCCATTTTGTGCGAAAAAAAGGTGCCGCTCAGAGGTAAAACAGCCCAACCCAAAAATGTAAATCAAATAGCAATGTATATCGAGTGATGGGCATATACCCAACGTATTAATTACGTTAATATATAAATATAAATCCATTTGGTTTTAAATGCCTCACTTCAGGTTGAAAGCAATTACCCATAAATCTCAAAATTTACATTTTTTTATGTTTATCAATACTGAAAGTAAATTGACACTTTCCTTTTTTTTTTTTGCACAGTGCAACATCTGTGCACCTTCAACCACAGCGATGTTTTCATTAAGAACCTACAAAACCTAGAGACATTTAATTGTGGGGCGGGGGGTGGCTCAGTCTGTAGCGCGCCAGGCTCGTAATATGTAGTTCCCAGGTTCGAGTCCCAGCTGGGTCAGCGTTGAGATTCATCTCAGCAAAACTCCCCGGCTTTCCCACGGTCAATAGGGGACACCTATGGGCTTGGAAAGGCCGCCGTCCGTCGGATGTGGCGTTAAGCCGTGGCCCCGTGTGCGGAAAAGCCATACCCTGTGCACGTTAAAGAACACGCTGGATGGCCTCGACGGGAGGCTGCCATCTGTCTCCCAACAGCTGTTCCAGTGGGTCCCCTCCCCCAACCTTATCTGAGCCTTCGAGGGTCCTTATGACCTGGCCATTTAGCCCATGGTGTGCCAAAAAGTGCTGCTCAGAGGTAAAACAACCCAAACCAACGCATTTAAGTGTTGAAGAAATCCATTTCATCATCTCGACCTAACACTTTGAATCTACATGACTTAATTGTAGTTTATCCCATAATTTTAAATACAGACATGATATGTGTTGAAAGTATCCGATCACTAAACATTAAAATCAAAACAAATTTGCGACTTTCAGTGTGCAACCTAATTGGAAATCTAACAAATTTTGAAAAAGTTGTTAGGAATGTATTAAAAAGTGGAAACTTGTAATGCCAGTTAGTGGTGGGAGTTGATTAAGCCGGTAGCGCATCAGGTCGTAATCTGCAGTTACCAGTTTATCCCCGCCAAATCCTACCCTCCATAAGAAAGGGAACGCCGACGAGTTTGGAAAAACCGCTGTTCATAGGGGTGGGACGCTAAGCCGCGATACTGTGTGTGCAGAAAAGCCACACCCTCTGCACGTTAAAGAACACGCTGGATGGACTTTAGGGAGACTTCGTCTGTTAACAGCTGCCCAGTGGCTTCCCTTCCCAGACTTCTTTGAGCCTTTGGTGTCCTTGCGACGTGGTCATTTAGCGGTTGTGTGAAAAAAACTGCCGTTCAGAGGTAAAACAGTCCAACTTATAATAATCAGATCACTTATTCTCCACAGAAGAAATAGCGATGGTGTTGAAATAAAGATAAAAGCAGAGGTTATGAAGACAATGCAGCTTTCAGAAACAAAGCGCATCTGTGTATTGTGTGTGGAGTACCAGAAATGGAAGAAGCCGTACAATGACCTGCGAGTGAGTGAAGCGTCGAGCATCAAAGTCATGGCCAGGACAGAAAGAATGGATTAGTGGAAGCGTGATGGAAGATGAGGGTGGAATGGGGGAGGTATCGTCGGAACAGAGGAAAACTGGGAAAGCAAGAGATAGGTAAAAACGTGTTAACTTGCTCCGTCATACCAGTCGCGATACTAGTAGGTTCGGTTCATGACCTGTTTGACCCACATAAGAAGCAGGTGCAGCAGGTTGGCGATGGGAATTCTCTCAGACGGTCTAATGAAAAGCTCTCGCGTGTCTGGGAGAGAAACTAGAAATAGCAAGTGGGATGAGATTGCGGTATTCGAACATTCTCTTATAAAGGCTTGTTGTTGAACTTCGTCGCAAAAAATATTGTTGAATTAGCATGTGTGACCTCGGTTCTCTTACCCCCAGGTTATGTGTCATATTAAGAATTTTGCGTCTTATCTAGAAGAATGACTTTTCCTGCACAAACGAAAAAAAAACAACAGGCGAATAAATTGAATAAGATTTAAGAATTCAATCTAAACAGACTGTAGGATTTCTCTGTCCATGTTTTTTTTTTCACTAGGGCTGAACACAGATAAAAATTAAATAATAGACTGATATTTGTTTTCAACTGTGAAAGAAAGTTGAACCTTTGACATGATGCTTTATAGGTTTTTGCAGGAAGAGGATAGCAGGTACATTTTTTTGAAAAATATCTCTGGCATTTTGAGTTTTTGCATATAATAATAAATGACTAAAAAAACAAACACTGGCACTAAATATTTAAAACAAAACACTAACAGTCTTGAAATGTGAAAGTAAAATAATCTCTACAGTGAGTTAATAAGTGTAGACGTATTGTAAGGAATCAACTAATTTTACGGAAATGTCGCCGATATGAAAAGTTAATTCAAACAGATGAAAAACGTAATTAATAATAAGTTATATGAAATTTTATTTAAAATTCCTAAATGTACTTTGAGAAGGATTTTGTAATGATTTAAATTTCGCCAATTTTGAATTATTCTTTCAGGATGAGCTAAGTCGTTAAAATGCTTCGGCTTCTATAATTCTGTGCATAGTTAGAAAATAGCTTTTGTTTTAAGTGCGTTTCGACAGTTACGGAGTTTAGAATCGATTGATCTAAAGTGGGCTATTTTCCGAAAAAAAAAAGCTTCTGAATGTTGTTTCGATCGTTTACCTCTGAACAACACTTATGTGCACACAATGAGCTAAATCGCCAGGTCACAAATACCTCAAGGGTTGGGTTGTTTTACCTCTGAGCGGGACTTTTTTGCACACCATGGGCTAAATGGCCAGGTCACATGGACCCCGAAGGTTCAGAGAAGGTTGGGGGAGGAGACCCATTGGAACAGCTGTTAGGAGACAGATGGTAGCCTCCCGTCAAGGCCATCCAGCGTGTTCTTTAACGTGCACAGGGTATGGCTCTCCCGTACATGGGGCCATGGCTTAACGTCCCATCCGACGGACGGCGGCCTTTCCAAACTCCAAAGGATTAGAGGAAGTTGGGAAAGGGATTAAGCGAACAGCTGTTACGAGACAGGTGGACACCTTTCATCATGGGGGCGGGGGTTGAAGCAATCGATAGCGTGCCAAGCTCGTAACTGCATTTTCCAGGTTCAAAAAATAAAAAAACTGTGCCATCGTTGAGATTTATGCCTTCTAACCCCTCAAGAACGAAAAATTAGAAAAAATTAGAAATTAGTGATCTGGCAGCCAACGTACACGAAGGTTGCCAGATCACTAATTTCTAAAAAAAATTGTTGCCAGATATTTTTTCTGAATTCTGTAATCAACCATAGTGTTCGGATATTTTTTTGAGCGACTGTACATATCCAGAAAAAAAGTGTATAATTTTTCCATACTTTTCCTGAAACCAAAAAGCTATTTGAACTTCGTACAATGATTGGTTATTTCCTTTAACAGAATCATCTTTAATTTCGTAACATTATCGTCAAGATTCCATCATAATTTCCATTAAATTTACCTCTGCTCTTAAATGTTTGATTTTCTGAGCATGCAGAAACTTAACCACCGGTTCTCTCCTTAAGTCCTTCGTGACCGAAGGCGTGTATTTTAAATATTTTTCTCTGCATTTCACCGTCCGATGCCATGTTTCGTCAGCCAGCCTCTTCCTTCCACGTGCTCTGGTATGTGGATCGCTCGTGCAGTTTCCTGCTTCAGGCGTTGGCGGTGATCTTCATGCATCGCCTGGGGTGGTAATTGATTGGACAGAAGAGCGACAGAGACCACACAGATTGGACAGAGACCACATATCTTTTCAGATATGTGGGGGGGGGGGAGAGGGGGGAATGACGCGATATGAGGAAAATGGCGATGGAAGGTGTCGATGGCCCTTTTTTTTTTAAAAATGCAGCCAATCACTTGATACCACTGATGGGGGGGGGGGATTGTTTCTCACTTTGAAATGTGAGAAGGGTTTCGAGTAATCCCCTGTAATGACTGCTACGAATTGCGAGATCTGGGGTGCAGTTAAATGTGAAAGGTATTTTTTTTTATGTTTGAAAGGTACTACTGAATGCTTCTTCCCTTTTGAATGTGTGTCCCATGTTTTTCTATAAAACACTACCGTAAACGAATATTGATTTTTGATAAGGGACTGGAATTGAAATGTGCAGCTGAATAGGGGAGACATGTCAGCCATCCGTTCCAGAATTGCAGAGAAGCTTTGGATAGTTTGTCACAAAAAATTAGCATGTTGCATGGGTTCAGTTTTTGAAACATGTAAAATGGACGTAATTCTTTCTTCTATTAAAGGCATAACGTTGGTTGTCCTTTTTTGAAATCTATGTAATAAAAGGTGTGTGTCTGTGGCAGCCATGGCTCATCGGGAAATCAACGTATACGCTTCAAATTTTCAGAGAATGTTTCTGGTTGTGGTCCGGATTGCAGTGGCAAATTTCAAGTCGAAAAGACAGGCTTGCTAGAAGCAAAAATATTTACCATGCTATTCCTACGGGAAATGATAATCGCTGTCAAATTTACTGTTGCCATTTATTGCTCCCTAACTCTAAAAAATTTAAAATGGCAACTGCAGCAGATTTAAATGCTAGATTCTCCACATTTCCAAAGGCATTATTTAGGCGTTCCATTGCAGCTAGGGACGTGATTTTTCTAACAAATATGGTGTCGGGCAGGGGGAACCCTCCTACGAAATTTGGGACCATTCCGGTATAGTTCGTCGGGAATAACAGAATGCCAAAATCTGACGAAATAAATATCTCGATCGTTTGCCACGGGCTCTGAGAGAGAGAGAGCGGCAGGTAAACAATGATCTTTGCAACACCGGGAAATTCTTCGTGTTCAAACTGTGATAAACTGTTGAGGGGGAGGGATACTCACAAAACTAACCTTTAGTGCAGGAAACAATAGAATATGCAGGTTAATAGTGAGACACTAGCTGTCACAATTTGTGTAGAAACGAAGCCATGGACCAAGTGAGAACCTGATATTTAAACCAATCACTGCGGCACATGGGGGACGCTGTGCAGGAAAATTGGACCCTGCGGACGAATATCACGGGAGCCATAGGGTGGCAAAATTTGTGGTAACGGAAATAAAAATCTCGATAACTTACGCAGAAACTAAGCCACGGGCTATGAGAGAGCTCGCTGACGTCAACAACGATCCAAGCCAACACTGGGCAAATTTCTTCCTGTTGGAAATCTGTACTAAAGTGTCCGGGGGGGGGGGGGGGGTACTTACAAAATTTACCTATAGTGCGGTGAAAATAAGAATATACAGATTAAGAGATTACCTTAGAATGTACCCGGGCAGCGCCGGGCACTTTCAGCTAGTGTGTAAATAAGGGCATGGCGTAAAATATGGGCATTAACCCTTCTCACGTTTGAAAATTGTGAGTTGAAAAGTGTAACTGAAAGTAACATTAAACCAGTCAAATATAGAAATTTAACAATAGTTGTTTAGCATTTTAAACTTTGTGTAACTGAAACACTTAATAGAAACTTAGCTTGTTCTGAAAAAAAAAAGCTATAAAATTGGTCGAAATTGAAATAAGTGTTATACAAAGTATTACAAAAAAGTTTATAAATTTTAATAAAGTATAATTTATAGTTATTGTTTTGGTTTTCCTCTTTAAATTAACCTTTTCAGATTGATTATATTAAGTGGCCATGAGTGTCAGAAAGAATTTTTCCTAGGGAGGGGGCGCAGTTTGAATTGTTTTACCTCTGAACAGCACTTTTGAGCACACAATGGGCTAAATGGCTAGATCACTAGGACCTTGAGAGTTTGAAGAAGATATGGGGAAGGGTTGGGTTTTACCTCTGAACGGCACTTTTTGGCACACCATGGGCTAAATGGCCAGGTCATATGGACCCCGAAGGCTAAGAGAAGGTTGGGGGAGGGGACCCACTGGAACAGCTGTTGGGAGACAGATGGTAGCCCCCCGTCAAGGCCATCCAGCGTGTTCTTTAGCGTGCACAGGGTATGTCTCTCCCGCACACGGGGCCACGGCTTAACGTCCCATCCGACGGACGGCGGCCTTTCCAAGCCCATCGGTGTCCCCTACTGACCGTGGGCAGGGCGGGGAATTTTGCAGAGACAAATCTCAACGCTGACCCAGCTGGGACTCGAACCTGGGAACTACAAATTACGAGCCTGGCGCGCTACCGACTGAGCCACCCCCGCCCCTATGGGGAAGGGAACCCACTGAATAGCTGTTGGGATACAGATGGTAACTTCCCGTCAAAGCCATCCAGCATGTTCTTTAACTTTCCCGGGGTATGACTCTCCCGCACACGGCGCTACGTCTTAACGTCCCATCCGACGGCCTTTCGAAGTCCAACGGTGCCCCCTTTCTGATCTAGTAACAAAGAGATTTCTAGATCTAGTAACAAAGTCGCTAAGTTGGCAACACTGCTGTGCAAAAATGTTATTTTTTGTGTTTATCGATATATGTAATTTATGAATACAAAATTTAATATGTATATATATTATGTTTTATTTTATTCCCATTGTTATACTATAGCAATGATAAATAAAGTTTTTAATAAAGTAAGAGCTCTGCGTCAGTATGTATCGCTTGGTTGTACGTGACTTACTTTATTTATCGTTTGCTTAATATTAGGGCAGGGGTTAGCGGAGATAAATCTCAACTGGCTCACCTGGGATTCGAACCTAGGAACTGCAGATTACGAACCTGGAGCGCTGCCGGTCGAGGAACAATATTATTAATATTTTCATTATTTTATTTGCTTTTTTTTCTTTGAAATAGTAATTCTAATCACAAATATTATTCGTATAAATTCATATAATTCATCCATTTAAAACGGATGCCTTTCCCGACCGATGCAAATATAACTATCCCTACTGCAGTTAAATATTCCAGCTGCCATAACTCTTTGAAAACTGAACTAATTTTGCTGAGAAGCGAACTTCAGATAGATTTGTGTTCAAATCTTAATTATTCAATCACAGTTTTGCTTAAGAACGTTATTGGGCGTTTGACTTTATTCCCTTTTGACATAGTTGATGGTCTAATGTTCTGACTGGCAACTAACGTGTGTCAGCGTTTAGGAGAACACCTAAAAATCTATTTTAATCAGTTCCATGAAATCAGTTTAGAATTTTTAGTGTCATGTGGATGTAATGACGCAAAACAAATGTTTCGATTTTTGGAACCAACATTTTTATAAACGTTTAAAACTCTGATCTTGTGAACTTCTTGATCGAAAGAGTCCAAACTCTAAGGGTCAAATTGCCGAATGGAATGGGAATCGTTATTACATTTGATGAAGCTAAAATCTTTAATCAAATCTAAATTCTCTGAACTCCAAGATGTATTAATTCTCAGTCACACTTGAGTGCATTGTGCTAATATCAAGAGGTGGTTTTGCATAATCAGCATCTTGAAGTATGAGCAACATTAATGTTTATTCTTCCTGAAGAGTACAGATTTAACAATGCTAGATGTGCTCATTTATGATAATTAAGCTGACAGCTGGATTGGGCGTTTGAGTGACAATTATAGTTGAAGTCTTTAATTATGTTAACTAGAAGGGTGTCATTATTAAACTACTAGATGTTATCAATGACCATTAGAGGGTAAAAAGGTTCTACCCTTTCTATTGTCAGATATATTGAAAAAAATGCTCTTAAAATGAGATGGAACATTAAGAGCATAAAGGAACTGTCATGATATTCATTTTTAGACAATTGGCGATCATGCGCGGTGCTTTTGTTTGAAGTTCGTTGTTTGCAATGAATGGGTGGTGAAGCTAGGCCCGATCTAGAAAAAAGCCGAGGGGGGGGGGACAAGAAAGACAATCGAGCAGGAAAAATATTGAAGGGGGTGGCAAGAGATTGGGTTGTTTTACCTCTGAGTGACACTTTTTTGCACACAATAGGCTATAAACGGTCACGTCACACTGACCCCGAGGGTTCAGAGAAGTATTGGAGGAGGGGACCCCTGGAAAGCTGTTGGGAGACAGATGGTAGTCTCCCGTTAAAGCCATCCAGCGTGTTCTTTAACGAGCACAAGGTATGACCCTCCAGCTCACGGGGGCGGTTCCCAGGTTCGAGTCCCAGCTGGGTCAGCGTTGAGATTTATCTCCGCAAATTTCCCC
The DNA here is from genome assembly GCA_038380435.1 of Ryuthela nishihirai. Lineage (NCBI taxonomy): Eukaryota > Metazoa > Arthropoda > Arachnida > Araneae > Heptathelidae > Ryuthela > Ryuthela nishihirai. Next base: position 49,811,647 of record JAWZYU010000019.1, on the reverse strand, counting down.
GTCCTGCCCACGGTCAGTATGGAACACCGATGGGCAGGGAAAGGCTGCCCATCGGTGTTCCATACTGACCGTGGGCAGAACATACCCTGCACACGCTGGATGGCCTTTACGGGAAGCTACCATTTGTCTCCAAACAGCTGTTCCAGTGGATCCCCTCCCCCAACCTTCTCTGAGCCTTCGGGGTTCATGTGACCTGGCCATTTAGCCCATGGTGTGCAAAAAAGTGCCGCCAAGAGGTAAAAAACCCAACTCCAGCTCATGAGCCACAGCTTAACATCCCATCCGACGAACGGCGGCCTTTTCAAGCCTCTGTCTCCTATTGACTGAGGGCGGGGAGCTTTGCGGAGATAAATCTCAAGAGACCGGATTTCTAATGCAGTATATAACATTCCCCTTCCTCCGTTTAAAAAAAAAATAAATACCTCCTCAAGCAGCTGCTTGCCACAGAGGTATGATAGGAACCTGTCAGTTTATATGCCATAGTAGAAGGTCTGTGAGGATGGCAGGATCTCAGCAGAAAAAAAGACACATACAACCATGCCTTACCCGGGGCTCGAACCCAGGTCCCTCAGATCAGTAGCCAAGTGCGCTAACCACTCGGCCACACAGGTCTTTAAAAAATTTCTTAAAATGCATGAAATATAAATTAGTTTAATAATTTTTTTAGCTGACAATGAGTGTAAATTTAACCCTGAATGGTGATGATTGAGTCTGCGGGATCCCATTCCCAGATTAATTTAAGATGGTGCACAAAAATGCGTTTGACCGTCGAGGTTAGAAATTTAAAAAAATTTAAAAATATTGGATCTTTAATACTAGAATCTAAACCTATATTGTCAGTTTGTATTCAGATCAACTTACAAATTTGTCTTCATAGTCGGTAATAATTGCATAAATGCGCAATTCAAGAGACATGCTTAATTGCCAATTTTCGCTAAAATAACTCGTGGAGCGCTCTGCGTCAGTATGTATCGCTTGGTTGTACGTGGCTTACTTTATTTATCGTTTGCTCCACCCACAGTATTATAGTATGTATCGTTTGGTTCCACTCAAAAGGCCACCTCGGAATCACTCATATTCCGCAAAATCGCTTCACTGCCGAGACTCATGTGTGAACCGAATGTGATCATGCTTCAATAATGATTTTAAAAAGAAAAACAATTTTACCATAGGAAAACAAACTCAAAACATTATCGCTTTCTTAAAGAAGTTCCTGAAGATCAGTTCTCCCTTCCTCTTCAGACAGTCGCATTATTTCCAGTCTGATGACGGCAGCTGCCAAAAGATGCTGCCGGTTTCAACCGTGACCGTCTGAATGTGTACATTTTTTTCTCTCGAAAAGCTCATTCTTGCCGGAAATGCTCGACACAGTCTGCTGGGATTCGCTACAAGAATTTTGCAGCTGTCCATCCTTCTGGCAACTACCTGTTAAGCTCACTGGCACGCGTCCATGTCTTCCCCCTTTCCTTCCCCCACTTCCTACACACATGGAAAGGGTGGTGAATCTCCTTCCTACTTGTACCACGTGTTGTACAAGTTGGTTGCGCCCATACGGACTGCAAACAGAGAGAGGAACATCCCGCCTTACCTGCTAAATCATGGTATCGTCGAACCTGTAGGTGTTCCATTAGTTTTCTACCTCTCCCCTGGGGTCTGAGGCCAAAGTGCGCAGTTGGTTGCGAAGTTGATGTTGCTTTGATCTTCGCCTGCTCCCAGCTATTGTTCTTATCGTAACCAGTAGCAACCATGTGCCACGTGTGTTGTTTTTTTAAAGGTCTGAGTTTTGATGACTACCTATAGCGAATTCAGTCACTCGGGGTGAAAAGTCACGTTGCCATTTAACTTTCAAATTAAGGTAAGTACGTAATTATTAAATAAGCGTGAATTTCGTTTTGGTCACGACGTGATTTCGGAAAAGAGTTGTGGATGGTTTTAGTTGTAGAGTTTTTCATGATTGATGCTCTTTAACGATGAGTAACTTAAACACCATCTTCAGAAATCTCAACTTTAAACTGCTTTCGGTCCGAAAATCCCTCCGGTCCGAAATCTGCTGCTCCTGCAATTTGTTTTAAAGTCATTAAAGCGCGAAAATGCATATCTTCGATCATTAAAGATGATCTACCAGCCATACGTACGAACTGACTGACGGAATGGGTCTGGGATTGGCTCAGTTAATACCAGGCTCGTAATCTGTAGTTCCTAGGTTCGAGTCTCACCTGGGCCAGCATTGCCATTTACCTCCGCTAAATCCCTACCCTGCCCTCGGTCAGAAAGGGGACACCGATGAGCTTGGAAAGGCCGTCGTCCGTCGGATGAAACGTTAAGCCGTAGTCTCGGTTTCAGAAGAGCCACGCTGGATTACTTTGATGGGAGGCTACCATCTGTATCTTAACAGCTACCCATTGAAAACCCTTCTCTGATCCTTTTGGGGGTCCTTACAATCTGGCTATTTAGCCCATTGTGCGCAAAAAAAGTGCCGCTCAGTGGTAAAAAAAAACTTTCCTCACGCTTTTTGGTTTTTATTGACTTTCAACGAGTGTACGAACAGTTCTCGAAAGTTGGTAACAACGCATTGTTACCAACTTAAATAACGTTAATAACGGCTGCATTATCTTTCATATTTTTAGTGTAACGAGAATGATTTAAGTATTGCTACTCGCAGGTTTTTGAGTCTTAGACAAAAATATCTGGTTCAGCAAGTTAAAAAACCAAATTCCCCTTTCGAGGTCGTAGTTCGCACCTTGAGATACATAGAACCACCAGTTGCGTTGCTGTGAAGCAGTTAGAACAGGAATCTGAAACGCGTCCTGCGAAGCCATTTCGTGCTGCATGCAAGTAATAGGTTCCATTAAAATCATTGTAGCGAACTGTGGTTTTGTTAGAAAAAAATGCCCGTTGGGCTTGGAAATGCCCATCGGTCTTTTTTTTCATGAATTGAAACCGTAGCTCTAATGTTTAGGATGGCTTTGATTGGAGACTTGCAACTGTCTCCTAACATCTGTCCAGCGCAGGCCTGGGCAACGTTTTATCTGAAGGGCCTCTTAGAAAAATGGAATGAAAGGATGGGCCGCCAAAGAAATATTTAATTCGTACGATATGTATTATAACCAACGCAAAAACAAGAATCTAAATTGAAATATAAACAATATACTTTTAGAAAACTTAATTTTTTTAATGACAAATTGCTTCGCCGAAGTTGGACTTAATGTCATCTATGCATTGTTTCTCTCTTACAAATTTGCCATCATTAGCTTGCGGGGCCGCACAGAAAGCGGTGGCTGGCCATGATTGTCCAGGCCTTCACCAGAGGGCACTTCCCCCTCCCTCCAACAAACTCTGACCTGTCCATTTAGCCTATTGTGTGCATAAAAATGCCGCTCAGAAGTTCAACTTCTCTTAAGCATTGCTACTCTACAGGCTCCTACTAAGAGCGGGCCTGGTCCGTGGTAAGCGGGTGCTGATAATTTTTTCCATTCTTAAATTCAAGCAGTCTTTTCTAATAAATACACAGGTTGAAAGAAAACTCCATTGCTACCATTTGTTAGAGAGACCTGACAGATCCCACAGGGCAAATCGCTACTAGGACCAAAACAAGACACAAATACTGAAGACTTCCATGTGCTACAAGAAAGTTTGGAGATCTGCCGATGTAATTGCTATTTAAACATTATGGTTGAGGATTATCTAATTATTGAGTCCATCCCAAAAACATCAAGAGACGTAAAGATGGATTGTACCTTATTCGGTATTTTGGAACGGAATAATTTGTTTTGCTCAGTCAAAAGAACCCTTAGGTGACGTCATACAGTGACGATCGCAGAATGAGACTGAACATCCTCGTGTCATTGCTCTCTTCTCAGCTGCACATCCGAAAACGCTTCCCCATTCCTTAACACGATCGCGACTCGAATACGAAGCGGGCAGATCCTTTTTACAGAGCCGTCATCCGATTCCTTTTACTCATTGGCACTTTTTGCTCTTGTCTACAGTTTTGAGAAAGGAGAAATTGTTTCGACCACAAGGATTTGGATTGAAATCTCAATTTAGAGAGAGATATGCGATGCTTGAATTTGAAGTAGAGCTTCCTTTCATCGAAGAGGAATGTTGTGCGCGGATGTACATCCATATCTTAGGTTTGCAATGTCTTTTAGTGTTTATTTGGATATAAATTCTGCTGAAAATTGTTCAATTTTCGTAGATGTTTGGGACATGATGTTTGGCAAGTGACGTTATCCGAATGACGTCACTTGCCAAACATTCATTCCGTGACGTTATCCGAATGTTGTAGGTCCTAATCTGAATTCCGTTACCATTCAGGTTTCGTGTAACTGTGCCTCGAGCAGTAAGAAGACATTTCTCGGCGTGAAAAAAATACATGTGAAAAACAAATTAATTATCAAATTGTAGCAAGTCAACTTTGAATTCACTATATATAAAAAAAGCGCTCTGGAATGCCGAAAAATATACTGACGTATTCACTTTGATTTCCACGTTTTTGAATTCATTTGATACATTTTAACCAAAACATGCAAATATTAAAATTCACGACCCACCAACTAAAACTTTTTCCTTGATACTAAAACCTTTTCCTTGATTCAGATGGCGTTACGAAGTCCTGTTTGGAGTAGAGGCAGAATCTTTTGCGTATATAAAAAAATGTTTCCACATTATAATTTAAGAACCCTCCCCCTAAATAAAATCCCTATTGAAGATTGCATTCAAAGTTACTCTAATAGGGGTGAAACTTTTAGTCTTTTAATTGTTGCACAGATAATCACTCAAAAATCTTTCGAAAAATAATTTCTGAACTTTCAAAAAATTATTTGTGGTCAAGATTCGGTAAAATTCTCTTTAGAATGCCCTTGGGGTCCTTGTGACCTGGCCATTTAGCCCATTGTGTGCAAATGTTCAGCTCAGAGGCAACAGCCCAATCCTTGTTCGCACCTGGTATCACACGACCACTAGTTGTGCATCTGTCAAGTGGTTAAAAGCTCCTACAATAAACTCTTCACTGAAAGTATTTGCCACTTCTCTGCTTTCGCAACAGCAGTTACTTTATCAGATCCATTTAAGTTTGTACCTGATTCAGCCGCACAGTCGCTCTTTCAAAAGCTGTCGTAAACTCACTTCGCGACCTTGGTTTCAACATATTTCGATCAAAGAGAGATAACTTCTTTAATGTCACCCTCTCTTCATGAGAGAAAAAAAACACTTCACCTTCACGTGGTTGGAGAGAGAAGAGATGTTCTTCTAAACGAAGCTGACGGAAGAAGTGACATTTCCTTCTCACGTTGTCAGCACTTCGGTGGAAGTGATGATGATGTTTGTCTCACTCCGTTTAGAAGTGCAGTGTCCTCTTCCGTTGGGCTCTTGTCAGGAAGAACATACTTTATGACCACTCAACAATAAATTGGTGTCGGACTTTGGGAGGATAACTGTCTGGGATTCTTCCAACAATTCGTAAAGGACGTGTCTTAATCAAAAGCTCGAATCCAAGCTTTGAAGAATATTTACTGTTATTTGTTGTAGTCTTGTCTAAAAGCTTCTGTATCGTAATACACATTGTAAAATTTAGGCAAACTTATAATGGAGGTTGCGATAATTTCTACTGACACAAGTCGTAATTTGAATGAAGAAATTATCAGGGTTTAGTATGAACAACAGAAGTTTTTATAAACTTTTGTATTTGATATTTATGAGGGGGAGAAAAATGTTGCACATCTTTGTCACCAATAAGCATCTAGAAAAATAACGAAAATTTTAAAGGGCAAGCAAAAAATAGAGCCCTTTAATTATATTGTTATAAAAAATAAAGTTTATTAATGTTGTTCTGAGCTTGATTGGTTGCACTCATGTTAAATGAGATGTCCATTTTTAGCAGGAGAACCCTATTAAAAATTTTCCAAGTGTTTTTCATTTAGTCATTTTTTTTCAAGTGAGTGTGTTTCTTTTAAGCCTTTATCTTCAAGAAACAAATCGGTATTTCCATTCTCCAAAAGAATCGCGAATATCAACAAGGAACAATAAATCTGAAACATGTACAGGCTTTCGTAACTTTAAAAGATATTTCAGACATGACTTACTAGAATACAGAAAAAGTCTGTTGTCTGACAGGAATCCCTGTTAATATAAGTTGCCATAGCTATCAGTGAAAAAGACGAAACCTCAACAGGGAAAAAAGTATGTAAATTAAAAATGAAGATTAACTTTGGAGGCTAAGAGAATAATCCTCAATTTTCCAATAAGTTAAACTGAATTATCCGCCATGGACCATATCCGCTCTTTTCAAGAGTTCACAAAGAGAAAGTTGTCAAAGTGAATAACACCAGGGGCATTTGGGGGAGGGGAGAAGAGAGGATGTAGTTGATTGTAGTGAATGAGGATCTTGGCACTTGGCAACTTGTTCACCTTAGTCTGGATTTTTCACTTGTTTCGGAAGCTGAGATGCTTCTCTGATGACTACTTCTTCCATCTGATGGTCCAAAGAGAAAATTCACGAAATGACTTCAGGAATAGGATGAGTTCTTCTATCTGCATGGTTTTGATCGACATAAGTGTCTCAACGTGTATGGCGATTATGTGGAGGGGGGGGGGGGAATAATTACACGTATGTGGGAACATTTCCAGTATGTTGTCTTTGGTGTAATTATCTGTCCTCTGCAGATATGAAATAGGGAACATTACTTTCTGACTTACCCCTTTATAGATAAGAGTTTGAATCTCCAATTCCAAATGTTAAAATATTGAAAAGTTTACATTTGTCTGATAAACAAAGGAGACAATCTACCGTAAGATAGGAATTCACCAAAATCGCTGCAACTAGACTGATTATCGTGATTTATTTGTTGTTGTTCTACATTTTGAGCAGCTACGATCTCACTCCGGGGCGGCCTAAGTCTCAAGTCTGTAAGGGAGGGGGGGGGGCATTAGGGGCGTATGAAATATTTTGTTGTCAGTAATTACTATTAACTTTACTACTTTTTTTTTTTAGTAATAGAGATCCTTTTTAAAAGCTTTTCATTTGGCCTTTGGAGTACTGAGGGCATCATGAGTTTGCCTTCACATAAAAGAAATTGGCTGGCTGTTGGAATGAAAAAACACTTGCTAGTGTCTTATGACCGCCAATGATCTCATTGGAGCTCTAATAAATGACTTTCTCGGTAGAAATGCAGAGTTCATTTATTTTATCTGACTTACGATACTTTTATAAAAATGTTTAAAGCACTAATGTTTTTGGTTTAAGTTTCTCGATGAATCTTTGAAAGGTTATTCATGTTTGAGTTTCACCAAACGAACCACAAGCAGTTTAATCAGACTTTCGACCTTACTCCTTTATGAATACTCGAGTCGCCGTTCAGCCAATTATGTGGTAAAAAGCATCGTCGAGGGCGAAACACTCAAGATAAATTCCATCAGATTAATTTCGGGCATCAGTGCTTTATGAATTGAGAAACTCGAGCGTTGGATCGGTGTTTTCTAGTCAGTCTGATAATTTCTAAAGCGATGAATCTCTGAAAATATGTATGAGGGTTTTTTTTCTTTTCACTGAATGGCCCTTTTTTTGCACATAGTGGGCTAAAATGGCCAGGTCACGAGGACCATAAGGACTCGGAGAAGTTTGGAGTAGGGGTTCTCAACGTGGGGTACGCGGTAAAATTTTTTGGTACTCCGTGAGAGCTCAAGTCGCTATATCTAGTAACAAAGTGTTTTATTTTATTCCCATTGTTATACTACAACAGTTTTATCTATCTATACAAGAGGTACTCCAGTTACATTCGCATTTCCAGAGGGTACGTGAAGCATAAAAGATTGAGAACCACTGATGTATGTTTTATTCCCATTGTCATACTATAACTATAGTTTTATCTATCTATACAAAGGGTACGCCAGTTACATACACATTTTCAGGGGGTACGTGAAGAATAAAAGGTTGAGAACCACTGACTTGGAGGAAGGAAAAAAGTCGTCAAGCCATCTGCATGTTCTTAAACACACACAAGATATAGTTCTCTTGTACACGAACCACGGCTTAACGCCCCGTGCGATGAACGCCAGCCTTTCCAAGCCCCCCTTTTCTCACCGAGGGCATAACGGGAGTGAGGGGAGAAAATCTTCAACGTTGGTACAATTGTGACTCGAACCTGGGAACAGCAGATTACGGGGCTGGTTTGCTACCTACCGACTGAGTCATCGCACACGTATCAGGAAGCTAAATGTGAAGTTAAGATAAAAATGTATGCTAAAGAATTCTTACGTATGCTAAAGAATTTTAAACATTTGCTTTCAGACAACAAAAACCGATATTGATCAACATCGTCAAAAGCAAAGGAAAAATAGTAAAACTTGCATCTCTAAGAATCTCTCTGCCATGTTTATCACCATTGTCTGACAGCAGTGATAATATGTTGGCCTAACGAGCAGCAATGCATGTGTTATCAACGCTGCAAGGTGAACTGTATATATATGGCTTTATCTGCTGGTAGCATACAAAGTGATATTATCGCAAAAGGACCTTTGAACAGATAAACATCGTGAGTTGTAGCTGACAGAGCTGCCTTATTCCAGAGTTTTGGGTGAAAGATTTTGTAAGTTTTGCTGATATGCTATGAGAAATAAGAAGTAGAGGGAAATATTTACTTATGTTCGTCCTTATCACTTAAGTCAATAGAGAAGTAGTTTAATGTTTTATTGTCCCTTTCCTGAGATTATCGTTATTATGGCTTTAGCAGTTAAGCCTAAGTTTCAAAAGAAGAGATTATGGATGAAATAGCAAGGGATTCCATAAGCAGCATGGGGTATTCTGGTTGGGGAATGAAATCTTTGTATAGAAGAAACATTAGTTACTTTCATGGTTTTTAGTGGGATCGCTATATTTCGCCTTAATGAGAGTAGTGCAAGAAAGACCATATGATCAACCCATAACCTTCGCAAGTGTGAAAAAAATAGCGTTACAGGCAAGACTGTAGCTAAAATAATAAAATTTACTTTAGTCAGAAAATGATTTCAGTAATAAGTAATAATAAGGTATCTGATTTTACGTTGAAGACTATTACCATTGACTTTGAACGAAACAATTATATAAAGTAATTGAAAAATTATCCCTCAAAAGCTGATTACCGCAGAGGTCTTGATAGTTCATTAGTATAATACGCCATGGAAGATCTGTGAGGAAGGCAAGACCTCAGCAGGAAGACAACGCAAACATTCCTGGCTTACCATTGCTCGAACCCAGGTCCTTTTGATCAGTAGCCAACTACCATGTATAAATTGGTTAAAAAATTGTGTTTTATCAACCTAAAATAGTTTAAGTTGCAAGTGATTAAACTTCAAGTTCTGATCTGGCTTTAAGTCTGTTTCCGAAAGCTATTCAGTGGTGGAATCCGTTCTCCCCTCCCACTGGGATCCTTGTCACCTGGCCATTGGGTTAATTGTTGGCACAAAAGTGCCGCTCAGAGGTAAAACAATCCAACTTGTATAAGCCATCATTTCTGCTGCAGTCTAGATTTTCTCGTATCTTCTGTTTTATTATATTGCAGTTCACCTGTCGTATCTTCTAAGAAATTGAGCAGCCTGTGTATGTGGGGGGGGGGGGGTATTTTTAAAATTCTCAAAGATCTTATTTTCTAGTGGGGGGGGGGGTAGTAAGCAAACAATAAAAAATCCTTTTCCTTTATAAAGAAAGTTTTTTTTATATTGTGAAACTGGCCTACATATCTTTAACGAGAGTTTTTCCTTTCAGTACTGTATAATTTTCTTAAATGTAATCAGCAGCAAGAACGTGAATAATATCCTTTTGTGAAAAACATCCCATCTCTAAACTTAACAACTGGGAAATTCCACAATCCCATTCTTTTCAGCGTAACAAAAGGAAGAGTGCCTCTGGCGATGGAAGTATGGCCTCTGTGCATTACCTGGGGGAAAAAAGTCGCTTAGCATGATGCTAGGTGCGTTCATAAGTTGTGCTTAATATCTGTCGGTTTTCAGCTAGGTGGCTTGGAAAGTGGCAAGTCATCATGGAGTCTGGACTCTTGAGAAATCTCATCATTGCTGAGAGAAATTTGCTTGCTGTGAAAAGATTCTTGCGATATCAGCAATGGCTGTTACGACCTCAATCTGTTATTGCCTTTTTTGCCAGTGTATGGTCATTTTTTTTGCTTAACATTCTTCTATTGACCAATAGATCTTCGTGTTTGTGAGCTCAGTTGGAATCTGCAGAAGTATTCATCCAATGTGTTTACATAAAAATGGAAATTGATTTCTTGGAAAGTATGCTGTCGTACTTTTGTCGTTTCCAAGGGTATTACTGACATATGCTGAGTTCTCTGAAGAACTCCGACACCTTTTTTTGTATTGATCGAAAACCAAATTAGAAGACCGTAACTTTTAATAGCGGTTGTTGATGGGGGAAAAATTATTGATCAAAAATACGCTTAAAAGCTAGATCTTCGGAAAAAGCTTTTCATTTCCCATAGTACTGAAAGTTTCCATTCTTTTTGTATCCTGTTTCCATGGCAGAGTGGTTAGCGCACTTGGCTACTTAGTCAAAGGGACCTGGGTTCGAGCCCTGGGTAAGGCATGGCTGTATGTGTCTTTTTTCTCCTGAGGCCCTACCATCCTCTCAGATCTTCTACTATGACGTATAAACTGACAGGCTCCTGTCAGACTCTGTGGCAAACAGCTGCTTGAGGGGGTATTTATTTTTTTCGCACTTAAATCATCCGATATGACCTGAGGTTGCCGAAATGAAATTCTATTCAATAAATAATGTTTCGAAGGAAGAAAATTTACATGAACGGCGTTTCTTCAAACCATCCTCGTGAACCATTACTTCTGCGTGACATCAAAGGACGAACATTTTTAAGCTAAATATTTTAGATTATTTTTACAGCTGAATCTAAAACTTTTCTGCTTAATATATATGCTAAAAAAAAACTTTTCCCTTTTGGATACGTCTGTTGAAGTTTCGTATCGCATTTTGAAAATGTAATCCTAGCTGAAATAACCATTGTGAGTACATAGCTTTCAGCAAAGACGTCCTAGTTCTTTCTCCATTTATGCCTCCCACATTCATATTGTGGTTAATGCTTCCACCTCAGTTCAAGATCCTGCTGTAGGAGCGGGAGGGAAATGGGAGTTGCCGTTACTTTGCTGCAGAAAATTACTGGCTTTCCTGTGACTCATAGTCGTGGTCAGTGCCAAGGCAAAATTATCTTGATCCCACCTTTATTTGCTTCCTAAACAGGATAGAATAAAAATAAAACAACCACTCAATTGTGTATATATTGAAAAGGGTCCCACGCATTCCCTGCCTAGTACGGAAAAGGTCATAGGGGAAAGTTTTCGGTTCTTCTGACTCTCGTCATGCGAGGTTATTCAGTCTGTTTCTCCAAAGCCCACAATAACAACTTTCTATATCGGCAAAGGTGTAGGCGGCTTCTCGAGGTCATCAATTGTCCAATCCCCTGTGAGCATTTCTTCGACGAGGGAGAAGGTCAGATGATTTCGAGTTCTGTCCATAAATTTTTTAATTCTTCATTCGCGATAGTTGTACTTGTTAGTAACCGTTGGAATAATTTCAAATCGATCACTTTCTTGTTTGTTCTTTTCCTGTTTTCATCACGATCGATTGTTTCAATCTAAGTAGTCGTGTGTTTTTCGTTTTGCTTCGTACTAGGGTGTGTTGCAGATCTCGTCAATCTTAACTTTAAAAAGCCTCGCGGATATTAAAATATAAACGATCTGTATTTTTAATAGATACTTTTTAATGCAACACAATTACACCTGCCCATTGAGAGCGTGCAGAGTTCTGATGACGCAGAATGCGGCAGGTAATTTCGAATTTGCGAACACGCCCACTTTTTAAGTCGTTTACTTGCGTGTATGTTATTTTCCTCGTCGGTTAACACCCTTTAGTCATGTGGTGTGTATTCGAGAGAGATGAATAAGATTCAGCTTTTGACATCTGTAAAATAAAGGGGATATTCTGTTATTGCTTGGTCTGAAATAGGTGTAGAACGTTTTTTCTTTCCGGCGGCACGTAAAGAGCTTAACAAGGTATTCAGGACGTTAGGTTCATGCGTGATATAAAGTGATTGCAGCTATTCAATTATATTGCAAAAAGAACTTTTTTTTATTATTCGGGTCAACATTTTAAAACAAGTTTCATATTTCCATTTTTTTTCAGTTTGAAAAAACACGTGCGTTTTATGTTTTTCTTCTCGTCACGGTTGGATTATTTTGCCTCTGAGCAGAATTTCTCTTCGCATACTATAGGCTAAATAGCCAAGTTGCAAGGGTTGGGTTGGGTTTGACATCTGAAACGCACTTTCTGTGCACAACAAGAGTCAAATGACCTGGTCACCAAGACCCCGAAGGTTCAGAGAAGGTTGGGGGAGGGGACCCACTGGAAGAGCTGTTGGGTGACAGAAAGCAGCATCCCGTCAAGACTATACAACGTGTTCTTTAACGTGCACAGGAGTAGGGAATACCGATGGGCTTGGAAAGGCCACCTTCAGATTGGCGTTAAGTCGTGGTCCGGTGTGCGGAGAGCCATACCCTGTGCACGTTAAAGAACACGCTAGATGGCCTTGACGAGAGGTTACTATTTGTCTACAGTGGGTCCTCTCCCCCAACCTTCTCTGAGCCTTCGGGGTTCTTATGTTCCTGGCCATTTAGCCCATGGTGTGCAAAAAAGTGCCGCTCAGAGGTTAAACAATCCATTCTAACTCTTATAGTATGCGCTTTTTTTAACGTTACATTTGAAATGTAGCCAAACTGCCAATGACAAATAGTCAAAGGACCAGTGAACGTCCAAAAATGCGAGAATATCGCATTCTTTTATTAAGATTTGTAATAATAGCAGAATTTTTCCTTAATATCTGAAAACTAGTTTCACTCGAACCATCATAGGAAGTGAAGAAAAAAAAAATTCTTCGAAAGTAACATTAAATCGTGGTTCCCGTGTTCAGGTGAGCTATATTTGCGATGAACTGCACACTTTAAAAAAACCCGCTGTGGATGACTTTGACAGAATGCTTCCATCTCTTTCCTAACAAGCTACAGAGTGTTAAGAAAAATCCTTACGACCCAGAAATTTAGCATAGGGTGTGCAAAAACCAAACCTCTCAAAGATAAAAGCAACCCAAATATTAAGCTTTGGACTTAAATAACAAATTTTCAGTGATCATAAACTATGACAAAATATAACAAGCAAACACTTTTTTTCTAAAAGAAATGTTCTAAATAAAAACATCTACTTTCTTGTCCATTCATCGTTGATATTTGTGAATTCAGATAACACATCTCTTTCCACTATACTGTGAAGCCAGTGAAAGAAAAGACCTTTTTATGTGTGTGAAGTGGCAATACAAGTATTTTGCTTATGTGGGCCAAAAAACTATCCTGCCCCACACACACAACCTTGAAGAATTTCGTCTCGGTCTGGTGAGTTGTCCACGCCCTACCAACTCTCCTATTGTTAGGTGCAACAAGAACTGGGCGCTTCGTATTCTGCTGCCCAGCAACTCCCAGTAGAGGCTTCAAAGGTAAAAGGAAAGATGCTAAATTTGGATTTCGCATTTAATTTTCTTTCTTCTTGCTTTGCTGACCCTTTGTGGTTTGGATCGTGACGCTCTGCAAGAGTGCCTCTTTCGAAAGGAGATGAAAGAAATGTTGGCGACAAGGTTCTCTTATGGTATTAACTTCAAATGCTAGGGTGAAGTATTTAATGTTACTTTTTGGAGTGTGCATCTGCTATTATACAGAGCAATTGGGATCGGGCCATTTCGGATAATTAATATTCGTTATGACGAGCCGTCTATTGAACTAAGCGGATTATAAATGTGACTTCTCTATTTGAAATCTGTTAATATGCAGTTCGATTTCTGGTTTCATTTGCACTTCATGTTAAATTAATCAAAAGTTAGTGTCTTCCCCTTTTTTCGTCCGCAAAACTCCCCGCCCTGCCCACGGTCAGTAGGGGACACCGATGGGCTTGGAAAGGCCGCCATCCGTCGGATGGGTCGTTAACCGTGGCCCAGTGTGCGGGAGAGCCATACCCTGTGCACGTTAAAGAACACGCTGGACGGCCTTGACGGGAGACTATCATCTGTCTCCTAACAGTTGTTCCAGTGGGTCCCTTCTCCGAGTCTTCGGGGTCCTTGTGACCTGCCATTTAGCCCATGGTGTGCAAAAAAGTGCCGCTCAGAGGTAAAACAACCCAACGCCTTTTTTCATTATAAATCAGTGGCAACAGCTACATCTAGGTAAATCAGCAACTTTATTTTTCACTGACACGAGTGAATTTGAGTATATTAGAACGGGGTCATACAGTGATGCATCGCATCTGATTTACACATACAGTATGCAACATTGTTTTTGGTGAATAAATCATTTCGGTTAACTGAATCATAAGACATGGTAAAAATATTAACGTATTATGCAACAAAATCGTTTATAGAGTTGAATGAAGATCAAATCATGACGTAGCGTAAAGTTTATCAAAAATAATACCAGTAATCATTAACGAAAGTTGTCCCACTTCTTTCAGCGTCTGCAACAATTTAAGGGCTGTATAAGAGTTGCCAGGTGAGATACGATCAACCGAAGCTTGATTGAAAGATTGTTCCCTTTTTTAGTAAATTCGTCGTGATATTCCCATATTATATATACGAGTCTACACGATTTACCACCACCATCCTGCCCTTGGTTAGAAAGGGGACTTTGGCTTGGAAAGATCATCGTCGTCCGATGGGATGTTAAACTATGACTCCGTATACAGGAGACATACCCGGGTTTCCATCTGTCTCCCAACAGCTGTCCAGTGTAATCCTTTCCCCCCAACCTTCTTTGAGTGATGGGAGTCCTTGTGATCTGATCATTTATCCCATTATGTATAAAATAGTTTCTCTCAGAATTAACATAACGCACTCCTTTTGAGAACTGAAATTATCAAGGTTTGTTTTAAGTAGAGGCGATAAATACCGAAGTTATTACCTCATTGAGCAAACAACATTGGAGCTGTGAACTTTGATTTCTAAATATTCGTTTTCAAGATAAAAGATTAAAACTGTGTTTTTTTTTTAAGGTCATAATTTTTGTAACGTTTTGAGAATAATTTTTATAAAACAGCCGCAAACAAGACCTAATGAAAAGCAGTCTAGCCAAGTGAGGAAACCAGCTTTTATAGTTGACCTTTTGAAAAAAAAAAAACTTGCAATAAAAATCAAAATGCACTCTCTATTTTTCATCTGTAGCAGTCTGCATACGTAGGCAATATCTCCATGGAAAATGAAGAACTGTGTGGGCCGTGTGACATTGCTGCTGCGACTGGCAAGTAGTAAACAAACCGCTCCTTCGTCCAATCTGTACGTTTCAAGGCTAGTGATGAGCCTGTGACCTTGGCTCAGGCGGACCCTTCACTGAAATTGAACATCATTCAAGCTGGGCTGACGTCCCTCGTGGAATGCCCACACAGGAATCTTGTACGTGTGCACGTTTCCAAGTGGGCGTGCCTCCTCGTATTGCATTCTGGGATAAGCCAAATGCTGTAAGCAGGCCCGGATGTTGGGGAGGGAAAAAAATCAAGGGAGTGAGCAAAGGATTGCATTGAAGTAGAACTCTATTCTTACATATTCTTGCGGAACAGTTGTTCGCTATTATAAGGCTTTAAATTCAGAGTATTGTTGATTAACATGTATATATTATCTAATCATCATTTATAACTAAATAATAAGATAAAATATATGTTCCTTTAGTTTTGCATATTTGACTCTTAACATAATTTATTGGGGGTGGGGGGTTGGCTCAATGGTAGCGCAACAGGCTCGTAAATCTGTATTTCGCAGATTCGAATCCCAACTGTGCCATCGTTTAGATTTATCTCCGCTAAACCCTCTCCCTGCCTTCGGTCAGAAAGGGGACACCTACCTTCCTCTGACATAAATTCTGCCTTTCTCTGACATAAATCCGGCGTGATATTTTTACTATTGGCGTTAGTAGTAAATAATAGACCTTTTTAAGACCTGTTAAATGCGTCATGAGACCCAAATTAACTTCTGTTGAAACCTGCATGGGTCTTCAAAACGAAATCGTCAAACTTTTGTAAGAAGGTTGAGTTGTTTTATCTCTGAGCTGCACTTTTTTGCACACCATGGGCTAAATGGCCAGGTCACAAGGACCCCGAAGGTTGGGGGAAGGGACCCACTGGAACAGCTGTTAGTCTCCCGTCAAGGCCACCCAGCGCGTTTTTTAACGTGCAGTGTATGGCTCTCCCGCACACGGAACAACGTCCCATCCGACAGACGGCGGCCTTTCCAAGCCCATCGGTGTCCCCTACTGACCGTGGACAGAGCAGGGAATTTTGCAGAGATAAATCTCAACGCTGACCCAACTGGGACTCGAACCTGTGAACTACAGATTACGAGCCTGGCGCGCTACCGACTGAGCCACCCCCGCTCCTTTATCATCATCCGCAAGCAGCCATGGAGGTCCAACCAAACCATGCAATTCAGTTCTCCAAGCAAGTCTGTCCTAAGCTACATCTACTGCATTTGGCCACCGCACACCAATTCTAACAAGGTCCTATTTGACATTGTCTGCCCACCGCATCCTAGGTCTCCCCTCTTTCTAAGGCCTTTAGGCACACTGTTCATAACCCTATTCGCCAATCTATAATCATTCATACGGGCAACATGGTCAAACCAACGGGGAGTCTCTCTCTGCACAATATGCTGCTTAAAGGAGGTGGCAAACTCCTTTGCCTAACCTCATCATTAGTTACAAAGTTGAACAACCTAATGCCCAAGATTCTGCGTAAGCATCTGGAATCAAAAGCATCTAGCTCCCTGTTATCTTGTTTACAAAGTGTCCAAGTTTCACTACCATAACTAACCCTAGAAAGAACCAAACTATTATACAGTCTTTATGTGTATACGCCTATTCCTCCACACTCTCCATAGATTCTTAAAAGTCCCGGCAGCAATCCTTATACGTCTGTTAATCTCATGCCGCACATCACCATTATCTGTTACATAGCTCCCAAGGTAATTAAACTGTGACACCTGCTCAAGACTGCAACCATTCAGATTAATTGAATCACAGCCAGCCTGACCATTTTTCATCACTTTAGTTTTCTCTCTGTTTATAACCAAACCTACTACCAGTCTCGTCAGCAGCTCGAATGAAAGAGTTCATCTCATCAACATCATTTGCCAAAAGGAGCATAATCTAAATCAGAAATTTTCGTATCTCCAGTCCATGTAAGGCTAAAATCTTTCCCTTGCAGTGAATTTCGCATAACGTAATCAATAACCAAGCTAAAGAGAAAAGGAGACAAAATGCACCCTTCTCGAACACCAGAAGTAATGCTAAACCAATTGCTACAAGCCTTACCAACTCTCACACACGACTCAGTGTTATTATAGAGAGCTTTCATTATGGTAACCAACTTGTCTTGTATACCATATGATCTCACAATCAACCACAAATTATGATGATCAACAGAGTCGAAAGCCTTTTTTAAATCAACAAAGCTAGCAACCAAAGGTTTCTGAAACTCTAAACATTTCTCAAGAATCTGCCTAAATGAAAATATCTGATTCACACATCCCCTACCACTTCTGAATCCACATTGCTCATCACGCAATTGACTGTCAACCAGATTCTTAATTCTATTAAGCACAATCATGGAAAGAACTTTACCTGGAACAGAGAGTAGGCTAATACCCCTATAGTTATCACAAGAACTGCGATCACCTTTTTTGAAAATAGGGATAACAATAGCTCTGGAAAAATCCTTAGGAACCATGCCTTTATCATAAAAGATATTCAAAATTTCAGTCATCCAAGTGGTAACCGAAATATTCCCAGCTCTAAGCATTTCCGTAGTAATTTCATCTACCCCTGGGGATTTAGGAAGTTTAAGTTTAGAAACAGCCAAAATAACTTCAGATTGTGTTATAGGGCCAACATTAAAGCCACCAATGCATCTATCATCATTGCAAACAATGGGAGTAGAACTAACCACATTGTTTAGAACATCACTGAAATGCTCAGCCCACCTAGCCATGACAGAATCCTCACCTTCTATAACCTTACCTTGTTTATCCTTCAATCCTTGTATACCTGTCCGTTTTCTACCACACAAAACATTAACTATCTGGTACAGCTCTCTGCTGTTGTGCTGTCTAACTGCTTCCTCGGCTTTGTCAGCCAAGCCATCAAGCCAAAGATTCTTATTAGCAGCTAACTGATCCTTTACACGTTTATTAAGTTCTCTGTAATGCTTTCTATTAGGACTAGTAGGGTATTGATTAAGGACATTCCTGCAGTTCTTTCTTTCCGAAATAAGCTCAAGTGCCTTATCACTCAGATAATTCTGTCTCTTCTGCTCCTTTTTCCCTAAAAGTGTACTGTTAGTGTTCAAAAAAGCCTGTTTAAAATTATCCCATTCTTCCTCATTCAGTGGTAAGCATACCATGACTGTCATAATGACTAAGTAACCTATCATGGTAAGCTTTGGCTATAACTGGGTCTTTCAGAGCTTCAGTATTAAAAGCAAATTTTTTAACCCTAGCACAATACTTTTTAAGTTTAAGTTGCAAGACACTTTTAACAAGATAATGATCAGATCCAATTTCAGCTCCCCTATATGACCTGGTATTCCTAACACAACTAGCCCATTTGCTGTCAATTAATATATAATCAATCATATTCTTATGCAGCCCATCGGGTGAAACCCATGATTCAGAATAGTTATTCTGAATCCATTGAGTTTACTTACCTGCAGGAGACGCTGCCCATTGCCATTGCAGCTACCAATACCAAAAGGGCCTATTACTCCTCCCCAAAGTCAGAGTCAGTACCGACTTTGGCATTGAAGTCACCTAGAACAAGGGTAATACTCCTTTCTTGACAGAATTCAAAATATCCTCAAGTTGTCCGTAAAACCTATCCTTCTCATCCTCATCGGCATCCTCAGTGGGGGCATAACAGCAGATAACATTCAAGTCTTTAAAGCGTGTTTAAAAATTTGCTGTAAGAAACCTTTCATTAATGCACTCATATCCTAGAAGAGCATCACTAGCGTGTCTGCTGAGAAGCAGACCCACGCCTTGGTGATGCTTATTGTCGTCCCTCCCTGAAAAGAGAAATTTTAGATTATTTTTAAGAATCTGACCTTTATCTGTCCATCTGGTCTCTTGCACGCCGAGAACATCTAAATTATAATGGTGGAATTCTTGTGTGAGGACATCAAGAGAAAAAGCTCTGTGCAGAGTCCTCACATTTCAACTACATATGAGAGAAAATGGTTAGTGGGATGTTTCAAGAAACTATGTTTATTGAGAGAGGGATTGCCGAAAATATCAAACAGCCCCCTAATCGCAGACATGGGGCAAAGACCCGTTCCCCCACCACTAAAGGCTGAAGCCATCTACACTGGAAGACTTCCTCCAATGTAGAATTTGACAATGCCAATAGAAGCAAAGTGTTCAGGTGCCTGCGATGACCTCTGCTCAGGATTATCTACCAGCTGATAAACATATCCTGTGAATCTATTCACTTGGAGCTGTCAATTCACAAACAAACAGAAAATACAGCGGAAGATCTTCTCTCCACAGAAGCCCATCAGTGCAGCAAAATCAGGATCCATAATCAAGCTCCGAGTAGGAAGGATTTATCTTAGAGCTTAAACTGGTCATCTCTTCAGTGTACTAAAATTATAGCAATCCTTTTTCACACCACAACCAATCTAAATTTTTCTCAAGATAACAAAACAAACACGTTATAACGAATAGAAGTGGAACATCAGAAATGACTAATATCGTCTGGTAGGATTGGGTTACCTCTGAACGGCACTTTTTTTGTATGCAGTTGGATAAATGGCCAGGTCACAAGGACTCCAAAAGCTCAAAGCTGGGAAGGTAATCTACTATGTAGCTCTTAGGAGTCAGGTGGAAGCCTCTTGTCAAAGCTAGCCAGTGTATTCCTAAACGTGCACAAAGTATGGATCTCCTAAACACGGCTTAAAGTTCCATCCGACGGACGGACGCCTTTCCACGCCTATCGGTGTCCTTTTTCACATCGAGGACGGAGAATTTGGCGAAGAAAGAGCGCAAGAGGGGCGTGAACCTTGAAATATCGGTTTACTATCCTCACGTGCTACCGACTGAGCCAATTGCATCTCCACATCTGGTAGGTGAGATCAACTTTCGAGATGGGAAAACGTGCAAAGTGATAGATCTGTTGCGATAGGGCGAAGTTGTAGCACAGGCTTACGCAGTGGCTGAGGAATGCAGGTGTGTCCCAGGTCAACTGTAAAAGCTGGTTTCCACACTTGGCTCGACTGCTTTTCGTTTACGTCTTGTTTGGTGTATTTACAGAAGTTGGATATCTGAAGAATGGATGAAGTTGCGCTCATTTGTTTCTGGAAGAACTGAGGAAGAAGTTTGAGAATGTGCGAGGAAGGCGATTGCTTGAGATGATCGATTTCGATATTATGCAACTGTCTTCGATAAAATTTAAGACTTCTCAGTAAAAGATTATCGGGATTCAAATCTTCAAGGATAAAATAGGATTAATATTATTATCGGGATTTAAATCTTCAAGGATAAAATTGGATTAATGTTATTATAAGAGAAACATCGGAGCTGTTTGCATCTTATCGGGAAGGAATTTGCTGAATGGAGATGTTGATTTTGAGGAGAAGTAAATATTGTTGTATAAAAGTGGAAATTTTACAAATGGCAATATGTTTCTCCAAGAAGTTGCTTTTTTAGCGTTCACTCAGCATTGTTGTAATAAGATTTATCTAAACCGAAAAATACGAGTGACATGTGAAACGTGCCTTTCGTTCTCTAACAGATGGAAATTAAATTGCTTTGTTAGGTGAGTAGTCCTATAATCTGATTTAAAAAAAATATAATCTGTTTAACGAGAGGAGGTAAGTAATAGTGACGAAGCAGATGCACAGATGACCGAACGATTGTAAAGTTCATAAAAAAAACTTTTTGCAGTAATCAACATTCGGTACAGATTATTCTTAAAAAAACTGTTTACAAAATGACAAAGATGTTAATTTTAAAATTTGTTTTGTTACGTGTTGGTGTATAATTCAACTTTGTTTATTACACATGATTAGCCAAAATACGTCGAAAGATTTTTAGGCGAATCGATTAGTTCTTCGAAAATAACATAATAGGATGTCCATCCATTTGTACGAAACGGAAAAATATATTCGTCCAACTTTTGGTCGAAAGTTTGAGAAATATCGAGAAGCTGCTAGAGGGCGATCTCCTTGATAAGTTCTATGGTTTGTCGCTGGGGGGCGTCTAGTAGGAAAGGCCAGAGAAGATGTTCATTCGGAAAACAAGTGTTTTACTCTATCTATATAGATGTCTTTACTTCCTTTTAGTTTTCACTATTCTTATGAGTGGCTGGGCTGTCTCAGTCGGTAGCGCACTAGGCTCGTAATCTGCAGTTCCCAGATTCGAGTCCCAGCTGCGCCGGCATTGAGATTTATCTGCCTTGTTCTCGGTCGGTAGGGGACACCGATGGGTTTGGAAAGTCCGTCTGAGACGTCGTTCTTCCCGTCTGCGGAAGAACACGCTGGATGGCTTTGATGGGAGGCTGCCATCTGTCTCCCAATAGCTGTCCAGTGGGTCCTCTCCCCAACCTTCTCTGGGACTTCGGGG
The DNA here is from genome assembly GCA_038380435.1 of Ryuthela nishihirai. Taxonomy (NCBI): domain Eukaryota; kingdom Metazoa; phylum Arthropoda; class Arachnida; order Araneae; family Heptathelidae; genus Ryuthela; species Ryuthela nishihirai. The sequence continues at coordinate 49,789,955 of JAWZYU010000019.1, read as the reverse complement.
TCCTTGTGATAGCCATTTAGTCCATTGTATGCAAAAAAAGTGCCGCTCAGAGGTTAAAACAACCCAACATTATTCTTAAAAGTAATAGCAGCTTTGAAGAAGAGGGATTATGTTAGAAATTTTAAAAACTGGAGTATTTTCTACAACTATACATTTCTTTTCCAATAATTTGAAACCCAGGCCTAGACTACATAGTGAAATATTTTCGTAGAGAACCAAGTAATCGGATCGAGCGAGAACGAACTTAAACGCAGTTCCTCTACACGATTTTTTCTCTATTTTGTATTCTTTCGAAAACTTATGCAAAATATCTATTAATATATATATCATTAATATTTTTGACTACCTTTCCAGTTATTAATATTCTGAAAAAGGAGGCCCATGGCTTTCTGGTTCCGTTTCCTTAGATCTAGCATTTCTGATGATACTGTTTCAAAGAGAAAAATTCGAATGTGGAGAGTCGAACCCTGCACCATTCTAGACAAAATCTCTTACTGTAAACCGAGACTTGGCCTCCATAGTTTCCATAAATTAAGGAAAATGAGAAAAATCGCGATAATTTACCAAAATATTATGTAATCCTCACCAAACATGTTCATGTAATCAGTAATGCCGAATGAGAGCATATCGTATGCAAATTAGTCTAGGTTGCATCAATTTGCGTAATCGGATAGCTGTATAAAAACTGATGTTTTGGAGTGAGACATTTGCCAAATGTCTCACTCCAAAACATCAGTTTTTATTATCTCGTGGTCATTTGGCAATGACCACGAGACATTTGCCAAAATGAACTTGGGAGGTGGAGAGTTATTAGCCGGCTTGAAGCAGGTCAAAGTCAGTCAGTCAGTCACGTGGCACGACATTTTTGGATATAAACTCAGTTTTGGACACGTTTCTGCAAGTGTGATTTTTTTTTTGAGGAAAAATGTTTCTAGTGTAAAATATTTTATGCGATTCTGAAATTAGCATTGTAATTCATGTTTCCATCAAATTTAATTAAAATCATTCATATAGTTTTTTGTTTATTATAATTTTTCTGAGTTTTCCTTAATTTATGGAAATCATGTGTATCAGCTTGATCACATGGCTATCCATATTTTCAATTAAAAATTGTGCGCAAAATATAAATTGAAAGAGCACTAAAATAAGGGAAAAATGATATACTAGGACAGTGTTTCAGTTCATTTAAGACTCGATCCAATCACTTGACCAAAAATCTAAAATCCCCCAAAATCTAAAATATTTATTCAGGTATTCACTAGATCTAGGCTATTAGAAGAAACGTACACTGAGTGATCAGTGAAGTCATTGTCATCGTCGAAGTTAGTTCCCATTGACATATCATGCCCCCCTCCCCATATTAGGTCAAAGAGAAGCTAACTCCGAAGATATATAATTTCTAAAATTTTGTGTCAAAACGTGGCGGAGAATATTTTAAAGATATCAATCAAATTTATATAAATATCGATTTTTTAATAGTATTCTTACAATATTTAAGCAGGTATGAAGGTTTATAAACAATCCAGAGCAGCAATATGTTCTAAGAAATATCTCAAAAACATTAAAAGAATATTAAAGGAATTTATTTGCACACAACTTTAAAATATGTATTTATATCTGAACTGATTTGATATAATATTTCCTATTTCAGTTTCAATAACTTTAAATGTCTAGCACTGCAATTTTTATATGTTCAAACTTCCATAACTTTATTAAATATTGAAGGAATATTAGTGAAAAAAAATCGATATTTAGATGGTAATGATTTAGATCTTTAGTCACATTTTCCCATAAAACATTTATTTTAAAAGTTATAGGACTTCGAAATTAACACCCTATTGACATAAAGTGGAGTGGGTGGTCATATTTCAATAATCACTCGGCGTACACTTGTGGAAAATACCCCAGTTTTAAATTTCAAACATAATCCCTCTTCTAAAATGCTCTGTCTGTAGCTTATAAGAATAGTAAAAACCAAAAAAAAGAAGTAAACTGTGTCTAGGTTGGAAAACAAGTTTCTAAAAAACTTGTTTTGTAATCTAGACACAGTTCAATATGTTCTCTAATAACTTTTCAATATGGTCCTCTAATATAAAACTGAGCTTTATCTTCCATTGCCTTTCTTACTAGACTCACCCCCCCCCCCCCCATCCCATAATTCCCCAGTGACAGTCTCCCAATATTTCTCATTTATGAAATGTTGTTCGAATACATCTCCGCTTCGATCAAATTTCCGTCGAACGCAGTCGGTAGCGTTCCAGCCCCGTAGTCTGCACCGGTTGTTCGAGTCCCACTTGCGTCGAGATTATCTCCGCTAAACTGCCATCCTGCCCTCGGTCAAAAAGAGGACACAGATGAGCTTGGAAAGGCTGCCATCCGTCGGATGGGACTAAAAGCCTTGGTCCCCTGTGCATGTTAAAGAACACGCTGGATGAGCTTGACGGGAGATTGCTTCATCTTAGAAGCTGTCCTGTGGTTCTTCGTGTCTTTTGACCTGTCCATTGTGTGCACAAAAAATGATTCTAAAAAGGTAAAACAATCCAACTGGAACATGTTGTAAATGATGTTTATCATATTCCGTAAATCTGAGGTGCGTTCGTTAAAAACTTGTTTGGTTATACAAACACATCTATCCTGATAAATTGCTGCATTTTGGACACTAGGCGAAACCTTTTATGGTCCGGTTTAACATTACCCAACCTCCTCATTCCAGATATTTTTTGTAATTTAATAACTTGGGAACGCTCTTCATAACTCTATTTACATCTCTCTCTGCAAGCATGTAATATGGCCAATCAACGCATTTTCTACCTACGCAAGATGCTAATTAAAGATCGGCTAATGACTGCATTCAAGCTCATTAAGACACCGGTGTCTAGTTAACTTTGATATAATAAAAGCGTGTGGAAACTTTAAGACCTTAAGGATAAAAAATATATATATCGTGACTACAATTTAAGCAACAAAAATTTTTGCTTTTATGATAATCTTTCAGATGATCTGACAAGACAACTTTTAGTTAGGCTATTTCGTGATTTTTCTCCTTTAAATTCCAATATGCAGCAAAAAAAAACAAACAACTCGACAGATTTAACCGATTATTCAGAGAAAAACGTGTAGTGGACTGTTATTATTCTATGCGTAAATATTTTACTCAATCTATGAATAAACATACTTAGGTAAAAAGTTTATTGCACACGCATGGCACAAACAGAATCTTCACGAATGTGTTTATTCCACAGGTGAGTCTTTTCATAACCTCGCATGGCTGGTTGGTTCATGACCTTAACTCAAGGTGAAATTAGCTTCACTGATTTATGCAAATGATTAGAACTCTTCTTTATAGTCTTTTTTTCTCATCAAAATCGTGACCTTGATAGAGAGGCGTTCATTCCGACAATTATCGGCGTGATTCTGAAAACCCGGCTTATTTTTATCTTTCCGGAGTCGGCGTTTCTTTTTATATTCCCTCCAGGATGTTTCCGCGAGACTGAGATCGAAATGCGGAACGCGCTTATTACGTATTCCGTACATTCTTGCTGGATTCTTTTCTTCCAGAGGCAATGACTTATTCGTATTAAGTGGCCTTTCTCTCCTCTTATTGTTCAAGATTCGGATATTGAGTTCTGCTGCAAAGTTAGTAGCGCGTTGTTGAGCGGAGTTTTAAATGTCTCTTCGGACATTCCCATCATTAAAAGCATCATCCATCATTAAATCCATCATCAAAAGCTATTAAAAACAGATATTATGTGGTTTAATAGGCAGAGTTAGTCATAATGATTCGTGCAATTTCAACAATTCAGGGTTGTTTTACCTCTGAACGGCACTTTTTTGCACATAATGAGCTAAATGGCCAGGTCATAAGGACCCCGAGGCTCAGAAGGTTGGGGGAAGGGGACCTACTGGAACAGCTGGGAAACAGATGATTGCCTCACGTTAAGTCATCCATCGTGTTCTTTAAGGTGCACAGAGTATGGCTCTCCCGCACACGGAGCCATGGCTTAACGTCCCATCCGATGGACGGCTGCTTTTCCAAGCCCATCGATGTCTCCTACTGACCGTGGGAAGGGAGTTTTGCGAAGTCTCAACGCTGACCCAGCTGGGACTCGAACTTGGGAACTACAGATTATGAGCCTGACGCGCTACCGACTTAGCCACCCCCGCTCCTCAACAATTCAGGCAACTGGAGCATATGCAATATGAATTGTGCTCAAATAGAAATAAGATTCATTTATATGTACAATTTATATATCTAATGTGTGGGTCACCATGCATAATTGAAGAATACGCTGGATGGGCTTGACAAGAGCTTTTCTTCTGCTTCCTAACAGTTGCCTAGTTCCCTCCTCACTTCCCCTAACCTACTGCATCACTTGGTGTCTGCATGGCTTAGCCATTTAACCCATTCTGTGCACAATTGAACATTTAAGCTAGTATCAAAAGTTACTTGTATATTGGCTTTACTGTAACCTCCTGGCATGGAATAAATCGTAATATGAAATTCAAAATAAACATCTAAAATAAATGTTGTTCCTTTTCTAATTATGGAATTTTATACTTTTGTCCATTAATCTGGACTACCATTATTTTAAGCCTGAATAATCGGAGTTCAATTGTATTACCGTTGGTCAACTTCAATGATCTAGTTTTACCGTTGGTCAAGTAAAATGATCTGGTTTTACCGTTGGTCAAGTAAAATGATCTGGTTTTACCGTTGGTCAAGTAAAATGATCTGGTTTTACCGTTGGTCAAGTAAAATGATCTGGGTTGAGTTGTTTTACCTCTTAGCTGAGTTTTTTTGCATACAATGGGCTAAATGATTAGGTAACAAGGAACCAAAAGGCTCCGAGAAGGTTGCGGGGATGGGACCCACTAAACAGTTCTCAGGACACAGATGTAATCGTCCCGTCAAAGCCATCCAGCATGTTCTTTAACGTATATCAAGCATGGCTCTCCCGCACACGGTTTTACATCCCACCCAACGAAAGGAAGCCTTTCCAAGCCCATTGGTGTCTCCTATTGACGGAGAGCAAAGTGGGGGACTTTGCAGTGATAAATCTCAATATTTACATTTGATGGCACAGTTGGAACTCGAACCTGGAAACTGCAGATTATGTCTGGAGCGCTACCGGTTGACCACCTCTGCCCCCAATGATTTGTAAAACATTACAAATTACATTACAAATTTTTACTTTCACACGAAAGATTCGAGTAAAGCAATCTGAGAAAATAGTTAACTCTGTTACAACTAAGACTCAAGCCTAACGAACGACTATAGTTCTCCTTTCATTCTGTTAAGTAGGCTAACCATAAATTGCGATCTTTTAGCATCGTTAATTAGAGAAATAATAAAAATCCATTTAACGCTAATTGGGGGGAGGATCTAAATATATACTTCTGAGGTGAGCAGGAGACCCGTTCCACTTCGTTTGCATAATACTTATTTGCGATCCGTACCATTTATCTTCGAAAGAGCTGAAGGTCGTTTTCATCACCGTATCCGTTGCCACTGAAGTTTTCCGAATTTTCATCTGTTCGAGATGCGTTCTCTCAAAAAATTGTAATCTCTTCTGATAACAAATGTGCATCGAAGATTTCCTTTAACTGTCTCCTGCCACAAGGGAACTCTGCTAGTGGATTCTCCAACTGTCTGCTGATATCGTCAGATAATACGCCTCAAGTATCGATTGCTTTTAATCATGACGCCGTTGAAAGTGTCTGCGTCACCCTTTCGGTTCGAAATCTCTTAGAAACCGTTCCATTTGAATGTTTATTAAGTGTCCTGGTGCATGTCAACAGAATGGAGATTTCGCCTACGAGAAAGAGTTGGATGGAAAGGAATCCGAACCACGGTGTGTGTTAGTAATAAACTGCCAATCTATGGGTAGCTTTTGCCGTTTACGTGGCCGAAAATAATCCAAGGGTGATGAATTTTGTGTTCGATGAAGAGATAATATTAAGGAAATGAAAAAGCAGCATGAACGATTTTTTATTTTTTAGAGTTCGGAAAGCGGGGCTCTTTAAGAAATGCAGGGAAAATAAAAATACAGGGGTTGTCGGAAAGTCTTAGCAGTACTTGATGCGAAATTGTTTAGGCTTTAAAACAAATTTCCTGCAGAAGGTTAAATATAGAAATAAAATAAAACTGGAAGAAACATTCGAGCATACCATTATCAACTAATACAGTTGTGGAGAAATAATTAATGCAAAAAAAAAAAATCCCAATTCTTCTACAATGTTATGAGCACTGTCCTGTCATGTTCAGCTCTTCTATTCAACATCAAGAAAAAGTTTTTAAGGCACAGATTTTCCACATATTTATATATATCTGTTCTGGATATTTTCTAGCCTTTTTTGACTACATGTCAGATGGAGTCAGCAGCTTTTTTATCGTAGAGGTCCGATTTTTTTTAAAGGAAGACAAGAATGAGTGTGCAAATATTTTTATCTTCGTTTTCCAGTAAATAACCAAACGATAGATTAATGGATTAATGACTGGATCGAAGCTATAAGAAAAATAAAAAGGGATATAAAGGGTAGGGGGGGGTGAGAAGTAACTGAAAGTGAGTAGCGTTCCAGATTAAAATGTTTCCCTCCATTTTAAGTGGCCTTTGAAATATTTCTTAAAAAATACGTTCTAATCAGGCACCGGATCTAGGAAAAAAAATAGAGGGGAGGGGCAAGAAACATAATCGAGCCGGAAAAATGTAAAACGAGGAGGAGGAGGGGGGGATGGAGACTGGATTTGCAATGCAGTATAATATTTCCCCCTCCATATTTGCAGGCCTTTAAAAGTATTCTTGAAAAATCCAAGAAATGCATACACATTATTAAACTTGCATCCATTTATTACCCTCACTAGTATTTTGGAAAAAAAAAGGGGGGGGGGGGTGCATGGCCTCCTTGCCACCACCCATCCAAAATCCGGCCCTGAGGTTAAGTCGTGGCCTCGTGTGCGGGAGAGCCGTACCCTGTGCACGTTAAAGAACAAGCTGGATGGCCTTGACGGGAGGCTACCATCTGTCTCCCAACAGCTGTTCCAGTGGGTCCTTCCCCCAACCTTCTCTGAGCTTTCGGGGTCCTTGTGATCTGGCCATTTAGCTCATGGTGTGCAAAAAAGTGCCGCTCAGAGGTAAAATAACCCACAACCCGGCCCTGAGTATAATATAATATTACATGACCAAAATATTAGCTTCCCATTGACATAACATGGAAATTTTCTAACTTCTAAAATATGCATTTAATAGAAAAATGTGACTGGATTATAGTCTTTAATTTATCTTGAATCTATTTAAATTTCGATTTTTCGACAATTTTTGTTCAGGTATTTAAAGAGTTATGGAAGCTGCCATAATTAACAATAATCGTTTCCTAAAAATCGGTCATAATTGTCCGATACTGAAAAAATAATTGCTCAAACATTTAAAATGTATATTTTATTAAATGGTTTGAAACAATACTTATTATTTAAGTAGTAATTAATTTCTGACCTAAATTCTTAATGACTCATTACTGTTGTGCAATATTTCAGTCGTCCGTCGGATGGGACGTTAAGCCGTGGCCCCGTGTGCAGGAGAGAGCCATACCCTGTTCACGTTAAAGAACACACTGGATGGCCTTGACGGATGGCTACCATCTGTCTCCTAACAGCTGTTCCAGTGGGTCCCCTCCCCAAACCTTATCCGAGCCTTCGGGGTCCATGTGACCTGGCCATTTAGCCCATGGTGTGCAAAAAAAACCCCCAACCCAATATTTCAGCTTCCATAACTCTTAATATCGAACGAAAATTTTTGAAATTCGAAATTTAAATAATTCGATTACGGTCATTATCTTCAGTCCACGTTTTAAAGAACTGCGAATTTCAGAATGCCAGTGGGCGAAACAATCGTAACAAGTTTTCTATGTCTGTCATCAGAAAAAAACTTCCAATAAGTATTCTTGGGCAAGAGAGATTTAACAGCCATGTAATCTAATGTCTTCGAGAAATACAAACACGAAACTCATTTACCATGCTAACAATGCATACTTAAAATCCCGTTATAATGGTTGTATATTACTTAGGGCAGAAAGAGAAAGAAGACGCTGTCATAATTGACTTACCGATTCAATGCCTGGAAGCTTATCGGAGAAGTGGCATTGCCGTCACATCAGTCTTCAGCCATTACTACCCTTCGTTAAAACTTCGCCTTCAGACTTCCGCGCAAACTGTGGTAGTCACGGAATGATATGATTTGAACGTGTTGTTTAACTGATAGGACGCAAAACGCATTTTTCTTTTACTGCAAGAGCATTGTGGACAAGTTTTGGTTTTTTTATGTTTTGAAATTGTTAATTCACTCCCCAGATGGCGTTAGTGTTTGCAATATGTAACGTATGGATGTTTTCTGATATGTTTTGTTTCACAGATCTTGTTTTCGATGTTGTGTTGTTTTACCTCTGAGCGGCACTTTTTTGCACACCATGGGCTAAAGGCCAGGTCACAAGGACCCCGAAGGTTGGGGGAGGGGACCCACTGGAACAGCTGTTGGGAGACATAGTAGCCTCCCGTCAAGGCCATCCAGCGTGTTCTTTAACGTGCACAGGGTATGGCTCTCTCCCACACACGGGGCCATGGTTTAACGTCCAATCAGACGGACGGCGGCCTTGTCCAAGTCCATCGGTGTCCCATACTGACCGTAGGCAGGGAATTTTGCAGAGATAAATCTCAACGCTGACCCATCTGGGACTCGAACCTGGGAACTACAGATTACGAGCCTGGTGCGCTACCTACTGAGCCACCCCCGCCCCTGTTTTCGACGTTATTACACTGAAAGGTTACTTAGACATCTGTGACAAGAGGGCTAAGGATCACGGCAGCAGTAGAGTATTAAAAAAAATTGGAGGGGGGAGTTAATTTGATTTCAAAATATAAGCATAGGCAATCAATATGTAAATATTAAAAAGTTATTAATATTTAATTTTGATATGTTAGTTGAAACCAGTGGTGTCGTGTCCCTCTAATTTTATTTATTTTTTAAAATTGTATTTTTGTTTTTTTTTATTGTTGTAAATATATAACTGTATTAAGTGTATTTTTGGAAGTGCTGAGATGGTGATGTGACTCATGAGTTGTTTTCGGATCTGAGCTGGCTGAGTCGAAAGCACTTTTATGACTAGCCTCTGGCGCGAGCGCTGGAGACATGAAGAATAGCCTGAGCGTCGCAATCAAACTGGAAGGACGTTTGAACCAAGTTCAAGGGACGACGCTCTTGCTCAAAACTCTTAAGAAGAGGGTTTGGTTCTATGTGAACCGGGCTGTTGTAGGCAAGGATTTAATATCCTTCCGCCGAGTTTGAGGTCTGTAAAGAGAATCTGTGAGGCGCAGTTTTCCACCTCATTTTATGATTGTTTGCAGCAGCAAAGGCCCATGGAATCGAGAGCATCACCAGCACGTAATTGTATATAAATGTAAATGTGCGTCGTTCATATACTACTCTCGCGCTTGAATTGTTGAACACCTTTCTACACATCACTTGGCGCAACAAGTCTGAGGCATATGTAGGTATGGGTGTAACAACTCTCAACCTGTGATTTCAGGGACTAGTTGATCTCCTCTGCTAAAGAGCGAAATTTATGTCATCTAGCCCAACACGACATTCGGCGCAGTTCAGTCCACATACGTAATCACACGTGATCTGAGGAAAGAAACTGCGTGCCCCCCCCCCCCCCCCCCATTACCACGACATGTGATATATTTTGCATCAATGCTTCATAGTTGCTAAATGTTAAAAAAAACAAATGCAAAAACATTTTTGAAACTTATCTTTTGGAGGAAAGCCCAAACCAAAAAAAAAAAGCTTGCAACAGAGCAAGCCCATATCTACAACAAAAGGAAGTGGGGGGGGGGGGGGGGAGGAGGAAAAGAACAAGAGACTGGAATTCCATTACCAATTTTTCTTGAAAAAAAATGCATGAAATATAAACCGTTTTGGTTTCGCTTCTATTACACTTACCAGCATTCCCAAATCCTCCTCGCTTAGATCAGTCTCTGCAACAGAGTAATAAAAATTGACCATGTAACAATTTCGCCTTAGGTTTTATTCGCGCCCTGAGCCAGAGGTCCCCGCAAAAATTCCCCGCCCTGCCCACGGTCAGTAGGGGACACCGATGGGCTTGGAAAGACCGCAGTCCGTCGGATGGGACGTTAAGCCGTGGCCCCGTGTGCGGGAGAGCCATACCCTGTGCACGTTAAAGAACACGTTGGATGGCCTTGATGGAAGGCTACCATGTCTCCCAACAGCTGTTCCAGTGGGTCCCCTCCCCCAACCTTCTCTGAGCCTTCGGGGTCCATGTGACCTGGCCATTTAGCACATGGTGTGCAAAAAAGTGCCGCTCAGAGGTAAAACAACCCAACCCATTTTTTCCCCCTGCTTTGGTATGGCCCTGATGAGGACTAGTACTTATACTCTTTTACTACAAAATTTCACTAAAGATACTCAGACGATAATTTTTTATTAGTCTTTATTTGGACACTGTGGTCTCTTTAGAATGTGGCATACTTGCGGGCCGAAGCTTTTCATAAAACGTCCCCTGTATGGGACGTTTTCTGCTTGATTTCTGTGGAAACGGAATACTGACTACTATAAATCATTAAGATTTATCTCCACTAAACCCGCACCTTGCCTTAGGTAAGAAAGGGACACTGATGAACTTGAATAGGCCATCGTTCGTCTGGTAGAACTTAAAGCCCTGATCCTAAATCACACGTCAAAGAACACACTGAATGGCCTTGGCAGGAGGCTACCATCTGTCTCCTAATAGTTATCCAGTGGGTCCTCTTCCCCAACATTCTTTGAGCCCTTAGGTCCTTGTGACCTGGCCATCTAGCCCATTGTGCGAAAAAAAGCGCCACTCGGAGGTAAACTAACTTCTTAGATTAACATATTTATGTTTTATTTCAATAGAATTTTTTTTAGAGAAATCAATTTTCATTCATTAATACAGAAAAAATTAGCTGATTTCCATCTATGTAATTTTGATACCAAGTACGAAAATAAAACTTGGTCCTCGGAAGTAAAGTTTGGAAAAAAAATTAATTTTTTTCTTTAAGTCCATTATAATTAAAACATGAAATCAAAATGTAAATCTTCCCGATTGTACATCAAACACTCGATAGATGGCGCAACCATTCATATCAACTATGTCAATATCTCACCTGGTGACGCAAGAGGACATGATTGCGCTTATTATTCCTCTTCACGATGTACTTCTGTTGTGGGATTAAAGCAAAAAAATAAAACCCGATGTCCCGAGATGTTAAGATGCGGCTGCAGTGGCCATTGTTAAGAGAAAAACATTGTTTGGACCCCACCCATCGCGCTACATATAGTCATTGTTAGGCGTCATCTTATCTCTCTTTCATGGAGGCATGACGTGGATGCATGACCTTGGCTTCGGGGAACACAAATATAGAAGTGATCAGCACTGAGGCGGAATTTCCTGGAAAGATGGGCTTATGCGGGAATGACGTAATCATCAACTTGTTTATGGATTGTCAACGAAGAATGCCGGGATTTCCAAAGGTTTTTTTGGGGGGTGTCGGTGACATTTTAGCTCCTGGGAAAGTTGAATTGTTTTAACTCTGAGCTGTACTTCTGTGCACACAGTAGCATAAATGGCCAGCTCATAAGGTTCTCAAGATTTTAGTTCCAAAGGGGGGCGGGGGTGACTCGGTCGGTAGCGCGCCTGGCTCGTAATCTGCACTTCCCAAGTTCGAGTCCCAGCTGGTCAGCGTTGATATTTATCTCCGCAAATTTCTCCGCTCTGCCTACGGTCAGTAGGGGACACCGATGGGCTTGGAAAGAATGTCGTCCGTCGGATGGGGCGTTAAGTCGTGGCTCCGTGTGTGGGAGAGCCATACCCTGTGCACGTTAAAGAACACACTGGATGGCCTTGACAGGAGGCTGCCATCTGTTTCCCAACAGCTGTTCCAGTGGGTCCCTCCCCCAACCTTCTCTGAGCCTTCAGGATCCTAGTGACCTGGCCATTTAGCCCATTGTGTGCAAAAAAAGTGCCGCTCAGAGGTAAAACAACCCAAAGTTCCAAAGAGAACTCATTGACCAACTGTTGAGAGACAGATTGAAGCCTCCCGTCAAGGGCATCCAGTGTGTTCTTTAAGGTGCAAAGGGTATTTTTTTTCCTGCACAAAGTACCTCCACCCTACCCTTGGGTAGGGGTGGCGTGGCTCGGTCGCCAGGCTCGCAGTTTTTAGGTTCGAGTCCCAGCTGGGTCAGCGTTGAGATTTATCTCTGCAAAGCTCCTTGCCCACGGTCAGTATGGGACATCGATGGGCTTGGAAAGGTCACCGTCCGTCGGATGAGACGTTAAGCCGTCCCTTGTGTGGGGAAAGCCATACCCTGTTCACGTTAAAGAACACACTGGATGGCTTTGACGGAAGGCTACCATCAGTCTCTCAACAGCTCCCTAACCTGTCTGAGCCCTCGGGGTTTCTTGTGCCTATTGTGTGCAAAAAAAGTAACGCTCAGAAGTAAAATAACCCACAACTCTGCTCTTGGTCAGAAAGGGGAATACTGATATGCTTAGAAATGGACACCATTTGGATGGGACGTTAAGCCGTGCCCCGTGTGCAGGAGAGTCATGCCCTGTGCGCGTTAAAGAACATGCTGAATGTCCTTGACAGGGAGGCTTGTATAACAAATGTCCAGTGGGCCCCTTTCCTCAACATTCTTTGGTGACTTTCCCATTTAGTCCATTTTGTGCAAAAAAACCACCCAACGCTGATAATTTCCCCCCGCAAAATATCAAATTAATAGCACGCTTCTGAAACAAGCCGTCCCGTGACCGAGTGGTTAGCACGCTTGGCTAGAGTGATCTACGGGACCTGGGTTCGAGCCCCGGCTTAAGGCATGGATGTATGTGTCGTTTTTCTGCTGAGGTCCTGCCATCCTCACAAACCTTCTACTGTGGCATATAAACTGACAGGCTCCTGTCAGACCTCTGTGGCAAGCAGCTGCTTGAGGGGGTATTTATTTATTTATTTATTCTGAAACAAAAATAGTCTGGCCATATCTAACACTGAATACCATTGGTTCAGCAGAACCATGGTAATTTCTCCACTGTACACTGCCTTATCGAAATATTAGTATTTTCATGCTAATTCAAAGGGAATCTTCTAAAATATGCATTGAATGAGAAAAATGGGACTGAAGATACATTAAAGATCATAATCAAATCTAAATCTCGATTCTCAACAATATTTATCTAGTATTTCAAGATCAATGGCAGCTGTAATATTTAACAATAATCATAATTGTATAATATTGAAATAATCATTACGCAAATTTCTAAAATGTATATTTTATTAATTAATTAACAATATTTATAGTTTTAATTAATTTTTGAAATAAATTCCTATGACACATTATTGCTGTGAAATATTCCAGCTTCCATAACTCTTTAAATACTGAACGAATATTGTTAGAAATCAAGATTTAAATATTGATTGTGATTTTTTTTAAATTTATCACATTTTTCCAATAAATCCATATTTCAGTAGATTCCCGCTGACAGAACATGGAAATTCAAATATCTTGGCAGGACATTGTTTATTACGCAAAGCAAGGCCAATGTTTTATTTTAAATTCCGTGTTTTTTGAATTCCACCATTTTTTTTATTTTAAATTCCATAAATAGTTAATTTTAAGTATTATGCGGTTTTGAGTTTAATATTTCATTGACAAAAGCGGAATGATCGATTTTTGTCTTTGTCTGTTATTGTACAGTCGCTCAAAAAATATCCGAACACTATGGTTGATTACAGAAGTCAGAAAAAATATCTGGCAACGATTTTTTTTAAGAAATTAGGGATCTGGCAACCTTCGTGTCACGTGACACGGTTGCCAGATCAGAACCATGGTTTCGGATATTTTTTTGAGCGACTGTACATAGGCAAGATTGTATACAGTAATATGATAGTCTAGTAGATTGCTATTTAGAATGCCTGGTTTTCGAATTTTTGATAAGGCACAAATGTCCGTTTCTTCGCTGAGGAATGGTTACGTTTATTTGATTCCTTATTTAATTTTCCATGTTTATCTAAAACGAAGACTATACATTTACACCAAAACGAAAGTAAAATCCTACGCTTCTATACATATACTCGGTTATCTGCCAATGTAGTTATACATTGTTTGAGGTCATCAGTATACAGATAAGTTGTTTTGGGATATTGAAAGTGTATCGATCATTACTTTGTTCCTTAGACTCTATAACAGAAGTAACAGGTCTGAAGTTGATGGCCTGATTTCAGCCAGTTTTTTTGAGTACTGAGAATTTGATCTGATATTTTTGTTTTAAAGAAAAATGGCAGTTTCTTTTGTGCACTGGCGGTCACACTTCGTGCTCTTGTGACGAGTTGTTTAGTCTATTTACCAGCCAACCAGTCATCCATAGTAATCGAATGTTTGGTGGCATTTGAAAGTTTGTCAATCTCCAGTGGTGCTGCTGAGGCACGTTAGAGGGAGTTGCGGAATTCTGACTTTGTTTATAAAATTCGCAAACCGCAACCACTCTCGTTCCGCTTATTGCATCTTGTATTCAAACTTCCTCCCCCCCGCCTCTTTTTGAACAACGCAGTGGTAAATTCGTTGTAAAAAGACATAACTGGATTTATTGCTGAAACGATTCTTTTTTTTTTGGCTCGTAGAGTGGTAGATTGTTTTTTTTACAGTAAGCTTAAAAAAATTCGGTGCATGCGTTTTCTTTGTACAGAAAATAGGATAATTTTGGATAAACCGAGCAAAATGTTCAATAACTAGAATATGTCTATTACGATTCTACAAAAAAAACTCTAGAAGTTTAAAAAACCGGAAAAAAATTAACTCGATAAGTTTATCTCGGAGATATTTTTTTTGTTTATGATGTGCTAATTGATTGAGTCATAAGCACTTACAAAAGAGAGGAAAGAGAAAATCTCTGGACTGGTATTAACAGAACGATAGAAACCTTCCGTTAAAGTCATCCAGAGCGTTCTTTAACGTGCACAGGGTATGGTTTGCCATCTACGGGACCATGGCATTTACGTCCCATCCGATGGACGGCGGACTTTCCAAGCCCATCGGTGTCCCCTACTGGCCATGGTCAGGTCAAGGAGTTTTGCGGAGATAAATCTCAATGGTACAGCTGGGACTCGAACCTGGGAACTGCAGATTACGAACCTGGCACGATACCGATTGAGCCACCCTCAGACAATGAGAATTAATTACAGAAATCTCAATGCACGTATAGTGGGGGTCCAACCTAGGAACATCAGATTAGGAGCCTGGTTCCAATCGCGCTAGACTCCTAATCTGTAGATCCCAGGTTCGAGTCCCACCTGTGCCAGCATTGAGATTTATCTCCGCTAAACTCGCACCTTGCCTGCCCTCGCTCAGTAGGCTTGGAAACCACCGATAAGCTTGGAAAGGCCGCCGTCCGTCGGATGGGACGTTAAGCCGTGGCATCATGTCTATGGAGAGCCATACCCTGTGCACGTTAAAGAACACGATGGATGGCCTTTACGGGAGGCTATCCTCTGTATCCTAACAGCTTCCCAGTGAGTCTCTCCTACGCGTGCATACGTGGTCCTAATTTCATGTGCTTCCGATCACACTGGATGGTCATCTCATGTGCTGTTGATGATTTTGTAACTGCGAATGGAAATTGGGCACAGTATAGGAAATCTAAAAGGGAAATTTCCAGCGAAAATAGGAATAATTAATTCTTATAGCGGCAGAAATGGTAAATTATAGCTTCTCTATCTCCGCCAACCCACAATTTTCATATTTTAAGAAAAAGATGTAAATTTATTCATCTGAAAAAAAATTTTCGCTCACACGGCGGCGGGAACCGAACCCGCAATTCTCTACATACATGCCAGAGCGCTCCACTAGTTAAACCACGCATCACACGGGAAATAACTTCAGAATAATACCTAAAAATCTCACTGAAATGTGGCGAACCTTGCGCCATCTATACTTTAGGAAGAGTCAACTTATTTGAAATTGTTGCTAATGATTTAGATGTAAATGAGGAGGTCATTCACGCCGCATCTCAGTGAAAGATTTATTGGTCTTATCCTGGAATTATTTCCGTCTGATGAGTGGTTTAACTGGTAGAGCGCTCTGACAATGTATCTAGAGAGTTGCTGGTTCGATTCCCGCCGCGTCAGAGATGATTTTTGTTTTTCAGATGAATAATTGTTGAAGTCTATTTCTACAAGTAATCTGTGTTTTTATTATGGATGGGTGTAGGCTCGTAATCTGCAGTTCTCAGGTTCGAGTCCCAACTAGGCCAGCGTTGAGATTTATCCCCGCAAAACTCCCCGCCCTGCTCACGGTCAGTAGGGGACACAGATGGGTTTGGAAAGGCCGCCGTCAGTCCGCTTCACCTGTGCGGAAGAGCCATACCTTGTGCACTGTGGATGGCCTTGAGGGGAGACTGTCATCTATCTCCCAACAGCTGTTCTAGTGGGTCCCCTTCCCCCAACCTTCTGAGCCTTCGAGGTCATTGTGACCTGGCCATTTAGCCCATGGTGTGCAAAAAAGTGCCGCTCAGAGGTAAAACAACCCAACCTGCGATTAACAAATTGTAAACCGTTCTAGAAAACACCTGATCGGGCATCAAGTATCTGTTGTCTGTGTACCGTGACTAATTTTAAAAAGCTGCGAAAGTGGCGCTCAGAGCAAATACCACAGTGAGTAATTACATTACCTGAAGGCGAAAGGGTTTGAGGTAAATTAGAATCTCATTCATCCGAATCCCTTCAATCCGGAGTTTCGCTTTATGCAGGTGATAGATATCGAGTCCATTAATTTTAAAGTGATTTGGAATCTTTCCAATAGTCTTAGCTTTTAGCACTCAGTGAAGAGGAGAGAAAGCTTTTGTGTTAGTGAAATAATCGGTGGATTTTTGGGAAAAAGCCTTTGAATTGGAAAAGGTAATATGAGTCCATAGGTGACATATTTATTTCATCGTTGTCTCTTAAATGGGCTAAATGGCCAGGTCACAAGAACCCACAATGGCTCAGAGAACATTGAAGGATACGCACTGGACAGCCGTTAAACTTCCCGTCAAGAACATTCAGCGTATTTTTTAACGTGCCCGCTCTCATGCACATGGGAGTCGCACGGCTTAATGTCCCATTCGACAGACGGGCTGTCTTGCCGAGACCATCGGTGTCCTCCCTTTATGACCGATGGCAGGGTGCAGGTTTAGCGGATATAAATCTGTTGCAGGTGGGATTTGAACGTGGGAGATGCAAATTTCGAGCCTGGCGGGCTACCGACTGACTCTCTCTGTTTAGGAGAGTCATACCTTATGTTGTGTATGGCCTTGATGAGTTCCGTTGTCTTATAAGAGTTGTCCAGTGGGAATCCTTACCAACTTGGAGATCTTGTGATCTGGTCTTTTATCCTTTGAGTTAATAAAAGTGTGTTTCAGAGATAAAACAAACCCCTTCACCTTTGTGACCTGAATGAATGTTTAACCCATTGTGTGTATGTGAGAGGGGGGGGGGGGGCAGAGGTAAAACAATCCAAAAATCCTTTTAACTCGGGGGCGGAGGTGGCTCAGGCGGTAGCGCGCCAGGCTCGTAATCTCTCGATCCCAGGTTCGAGTCCCAGCTGGGTCAGCGTTGAGATTTATCTCCGCAAAATTCCCCGCCCTTCCCACGGTCAGTAGGAAACAGCGATGGGCTTGGAAAGACCGCCCTCCGTCGGATGGGACGTTAAGCCGTGGCCCAATGTGCGGAAGAGCAATACTCTGTGCATGTTAAAGAACATGCTGGATGGCCTTGACGGGAGACTACCATCTGTCTCCCAACAGCTGTTCCAGTGGGTCCCCTCCCCCAACCTTCTCTGAGCCTTTTCCAGAACACAAGAATATTCAATTTGGAGATTTGGATCATCATCATGATCATTCTTTGAGCCTTCGGGTCCACGTGACCTGGCCATTTCGTCCATGGTGTGCGAAAAAGTGCTTCTTAGAGGTAAAACAACCCAATCCTTTTAACTTCACAATTTTTTTTTTTTATCCTTTTTCGCAGAAATAAAAGACGACCGGCTCAGCAAATTCTGTCCTAAATGTTTGCCACCTGGGGGGGAGGATGCGAAATCTAGAAGAATGTTTTCTGGGAAAAGGTGAGGGAAACTTGCAAGGCCCCAGCTGCGGTTGCTGTCCTTATAACGAATGCTGTTGCAACTTTCCTTCTGTTTACAACTTCGGGTTTCCAATTTGTTATTCACGCTCTCTGAGAAGATACCATAAAGAACCAGTCGGAGATGGTTGGAGTTGTGTACACAAAATCTTCCTCTAGGTCATCACACTTTGCAAATGGTCATTGCACTTTCTTGCAGTATTAGTACCCTTTAAGGACTGGAAATCGGGGGCGTTGGGAAGATGGTGATGGGGGGGGGGGGATGGAGTAGAGAAACTAGAAAGATTAGCAATGAGCCAAGTGAATAGGAGGTGTGGACCCCCAAAACTAGAAATAGTGATTTATCTAATGTGTACAAACGTCGTACGGCCGCTGTTTTTGATTTTGTGCATATCTTTTAGCAATAGAAGACAGACGGCGACTTCTGCTTTGAGGGATTAAGTACCGAACAGTCTGAGGTCAACTTGTCCACGTGTTCCAAGTGGACAGAAACTTGTTATTTATAGCAGTGGTGTTGGGATGCAGGTGGTGCGGGCCAAAAGGTAACTTTTCTTGTTCATTGTAAGACTCTTTTGACAGCACTATTATTATTCTTTCAAGCTGTTGTCATTAATCTAGCTGTTGCTCACAATATTTAGCCAAGTTCTGCAGAACAGTTGTTCTTCCGATATTCTTCTTCTTTTATTTCCTTGTCGATGAATTTATTGACAATTTATTCAGCCAGTTATTCTTGGAATCATATATTTATTTCTTAATGGTATTAAGATAATTGTTTTTGGAAGCGGGATTGAAAACCACAGTTGCGAATTCATTATTTTTAAATATATTTCAGTCAGGTTTTTGCAATTGTGAAGTTTTACTTGTTCTCCGGGGGTGGCTCAGTTAGATAGACGCCAGACTCGTAATAGCAGTTCCTAGGTTCGAGTCCCAACTGCGTCGCGTTGAGATTAATCTCCGCTAACCCCACCTGCCGTTCATTGATCAGAAAGGGGACACTGGAAAGGCGTCATCCATCTTATGGAACGTTAAGTCGTGTCCCGGTGTGTGGAAGAGCCATACCCTGCGCAGCTAAAGAACACGCTGGATGTCCTTGACGGGAAGCTATCATGTCTCCCAACAGCTGTCCAGTGGGTCCTCCATCTTCTCTGAGCCTCCGGGGTCCTTGTGACTTGGTCATTTAGCCCATTGTGTGCAAAAAATGCCGCTCAGAAGCGAAACAAACCAACCCCATGTACAGAATATTCATATCCTGTTTACATTAAAGAATATACTATATGACCTTGACGGGATATTCCCCATCTATCAAATGGGTTTCCTTCCCCCAGCTTTTTTTCAGCCCTTGTGACCTAGCAGTTGAGCTCGTTTTTTTTTTGCACAAAAGCGCCACTTAGAGATGAACAATTTAACTTGATTTGTCTACTGTTTCATTTGTCCACAATTTAACTTGATTTGTCTACTACTTGATTTGTCTACTGCTCATAAACAAGTTCACGACCCTTTTTGAAGAGTCTTACTATACTTCGTTAATTTCGGCGCTATGTATGTTAGAACGAAATGGTAAGGCGTTAATTCTTGATTCCTATATCGACTAGATAATTGAAATAACAGACAAAATCGGTTTTTAATATCTGGGATTCATCAAAATAATGGAAACTTGAGTTCTCTCGTAAATCGATCTTTTGGCCAATTGATAATGGCCAGTTTTTAATATTCGCTAGTCAAATTTCGAAATTGAACCTATTACAGAAAATTTACAGATATAAAATAATACATTGTATTTGATTTTCCTGGAAACGCTCTCCCCACGTTAAAGTGGAATTCCTTATAGTTTTAACATTGCCGCAGAACTTTCATTTAACATACTACTGATGTGGGTGAACGGATAATTCAATTAAGGAAAATTTTCATTTTTATGGGACTTGTACCTTACAATATTTTTGTACTAGAAGTCTGAGAACCTTACTATAATTCCATTAGTAATATTCTTGTCTAAGCAGACATCTGCGAGATAATAATTTCGTATTTTCACAGCGCAATATTTGTTAGCATATTTTGGATTTTATTTACAACTTAGATGTGAAGTACAGAGAGAAACTCTATTAAAAATTTAAACATTTTTTGACAAGAAGGAATACCACACCTAAATCGCAAACGTGCGTCAATCATTTATTTGCACATCACATAACAGAAAACTTAGGTGTCTAAAAGTGTGGAAAGAAACGTTTTCAAGTAACAATATTTAATAAATTGCATTTGAATGCGGATAAATTGCAGTTTGTCTTAAAATACTATCGAAATGCTTGAAAGACTTGAAAATGAAGTCAGTGGTGTTTATCCACAATTTATACAGGGCCTTTCACAGATTCAGTTAGGCCCCAACCACTTTCAATTTTTGAGGCACTTAGACAAAATTAAAATTGCCATTAGTATTGAAGATGTTCGTAAATAATAATTTGACAAAAATTACATTAAAAACAATTGAACCCTCAAGCTTGCTGCTTGCCAGAGAAGTCAGACTGAAGCTTGTTAGTATGTCATCGAAAGTCTGAGTTAGGCAAGAGACCCCAGCAGAAAGACAAAAAAAAACATCCATGCGTTATCAGAGGCTTGTCAGTTGAAAACATATTTTACTAAATCGCACCTTTTATTATTGTCCCCTTTCAGCTTGACGTCTGGGACAAATTGCCCTCATGAATTCCCCCCCTCCCCGTGAAAGACTTTTGCTCCTGTACATAGTGTCTCAAGTGGGATACTTGGATACTGATAGGGCTTTCGTTGAAATCAGAACCCCATACTTAGTTAATCGAATAGTGCAAAACCATTTATGTATGTATCCATTTATGTATGTATCCATTTTCAATCGATATGGAACAGAAAGTTCCACAATTTTTCTACAATAAAAAATTGCTTGATTCATCAAAATGCCAAGTAATACTAGAATTTGATGAAAGTTTGAGTAATTTATCAATATTTTGACTACAGTAAGTGAAAGTTTCTAGAATAAGTGAAAAACATAGGATTATCTTTCTTGATTCCTTGACTGTTCAGGCCCGGCCAATCAGCGGCTCATAAAACAAATACCAATACGACGAATCTGTTTCATTTCTTCCAATTTTTTTCACCAACATTTTTAGGTGCAAAGCAGTTTTTTAAGTGCAATTCTACCAATTCATAGTACTCATTTAAAAAGTATAGTTTTTAACTCTAGATATTTTCTTGATTCTTTAAAATATTTTTCCCCCAACTCATTAAAAAGGTATGTTTTTTAAGTAGAGAATTTTTCCTGCGTCTCTTTAAGAAAATCTGGGCTAAGTAGACATCTGCGAGATTATAATTTCGTATTTCGCGATAGCGCGCCAAGCTCGTAATCTTCAGTTCGAGTCCCAGCTGGATCAGCGTTGAGATTTATCTCTACAAAACTGCCTGCCCACGGTCAATAGGGGACACCGATAGGCTTGTAAAAGCCGCTGTCCGTCGGATGGGACGTCCATGTGCGGGAGAGCCATACCTAAATCCACGTTATGTATGTGCACGTTAAAAATCACTGGATAGCCTTGACGGAAGGCTACTATCTGTCACCCAACAGCTGTTCCAGTGGGTCCCCTTCTCCAGCCTTCGGGGTCCTTGTGACCTGGCTATTTAGCCCATTTTGTGCACGTCTGAGCGGCACTTTTTTGCATACATCAGACCACTTGTGTGCAACCTAGGCCTGCCCTCGAGTAACATCCAAAGAAAATAGTACAAACACTAACAGTAATTGTTTCCAGTTGAATAAGAATAATCTCGCCCCCCCCCCCTGGCGCATACCTGAACTGTCACTTCATCAATGCGTCATGAACGTGTGACGTCAGGTCCGGGTGGAAACAAGCATTGGAACTGGTTTCTCTCGGTGTTTGACCCAGACATATCATGCATGAATGTTACTCGATTCGATGGCGACACAGTTTTACCGGAAAAAACTAATTCTTACTTTTTTTTTAATCTTCGAAACGCCAGTTTATTTTTATCTTGTTTCAAAGTAATAACGAAACTTAAAAACAAAACATCCCCCCCACTCTTATTATGGTGTGCCATATTTGATGTGTGTTTGTGCTCCACATACGAGAATTGATTAACGGAGAATGCTCGAGCAGGTTTTTTTTTTCTCTTTAGTTCTTGGTATAATTTCGGTAAAGTCTATTGTTCACCGCACGTGTAAAAATGTTTACAGTTCATAGCTGACAAAAGCGAGACAAGAATGCGATCAAGGTGCTTTGTCCGAAAAAAGACCAATTCAGATATTATCGCAAGGTTGTTTTGATTAGTTTACCTTATATACGAAAATTTGTTATCAAGAAAAAAAATCTGCATAAACTAATGATTGTGAATCTAAGTGCTCATTAAGATTTAATGATGCAGAAACTAGAGCTCACGGTATTATTTGTGATTTAACTTTTATTTTTAAACGGAAAAAAATATTATACAGGCTCGGAAATGGTGCTTGGTGCCCGGTGGACATGTAAAACAAGTGAGGGTGGGGCTACATTACTTTTTTATATTATTATAAAAAATAAACTTGTTCTAAATATCGTGATGCTTTATTAGATTACCAACGACATAATTACTCACTCGCTCTTCACCTCCCTGAAAAAAGATTTAATTTTTAAAGGTTTCATTTTACCTCTGAGCAGCACTTTTTTGCCCAAAATGGGCTAAATGGCCAGGTCACAAAGATCCTGAGGGTTCAGAGAAGATTGTGGGGGAAACCCACTGGACAGCTGTTGAGAGACTGATGGAATTCTCCCCGTTAAGGTCATCTAGCGCATTCTTCAATGTTCAGAGTATGTCTCTCCCGCAGGCCGAGCCATGCCTTAACGTTCCATCCGACGGTCTTTCCAAGCCTATCGATGCCCCTTACTGACAAAGGACAGGCCGGGGAGTTTTGCGAAGTCTCCGAACATTGGACAATATAGTGTATGCATAATACATTTTGCATGTACATCAGAAGCGAATTCGGGTTCAAATGTTTGAGTCCGAACCACTTCGATATATGGTGAGTCCGATTAGGGGGAAAAAATTGACACATCGTAAGATATATATATATAGGGTTTCCAAAAGGCCTAGTCAGTCTTTGCGAATTTGTCCTATTTACTGAAAAATAGTGATGAAAAAAGTTCTTAACATTGGGCGAAAAATGCTTCTCTTCCGAATTATGGCATATTTTGAGAGTGAAAGTAACGAACCTTTCAAAAGGTTCGATGCTAGTTAAATTTTCGTGTTGATGGCATAGTAGAGTATGCAAATGCTAAACAAAATTCTACCATTTCTGAAGCGGGGGGGGGGGGGGGGGGGGCTCAGTCAGTAGCGCGCCGGGCTCCTAATCTGTAGTTTCCAGGTTCGAGTCCCTGCTGGGTCAGCTTTGAGATTTATCTCCGCAAAACTCCCCACCTTGCCCTCGATCAGTAGGGGACACCGATGGGCTTCGAATAGCCGCCCTCCGTCAGATTGGACGTTAAGCAGTGGTCCCGTTAAAGGGAGAGGCATACCCTGTGCACGTTAAAGAGCACGTTGGATGGTCTTGACGGGAGACTCTCAGTGTACAGTGGATCTCCTTCCCTAACCATCTCTGAGCCTTCGGGGTTCTTGTGACTTGGCCATTTAGCCCATTGTATGCAAAAACGTCTCTCAGAGGTAAAACAACCCAACCCCCACCACTCCTGGATGATCTCAATCGTACGTATCCTGGCCTTTGGATTGGTAGAGACGGGCCAACTGCATGATCTGCACTCTACTAATTTGAATCCAGTAGATTTCTTCTTATGGGGAACACATTAAGGCTGATGTTTACGCTACCCTGATTTCTAATACACCAGATCTCCGTGAATGGATCTTGGATGGTTTTCAAATAGTCCAGAACACTGGGACTTTCGAACTCGTTCGACAGTCGATGAGAAGACGCTGTGAGGCATGCATTGCTGCTCAGGATGCCCATTTCGAACATTTGCTCTGATGAAGACTTAACATAATTCATCGATCGCTTAGTTTTTATTCCAATTATTACAGCACACTAATTAACTTTAGTCTTTCTTACTTGTACTCTCAAAATGTGCTATAACTTGGAAGCTTTTCTGTCCCAATGTTCAAAGGAACTTTTTTCATCACTATGCGCAGTAGAGCATTTTGAAATGTACTTTTTTGAAACATCCCGTATAGAAATTCATGCAGCTAAAACATTTTTAATTCTTCCCATTACGGGTTATTACGAACCCTAACTGAATATAATTATTTGATGATAAAATCGAATTCTCAATGTTATTTGGGATAAAAAATAATAGAAGCAATTCGTAGAAACCGAAATGTTTCGAGCAACATCATTATAAACGTTTCATTAATACAAAAAAAAAAGCAGATGGTGATTATTTTTATTCCAAAAGATTGATTAAAAGGTTGAAATTATGACCAAAAGAATTTTTTCTTTACGTAATTATAAAATTAATTGGTAAAAAATTTAAATTGATTTCAATAAACTGACCAGATCATCTCTAAAAACACACATAAAATGTTTACAAATAATGCAGTATTGAGCGTTATAAATAATGATTGAAATGCGTAATTCCGTTTCATCTTCTCCAGAAACTTTGCTTTTCTATCAAGCTTGGTTTACTTTTTTTCCCTTTGAAGCTAAAAAATCGCGAGCTTTCACAACCTTTTTAAATTTCTTCTGCATTAGTTTTCAAAATTGTGTAGCACCTTAATTGTAAACTGCATCTGCTGTTATTCACTAGCAAGAGTTTTCTTAAGAACTCGTTTCGGTAAAATTCTCTTACCGGAGCTATTTTTAGATCGGCTGCCATAAATTCAGTCAGGAAGAATAAATGATGCTCAAGTTTCTCAGTCCTTGGCAATCGAAACTGGATGAGTGATGAATATCCATTGTTTTCAGCTTTTTTTGCTGCGATTTCCTTCTTTCTGTAAGCCCGTTGCATTAACCTTGCTGCACATAATCGTACTTTTTTTGCAGTCTAAAGACAGAAATCTTAACAGTGGGAGATATCTTGTCGTCTGCAGCTTTGAATTTGAATATTTTAAAAAATGCTTCAACATCTTAGGTATACAGTATTGTGCGAATTAGTTGGGACAAGCGAAGCCTGGAGAACCTCTTCGATCCGGCCACATCCAGCAATCCCCCAAACACCCACCCAAGGTCATGTTTTGGGGATATTTCCCAGCTTTCGGGCCACCGACGCTTCGCCCCATTGAAGGAATGATGGACAGCAAAAAGTACATAGGCGTTCTGGAGGCGAAAATGGTCCCAACACTGCAGAAGCTGTTTCCTAACGGCGATGGGGTATTTCAACAGGATCTGGCTCCATGCCACAATTCTAAGCTTGCTAAGAGCTTCTTTACCCAGCAACATTTGAAGGTATTGGAGTGGCCAGGAAATTCACCCGATCTAAACCCCATTGAAAATTTGTGGGCTGGCCGAGTGGTTAGCGCGCTTGGCTACTGATCTAAGGGACCTGGGTTCGAGCCCCGGGTAAGGCATGGATGTATGTGTCGTTTTTCTGCTCAGGTCCTGCCATCCTCCCAGATCTTCTACTTTGGCATATACACCGTCAGGCAAGCAGCTGCTTGAGGGGGTATTTATTTTATTTATTTATTTATTATTAAAGCGCGCATATCTAAGATGGATTGCATGACGAAAACCAAAATGATAGAAAGTGTCATGAAAATGTGGTACCACGACACCGAAGTGAAGGAGATGTGTGGAAAGCTAGTGGCATCAAGGGTTGAGAGGGTGAAAGAAGTAATTAAAGCTAAGGGGGGTCACATTCACTATTAACTACACTATTAAATAAATAAATATTTTAGTTGTGTCTTTGTTACTGCATTTTCCTATATTATCCCAACTAATTTGCACACTTCTGTACATCGATTACGGATTGTTTCTAGATAAAATTATTTTGGATTGACAACAAAAAATGAGTGGATGTGAGTCGAATTCGCTGGCTTATTATTTCATACCAGGATTAGATCAGAGGTGGGCGCAAGGGAGCCATGCCCCCCCCCCCCCCACCCGAGAATGCTAGTAAGGATAAAGGAGGGAAAAATTAAACTTGTGCATTTTTCAAGAATTTTTTTAAAGTCTTTAAAAATAGGAGGGAAAATGTTTTAAAATAATAACGAAACGAACTCTTACTTCATCCATAGTAAATACACAGATTACCTGTAGAAATAGACTTCAACATTAGTTCATATTTATGAAAAAAATTTATCGCCGACGTCGGCGATAAACCATTTGGACACTTCGTTGAAATATATATAAACCAAGCAAAAATTTTAGAAAGCTGTAACTATAGCTATTTAACAGCAAACTTAAAAAATCTTGCGGTTCATCTGCAAATGTAGGGGCGGGGGTGGCTCAGTCGGTAGCGCGCCAGGCTCGTAATCTGTAGTTCCCAGGTTCGAGTCCCAGCTGGGTCAGCGTTGAGATTTATCTCCGCAAAACTCCCCGCCCTGCCCACGGTCAGTAGGGGATACCGATGGGACGTTAAGCCGTGGCCCCGTGTGAGGGAGAGCCATACCCTGTGCACGTTAAAGAACACGCTGGATGGCCTTGACGGGAGGCTACCATCTGTCTCCTAACAGCTGTTCCAGTGGGTCACCTCCCCCAACCTTCTCTGAGCCTTCGGGGTCCTTGTGACCTGGCCATTTAACCCATGGTGTGCAAAAAAGCGCCGCTCAGAGGTAAAATAACCCAACTCTGTAAATGTAATTAATACTATTGTTGACGCAGCTAAACTTTAGTAATTACATGAAAAGATTTATATATTTTCGAGGCTTTTGTCGTCTTGAATATTTTTTCTTTGAATCATAGCAAACACGGAATGCTACTTTCCATTGTTTACTTTTTCCAGAGCTCTTAAACAATCGACAGTGTTTGAAGGGGTTGTAAAACAATACATCGCTTGCAGTG
The DNA here is from genome assembly GCA_038380435.1 of Ryuthela nishihirai. Classification (NCBI taxonomy): domain Eukaryota; kingdom Metazoa; phylum Arthropoda; class Arachnida; order Araneae; family Heptathelidae; genus Ryuthela; species Ryuthela nishihirai. Next base: position 49,762,806 of record JAWZYU010000019.1, on the reverse strand, counting down.
CCAAAGTGTATTATCGTAAATTAAATACACGATTAAATATACATAAAATTTTATAACATAATGTATTAATAAATATGCGAAATGTTACTAAAACGTAATTAAATACTTTTAATTACTTGTTTATTAATTGATCAGGATTAGACTTTTAAATGAATTGTATTTTTTTTCAGGGAAGTAGAATTAAAACGCCATGCCAGGTGTTACTAATGGAGAAAATTGGACAAGTAGGGATTCCCATTTAAGGTAAGATCTAGGACGATTCCATTGACTATCGAATGCTAATGATATATACACTGTTGTAATAACATGTAAATTTTCTAATATTTTATGTCCATTGGAATCTAACTTCGAAGCTTATGCATTTAATAGAAGAATGCGACTTAGATAATAATCGTAGTCTACTTAAATCTCGTTTTTCAACTGCATATTTGTTCAGTATTTAAAGAGTTATAATAGCTGGAATATTTAAAATTTTTTTATGAAAATCATAATTTTTTTATATTGAAATAATTATAACGCAAACTTCTAAGATGTATATTTTATAAAATGGTTTGAAACAATGCTTGTTGAAATGTAATTAATTTCTGAGGTAAATCATTATTGCGAAATATTCTAGCTTTAATAACTCTTTAAATAATAAACGAATATTGTTGAAAATCGATTTGGTACGACAGTGTGCTAATTCATATAGGCGACTAGGAAAGGACAAAGTTTAACTTTTTTAAATTCAAATCTTTAGTTTTTAAGGATATTATGATTGTTTCATACACATGAAACTTGGGCCAATAATTTTTTTTCTGTTGAACATTAGTATGTATTTTATAACTATGGAATAATTTCTTTAAAATTTTATCCTTAATGCATAAATTTTGTGAAAATGGCAAACCAGTTTTTTAATATCTTTATAAAATTGACGGAGTGTTATTTCTGTTTCCCTCACTTCCTATTCACATGGCTGGCAAATTAGCCTAATTTCTATTTTAATCGCTGACTATAGAAGATTAACCTCTTTGGCGAATATGGGAGGCTCGTCCCTAAAAGAATTAATTATTTACATTTTTGGACATCAGTAACCTCGAATAATGGAAATTCTAATGGATGATTGGGGGAGGGGGGTTAGTACTATTTTATTAGTATCTGTTTAGCGTGGAAAAAGCGTTGAAAGTAAAAAAAAACATTGAAAGCTGCAGAGCATTGAAGAACTTATGTATTTCTAAACACAGAAAGTTGTTTCAAAAACATTTTAGCATTTTCTTTTTCCACCGGTAGAGGGCGCTATCAACGTGATTAGCAGATTTGAAAAAAATGGAAATCGTAATATTTCATCTGTACTAATCACGAATAAAAGAAATTTTTAATTTACCTTTAAAAAAATTTCTCTGTGGACTATGGAAACGGACGAAATAAAAACATTAACTCGTTTTTTTTTTTATAAACAAGCTAAAAATTCGTGGAAATTAGTTTTTTTTTTAACACAGCAATTTTTATTGCTTATAGCAGAACTAACATTCATTTCGAAGTAAGAGTTCCCAAATGTCTAATAATATGTAACTTTTATTGAATATACCGATCTTACTTTAAGACTAACGAAAAAATGAACTATATGCAAAAATATTATTTATGAATCATTATTACTACATCTGTGCGAGATATCTGAAATATTCAGGACATTTCCTTGTTAATCTGTGTACTTTGTTCTAGGTGTTTAGATTGCAAAATAATCTTGTGTCAAAATCCTTAGTGACAAATAATCTGTTCCGCATCTGTCGTAGGGCACTCGCATCTTTACAGATTGAAGAGATAATTATTTATCAATTTTTTCTCGTAAGCAGGTATCATTAGTTTTGATTTGGATGTTTGCATATTTCTATTTGCATTATTTATCTCTTCTTAAACGTTGAAATTAAGTGATCCCTCTCCAACATGGTTTCGAATCTCTGTGATTAATGGTACTCGTTCACCAGATGCGGTTGTATCCAGTCTCAGGTATCCGCATTTTTCCAGAAAACTGTGGGTAATTTTACCGCACTGTCAAGTGATGCAGATAGAAATATGAAACGAGTACTAAATCATTGGATGGGAAAGAGTTTTTCTTGAGGGCTTTTAGGCACACTGTTCATAACCCTATTCACTACCCTATTCGCTAATCTATAATTATCCATACGAGCAACACTGCTAAACCAACCGAGTCTCTGCACAAGCTCAAAGGAGGTTGCCGACTCCTTTGCCTAACTTCATTATTACTTACAAAGTTGAACCACCTAATGCCCAAGATACTGCGTAAGCATCTAGAATCAAAAGCATCTAGTTTCCTGTTATCTTGTTTACAAAGGGCCCAAATTTCATTACCAATACTAACTCTAGAAAGAACCAAACTATTATACAGTCTGTTACTCTTTGCCTGAAACCCTGAATATTAACTAAAGACAATGTGTACTCTTTAGGTGTATACGTCTATTTCTCCACTCTTTCCATAGATTCTTAGAAGTCCAGGCAGCAATTTCTATTCGTCTTTTAATCTCATGCCGCACGTCACCAGTATCTGTTACATAGCTCCCAAGATACGGCTAAGCAACGGTTGATTTCCTGTCCTGAGACATAGAGCCCTGTTTGACAGAAAAGTATATAATAATATAAAATATATATAATAATCAAACTGTGTGACACCTGCTCAAGACTGCAACCATTCAGATTAACTGAACCACAACATGCCTGACCAAGTTTCATTAGTTTTCTCTCTGTTTATCAGCAAACCTACACTACTACCAGTCTCATCAACAGCCCTAATGAAAGAGTTCACCTCATCAATATCATTGCTGGCAAGTAGGGCTCATAATAGCTGTTGGCAATTGGTATTCAAATACAAAAGACTCTCACTCGTCATTCTCATTGACAATTTGCTGAAGAAATTCCTATTTCACTTGTAATTTTTCAAAAAAGTCGGGGGAAAAACACTGAAAAAATATAAATGTAATTTAATAAATAAAACGCATAAATGCTTTAATATTAAAAAATATGAAAATTCTAGAAAAAATAAATAATGCCTCTCCGGAGGTTAGATTGTTTTTGTGCACACAATCCGCTAATTGGCCAAGTCACAAAGACCCCCAAGGACTTAGAGAAGGTTGAGGGAAAAAGGATCCACTGAATTACACAATTAGGGGGCATTCGGTAGCTTCTCATCAAGGCCCATGCAGCATGTTTTTTTGATGTGCAGAGAGTATGGCTTTACGCATCATCTGACGGACGGTGGCCTTGCCCAGCCCATCGGTGGCTCCCTACTGACTGAGGGCAGATTTTGCGGAGATAAATCTCAACACTGTCCAAGATTAGACTCTAATCTGAGAACATCAGATCACATAAAAACGAATAATGAACATTTGTTGCGAAAATATCTAATTATCGTTAAAAAAGGACTTTTATATTTTACTTTTCTAAACGAGTATAAATAGGTGAATGAGGTAGGAGTAGAGTTAACATGAAAATTAAGAACATTTCATGTTATAAATTTTCATATTACTTATGTCCATTTCAAATGAATTTTCTTTTTCTTTTCTAGTGACTTTGAGTCATTTCATGCGAGAAGAGACATGTCCCCTCAAAGACGACATGAAGTAAAGAGTGGATCAATGTCGCAGTACTCCAATGGGTACAGCACAGGTAATTTAATAAATAAGATAAGAAATTTTAGCCTTGTTTTGTGATAAAAATATGTCCAAAGTGTTGCTCACACAAGAAATTGGTATATTTTCATACCTTAGTCAAAACTGTACCTCAGAATTATGAAAGCAAACTGCTAAATTACTGTCCCTCATTTTTTGAGTCACTGATTTTAGTATTCGTTATTTAGCGTAACCTTGCTAGAAAATAAATGTTCTCAATTCACCTGAAAATGCACAAATGTAATGCTATTAAATGTATACAAATTTTTATATTTAAAGGAATTCTGGGCGTTAAAATATTTATTTTTGCTCAGATTTTCTAGTTAGCTCTACGAAATTCTTGCTTCACTTCGTTCAAAAATTTAATATTTAAATATTTCTAATGTTTCTTTTTAAATATTGTTTCAATATATGTTGTGGGAATTTGGTAATAAAAGAATGAATTTTTAAGCCAGGTGATCGTTGGCTCAGTCGGTAGCGCACCATGCTCGTAATAATTTCGCCCCAATTGTGCCAGCGTTGAGATTTACCTTCGCTAATCCCCACCCTACTCTCGGTCGAAAAGGGGTCACCGACGGATTGGAAAAGTCGTTCACGAAAAGTCGTTCGTGGAAAGCTGTTCGTCGAATGGGACGTTAAGTTGTAGCCCTGTATGCAGGAGAGAACCCTGTATAAATTAGACACTGGACGGCCTTGATGGGAAGACTGTTTCTTAACAGCTGTCCACTAGGCCCCCCCCCCTTCCCCGAACTTTCTCTTAGCACTTGGGGGGGTCCTTGTGACCATACCAGGGCGGGGGTGGCTCAGTCGGTAGCGCGCCAGATTTGTAATCTGTAGTTCCCAGATTAGAGTCCCAGCTGGGTCAGCGTTGAGATTTTTCTCCGCAAAATTCCTCGTCCTGCCCACGATCAGTAGGGGACACCGATGGGCTTGGAAAGGCCGTCCGTCCGTCGGATGGGACGTTAAGCCGTGGCCCCGTGTTCGAGAGAGCCATACCCTGTGCACGTTAAAGAACACGCTGGATGGCCTTGACGGGAGGCTACCATCTGTCTCCTAACAGCTGTTCCAGTGGGTCTCCTCCCCCAACCTTCTCTGAGCCTTCGGGGTCCATGTGACCTGGCCATTTAGCCCATGGTGTGCAAAAAAGTGCCGCTCAGAGGTAAACAACCCAACCCAATGTGACCATGCCATCTAGCCCATTATTTGCAAAAAATGTGTAGCTCATAAGTAAAACAACCCACTTTTTTTTAACCATGAATTAAATTAACATCTTATATCGATACATCTCTACAAAATTAGCTATTAGGTAACTTCTATGTTTATCATTCGAAAACTAATTCAGAGCTCCTTAAATTTTAAAATTAAATGAGTTATATATCATTACTATCAAATGGTTTTTTTTTATAGGTTAAGGAGCAGACCTTGATCCATAAAATAATCTGGGGGTGGGGTAATGGTTGTATTGAATCTGAATGCCCTTATGGAATATGTGCTTATTAAAAATTATTCGGCAAATAGTGTCACCTATTTCTTTCACCCCTTAATTTTAGTGGTCTTTATTTATAAAAAATGTGTAACATTTTTCATCATTTTTCTTTTGTTCTTTTTATTTAAATTCTCCTGCTATGTGCTAGTGTTTGGCCCTTTTAACCCCCATTTAAATCCGGCCCTGTTACAGAGCTTTTTAACTTGGTCTCTCACTAGTATAATAATCAAATTCTCTAACATTTTATATAGGGTTCTGTAATTTCGAATTTTATTGATGCTTGGGAATGAGATTTTCGTATTCCATGGTGGAAGTAAGTCATTGTGTTAGGGACATAGCTGATGCTCGCTGACCCATCAGTGTGTTCATTGAAACATACATTATACAAAAGATGTCTGGCATTGAGTTGGTGCACACGCATGTCTTCACAGGATGTTGTTCATTTCCAACACAATTGGGCTCTTCATTTGTGGGTGGGGTTTGATCATGCCACTGTCAAACCTCTGCAAGTTGTTGTCGTTGCAATCTAGTCAGTCGCTTTCTATGATATGGATAGCACAACAGCTGTGGCATTGGTCTGCAGAGGAATGTCGAGATTGTTTCAAGTGAGTCCAGTTTTAATTCTAAGTAAGGTTTTGTTACAGAATATTGTGAATTTTTAGGTTTTGCATACTAGATGAGTAAAATTTGATATTTTCAGATCAACACAGTGAGCATAACGAAGGAAAACCGACTTACCTCTTAGAACACTTAGCTACCTTCTCTGTCGGAGCTCAATATGGTGAGTAAAATTTTGAATTATCACCACCTAATGCTATTTTAATAATATCTGATCTTTATTTTTCAACAGTATTTGTTCGATATTTCAAGAGTAATGAAATCTTTACGTTTTACAACAGCAAAGCAAGAGAAGAAATTATTTCTTAATTAAAACCTAAAAAATAAGTATTATTTCCAACCATTTAATACAACAAGTGCATATTTCAAAGCTTGGACAAATAATTATCGCAATATTCTTTAGTTTTGTGAGTTATTTTTAGGTCTGTTAATTATTCAAATTTCCATCACACATCAAATACTGAACGAATATTGATGGAGATTTATATGGGTTTTGTTCAGATTTTAATCTTTAGGGTTTCAGGCAATGTTTCTTTTAAAAAATTCTTAATTATAATGATAAATGGTTTGGAAGATTAATATACACATGGATTTTAACTAATAACCGTAGTAATTTTTAGAGTAATTTTACAATGTTATCATAATTAAATTTTACCCTATAATAGAAATTATTTGGTCGACTTGCAATTGCATCATTTAATATTATAAAGCTTCAAACATGAAAATATTCTTAAAATTTTATGCATTAAAAAAAAATTCGTTTCAATAAGACATATTTACCAAATTATTATGCGAATGTTCCTTATCATACAACGTATGTTGTTTTGATAATTTTTAATAAAAAAATCTTAATAACTTTTGAAGATATATGCTTTCACTAAAGATTTGTATAAATTAATCTTGGTATGTTTTGATAGAAATATTTTAAGGTAAATATGTAATATTCTGTTAACCTTCTCACTATGAATTACTATTCAGGGAAAATGTTACCAGATGATTTTTTTTGAATGGTTGACAGTAATAATTCATCGTGTGGCATTACTCTTGCAGAACAATATATGCTGGATTTCAAAAACTTTTTGCGCGCTGTTAAAGTTTTGAAAAGTTTAAATGTGAACGATTTAATCCAGAGGATCCCGAAAATTTCAAGTCCTTACAATTAACGTAATTTTTCGCAACCCCCTCACTCTCTTTTTACAGTTGATGGAATTTATTGTATTCGTACTCTTACCAAGTCAATTATTCTAGAACTGTGGTCTCAAGTACGCGGAGGGGGGGGGGGGGGTGCTCAGTCGGTAGCCCGCCAGGCTCGTAATCTGTAGTTCCCAGGTTCGAGTCCCAGCTGGGTCAGCGTTGAGATTTATCTACACAAAATTCCCCGCCCTGCCCACGGTCAGTAGGTCACACCGATGGACTTGAAAAGGTTGTCGTCCGTCGGATGGGACGTTAAGCCGTGGACCCATGTGCGGGAGAGAGCCATATCCAATGCACGTTAAAGAACACGTTGGATGGCCTTGACGGGAGGCTACCATCTGTCTCCCAACAGCTGTTCCAATGGGACAGCTGTTGGCTTTGAAATATGCACTTGTTGTATTAAATGGTTGGAAATAATACTTATTTTTTAGGTTTTAATTAAGAGATAATTTCTTCTCTTGCTTTGCTGTTGTAAAACGTAAAGATTTCATTACTCTTGAAATATTACTCCCTCAACCTTCTCTGAGCCTTCGGGGTCCAAGTGACCTCTCCATTTAGCCCATGGTGTACAAAAAATGCAGCTCAGAGGTAAAACAACCCAACCCAGCTGAAGTACGCGGCCCACATGCACTTTCGAAGCCATTCCGTACGGACCACAAAAACGAGGTTCTTTTATAATCATGATAGCAAGGGGTGGTAGCGCGTCAGTCTCATAATCTGCAGTTCCCAGGTTCGAGTTCCATTTGTGCCAGCATTGAGATTTATATCCACTATATCTGACCCTGTAGTCGGTCAGAAAGGGTACACTAATGGACTTGGAAAGTTCGCAGTCTGAAGTGACGTTAAGTCGTGGTTCCGTGTGTAGAAGAGTCATACCCTGCGCGCATTAAACAACACGCTGAATGATCTTGATGGGAGACTTCCATTCCGGCTCCTAATAGCTGTCCTAATAGCTCCTAATGCTAAGGAATGCAAGTCCCTTTCCTCAAACCTTCTCTGAGGAGCCATGGGGTTCTTGTGACCTGGCCATTTAGCTCATTGTGCGCAAAAAATGCTGCTCAGAGGTAAAACAACAATTTTCGGTTATTAACATTATGGACTTGAAGGTGCGCCTATACTCCTGTTGGCACCTCTAGAGCAGTTTCTAGTATTAAATACGTAAAATATCTTCTTAATATGTTTATTTTGTAACTAAACGTTTTTTGTTATAGATTATTCATACATTCTCCATCTTACAGGCTTATCAACACCAAAAGATGGACTTAGACGTCTCCTACAAATGGAAAAGTCCAGTGGCATCTGGACACAGAAAATGCAGATGAGATTAGAAAAGAAATGGGTGGTGATCATCGACAATGAAAATGGAGTAAGTGTAGAAATTATTTCCCTCAATTTTTTTTGCTTCTGTTGCTACGTACCTCTATTAGTGCTATTGGAATTATAGCCAAATTAATGTCGTCAATATATTCTAATCAATCATATACGAGAAATGAATTTATATTTTAAAAGCAACGTCAGATCTGAGATTTCGTATGTTTCGGATATCTAAGACATGAAATACTGACAGGCGTCAATTTTCGCATTTCTGGCACGTGCAGATCGTTTTTTTTTGTCTTGTGATATGATACATGCTGTGTGCAGAGCAGTTATCCCAACGGGGGTGCAATCAGTCTTTTGGGGGCGTTTTAGATATTTGGGGGAAGTACTTTGAGTTTCTCAGTAGAAACAGAATATAATACTTTAAGCATAGTTATGCATATTTTGTTTAGAAATGAAAAAAAAAACATGGAAATTAATAGTAACAGTATAAAATACTCGTAAATTTGTATACGTGGTAAATAATACTTTGGTAATTAATTTTATACGGGGTAATATGAATTTCCTAAAAAGGGTCAAGGGTATTTAGGGATTATTGTGTTAACAGTTGTAAGTCGACTTTTACAGCTATTAAATCCTTTAATGGTAATACTTAATAGCCAATTGTTCCTGTTACACAGCTTTATCAGGAATATTAAATCTCGGTGTAAGGCAATGGGACTTGAAACAAATAACAACTCTTAACTGCTCCTTCCGTTTAAACATTGGTGTGGCTACAAAGAACATTCTCAAAAATCTCGATATCCTTTACTTCTTCCTCAACAGATGGCTCCACTAACCATGAACAATATTAACAAGTGTTCTTCATTTGGTTGATGTGTAATTTCGATTCCATTGTTGGTTGAAACGAAAATTTTAATTTCTTACGAATTGTAGAAATATTTTCAGTTTCTTTTTGTTTGAATTTGAAGTTTTTCTTAAAATGTGAAAATAACTGTTAAACGTTAATTAAAAGTGTTATATGCTAAAAGCATAAATTTTAAGATTTAACAACGTGTAAAAAAACTGAAAGTCGGAATGTTCAGTTTCAGCCTTCAGTTTTCCATTGGTTATATCCTCTGTTTCTGACTATAACAAATGACGCTGCAGAAGTGATCTTTGGCCTTAATGGGAGACTTCCATTTCTCTCCTAATAGAAACAGTTTGCCTTGCCCACGGTCAGTAGGGGACACCGATGGGCTTGGAAATGCCGCCGTCCGTCGGATGGGATGTTAAGCCGTATCCCCGTGTGCGGGAGAGCCATACCTTGTGCACGTTAAAAAACACTGGATGGCGTTGATGGGAGGCTACCATCTATCTTCCAACAGCTGTTCCAATGGGTCGCCTCCCTTAACCTTCTCTGAGCCTTCGGGTCCATGTGACCTGGCCATTTAGCCCATTGTGCGCAAAAAAGTGCCGCTCAGAGGTAAAACAACCCAACCCCCAACAAAACTCCCCGCCTTGCCCACGGTCAGTAGGGGACACCAATGGTCTTGGAATTGCCGCCGTCCGTCGGATGGGATGTTAAGCTGTGGCCCCGTGTTCGGGAGAGCCATACTTTGTGCACGTTAAAGAACACGCTCGATGAACTTGACGGGAGGCTACCATCTGTCTTCCGACAGCTGTTTCAGTGGGTCGCCTCCCTCAACCTTCTCTGAACCTTCGGGTCCATGTGACTTGGTCATTTAGCCCATTGTGCGCAAAAAAGTGCCGCTCAGAGGTAAAACAACCCAAACCCTTCCCCCCCCCCCCAAAAAAAAAAGCCACAATCTCGAGGTTGTGTGGAAAGGAGATTCGAATAATACTCCTAATATGTATAATATAAATGTTATCTTTTTGAGGATTGTATTGTTTCTAGGATATGTACATATATCTTCTCAGATGTGAATTTTATAGCATTGAAAATAATTGCGTACAGTGCCGATCAGGAGTGAGGGGGAGTGCTCTTCTCTTTGAGATTTCTAGTAAGGGTAATGGAGACTTGTGCATATTTCAGGCATTTTTCATGAATTTTTTTAAAGACGTCTAAAATTGATAAACTGATGGAAATCGACTCTTGCTTCTCCCTCTTTAATTACTTTTTTTCTTATTAGTCTCTTGGGTCTCCCTTTTTTTTTCTAGATCTGGGCCTGATTACGTAGTTAACATTTCGAGGTTACAGAATCGATTTTAGTTTATAACCTTGTTTCCTCTGTAAAATCATGCATCATTTAACAATGCTTCTCTTAACGTCGCGTTTTTCAGGAGCCAATTAACGAATTTTTTTTTCTACCGTTTCTTAAGCATCTTGCATAACGTTACTGAAAAATGGTAAACTTTTTACTCATGATTAAGTTTCTTGAATTATTTGCTTTCAATATATGTGATGCCTAACAATTCTATTTTTATTTTCCAGGACGTGGTGGAGAGGTTCCCTATGAGCTTGATTAGCGAGCCCACATCCTACACAAGCAACGATCCCAGAGAACTCTACAATAATATTCTAATTTTCATCGTTAAAGACGATCCTAAAAATAAACATCACAACCCTCCAGAAATGCACATATTTCAGTGTGCTAGAGTATCAGTAAGTTATTTTGTCTTTTGAGCTGCAGTGATTTTAAGTTAATGCCAATCAGTTAACTCTAATTAAAGCAACGCACATTTAGTAGCTGTTTTTAAAATGTCATATCTCATCCCGTGGCCGAATGATTAACACGCTTGATTACTGATCAAAGGGACCTGGGTTCTGAGCCCCAAGTAAGTCATTTATGATTACTAAATTGTCTCTCTGCTGAGGTATTGCCTTTCTCACAGATCTTTCCTATGGCGAATAAACTGGGCAGGTTCCTTCCTGTCAGACCTCTGTAGCAAGCAGCTGCTTGAGAGGTATTTATTTTTTCCTATTATCAATTAACGTAATATGAGAGAATGATAAGATCGCAAATAAGGAAATCTTGTTACACAGTGCTCAATTCGTATAATTGTTTAGAAAGAACACCATTGCTATCTTATTACACCAGTCTCGTATGCTGCGTAATTTGTTTTTCATCCTTCCCAAACCAATGACTCCTGTGAGAGTTTTCACTTCCCATTTTATTAGCAGCATAAATCGTGATATGTAACGAGACATACCTTTTGAAGTGGTGTGGAATGGAGATCTGAATAAAACTATTATAAATGCTAGTCCTAATACAGCCTATCGAAACCGAGGCTCATTGGAAAAGAACTTGTACCAACATAAGCCAAATCATCAATAAAACTGAATGTCTCATTTCTACCAGTATTTTTGAGCAAACAATCTTGGGTGCACAATGAAACTATTTTGACAATTCATAGTGTTTATTAAAATTTATATTTTTGCCTTTATAATAAAGATTTTATTTTTCTCAATTCATTACTTATCAGAAATGTACGATTCGTTTTTAAGTAGAGAATTTTCCTGCTGCTCTTTAAGAATATTTTTCTTAGTGGCTCTTTGTTAAGCTTGAGTTGCATATCTCGGACCTAAAATAAATGCTTGTTAGTAACTTAGAATAAAATTGTAAAAACTTGTTTTGCTGAATATTTAAAAAAAAAATTTGTCCTTACATAATATCGATATTTTTTTGGGAATTGGAAGGAATAAACATTAGATTTTTTGTGTTGGTAAAGCAGATAATGATGCAAAATAGAACAGTCATTACACTTGAACAATTTAAATCAAGTGCCAATTGATAGTTTTAATATATGTTGATGTTTGAGGTCATGTTTTCCTCCTGAATATAGTTTCATCTACTTGATTGGGATTTTTTCACCCTGCAGTTGACTGCACTGACTGGTCTTTAAGACAGCAAGCTCAATATTTTAAAAATTGTGAATGTATGCAAGATTTTAAAATCTTAAACGAAACATATGTAGCATCAAAGACAGGTTCGATAGGATATCAGTGTAACGTTTCTTTATAAGTAAGAATATATGAAGCAAACTTCTTTTGCATTCACAGCGATCATTAGCTTTATTTGAAGCCACTATCTTAGCTGTGGTATTCGGCTAATACTACTGGGTATGGAGGGGGGGGGATTGTCTCGTGCCAGGTGAGATTTGAACGCAACCTCGTGATAACATGTCAGGTGCTTTGACTGCTGAGCTTACAGCCACTGATCAATGGTCGGTAGCTCAGAAGTCGGAGCACCTGATAGGTTATCAAGAGGTCGTGGATTTAGATCTCACCGGCACGAGACAATATTTCTCCTACATCCAACATTAGGAGAATAGAACAGCAAAGATAGTATCTTCAAATAAATATATGAAAGAAACTCGTTGTTGAGATGTTTGACAGAGAGTAAAAATTGTAATGGTCAGATGTTTGGCTAAATAGAGTAAAATATAGGTATGGATTTCGTTAACAGTTCTGTCCTTAGATATTTTGAAATAGTAATATTTTCCTTTTTTTTTTCTGTAGGCTCAAGAAGTTGTAGACGAAATGAAAATGTTCATTAGTGGAAAATGGAAGCCAGGGTAAATAAACGATTTATCATTCTTCTTATACCCAGCATTATTGTTAATTATCTTTGAAAGACTTTTTTATGTAGGGAAGAGCAAAAGACCACTCCTCCTACTTCGGAATTTGAAAAAGTATGTCTACCTGCATTTTTTTCTTGAAAAAATGAGCTGCAGATTTTAACTGGATTATTTTTTTTCTAGTTAAAGAATACAGTTTTTGTGCAAATAAGCAATAAGCTAGAATCGTTTTGAGGAAAATTTGCAGAGTTAAATATTTTAGTTAGCTTACAAAACCAGTTGTAAAATAAATGTTTAAAAACTTTTGCATAAAATATATTTGTAAAGTATCAAATATACACAGAAGAGCCAAAACATTATGACCAGCACGTCTTTATACAAATCAAAGCAACTGCAGGTAAACGATGGCTTGTGTGACAGTCATGAATTGGTATAAATAACGCCTGATACTGAGCTCTGTTAATCAGTGTTATTCTTGTTCTTCAGAAGGGAAAGGCATTGGACTTAGCGAGTTTGACAAAAGCAAAATTGTAATGGTCAGATGATTGGGTCAGAGGATTTCTGAGACTGCAAGGCTTGTGGGCTGCTCATGGTCAGCTGTGGTTAGTACCTTCAAAAAGTGGTCCGAGGAGGGAAAACCACCAACCGCTGGCAAGGTATGTGCTGACAACAGCTCATCGATGCTAGAGGTTAGCAAAAGTATCCCGTATGGTACGAGCCAACAGAAGGGATACTGTGGTGTAACTCGCCCATAATTTTAATGTTGGGGACGGGTGTAATGTATCACAAAACACAGTACATCGAACCCTGCCGAAAACGGAGTTGTGTAGCCGCAGGCACTCTTAGAGTGCCCATGCTAACCTCAGTTCACTATCGAAATTGCCTACAATGGGCACACGAGCATCAAAACTGGACCTTGAATGATTGGAAGAAGATCGTCTGGTCTGATGAATCTCGTTTTCTGTTGCACCATGTGGACAGTGGGTACGTGTGCGTCGCTTACCTGGGAGTGTTGGCACCATGATGCACTATAGGACAAAAACAAGCCACTGAAGGTGTATTGCTTTGGACAATGTTCTGCTTGGAAACCATGTTTCTAGTCATTCAAGTCCTGGAAACATACCATCTACCTAAACATCATTGCAGACCAGTGCATCCTTTTATGGCAATGGTATATCCCTCTAGTAGTGCCTTCTTTCAGCAGGATAATGCACCATGTCACACTGCCCGAATTGTTCGAGAATAGTTTGTGGAACATGAGGAAGACTTCCAGGTATTGCCCTGGCTTCCAAATTCCCCAGACATCAATCCAATCGGGCATCTGTGGTTTGTGTTGGAACAGCATATCTGATCTGTGGCAGCTCAACCACATAACTTACAAGAGTTAAAGGATCTGCTGGTAATGTGTTGGTACCAGATATCACAAGACACCTTTAGAAATCTTGTAGCGTCCATGTCTCACTGGGTAAGAGCTGTTTTGGTGGCACATGGAGAACCAACATCATATTAGGCAGGTGGTCATAATGTTTTGAATTAAATTAATAATATAATTAACTAATATATGTGAATCTGAGATATTCACATATATTAGAGATGTGGATATTCATAATGGTTCTTGGGTGTATGTTTGGTTGCATAATACATTTTTAATAAAGGATTGCAGTGAATTGTTTGCTGTTTAAGTAGTTGATTATAGAATTAAGTTTCTTTGCGTGTGAAAAAAATAATTTTGAAACACCCTTTGTAGGTATAGAGACAACAATCGACATATTCCACCACCCCCAAACAACCCCCCACCTGAGCCACCAGTCAATGGGGTTAGTGTTAGGGAACAAGTAAATCTGTTCAATGCGGCTGCCGCAGCAGCAGCTGCAGCATCACCTCCTCGTAGTGGTAAGCATGAAATTTATACTGATTCGAGTGCTACTATTTTATTTTTGCTTCTTTTTATCTACATGAGTAAACACACACACACCAAAATAACCGATTAATTACAAATGATCTGAGCTGCTCCAAAAATAAGTCCTACAGAAATGTTTAGCATTATAAAGAACGACTCAAAATTACTTCCTGCAAACATACAGCAGAAGTAATGTAAATGAATAAACATGTGGCTGTTTCGGCTGATCCAGTTTTCAAACAGAAAGGGACCATTTCCTGGCCACCATGTTCAGCAGGTCTAACAATCCTTCACTTCTTTCTGTGGAGCTTTGCCAAAATTTAAGTTTATGTTCCTCAACTGCCTAAAATTTTTGGACAATTTTGAAAAGCTCTGTTGGGAAGATGGATTATCATATGCTGAAACTATTTGTCAGGAAACATCACTTTGATATGTGCAGAGGAATAAATGGAGTACACATTGAACTTTAATAGGGTACCAAAAAACTTAAGTTCTTTCCAATGGTTAGGTTGCATTTCTATATTACTTTGTTTTTGGAAATACTTGAAACCGATCGAATCACTTCTAATCACTGATACATGTTCCATAATTGTTTTTAAATTTAGGTAGTTTTTAATAATTTTTGGCTTCTAATCTTGTGTTTTTACTAGGATCTATTTTCTTTTTAAACTTATCAAAATGTTTTAAGATTATATTATAAATATATAAGTTTCTGTATGATAAGTTCAAATAATGTAATCTGTCTCAAAGTTGTATAATTTGGTCTAAGGTTTATATGTATTATCATTTTGGCTATTATAGATTGAAGATTTTCAATTTTCTTTATTTGTTAGATTTGTTGTACCATGAATAATTTAGATTTGTTGTACCATAAGATATAATTGATTCATATACAGTTTTATAGAATAAAATGAGAACGTTTTAGTAATTAATATATATATATATCTAAATTTTTGAATTTTAAAAGCAGATAATCTGAGATATTCACATATTTTAGAGATGTGCATTATTCCATCTAAAATGTTTACATAAAATATCTAGGTATATATATTGATTACATGTTCAAGTTTATAACATTTACAACCAGAGTCATAAAATAAATTGTCCTGAAATAAAATTTATTAATTAATTTTAATGAAAAAATTATCCGATTTAAACATTGGAGAATGTATTATCATCCATTTAGTTTCTGATTTAAATAGATTTTATTAGGATTTAGCCATCTTATAATTATAATCTAATTGGATTTCAATACTTCTATTTAAGTGTTTGTTGGTGTTCATTATTAAAATATCTGCATTTAAGAAAATATCACTTTTAAAATTTAAAAGTGGTAGATCATTTTATATATATTTTATTATAAAAAGTAAAGGACCCAGAATAAAGCCTTGAGAAATTCCGAATGAAACTAATTTTTTGAGCTATAGCAATTGCTTATTTTAGTGATGGTATATCTGTTTACTAAATAATTCCTAAACCAATTTAATAAAACAACTCCAATTCCATAATTTCCTAATTTTTTAATTAATAAAGAATGATCTATTGTGTCAAAAGCCTTTTGAAGATCTAAAAATATGGTTACCACTTTTTTCCCTTTATTCAACGATTGATTAACTTTATCTACAAATTTTGATAACAGTTGAATTGTACTTTTTCCTTTTTGGAAACCAAATTGCACGTTATTAGTTTTTAAAAACTTGAAAAATATATTTATAATATTTTTAAGAATTTTTTAAAAAGTAGGAAGAATTGATATAGGTATGTAATTAGTAAAATCGGTTTTAGTACCACTTTTATATATGGGTCTTAAAATTATAAATTTTAATTCTAAAGGTGTTTCCTGTAATTATAATTTAATTTATTTTTTACATTATTGAAGAAAATAAATCTTTGTTTTCTTTAATATGTTTAATATGGATATTATCATATCCTGAAGATTTATTTTTGTCCATTGAACTAATGAGTTCATTAGGTTGTGTAACAGCTATTTGTGGAAAATATATTTATAGAATTTTTGCTGACAAATTTAACCGATGGAATATAACTAAGGTCTTCTTTGTTGTTTATATCTCAAATATTTTTAGCTATTGAGTCATATGTATTATTGCATTCATTAGCTATTTCATTTGTACTATATCCTTTTTTGGACATATTATTAATTATAATCGACATTTTCTTTTAGCCATCAACTATTTCATATCATTTTTTTCAAAGTTTATTTTTATAATAATTTTGCTTTTGTTTTCTAATTTGAGTAATAACTGTATTTCTTAAATGTGTATATTTTATATAAAAATATAAATATTTTTATATAAAATATTTTTAACATTATTTTTGTACTTAATCCATGCTTTCTCTCTTTTAATTAATTCTAAAAGATTTTCAGTTATCCAAATTTTAGAAAATTTTCGCATTTTAACTTTATTTTCTTTAAATTTGTTTTATTCCTACATAATATATTATAAATATTTTTAAACATATTATATAGTGATATATGTCTTTTAACATACTAATTCTAATATGTATTTCAATTGCTTATCCATTTGTTAATTAGGAATAAAAGTTCTCAATGTAAGTAAATATTGGGCTTTAATTCTATTGCAGAAGGAATGATACAGAGAGTAACTTCAGGGTTTCAGCAGAGAATCGATAGAGTAGATAACAGAATAGAAAGAACAGCAAGCTATGGTAGAGATTCAAATGACGAGACCAGTTCAACAAGCAGTGAAAAATATGAGAGAGATGTTGTAAGTGCACTCTTTAGGAATAATGATCATCTTCAAATTTGTGGCAGTTCAGATTTTATAAAATGAGATTCAGAGGATCTAATTTTTTAAATAAAAAAAATGTCTGTTTCTGGTCAGTGAAATATAACTACTCTACCTTTGATATGCAGTTTATTATATTTAATCTTCTCTAAGTGACAAGGTGGTTTGTTTTACCTCGGAAGGTAATTTTTGTGCACATAATGGGATACATGGCCAGGTTGAAAGGACTCCAAGGATTCACAGATGGTTGGGGAAGAGACCCACTGGAAAGCTATTAGCAGACAGATGGAATCTCCTGTCAAGGCCATACAGAGTGTTCTTTAACATACACAGAGTATAACTCTTATCTGTACAGTTGCTCAAAAAATATCTGAACACTATGGTTGATTACAGAATTCAGAAAAATATCTGGCAACCATTTTTTTAGAAATTAGTGATCTGGTAACCTTTGTGTATAGTACACGAAGGTTGCCAGAGTACTAATTTAAAAAAAAATGGTTGCCAGATATTTTTCTGAATTCTATAATCAACCATAGTGTTTTGATATTTTTTTTAAGCCACTGTACAGGGCCATGGGTTAATGTCCCATGTGATGGAGGTGGTTTTTTAATGCCCGTTGTACCAGTTTTTCACTGGATGGTAGCTTTCCAAACCCATCAGTTCTGTTTCTCACTAAGAGTAGGGTCGAAATTTAGCAGAGATAAATGTCAACATTAGCATTGCTGGGTTCTAACCTGGGAACTGTATATTATGAGCCTGGTGTAACCTAAATACCAAGAGGATAACATTTTGTGTTAAAAGTACTAATAGAAAATAATTTCTAATGACATGTATGAATCCAATAATGAATCAATTTTAACTAAAACTGATTCTACCAACCTTCTCTGTGTTCTTGGAGTGCTATTGACCTTGCCATTTAGCCCATGGTGTGCAGAACAGTGCTGCTCAGAGGTAACCCAAATAATCCTATGATAGTATGGGGGTTGCAAAAGCATCTGTTTTGATAAATAAAGTTAACATAACCAACACCACGTCTTGAGACTCTATTGGTTTTAACACCCTATTACAGTTTTCCAAACTTTCAGAAACCTTGGACAACTACATGGACTATCAGCGTTACATGCAGACTACTCAGTTATTACACCCCTTACTCGTAAAGGGCATGCACATGCTGTACATCTTGCGATTAGCAAGAAAATAACTTGGAGTATGCATGTATATATTCTTTGTACAGATTTGGTAATCGCAATTAATCCTACATTTTAGATATCTGCAATGATTGTTTCATTGCTTTTTCGACAGAAACCGTCTGCAGACCATCGTGTGGTTGCCACAGGATGTTGAGTTTGAGAAATACAGCTGTTATAATAAATTGCACCTTATATTTTGAGAAAAATCAATATTTACACTAGTGTCATGTAATTGCTTTTGTGCCTTACATTTCTTAAAGGATCCCTCCTACACTAAAAACAGCAAAACCTTTTACACTTAAGAATTCCTACTAGAGACCGAATTAACAGATTACAATCGATTGAGTGAGCATTTCACATCTGTTTTAATATATCATTTCAGTGTCTTTAACGAAACTGATCGTGATTTTTCTTTTTTCAGGCCATTTTAAATCACTGTTTTGATGACATAGAACGATTTATAGCAAGACTACAGCATGCAGCTGCTGCTTTCAAAGAACTAGAACGTCGTCAGAAGAGCAGGAAGAATAAAAAGAAAGACATGGGAGGTGAGACAGCAGCAATTTTGATATAGATATAGTAGAAAATTTGAGAGAGTAACAATATTGAGAGGAGAGACTTAGTAGTGCATTTGAGAGAGACAGTAAACTTGAGACGGGAGAGAGTATTAGTAGCAAACTAATAACTATAGCCAAAAATCTGCTGCCAAATCTCTGCTGTTTGGTTTCTTTAAACACTGATAAATAGAAAACCTTACCTTTAGAATATCTAACAATAGCAGAAATAGTGAATTTCGATCTGCTTGGAAAATAAATCCAGATTTTTGTATTTCAGGTCACAGTCTGTTTTTTCCTATCAACTCTTTACTTTGTCAAAGATTTATTGACATTTATTCGCCTGTGATTAATGTTAAACGATATTAAGTTGGTGCTGATAATCATTATTTTTGAAGTATTAAGTTTTTAATATTAGATTATCAAGGAAAGTTTCTAAGAATTTTTAACTTTCAAAGAAATATATTAAACTGAGTCGTGGTTATATTCATCTTAATTTTACAAATATTTCAAAATTAAATATATTTTTAAAATAAGATTAATTTGTGTAACAAAATGTTATGTGATGGAATAGTAAGATTTGTTTCAAAAGTGTTATGGATAAAGTATTTTTTTCGAAAAAAATATCAATATATAAGAAATAATAGTGTGTTGAATTATAGCAGTTATGGTGTTCACAACTGAACAAAATCCTTTAAACAAATTTTTCACTCTTTTTTTTAGCTTAGGGGAAATACCTTCTATTAGTTGTATTTATTCAGTTCATGATAACAGGTTCTTAGTGTGCAAAATAAGCAATGAAATCAGTCGACTACACTCTATTAGATTTGCTATAGTAGTGACAATTAGTGCAAGACTCCTCGCTTTAAGGCATTAAAAATTTTTGGTTAACATATTCTGAAGAATATGCAACATAATTTTCTGTTTGTCAAAAAAATGCTAGAGTTGATAGAGAAACGTATATGAAAACACTGATAGTCAAAAAGGTTATGGAGGTTACATAGCCTACTTTAGTTCTCCAAATACTTCTTATGTTGAGGAACAGCTGCTGCGTTTGACTACAGGTAGATTTTAATAATGTCCCATGCGATAATTTCAACCCACATCGCTTTCTGGGTCTGTCCCCTTTTCCTTTAGTTTTTAGGAACACTGCTCACAACTTTGTTTCTTAATATGTTTATAATTCTACATGCAGTCAACAGGACCAAACAAAAGCCTTTGCTCAAAAGTGGTTGACAACCTCAAGATTATTTACATAGACCACCTAAAAAACCAAATGTTGGGCAAATATTTGGAATTAAATTCATAGTTCACATTCATAACTTTTAGATAGTCCATGACAAATTTTAGGAAGACCCAAAAATTACCAAAGTTTACCTGGGAGTTAGTCTATCTTAATAATGGAAGTCAATTATCTAAAAACCAAGATGTTGTGTAAATATCTGAACACTTAACATTTTCATCTGTATAAATCTTTTTTTAAACTCAAATATTTTGCTCAACACATTTTTTTGTAAAATTCGTAAAAAATAGAAAACCGTTGTGCTGGATATGCAACTTTTCGTTATGGTCAGGCTGATATAATCTAGGAACAGGAGTTTTAGTAATCCTTTGTAACTGACCTACCAAATAATATTATTACTCTGTAAAATAAATATTAAGTTTTCAGTTGTAGTTTAAAAAAAAAACGACAAAATCGTACAGAAATCAAAGTTTTGATGAACATTTTGCAGAATTCAGTTTGAAAACTACGGGCTGAGGATTTTGAAGTTTCGTAACCTATCAGGTTACAATTTCTATTCTAAATGTTGATTAAGATTATTTTAATGCCATTGATTAAGATTATTTTAATGCCATTGATTAATAGACTGATAATAAAATATTTTCACACTCTGCTTTCTCTTAGAAATAAGCTGCAAAAGCACTACAAAAAATAACTACGGTGATTAGAATGCTGATGAAGAAAGAAATGTGAACAAAGCAGTATATATGCGAGTGTAAATAATAAAAATAGTAACTCTTGGAGCAGCTGCTTGCCACATAGGTCTGACAGGAGACTGTCAGTGTATTAAGCCATAAAGAAGATCTGTGAGGAAGGCGACATCTCAGCAGAAAGCACAGAAAAGAAACATTCATACTTTATAATGCACCAATAAACCTATTCTTAAAAACAACCTTTCAGTAATTTAGATAAACTTTTCTGTATGTTTCTCAAAACAACTTAATGTAAAACATTTTACCTGGGGCAATATTAATGTTGAAGCCTGTTGCATCTCAATGACACGTTTCGAAATTCAGGATCCTACCCACGGAATTTGCAGATGATTGACTTTGATTTGTTTAATTTTTTAGTAGTTTGAACTATATATTTATTACTCAGAAAATTATGTTGCGATTTGCTTGATATTTTACAATTTTGTTAAATGTTTCAAAAATAAAATTACTCAAAAATTTAACCCTTTTTGCTTTCTTTATATACTGCATTCATGTATATTATTAAATGTCGAAATTCACTACAAATATAAAATGTTATATATATGTTTTCAGATGGCATGTTGAGTATGCGGGCAAAGCCTCCTACAGAACGAGAATTCTTGGATATTTTACAGAAGTTCAAGTTGTCTTTTAACTTATTGGTATGTTGACTTTCATGGTAATGTTTTCTTCATCCTTCATTTTTAAACAGTATACTTGTATATTTTCTGTTTTACTACCCAAGCTGTATGATGTGCACTTGTATGTAGTATCCAGCATAATTTTTACTGCTCTATATTATCTTTGTAAAATATCAGAACATATGACTAGAAATCGATATAAAGCATTACCTTTAAGTGTAGGAAATTTTAGGTTGAGTGGCTTTAATTCTGAGTGGTCATTGGACAGTTTTTAGTAGACAGATGGAAGCTTCTTGTCAATGCTATCCAGTTTCTTTTTCAATGTACACAAGGTATGGTTCTCCTGTGCACAGGGTCATGGCTTAATTTCCCATCGGTGTCTCTTTTTCATTGAGAGCAGAATTGGGATTAATTGGGAAAATGCTCAATTAATGCACAGTTGGGACTGGAATCTGGTATCTTGGACTGGAACAAAAAAAAGCGCAGAAAAGAAACATTCATATTTTATATTGCACCAATAAACATGTTCTTAAAAACAACCTTTCAGTAATCTCATAGCATCACTTCACTGAAGACAGAGCGCTGTCTTTGCTCCAGAAAGCCGAGTTTTCTCCTAAAAACTTTTAACATGCAAATAGTTCGAAGGATAAACTTTAAAATTTTATTGCTCAACAACAGAGAATTTTAAGTTATTTTTAATCAATTTCTCAGCAAGGTCTTTTAATTGTGCAATTAATATAAAGCATTTTACTTGGGGCAAAATTAATGTTGAAGTGTATCAAAACCAACGTCATATCTCTTGGTATTGTGATCAATCGCTTCTTTTGCTCTCATTTCAAAACAAAAAACACACTTAAATTTACGTTCCAGATTTAGTGTTATATATATTAATTAAGAATAAAGTTTATTTTTAAAGTATGAGCATTATACTTGTTTCTCATTAAGCAAAAATTTTCAGGCCAAACTGAAAAGTCATATTCATGATCCAAATGCTCCAGAACTGGTCCATTTTCTGTTCACGCCACTTGCACTGATTGTGGATGCAGCCAAGGACTCGAACTACAGTACCACTTTGCCATCTCGAGTTGTAGCACCTTTATTAACCAGAGATGCCATGGAGTTGCTAATGAATTGCTGCACATCGAAAGAGAGCGATCTGTGGCAGAGCTTGGGCGATTCCTGGATAATACCCAGGTAACTTTATTTAAGTCAGTTTCTCTAATTTTTTAAATGTTATATATTCAGAGATTTCCCTTCAATGTAAAGCTTGCATTTAGAATTTATATTAAAAGTCCAAACGTATTCTGTGCTTATTGATCCACTTGTGACCCGTTTGTTAAAATTTTCATTCTTTGTAATTTTTTTTAACACAAAGATGTAGATAATGTGGAAACTCTATCAGGCTTCTCTTAGTACCCATACAAATACATACATGAACATACAACCATGCCATTATTGGACTCGAACCCAGATCCCAGCAACTGGAATGTCACCAAGAGCCAATGAGATACAATTGCATTGCCAAGGAAGATTCGTGTCAATAAATATTTCAATATTTCGAAAAAAAAAGCTTTGTACACATTTTTGCAGTATACTTAAAAAGTATTAATTTAAATAAGTGGCAGTTTCAAGGAGGTTATTTTGCAAAAATGATGAGGATAATATAATTAATCCAATTATGATCTAATCACATTTTTATGGTACAAATTTTTCAAGAAACGTTTTATTCTAGATATGAATGCATGTCAATATAATAAGAACAAATTACATAAAAAAAAAGAAAATTTAGTTTGAAACACTTTTATTTTAAACCATAATGTTATATATAAAATTCTGCTGTATGGATCCGAGACTGGACTCTAAAGAAGAAATCAAAAGATAAATTGGAGTCATTTGAGATGTGTCTTAGGGGGAAACTGAAAATAAAGTGGACTAGCAGGATGAACATTTTTTTAAGGTACTGGATATGGCCAGGTCTACTAGACAGCTATTAAACATTGTACAGAGAAGGAAATTGTCATGGACATATACTGAGAGGGGAAAAGTATGACATCCCACAACTCGTCCTATAGGGCAAATTGGAGGGCAAATGGACACGAGGAAGAAGAAACTGTTGGATGGATGATCTTTGCGAATGGATAGGCTTCGACACAGAGGACATAATCCATGATGCAAGAAATGGAGAATTATGGTATTCATTGGCTGCCAACCTCCTGATCAAAGATTGCACTTAAAGATGAAGATACATAAAATTGTTACCAGTCATAAACTTTAAATATAAAATTTATCAAAAAATGCAGCCAGTTGTCGCAAATTGAAACAAACTGCTCAGAATCATATTAATCTTTTTCCAATTCCCTTTTAAACACGAGACAGCTTTTTCATTTCGACGGTTATAATCCAAAGAATAAAATAGTTTTGGTATTGTACAAATGATGTTGCAGAATATTTTTTGTACTTGGTTGTCTTGGACGAAAAGAAAATTAATGCTATAATTTCTTCATTGCATCTATCAGGAAGCAAGATAGCATTCTCTTTGTTATTAACCACAATTTAATGTCCTTCACCATACATTATTTTCATTGACACCTGGCCTAAAATGGTTTGTAACTTCAATAGAAAAATGCTATGTTTCAGTTTCCAAAATATATTAGAAGTAGTTGTATTCCATTGGATTTTGAGGGCGGGGGTGGCTCAGTCGGTAGCGCGCCAGGCTCGTAATCTGTAGTTCCCAGGTTCGAGTCCCAGCTGGGTCAGCGTTGAGATTTATCTCCGCAAAATTCCCCGCCCTGCCCACGGTCAGTAGGGGACACCGATGGGCTTGGAAAGGCCGCCGTCCGTCGGATGGGACGTTAAGCCGTGGTCCCGTGTGCGGGAGAACCATACCCTGTGCACGTTAAAGAACACGCTGGATGGCCTTGACGGGAGGCTACCATCTGTCTCCCAACAGCTGTTCCAGTGGGTCCCCTCCCCCAACCTTCTCTGAGCCTTCGGGGTCCATGTGACCTGGCCATTTAGCCCATGGTGTGCAAAAAAGTGCCGCTCAGAGGTAAAACAACCACAACCATTGGATTTGAGATACGAGTATCGATGCTACAATAATGTATTCAACTGGACATACTCCTGGGAGACAAAAATTGTTTAGCTGGTGTAGAAACTTCAAAATTATTTATATATATATATCATTGCATTTTTATTATATTAAATATCTGAAATTCTTGATATATAACGGATTTTATAAATTTTAAATTATCTGCATGTGCTTGTCGTAAGAACTTTGATTAATGGCATGCATTAAAAATAACTAGTTGTAACGTGAAAATAATTTTTCAGGGAGCATGACTGTTGAATAGCATGACTAGCAATGACTGTTGAATATCCTCCCTTTACCACTAGATGAAGACTCAATGCCACCCACATGTTTTTGCTTTGCACTAGATGAAGACTCAATGACACACATAGATGTTAACGTTTTTGTGAATTTTTCAGGGATCAATGGAAAGGCTATGAAGGCAACTTCCATCCTGTATTTTCTGATGGATGGGCACCGGAAAATCCGTTCTCAGAGGACAAGGAAAGAGCAGAAGTAACAGTTGCAGCAGCAGCAGCCACTGCTGCTCAAAAGTTTCGTAGAGACGAAGTTCGTCGTGCGCAAGAAGAGGTTGGTATTTCGAGAACGTTAATTCACTTTTACACTCAATTATTTATAATCGCCAACCCATTGTAGATGTTAGTAAACATTAAGTTCCTTTTAGATATCAATTTGCACATTTGAAACCACCTACTTTACCCTGTGAGCGTTAACAGAGGTGTTTAAAGTTAGTTGTATAAAATAATTATGAATTTACACATTTGAATCAAAATTCAGAACATTAGATAGTAACGTCTCATTTTTCTTTCGGTTAATTGCACATGTGCAGATTTAGTTTATTTTCATTTAAATGATTTACTTAGACAATTTTAAGACGTTTTAGATTGAATTTGGAGTTAATCTAGTGTCTCAATATGATTAACTGATACTTAAAGTATTTTTGTTTCATTTACAAGCAGGCCGAGATGAGACCCCAGGATTACAGAGTATCATCTCGACAGGACAGAGAAAGTCGTTTTGGCAGTGAATATTATTACAGTGAACGAGGAGAAAGAGATCGGCCAAGTTCTCCCGTGCTTCCTCCTGAAATGGCTCATCCATCATTTGACAACAGATATTACGATGCACAAAATTTGGAAGTGTCAAGACGAGATATTTATGATAGGTAAGTTGTTTCTATGCTGCTTTCTCAAATTATTCTGTACTTCGACTGATGTATAACTGGTGAGGGTAGGGGTTGCCTCAGTCGGTAGTTTCCCAGATTCTAGTGCACCTGTCCAAGCTTTGAGATATAACTCCACTAAATCGCCACCCTTCCCTTGGCCAGAATGGGGACACCGAAGGACTTAAAGTCTGTCAAATGGGATACTAAGACATGATCCCCCATGTGTGGGAAAGCTATACTTTCTACACAAATGCCACTCAAAGGTAAAACAACCCAACCCATTTGCCATTTTTTAACTTTTTTTTTCCTGTCAATAGAGGCACTGTTAAACTGCCTGGAAGATTCGAAAAATGTGAATCCTAAAATTTCTTTAGTACTTCTCCAACCCTATACTTTTTTTTCTCTAAAAGCAAAACAGTTGAATGTCTACAGAAAGGACAACAAAGTGAAAACAGTTGCTCGTTTTTGTAAACAAGACAAAAAGATCAAATAAGAACTATATAAAGCAACAGGAAAATATTTATTGCTATAATCAGAAAATCACTAGGATATTTTGGGAGAGGAAGGAAATAGGTCAGTATTTCCCTGGCTCGTAATCTGTAGTTCTCAAATCGAGCCCCTCCCTGGTCAGCACTGAGATTTATCTCCGCCAAACCCCACCCCCATCCTGCCCTCGGTCAGAAAGGAGCCACCATCTGGTGGGATGTTAAGCCGTGGCCTGTATGCGGGAGAGCCATATCTTATGCACATTAGAGCAATATATTATAGCACATATTAGCAATATAGCATTTATTGAAATTTGAAAGGAAAAAAAGTTTTTCATCTTTATATCATTGAATTTATTCATATGTGATTTAGCTGGATTGTAAAATAACTGATTATGATATATAAAAAAAAGATTTTTTAAAATATCAATGCAAATATTTTTTCTTGGTATGCTGCAACAGTTTTGGATTTTGATAAGTGTGCTATGGACTCAAAGTTTGGCAAGCACTGCACTAAGGCACCACCAATGGTGACAATTTTGGCATTTCGTTTCCTGGGCAATAAGAGTATTGAATTTTAAGATTTTTACCACAGTTTTTATGTTGATTAACACACATAAGCAATTTTATCTTTAATATAATTTACTGAAAATTATCTTTGTGGTTTCAGAGGTGGAGCACATTCGCCAGTGTCTGATCGGGATTTTACAGATAATCGCGACAGAGACATGAGGTCTGATTTTAGTGCTGACTCCATTGAGCATGGTGGACCTCTCGATCCTCATCGGCAGTTTGAGCGCCACCAGAAGCAATGGTTAGAAGATTTGAAATTAAGGGCAGCCAGAGTGGTTCAGGTCATGTACCCACGGACTGCTAACAATGACAAGGAACTAACAGTCATTAGAGGAGAGTTCCTGGAGGTTAGATTCATTTTAATTATTATTAGAAAATTCTGGTTATTTAGAGTATTTTTGCATAATACTAGTAGAAACATATGCTTTATTTCTAAACGTTATCTTTTAAAAGTCTGTTGACGTATTAAACACTACACTAGATTATCAAGAAACTTTTCCAGACTTCCGTGTTCTTCATGTTATAAAAATGAACGTTGAAAATAAGCTTTTTAAGCAAATAAATGACTAAAAATAAGTTAATGTCGTTCAGATATTTCTAATTATCGATTTTAAAATATATCCTTTTAATATTTTACAGCTATTAAGTTGGAACTCATTCTAAGCATTTTCAAACTTAATTTAATGAATCATTACATCAGCTTCTAAATTTCCATTTATTTTAATAAGCGTTTTGTAACAGTTATGATCAGATTTTTAGTGGACTTTTGAAGTGAAATTTAGTGTTATGATCAGTGACAATGGTTTTAAATGCTTCATGCTCCATAACTCTAAATATCACACGAATATTATTGAAAATATAGAATTAAAAAGATTTGAGCGAGATCTTTAATTAATCTCTAGTGACATTTCTCAGTGAAAAGCTATTTTCAAAGTGTTCCGAATGTGGCTTCCTTTCACATAAAATGGAAGTATCCAGAAACGTTTTTGCAACTTAGTGTACTTCTGGCTATCTTGCTTTTAACTGAAGTCATGTATGCTTGTGGGTGGGAGGAGGTTGAGAAGGTACCTTGGGGGTGGAGGTTGCTCAGTTGGTAGCGCGCCAGTATCGTAATCGGTAGTTCCTAGGTTCGAGTCCCAGCTAGGTCAGCGTTGAGATTTATCTCCGAAAAATTCCCTGCCCTGCCCACGGTCAGTAGGGGACACTGATGGGCTTAGAAATGCCGCTGTCCATCGGAAGGGACGTTAAGCTGTGGCTCCGTGTGTGGGAGAGCCATAACCTGTGCACGTTAAAGAACATGCTGGATGGCCTTAATGGGAGGCTACCATTTGTCTCTCAACAGCTGTCCCAGTGGGCCCCCTCCCCCAAACTTCTGAGTCTTCGGGGTCTATATGACCTGGCCATTTAGCCCATGGTGTGCAAAAAAAGTGCCGCTCAGAGGTAAAACAACCCAACCCAGTGGGCCCCCTCCCCCAACCTTCTGAGTCTTTGGGGTCCATATGACCTGGCCATTTAGCCCATTGTGTGCAAAAAAATACCGCTCAGAGGTAAAACAACCCAACTCAACCCAGGTACCTTGAAACATGCCAGTTATTCAATTCTACTGAAAATTTTTCTTTATAAAGCATTTATTTCTGAAGGCTTACAGATAGAATCAATATCTTAGGCCAATAATGTTTAGGCCAGTGATCAGTATTTCAAATTCTGGATTTTTTTATGATCGTTTTAACTTTATATTGATCGAAAATTTTATATAAAACTTGTTTGTACAATATAAGTTATAGGTAAAAAATGAAAAACTGTAATATTAAAATATTTAAGAAGTGTTATATTTTATATTTAATTTAAATAAGAATTTAAAATTTCCGTTAATTATCCTAAACTGAATAGTTCTTTAAAATACCATTGAACAGGTACTTGATGACAGTCGTAAATGGTGGAAAGCGAGGAATATTCGTGGACAAGTAGCTCATGTACCACACACTATAATAGGTCCTCTGCCCACATCAGGTATAGAAGAGGATACCTTTAATAATCCCTTGTATGGCAGCAGGAACAGTGGTGCTAAGGATGCATACTACACACCGGTAAGATTTGCTCAAAGCTTTAATGCTGTTTTTATCGTAAAATTTACCGAAACAATTGTGTAATGGGAAAAAGAAAAGTAGTGCATTGAAATTAATAAAAACTGTTGGAAAATATGCGGAAAATCTGGGTTCAAGCCCTGGGTAAGGCATGGATGTTTGTGTTGTTTTCTGCTGAGGTCCTGCCATCCTCACAGACCTTCTACTATGGTATATAAACTGACAGGCTCATGTCAGACCTCTGTGGCAAGCAGCTGCTTGAGGGGATATTTATTTTATTTTTATATCTTGTTTTACAAAAACCATAATTTTTTAATATTGAAATTCTAAAATGGCCATTTCTGGTGTTTACTGATGCCCATGATGGTAGAATTGTTTTTTTTTGTATTTGGTAGATAAAATATCGGACCATTTGTTGCATATTAATTTATAAAAAATATCAAAAATTTACAATCAAATCTTCAAACTACAAGAAAATAAAAATTAAACAGCTATAATTAAAATGTGATTTTTAACATTTCCCAAATATCACCAAGGGATATAACAAACCTGTTCAGGTAATTAAATAATTATATAGAAATCGGTAGATAGCACTAGCTGGAATAACTAAATTTATAATTAAAGTTGTTTAGGTTTCCAAGCTTAAATAACGTTCTTTAGGCTGGTTGTTTAGCTTTCCGATATTGTCATGTAATAAATTAAACATTTTTTGTTAGGTAGAAAATTTGTTTTTGACAGACGTTTTTGTTAACTTTTGAGACAAACGCAACTTTTTTTTGCATTTGTTGGCTACGTCAGAAGGCTTCGCAGAGTTTCACATTTTGAGCACCTACGACGACTTTATATTAGTAAAATATTTAACGTGATATGCCCACAACTGAAGATTGAGAGTAAATGTCTGATTTATCTGTGTACATAAAAGGCTAAGAGATGGAATACTTTTTTAACTGGAAAGATTCCTGGATATCTCCATTAAAATTATGTTGATCAATGGAACTTCTTCCCTGAAAATGAAAAATAAATAATAAATAAAAATACCTCCTCAAGCAGCTGCTTTGCCACAGAGGTCTGACAGGAGCTTGTCATTTTAATACGCCATAATAGAGGAATTTGTGGGGATGGCGGGTCTTTAGTATACAAAAAATAGACCCTATCTGTTTAATGGTTAGCATACCTAACTCCTAAGACCATCTGGGCATGTCCTTGTGTAAGTGTTTGTATGTTGTATGAGAAACCAGGATAAGCCTAATATAGCTTCTGGCTATCTCGGTCCTTTGTGAAGGGAAGTACCTTCTTCCTTTAAAAAGCTTGAAATTAATTGAAATGATTATTGTTTACACTGAGAAGGAAAGGACCAAACGTAGAAGTCATTTTAGTTCTGAGCGGCACTTTTTGCACGTAATGGGCAAAATGACAAGGTCACAAAGATCCCAAGGGCTCAGAGGAGGTTGTTGAAGGGAGTTTAGACAGTTGTTAGAAGACAGATGAAAATCTGTTAAGATTATACAGCATGTTCTTTAACGTTCACAGTGTACGACTCTCAACATGGCCAGATCTAGGGGGAGAC
This sequence comes from Ryuthela nishihirai, assembly GCA_038380435.1. Lineage (NCBI taxonomy): Eukaryota > Metazoa > Arthropoda > Arachnida > Araneae > Heptathelidae > Ryuthela > Ryuthela nishihirai. The sequence continues at coordinate 49,732,016 of JAWZYU010000019.1, read as the reverse complement.
AAAGGGGCCATGCTCCTCACTTTTCAGAATGCTAATAGGGATAATAGAGGCAAAATATTATGAAACTTATGCATATTTCGTGCTTTTTTAAAGACTAGTAAAAATGAAAGAGAAAAATTATACTGAAGTGAAAATCGAGTCTCTCCCACCCCCCTTGAATTTTTTTCTAGGTCCAGGCCTGACAAGTATGTGTAGCCATGGCCTAATGTCACCTCCAATGGATGGCGGCCTTTCCAAGCCCAGTGGTGTCCACTTTTTAATCAAAGGCAGAGTGGGGGTTTAACGGAGATAAATCTCAATGCTGGGGCAATCGAGACTAGAACATCAGAACATCAGATTACGAACCTAATGCATTACAAACTGAGCCAATTCCGTCCCATTAAGAGCTAAGTTTGGCGTAGGGAAGGTGAAAAATGCGCCAGATAGATTTATTTGATTTTTCAACAAAACGTACGAGAATCATAGAATCTACTCCTAGCTTTTATACTTCTCATACCTTACTTAGAAGTCACTGCTGAGAGCTAATATGATACACAAAGGTAGGTAGCTATTGTTACAGCAGAGAAACTATTATGCCATTAAGGCTTTTCTACAGTAAAAACGTTATTTGAAAAAGAAATTTAATCTCCTTTAACTCTTTCACTGAATGCCTTTCAATACCTCATTAACGTTACCTGATAAGCAATTCTCTATGCAAAGTTCTTATTATTTACAAACTGAAGCATTAAATATTAGGTTTTCCTTCCAATCTTACTTCTTCTTTTAGTCATGCTCTTAAACAAAACTTTTGTAATGTTTTCAGTTTTAGTCAAAGTAGTCTTAGGAGCTAACATTACAGTGAATATAGGGGAATGAAATTTAAAAGTATCAATTTTAAACGGGGGTCTGTGAATTTCTACAGTATGTGCATTTTATGTTTTAAATTTAAGTAATATCTAATCCCTTAGGGGTACTTAAAACAATATCTGTATACGTGTGAGCCCACTTTGTTGATTAAAAATGGTAGTCTGTACTTCACTAAAGTTTCAGTTGTTTTATTGTTTGTTTAGCATTTCTAAAATGACTGAACTTTTAATTCAACTTATATTTAGAGTGATTCCCCTGTTGGAAGAGAGCGAACTGATGACAGTGGGCCAAAGGAACCAGCTCCGCAAAGAACTCCAGCAATACCAACTCCAGCACCAGCAGACTGGGTAAAGCGTGAGAGGCAAGGCAAGAAAGGTGAATTTCGATACTTCTGATTCAAACACTTGTGGCTTCTGATCCTGATAGCCCTCCTTCCTGCCAAACGTGTAGACTGTTTCGTCAACCCCTGTGTTGTAGTAGATGCCTCTACTGCCCTCCCATTTAGTATCCTGATTCTCTAGCAGTTATTGTTTTGGACTGTGCAGTGCATTAATTCACTTACCAGAGTGCGAAGCATAATTGTTTCAAGCCAAGTAATGTGTATATGTTTGTTGACTGTTGTGGACATTTAACAAGTGGCTTGCTACTAAGATTTACAGGTGAAATGCAAACCATGGACACTTTGAAGATCGTGCAATGACAAAAGTAAAAGTTAATGCTCTCTGTTAGAAGTAAGAGACTTATTGAAAGAACTATTTTATATTCATTGTTTAACTAATATGAATTTCAAACATAGATGTTTTTAGAGTGTAAGTATGGAATTTTTAATAATATTGTAATGTTTGCTGCAATATGTGAACTTAATTGTATAAATCACGTTACAATTAAATGGATTTATGCTAGTTGATGAATGCGAAAATACTTGGAGTTTAACGTTATAAGCGAATCCTTAATGACTGATAAAGTTAGGTGGTGAAACAAATAAACTTTGACGATTTTAGTCATTTTCTTATTCACGCTTCCCGAATATTTGGAAGCTAATGATGTACTGACAAATGTTAAAGCACAGGATTAGCGTCAGCTACTGCCATCTGCATTCGGGGTTAACTGTATATAAAACGTTAAAAGTAACACATTCTAATGCTTAATTCTTTACTCTGGATATCTATTTGTTATATTTTAGCTCCGTTTATTGTTCAAAATTACGCTTTTTTCTATTGCATTTGCCATACATGTTTGTGTTAAATTTGCATCATTTGTTAGTATAAAATTAAAATATTGTTTAGCTTTGTACATATTCAATTGCATATATATTGCATTTTTGTGTTTTACTCCGACGTCATAAGCCAATTACTTAAAGTTATTGTCAATTTTGCAGATTACTTTTATTCGTAGTAGTTAAGATGGACAAGGAACCAAATATCACTATATAATAGGCAAAAGCGTTTTTACAATATTAAGTTTTTCCTCCCCAAAAGGCGGATGCACCTGAAATAGATCATTAAAATATTCTAAATAAATGGTGTTTTGCAATCTACCATGCTCTCACTAACATAAATCCATCTTTGTACATTTATCACAGTAGCTGTAGTTTTGTAAATAAGTTTTCCTATTTAGGAGTCTGTATTAAAGGCGTTTTTGTGATCAATTTTTTAAGCACCTGCAGCGAATATTGCTTTGTAACACGGAATAAGTCCATCAGAATTACTACTTATTTTTTTATATATTTAAAATACTTTTGTAAATAAAAAAGATTTGATTTTTTCTCTTCTAAATAATCAAAAAGCATACTTCTTAATAAACATTGGAAGATTTTCTTCTACAAACTAACATTCTTAATTATCATATTGTTTTCTAAACAATATTACTACGGACGTCTGAAAAACGTTTTTTAGAATTAAATTTGAAAGTCAAAATTAATAGAGCAGGAAAATATAGACCAAATTTAGATAAACCAGAAGTGCTTATTTGATTTCCCGTATTTGGATTATCCATTAAATGCAAAATTACTTTATCAGATACCTAAAATGTTATGTAAACAGATTTGAATTTGAATACACAAAACCTGAAAGTTTTAAAAACAAGTGTTTAAATACCTCTTTAATCTCAGGAAGTAGTTTCAAGTGAAATTTGCTTTGAAAATATATATTAAACCTTTAATAAATATATATATTAAATATTATTAAGATCAAAATTATTTTATGGATAGAATTTATATAGATATATATTTATAAGTTGAAATCTATCAGTTTCACTAAAATTTTCATTGTTTTATGTGCAACTCTTTTAACAAAGTTAATTTTGTATCATTAAAATCCTTTTATATTAGTCTCTTTAAAATAACTGCAGAATGTATATTGCATGGGAAGTTTCATATTCCATGCCTTTTAACATATAATAAAGTTTTATTGTTTATACATTGTTCATGTTGTTTTATTGAATTATCATAGTTATACTGATTTCTGTAATTTAATGAATGACCTCATGTTTTGTAAAAGCACCGTGAGTCTATACGTCCTAATTTAAATAGAAGTTAAACACGCCCAGTTCCCGAATAACACCATTTTTAAAGTACGACTGGTTTTCGACGGGTATTTTCCATTTAACACTATTTTTTTTATTACTTCTCTATGATAGTTTATAATTATTGAATTATCCATATAAAAATATATTTTGGATGCTTTCCTTGTTTACAATTTCAGTATCCCATAAAGACTACATTTGCCCCTAAAAATGAGTGTTTAAACAACTATAACACGTAATATATTAGCAAACAAAAATAAGAGCATTTTAGTTGTCGCCTACCGATGATATAATGTATAAGAAATGTCCCTGAGTGGCTAAAAGATTGTAACTTGTCACGTATATAATAGCAACTGTACGTTTACAAGCTTTTCTAAACTCCATTACTCGACAATCTGTACCTATCATATCTAATATATATAGATGATTGTGAATAATTGACTGAATGACAGGGACTCTCCCTAATTCTAACTGACTCATAAGTGGTAGAGCTCTGATAATTTACACCTAGGGGTAATCCGGGTCGTAAATTTCGGGGGGGGGGGGGAGGAGTGAATCCGAAATTTCACCTTCGACATGTACTTCAAGATCAAACAGAGGTCAAGCGTTGATCTATAAATGTTAGAAACGTGAAAATTGGTGTCTGGGGTTGTTTCAGGTTATGGAAGTCAAAAACGTTACGAACCTTCGGATCAAATTTATGAATCCTTCGAGGTCAAATTTAGTACTACAGAGCTAAACATTGGCTCCCGGGGAAGGGACATTCTGAGTCATAGATTCCTGAAATTATGCCAGATTTTGGATGCGATGGCTCATTTGAAGTCAAAAGTGCATAATTCAGAAATGATCTCTCTGTACATTAGTTAATTGTGGTAAACAAGCTTTTTAGCTGTTCCTTACATAATTGTACTTTGTGAAAAATTCTGGAATTTCTATCTGAATAACGCCTTCAATAGCAGGGGTTTGCCAGAGTCAATCGGGAAGAATCGGGCCAGGACAATTCGCTAGCAGGATAAAAAAAAAATCTCATCGAGCAGCTGCTTGTCACAGAGGTATGACAGGAGCCTGCCAGTTATACCCCAGGGTAAAAAGTCTGAGGATGGCGGGATCTCGGCAGAAAAACGCAAACATCCATGCCTTACCCGGGGTTCGAATCCAGGTCCCATAGATCCATTAGCTATGCACCCTAAATTTTATAGTCGATCTACAGTGGATGATTCTTAAAACTTCTTTCTTATAAAAATTATATCTTCAGTCTCCTAATAGCTGTCCAGTGGTGCTCTTACTCGACTCAAATCCGTTGGGACATTTGTGACCTGCCCATTTGCGCCTCACTGTGTGCACAAAAGTGCAGTTCAGTGATAAAACCAAACACAAAACCTCTGTAGATTTCGGCTACTTCAAGAATTTGTATGTATTTACTGTATATTTCCATATAAATGCACGAGTAACTCCAGTTGTTTTATTTTTGAACAGGATGGAAAAAGGCTTTGTTACTTTAAAATTCTTTAGAAAACAATTTACCAAAGAATAACGCATCCAGGAGTATTTGGGCTGAGAGACAGGCTCACAATCTGCATTTTCCAGGTTCGAACCCCAACATCGAACTTTATCTCCTCTAACGCCAACACTGCCCTCTGTCAGAAGAGGCACCCCATGTAGCAAAACTCGCTATGTTGAAGGATACAGTGAATTTCCCTAAAATAAGTCTTAAATTAGCCATGGAGTTGGGTTTGGATGTTTTACCTCTGAGAAGCATTTTTTTGCGCACAATGGGTTAAATCTCATCGAGCAGCTGCTTGTCACAGAGGCTTTTTTTGAGCACAATGGCCAGGTCACAAAGACTCGGAAGGTTGGGGGAGAGGAACAACTGGAACAGTTGTTGGGAGACAGATGGTAGCCTCCTGTTAAGGCTATCCAGCATGTTCTTTAACGTGCACAGGGTATGGCTCTCCCGCACACGGGACTCCATCCGACGTACTATATAAGAAGTATCTGACTTGTATAGTACGTCGGATCCCATCCGGCGTACTGTACACTGGATGGGATCCGACGTACTATATAAGCAAATCCGGAGTACTATATAAGGTTAGATTACCATTTCGTGTTGAGACGTGTTGTGTCCATGTTGGTAGAGAGTTTCGTAGCAACATTATGCCACGAAGACTTCATATGGATGCTTTTAATGGTGCTAGAGCAATTGTTACGTTCGAACTCCTCCATCCCAGACCCGTTGAGAAAGGCCGCTGTATGTCGGTCTCCCATCCGACGTACAACGGCCTTTCCAAGCCCATCGGTGTCCCCTAATGACCGTGGGCAGGGCAAAGAATTTTGCTAGCAACGGAGATATATTTACAAAATCTAACGTGGTAAAACAACCCATTTTTTTATTAAAAATTTGCAATTCTAGCATTGTGGTTTGTTGATGTTTTATCACACAGGATAACAATATTGGGTGACAGTGTTCTATTATTAAAATTATTTTAAAAAACTTGCATTTTTTTCCTTAAATTTTTTTGATCCCTCTCGGAAATATATTTCATGTAGGAACACTTCTAGCTTTCTATTTCTCTTAACAGATAGAACAACTAACAACTCTACATCCTCTGCTAGCTCAGAAGAAACTCTGTTTAAACAGTCTCCAACCAGAAGTAAGTAAATGCACTTGTTCGGTTAGAATTAGCTTATTAATCAGTTTGCTATTTATGAAGGTAGTTTTTAATTTTCTGCTTATTAGAGAAATATTAAAAAAGATTACACAGATTTCTACCCTCTTCTGTTTCTGTGAATCATTTTAAAAAAAAAGCTGTAAAAATATACTTGATTCCTGTAAATTGTATTGGGTGATATGAGGTAAAGGAAACTGATAATTTTCTACGTCAAATTCGTTCGAGTCCCAACTGTGCCACAGTTGAGATTTACCACTTCCAATCCTCATACTTCCATCGGTAAGAAAGGACACCTATGGGCTTGGAACTGTTACCGTCCGTCGGATGGGACGTTAAGCCGTGGGCGCATGTGCAGGAGACATTCTCTGGTCACGCATGTGCAGAGACATTCTGGATAGGTTTTGAAGAGGAAGGGGCTACCCATCTGTCTCCTAGCAGCTGTCAAGTGGATTCCCCTCCCCGACTCGCCGACTTTGGGTCATTGTGACCTGGCCACTTAGACCATTGTGTCAATCAACAAATAATCTGTGATATCATTGGCTGATCTACGAGATCATTGGTTAATTGAGTTATCAGTTATTTATGAGAACCATTTCGTCAACTGTTCAGTCATTTTCTCAATTGCTTCCATTCATGGGGTGCGGGGTGGCTCAGTCGGTAGCGCTCCAGGTTCGTAATCTGCAGTTCCCAGGTTCGAATCCCGCCTGGAACAGCGTTGAGATTTATCTGCACAAAACTTCCCGCCCTGCTCTCGGTCAGTAGGAGATACCGATGGGTTTGGAAAGGCCTCCGTCCGTTGGATGGACGTTAAGTCGTTGTACCGTGAGGGAGAGCCATACTTTATACACGTTAAAGAACACATAAATGGTAGTCTCCCATCAAGGCTATCCAATCTCCCAACAGCTGTTTCAGTGGGTCCCCTACCCCAACATTCTCTGAACCTTCGGGGTCCTTGTGACCTGGATATTTGCCCATGGTGTGCAAAAAAAACCAATAAAACTGCCGCTCAGAGGTAAAGTATCACAATCCCATACCTCCTACCAATAAGAGTGCCTCAGGAAAAGAGGGATATGAAACTAGCCTTCCAATGGCTGCATAAAGCTCCAGAGAGAGTTGCCTGGCTGACATCGCTCTGCGACATGGAACCTATTAACGCAAGATAGCAGTCTCCTCTAATGTTAACCCTCTTGGACGACCTTGGATTCATCATGTCTGGTAAACATTTCTGCTGAAACTGTCTCCGAAGGAACCACCACGAGTTCGGTCCTCCGAAGGAACCGATTGGAAGACATTTAGTCTCCGAATCAGACCGATTGGAAGACATTTAGAGTGGGATTGAGGGGTTCGAACCTAACAATTGCTCTAGCACCAGTAAAAGCATCCATATGAAGTCTTCGTGGCATAATGTTGCTACGAAATTCTCTACCAACATGGACACAACACTTCTCAACACGAAATGATGATCGAATCTTATATAGTACTCCGGATTTGCTTTTCGAGTCACGCATGCAAATTTGTCAGATCAGATGTTTTTGGGAGGCATATGATTTTTTTATGTCATTGACACACAAAACGTAATGTTAAATATCTCGGAAAAGCATGAAATTATTATCAAAGCTTGGAAATTATGCTTAACTTTTGAACACCAGTATATATAAACTGTTAGTCAAGCCTTGACACTTCTAATACACTGCTGGCCATTAAAAGTGCAACACCAAGAAGAACTCGTCAGATTGTCCCGAAATATGCAAGATGGGTAGCCCATGGGGGAACATGTAAATGATTCAAAGCGCAGCACATACGCACATCATTGGTGACAGTAACGCCCACTGGAAGTAGTATAAGAGGAGATTACAAAGAGCCGGTGTAAAGCACTGAAATTGTGTTTGTTCACAGTTCTTGTGCACCGAAGGATCAAGTATGCCCCGTCGAAGAACACGGCATCCATACGACCAGGTTTCCGACTTGGATCGAGGGAGAATTGTGGGATTATGGGAAGACTGATTGTCGTATCGAGACATCGGTGCTCATGTTGGACGGAATTCTGCTACAGTGATGAGAACATGGCGTTAGTGGGTACAGGAGGAACGAACTCACTGACGTGAGGGATCTCAACGGCCCTATCACACAAACGAACGAGTGGACAGACATCTCGTGCACATGGCTTTGAATGATCGTACAGCCAGATAAAACACCTTACATTAACTAGTGTCCACACATACGGTTCGAAGTCGTCTTCAGCATCGGGGCATCTTTGTTAGGCGGCCATTGATTCTAGAACACAGGTGTATGCGACTGCAATGGTGCCAAGAATGTCGCATATGAATGTGCGAATGGCATCTTTTAAGATGAATCCTGCTTTAGTATGCAGCACCATGATGGACTAATCTGTATGTGGTGGGTACCGTGGTGACAGGCTCAGTGAGACATGCATGATGTAGTGCCATACAGGTCCAGCCCCTGGTGTTATGGTATGGGGTGCCATTGGAGTCCACACACGCACGCACCTCGTACGCATTACCAGTACTTTGAGGGCTCTCTGGTGCAATTTACCAAACAGGTCAATGCCCGACCACATGTGGCATGCATCGTTCAACAATTCCTGGATAGCCACCATGTGACACTTCTACCTTGGCCTGCGTGTTCACCGGATCTGTCCTCCATTGAACATGTCTGGTTCATGATCTCACGATGACTAGCACACCACACACAAGCAGCTGCTACAACAGATGAACTTTAACTACGTATCGAAAGTGCATGGACTGACATTCCCCAAACACACATTCGACGTCTCATCCTCTCAATGCTGGACCATGTAGCAGTGGTTATTGCCGCCCATGGTGGATAATGGGGCAGGGGTAGCTCAGTCGGTAGCGCACCAAGCTCATAATCTGCAGTTCCAAGGTTCGAATCCAAGCTGGGTCAGTGTTGAGACTTATCTCTGCAAAACTGCCCTCCCTGTCCAAGGTCAGTAGGGGACACCGATGGGCTTGGAAAGGCCGCCGTCAGTCGGATGGGACATTAAGCCGTGGCTCCGTGCATGTTAAAGAACACGCTGGATGGCCTTGATGGGAGGCTACCATCTGTCTCCCAACAGCTGTTCCAGTGGGTCCCCTCCCCCAACCTTCTCTGATCCTTCGGGGTCCATGTGACCTGGCCATTTAGCCCACGATGTGTAAAAAAATGCCGCTCAGAGATAAAACAACCGAACTCGTGGTGGATACACAAGATACTGATTTCTTTGTATTACACAAGTATAACCGAGTTGTATTTGCAATCACTTGATCCTTATAAGCTATGTATTCACTAAATATGGCTTTGATATCCTTGTCTTTCCTGGTGTTGTACTTTTAATGGCCAGAGTGTACTTTATTATTACCCTTGATGTTGCCAAATAACTTCAGCTGTTTATACGCATAACGAAAGAATTCAATTTTGAGAAGTTTTTTAAGACGTCAGTGCATTAGATATTCGAAATGTTTTTAATTACAAAAGATATAGCAACACAATCAAGATTGTTACTTTTAATGTCTTCCTTCTGTTTCGCTCTACTGGGTTCCCTTCCTCAACCTTATCCGAGTCCTTGGGATCCTTGTGAACTGTTCATTTAGTCCCATTTTATGCATAAAAATGCCGTTCAGAGGTAAAACAACCCAAATCATCATCATCATCCTCAAGCAGCCATGGGCTACGGAGGTCCAACCAGACTGTGCAATTTAGTTCTCCAAGCAAGTCTATCCTGAGCTACATCTACTGCATCTGGCCACTGCACACCAATTCTAACTAGGTCCTGTTTGACATTGTCTGCCCACCGCATCCTAGGTCTCCCCTTCTTTCTGAGGCCTTTAGGCACACTGTTCATAACCCTACTCGCCAATCTATAATTATTCATACGGGCAACATGGCCAAACCAACGGAGTCTCTCTCTGCACAATATGCTGCTTAAAGGAGGTTGCAAACTCCTTTGCCTAACCTCATCATTAGTTACAAAGTTGAACCGCCTAACCTCATCATTAGTTACAAAGTTGAACCACCTAATGCCCAAGATACTGCGTAAGCATCTGGAAACAAAAGCATCTAGTTTCCTGTTATCTTGTTTACAAAGTGTCCAAGTTTCACTACCATAACTAACCCTAGAAAGAACCAAACTATTATACAGTCTAATTTTAGTCTTTAGGTGTATACGCCTATTTCTCCACACTCTCCATAGATTCTTAAAAGTCCCGGCAGCAATACCTATTCGTCTGTTAATCTCATGCCGTACATCACCATTATCTGTTACATAGCTCCCAAGATAATTAAACTGTGACACCTGCTCAAGACTGCAACCATTCAGATTAATTGAATCACAGCCAGCCTGACCATTTTTCATCACTTTAGTTTTCTCTCTGTTTATAACCAAACCTACTCTACTACCAGTCTCATCAACAGCTCGAATGAAAGAGTTCATCTCATCAACATCATTTGCCAAAAGGGCTAAATCATCAGCATAATCTAAATCAGAAATTTTCGTATTCCAGCCCATTTAAGGCCAAAATCTTTCCCTTGAAGTGAATTTCGCATAACATAATCAATAACCAAACTAAAGAGAAAAGGAGACAAAATGCACCCTTGTCGAACACCAGAAGTAATGCTAAACCAATTGTTATAAGCCTTACCAACTCTCACACACGACTCAGTGTTATTATAGAGAGCTTTCATTATGTTAACTAACTTGTCTGGTATACCATATGATCTCACAATCAACCACAAATTGTCACGATCAACAGAGTCGAAAGCCTTTTTGAAATCAACAAAGCTAGCAACCAAAGGTTTCTGAAACTCTAAACATTTCTCAAGAATCTGCCTAAGTGAAAATATCTGATCCACACATCCCTACCACTTCTGAATCCACATTGCTCATCACGCAATTGACTGTCAACCAGATTCTTAATTCTATTAAGCACAATCATGGAAAGAACTTTACCTGGAACAGAGAGTAGGCTGATACCCCTATAGTTATCACAAGAACTGCGATCACCTTTTTTGAAAATAGGGATAACAATAGCTCTGGTAAAATCCTTAGGAACCATGCCTTTATCATAAAAGATATTCAGAATTTCAGTCATCCAAATGGTAACCGAAACATTTCCAGCTCTAAACATTTCGGTAGTAATTTCATCTACCCCTGGGGATTTATGAAGTTTAAGTTTAGAAACAGCCAAAATAACTTCAGATTGTGTTATAGGACCAACATTAAAGCCACCAATGCATCTATCATCATTGCAAACAATGGGAATAGAACTAACCGCATTGTTTAGAGTATCACTGAAATGCTCAGCCCACCTAGCCATGACAGAATCCTCACCTTCTATAACCTTACCTTGTTTATCCTTCAATCCCTGTATACCTGTCTGTTTTCTACCACACAAAACATTAACTATCTGGTACAGCTCTCTGCTGTTGTGCTGTCTAACTGCTTCCTCGGCTTTGTCAGCCAAACCATCAAGCCAAAGATTCTTATCAGCAGCTAACTGATCTTTTACACGTTTATTAAGTTCTCTGTAATGCTTTCTATTAGTACTAGTAGGGTATTGATTAAGGACATTCCTGCACTGGACAGATATATGGCTCTGAGCTTGATTATGGATTCTGATTTTGCTGCACTGGTGGGCTTCTGTTGAGGGAAAATATTCCGCTGTGTTTTCTGTTTGTTTGTGGGTTGACAGCCCCAAGTGAATAGATTCACAGGATATGCTTATCAGCTGGTGGATAATCCTGAGCAGAGGTCATCGCAGGCACCTGAACTCTTTGCTTCTATTGGCATCGTCAAATTCTACATTGGAGGAAGTCTTCCAGTGTAGATGGCTTCAGCCTTTAGTGGTGGGGGAACGGGTCTTTGCCCCATGTCTGCGATTAGGGGGCTGTTTGATATTGTCGGTATTCCCTCTCTCAATAAACATAGTTTCTTTAAACATCCTACTAACCATTTTCTCTCCATAGGTAGTTGGAATGTGAGGACTCTGTACAGAGCTTTTTCTCTTGATGTCCTCACACAAGAATTCCACCATTATAATTTAGATATTCTCGGCTTGCAAGAGACCAGATGGACAGATAAAGGTCAGATTCTTAAAAATAATCTTAAATTTCTCTTTTCAGGGAGGGACGACAATAAGCATCACCAAGGCGTGGGTCTGCTTCTTAACAGACACGCTAGTGATGCTCTTCTAGGATATGAGTGCATTAATGAAAGGTTTCTTACAGCAAAATTTCAGACAAGCGTTAAAGACCTGAATGTTATCTGCTGTTATGCCCCCACTGAGGATGCGATGAGGATGAGAAGGATAGGTTTTATGAACAACTTCAGGATATTTTGAATTCTGTCAAGAAAGGAGATATTACCCTTGTTCTTGGTGACTTCAACGCCAAAGTTGGTACTGACTCTGACCTTTGGGGAGGGGTGATTGGCCCTTTTGGTATTGGTAGCTGCAATGGCAATGGGCAACGTCTCCTACAGGTTGCTCAATGGTTTCAGTAATACTAGTAAGTAATAAACCAAGTAAACGCAATTGTTTCAGAATAACTAACACACATTACAAACACCGCGACATACATAAGTACACATGGGTTTCACCTGATGGGCTGCATTGGAATATGATTGATTATATATTAATTAATAGCAAATGGGCTAGTTCTGTTAGAAATACCAGGGCATATAGGGGAGCTGAAATTGGATCTGACCATTACCTTGTTAAAAGTGTCTTGCAACTTAAACTTAAAAAGTGTTGTGCTAGGGTTAAAAAATTTGCTTTTAATACTGAAGCTCTGAAAGACCCAGTTATAGCCAAAGCTTACCATGATAGGTTACTTAGTCATTATGACAGTCATGGTATGCTTACTACTGAAGTTGAGGAAGAATGGGATCATTTTAAACAGGCTTTTTTGAACACTAACAGTACTCTTTTAGGAAAAAAGGAGCAGAAGAGACAGAATTATCTGAGTGATAAGGCACTTGACCCAAATAATGCATTAAATGAAATCTTTAGATAACTCAAAGATTTAACAAGAACAACTTATTAAAAACGCAGGTGTCAGCGGATATTTTCGAACCAAGCTATAATATAAACTGCTTATTAAAGTTAAGGTAACACTAACAAAATGTGGCATAGCTTTTCTATTTTATGATGCAATTAAACGGAAATTTGCCCAGAAATGAATTTTAGTATAAGGAGGAACCAGGTAGAAAATGAAAACCCTCAGACAGGAAATGAACGTATTAGAAAGACATCAATAAAACATGAAAATGTTTTGCATCGGTAAGTTGAAGTCATATGTGCATGTTTTAGAGCATTTGAAATCAGTATTTAATATGATCCCCTCTGTTGGCTAAAATGGTCTGTTATCCATGGTCGATATAAGGTTGTTCAGAAAGGGCTGAAGTGAAAAACCTATTCTTCCAAAAAAACTAAGTTTACCTCTTGGGGTGACAAAGGAGGTGGTGTTTGAAGAGATTTAGGTGTGGCGACCTTGCTGGCTAAAACATCTGTTCAATATCTTCCGTTTCTAAGTATTACTGCACTAGGTTAGCTAGGACGGGCATTGTAGTCCATAAACAGGATATCATAGCCACAAACAGCCCTAAAATGTCTCGCATAGGTTTTAAGGATCTCTGCATCTCGGAGTAGTTACGGAGCCTCCATCGGATCATGAATAGGAGTCCAGCCGTTAATGGTTATTGCACCCGAAACCAGCCTACCACTTCCACCATAAGTATCCCTTTCTCTGATTTTGGAGAGATGGAATCTCATTTCTCGCACTCTGATCATTAAACAACGCCTAGAATTTGGCTGTAAGCTCGAGACTCGTAAGAAAACGGAATATTAGCCCATTGTTCACGTCTCAGAGTGACGTTGTCAGCATCAATTTATACGCGCTTTTCGGTGGTGGGGTTAGCAGGACTCAAACCACGCCTCCTGGTAAACTTTCCTGATATTGTTTTGCCGGAAATCCTTTTGCCTGTGGCAACATAAACCTAAAGAGGCAGTTGACGCGAAATCATCTTACTGCTTTGTCTTGCCATTGGAGCCTGATAACGGTCAATTTGGGGGCGGCTCAGTCGGTAGCGCGACAGGCTCGTAATCTGCAGTTCTCAGGTTCGAGTCCCAGTTGGGTCAGCGTTGAGACTTATCTCCGCAAAATTCCCCGTCCTGCCCACAGTCAGTAGGAGACACAGATGGGCTAGAAAAAGCCGCCGTCTGTCGGCCCGTGTGTGGCAGAGCCATACCCTGTGCACGTTGAAGAACACGCTGGATGGCCTTGACGAGAGGCTACCATCTGTCTCCCAACAGTTGTTCCAGTGGGTCCCTTCCCCCAACCATCTCTGAGCCTTATTGGTCCTTGTGACCTGGCCATTAGCCCATGGTGTGCAAAAAAGTGCCGATCAGGTAAAACAACCCAACAACCCAACGGTCAGTTCGGATTGAAGAAATTGTCGACTTGTCCAGTTCCTCGCCAAGGTCGCCCGAAAGCTTCCTTTATGGAATTCTTTTTCAATCAACACATATGCCTACCAAGTCAATAATTTTCAAATTTGTAACTTCGCGGAACAGCCGAGACTTCCAATGTACCTGAGTATTGCAGAGAAAGATGTTAATAATGAGTTGGTTTTGACCTCTGAGTGACACTTTTTTTGCACACAATTGGCTAAATGGCCAGGTCACTAGGACCCCAAAGGCTGAGCGAAGAGTTGGAGGAAAGGGATCCACTGGACAGCTGTTAAGAGACAGCCTTCAGTCAAAGCCAACCAGCGCGTTCTTGAACTGCACAGAGTAAGACGGGTCCATCTTATCCTCCCGTCGCTTATCCACCTTTTTTTTAAATTAGTAACATTCAGTTCATGGTGTAAAGTTATATTGATTCTCCCAATGATCATTTCAATGCAGTCTAACAGGGGTAATTCGTGTTAACGGATGATTAGGAAAATGCATCTACTGATATTTTAATTTCAGTAGATGCATTTACCTAATCATCCATTAATACGAATTACCCCTGTTAAATGTATTTTTCCTAATCATCCATTAGCAGAGAATATAGATAAACAGCGTATTGGTTTTATGAAACACCAATACGCTGTTCATTTATATTAAACGAACCAGACAAATATAAATACTAAACTGACTGATAAAACAATACGAGCAGTGGAAAATCGATTCACAAATTAAAAATAGAGCATTTACCAGTCACTTTACCAATAGTTATACATCAGATATTAAAGAAAGGACGCTCTCAACACTAATACAGACACACAATTGTTTTGCTACCAAACATGCTACACAGCGTATTGGTGTTTTAATTGACTGGTACTTAAATGTGTATATCATTCATGTAAACTCATTATTAAATCGGTTTACAGTCAATTTATTACGAATTCACGCTCGTTGTAAAATATTAAAATACAACTAAAAATTGGTAACAACATATTTTATACATATATCTTTTTCCTTTTAAAATCCAAATTAAAAATTCTTTCTGGGTTGTATAGATATTGATGAAATATTACGATTTGCAATATCTCAATAGCTGATTCTAACGGTGGAAACTTTTTTTAAAATGTCTAGGTGGTAAATAGATATTCTAGCAACCGATTTATGGTAGAATTTTTCTCTACCATAAATCTCTAATGTAACAGTCAAAATGTATATATTTCCAGCAATAATTTGCCATTTGTGCCCCCAAGTGGGGGGAAAAACGCATTTTGTTTGTTTTAAGAGAGGATTGAAAATGCCATCTTGTATTTTATAGGTACTAATAACATATCAGTAGAAACATTTTTCTAATCATCCATTAGCTCGAATCACCCACGTTAGATTGCATTGAACTCTGAATGTAAAATTCCTAAAATTTTCTTTGAAAACTAGCATCCATATTGACCACAGGCGAAATCTTATTCTATTAGTTATCCATTGATTTTTCGCTTGCTATTAATCAGAAAAAGGAGAAATAACAAAGTATAATTATTTTATTTTTAATAGATATTTTATAACATCTTTTATGTCTTTTATTTTTTCAAGTTTTTCCCATTTTTCGGCAACTGCTCGGCAATCAATAATATTTTACAAAGTTTGTTAAGACAGACCCCAAGTTCAACGGTGATAATCAAATTCCCAATTATTCTGTGCAGTGAGTAAATTCCCAATGACCCCTAAATGGTAGAAGCAGTAAAGTGAGGCTAAGAATACCACGAATTATTTATATCCCCTACACGTCTTGCGGAAGATTTAACGACGCAGGATACCTGTGCCTTCAGATAACAACAGGATCCCAAAAATCAAAAAGAACGCCCCAAGGAGCGTCACATTGCGGGCCACAGTACACAACAACAGGGTCCAAAAACAACAAGAACACCCCGAGGAGCGTCACGTTGCGGGACGCAGTACCCTTCCTACGTTACTAAAGCGCAACCTAGCGAGATCATTAAGACATTTGACTCAAAGTGAGAACAACGAACACCAGAGAACCATAGTTGTATCTGCCTGAATTGGGAATCTTACTGTATAGTCTAACCACAGAGATGGACCAAATTACTCTCAATCAAAATGAATGAAACAACTCAGAATTTTGCACTTTAAAAGGAGCTGATCATTCGATACTCAAAACCGAGGCAAAACTACCATTCATCATTAATAACGCTTTGAAAAGGGTCTCCATATTCTCAACGATTTGTTGGAAAATTCATGGCTGAGAATGAAGAATGGAGACCCTAACGCCAGGTGCTTACGGCTAAAACTTTTATGCCGCAGCTGCGATTACATATGATATACAGTGTTTTAAATCAAGTCCCCAATTAAAGTATTGTTGCGGATCACAAAAATGGATAGCCACTGAGCGTGAGTATTAAAAGCTATATTTCAAAACCAAATTCAATACAAGGTAAATTGTTACAAAGGAAATATGGATGAAGTATCTTATTAACAAATTAACTATTAACATGCACAAGTCATCAATCTTCCTGCGTGAGCACACAACATCAGCTCTGTGTATTTTACTAAATACTACCTTTTACTTGATTTACCAGGTCACCCGAAGATCTTCACTCGTAAACCAATTCGCGTCCTGTGCTAATAACTTTTCACACACTAGCCGAACAAAAAGACAGTCCGTGTAGACATTCGAAGTTAGCCATAAAAGTTCCCACTTTTATACTTCCGCGTATACACAACACATCAAGTTACTTCTTGATACTTACGCGCACTGTCTCAGAACAGCTCACCGTCCATTTTCGAACTCCTCGACCGTTACAACACAACGACCGTTACAATACAAAACGCTCCACTCTTCTTCTCCAAATTCTCCCAAAGTTCAATTCGTTGGCTGAAACTTTGCTTTCGGTTGCCAGATTCTTCTGTCGTAACACTGCCCCTTTCCTAGGTCTTGTTCGTCCCGAACAATTCTGGATTCCAAAGTTTCTTCAGTTCTTCGATGAAACGGAGCCAAACGATCCACGTGAACCACCTTGCACTTTGTAGCTGGACATCGACGAATGCGATATACCACGTCTGTGTCAAAATGAAAGCGAATCTCATTATGACGTAGATTTCTTTTCTGACTGAAGCCTCGTCCACAAACATAACACGTGTAAGGCCTATAGCCCTTGTGAACACGTTTATGTCTCTGCAGGGAGAAGAATCGACTAAGAGTTTTCGTGCAAAACCTGTAAAAAGTTTTCTTCTTTGTCGAAAGTTTTCTTCTTTGGATTTTTACTTCTATCAAGAGTAACAAGGAATGAAAGTCATTAGTGACATAAAATCTAGGGAGGAGTTTCATCCTCCAGTCTGACCCTTTTGTCAGTTGACTTTCACTTAATTCAGAACTGTCGTGATGAACCTTCAGCCATACTTCACCTGATTCCATTTGATCCCCAGGGTGCTTCACAAATATAATATCAGCTCCATAATTCTTTTTAGCTCTTCGGTCCATCTCCTCCTTCCATACTCTTGCTAGAATTGCAGCTTCTAATCCGACAACCTTACCTGTTTCTCCTGTATAAGTGAAATCAGTGATGTGTCGGGCTGCTAGCAATATTTTTTCTGTTTTACCTTCACATAGCCAGCTTGCAACATCTTCAGATACTCCTTGTTCTATTAACATGTTACGAAACTTGTTCAAAGCATTGCCGTTATGCAGAACCTTACGGACACGTGATGCTTCATCTACCCTATTATCCACAATGTTCACAAAACGCAGAAGTTCTCCTAACTCTTCGACGAGCTCTTGCAGTTCTAAGGATCCGTTACCAAGGAAACACTGAACAGCTTCCATCACTTCCAGAGAGTTGTCAACAGAGTTTTCAAGAGGTGAATCCATGTTGCTGATAACAGCTGAACAACTCAAACTCTTCATTCCACGAGCTTGTGATGCTGCAACCACTTTCTTAACTAAATCAACAGCAACATCTTCTGTACTGATGAGATCAATAGCTCCTTTTCCGAATTCAACATCATAAACCAAAGCACACACTCCTTCAGCCAGCTTTTTGGACACAATTGAGCATATCATTAGAGGAACGCTATCTATGGTAGCCATCAGATCCTTGCAGCGGTAAATCTCCTTATCTGTTGGCACCAGCTCCTCTGTCTGTCCTACGATGCAGCATCCGACGTCTCCCATCATCTGCTCGATTTTATCTTTAGTGCAGTCGACTGTGAAGCCAGGGATGGATTCCAATTTGTACAGAGTATCTCCCGTCAATTGGAGAGCACGACCGGAGATCATAGGGACCTTGAGACCTAAAGCAGCAAGTGCAGGAGCCAAGACAAGACTCACTTTGTTGCCGACACCTCCTGTGCTGTTTTCATCTACCATCCGATGGCGCCACTCGGGTCTCCAGCAAAACACATGACCCGAGGAGGTCATAGTTGCTGTTTCTTCGGAATTCACTTTCTTGGAGCTCTCATTGTAATTAGCCAGGGAAACATCAGTCATGATTGCCAAATTGTTCATTCTGGAGATCAGCGACGAGTTTTGTAACATGATATTGTCCACTTTAGAGCTCTTGTAGTCGTGATAAAACTTTTCTATATCCTTATAATCTAAATGGTTATAATGTCCAAATCTGCACATTGACTGTTCAGAAAAGAAATTCAGCGTGGCTACGTTGAAATTATCTGAGGGATTCACTTCTCTCTGATCGTAACTCTGAGGCTTAGTTTCATCCAGAAAGTTAGTCTTTGAAGTACTGTCTCTGCCTGAAGCTCCTTTACTAGCATCACCTGTTACGCTTCTAAGCCATTCTTCGGAATTCCTCTTCCTTAAATCCCCACTTTCTATAAACGATTCAAGTGTGGCTATATGCTTCGGAAAAATCTCTCCGACTTCCCGGGTAACGTCGAATGGCACTTTGTTTCTATGATGAATGGACGCCTCTTCTTTACTCGGACCACTCTGCGAAACGTAAACTCTGTTTCGTTCCCCCTCATTACCACTCGTTACTCTGCCTTTGCGATAATTGTCCATGACGCATTTTGCTGACGGCGAGGAATAGAATACCTTTCGTGTGGATCTCTCTTCAGATCGTGCCAGACTTGTATACCTAGGTATTTTGAAGTGCAAAGCGTACTGTATAGTCTCACAGCTCTCTGATCTGTGTGATTGTTCTTCACAGTTCCTAGACATGTCACCAGCGACATAGACATTCTGCCATGCATCACCAGTAGTTGCGTGGTCAAAGGCATTATCTGCGCTATCTCTACGATTCTTGATTTCCAGTAGCAGATCCACATTTTTATATGCGTTGCCTTTCTCTTTTTCTTTTCCATGTTTACAATCTAACTTAACACTATCAAGATCATCTTTTTCACTGACAAATTCAACATTTAAACTATTGCATTGTCTATTGAGTTCGGTTTTACTATCCTTGAACTGATCAATAATCTTACCAACTTGAGGAGCCACTTCATCTCTCATCTCAGTATTTTGTGCGGCCATTTCGGCTTTCAAGTCACCTATTTTATCGCTTTGGGCAGCTAGATCACTTTTAATATCAGTCATCTGCGTAACCATATCGGCTTTCATATCAGTCACCAGCGTAGCAATAACGGCTTTCCTATCAGTCATCAGCGTAGCAATAACGGCTTTCCTATCAGTCATCAGCGTAGCAATAATGGCTTTCCTATCAGTCATCAGCGCAGCCATATCGGCTTTCATATCAGTCAGCGCAGCCATATCGGCTTTCATATCTTTCATATCGGCTTTCAAGCTATTTATCAACTTTACTAATTCATCCATACTTCTAGTTAACGGCATTCAATAAATTATCATAATCCCACTTCTGACACCAAATGTTGCGGATCACAAAAATGGATAGCCACTGAGCGTGAGTATTAAAAGCTATATTTCAAAACCAAATTCAATACAAGGTAAATTGTTACAAAGGAAATATGGATGAAGTATCTTATTAACAAATTAACTATTAACATGCACAAGTCATCAATCTTCCTGCGTGAGCACACAACATCAGCTCTGTGTATTTTACTAAATACTACCTTTTACTTGATTTACCAGGTCACCCGAAGATCTTCACTCGTAAACCAATTCGCGTCCTGTGCTAATAACTTTTCACACACTAGCCGAACAAAAAGACAGTCCGTGTAGACATTCGAAGTTAGCCATAAAAGTTCCCACTTTTATACTTCCGCGTATACACAACACATCAAGTTACTTCTTGATACTTACGCGCACTGTCTCAGAACAGCTCACCGTCCATTTTCGAACTCCTCGACCGTTACAACACAACGACCGTTACAATACAAAACGCTCCACTCTTCTTCTCCAAATTCTCCCAAAGTTCAATTCGTTGGCTGAAACTTTGCTTTCGGTTGCCAGATTCTTCTGTCGTAACAGTATGTTGATTAGGGAGAGATAATATATACTCTTCCTGTGACATAACAATAAACATCTGTAGTCATAGACATTGAGTAATTATCTTCTGAAAGAATATGAATGCATTTTAAATTAAATAATTACAATTGTTTAATACGCAACGGTTTTTATTATTTGTAATCTCTTGTCACTTTTCGCAACTCCAGGCAACTTCTGTTACTCTTTCAGTAACTCTATGGATCGTTTTCTGCAATTTGGCTAATTTCATCGACTCTATAAATAGCCACACAGCAACAGCTTTCATTAATATCACAATTAGTTTCATGGATTTTTACCGTCAAATATCTATAATATCAAATTTATTTTTTAGAGTATACGAAATATATTTCGTTTTAGAAAGATTTAGAGTTGGCTTCTTTACTTTAAACCATTTTAGAATATCTGTTAAATCATTATTTATTATATTTTGCAGGTCGATAAGACTTGCTGTTAATGTAATAGCAGTATCATCGGCAAAACTATTAATCTTATCATTAATTTTTAAAGAGCAGAAATAATTCATAAAAATTAAAAAGGGAAATGGTACTAAGACGAATCCCTGCAGGACTCCATGTTTTTTTTCCAACTCAGAGCTAAAAGTTCTATTAATCTTTATAATTTGTATTCCATTACATAAATAACTCGAAACAAATTTGAGAGGAACACCTTTGACTCCAATGCATTCGAAGTTATGTAATAAAAGCTAATGGGAAACAGTGTCAAATGTTTCGTTTTATATACAAAAAAAATATAAGATTATATAAATTATTCCCAATAGACTCATAAACATGTTTGTGTAGTGTATCATAGCATCTTTTGTGCTTTAATTTTCTCTGAAACCAAATTGTTTATCGGAATAGAAAGCATTATTTACTAGATAACTATGAAGTCTTTTTTTTTACGTTTTTATGTCGTTTAAAAAAAATGAGATATTAGTTTCGCTTTGTGGTCTGTCTGTCAGTCTCTCGACATCGAACTCTTTTGTTTACAGAGATAAATTAAAAAACATTTTGTGTTGGATAGGTATTGATGAAATATTATACCGTATACACTTTCCGAATCTCTGTAGAGCTATAATTACGCCATCTACGGGTGGAAAAAGTTCAAAATTTCAAAATTTGAAACGAATATTGCAAACGATTTATTGATGCCAAAAATTTGAAATCTTGGTAATGGAATGTGAAGGTCATGAAGTTTACATTGTCATCAATGAGTTGACCCCTTAGACCCAGAGGGGTTGGGAAAACACACCTTTTTAGTTTTAGCAGATAATTTTTTGCTTTTTGAGATAAATGAAAAATTATTTTTGGGGAAAATAAGAATTGATAAAATATTGATTCACACTTTTTAAATCTTCCGAAAACTGTAATTGTGCCTTCTAACAGAGGAAAAATTTGCAAATTCCAAAATTTGAAACAAATATTAGAAGCGACGTATTTAATCTAGAAATTTTGAAATTTGGTGGTGGAATGTGAACGTGATAATGTTTCCATTGACAACATTAAATTGACTTCTTAGACCATGGGGGTGGGAAAAGATAATTTTTTTTGTTTTAGCAGATAACTGTTTGTATTTAGAGATAAATGAAAATATCTTTTTAGGGTTAGATAGGAATTGATAAAATATTATGATTCGCCCTTTGGTAATCTTTCGAACACTATAATTGTGCCCTCTAACGGTGAAAAAGTTTGAAAATTTCAAGCGAACATTGCAATGATGTATTAATGATAAAAATATGAAATTTTGTTGGTGGAATGTGAACATCATAAGTTTCCATTGGAAACAATGAAAATGATAATTAGGAAATTCTTTTTTAATTTGTTTGGTACTAATGAAATATAATTCGCATTTTTGGAATACTTAGTAGTTTTAATATATGTATCTTTACAAATAACTGAAATAATGAAACAGAGGAGCTGTTAAATTTTTTTACAAATAATATGTACAGCAATAATCTACCCACTTTTCTGAGAGAACTGTGGGAAATGCAACTTTTTAGATTTAAGAATTAAAAGATATTAATTTTTTAATTCTTAAATGTTGTATAATTACTAATGAAATACTGTTTGCATTTTTCCC
This sequence comes from Ryuthela nishihirai, assembly GCA_038380435.1. Taxonomy (NCBI): domain Eukaryota; kingdom Metazoa; phylum Arthropoda; class Arachnida; order Araneae; family Heptathelidae; genus Ryuthela; species Ryuthela nishihirai. The sequence goes on along the minus strand of JAWZYU010000019.1, from coordinate 49,709,004 downwards.
ATCATCTGCTAGCTCAATTTAAAACTTTTAAGGAATTAAATGTAACGGAAAAACTTCTTTCTCTTTGAAAACGAGATTCTCATATGCGGGCGATATGCGTCCTAGTTTATAATTGTTGCAGTGAACCATCATCTCCTGAACTCTTGTTTAATATGATTAACGATATCTTGAATCGCCTCTTCAGTAGTTGGAATTAAAATAATGGAATTGCTATTCCTAGTAATTAGAGTTAAATTGGTTTCCTGTCATTGTCTGGAATGTGAACAAAGTATATATTAAAATTAGCAATTTTCGCAGAGGTATTATTTTCTATTGGATCAGGATTAGGAAAATTTGGTAAGATAGGTTTAGATTCCTTTTTATTATCTATTAAATTATTGATAAATTTCCATTGCTTTCTACTGTCGCCGTTGCATTTAAGGAATTGTATTCTATGATAATTATTTTTAGCAGAGTTCAATAAAGCATTAAGTCTATTTCTAACTATTTTGTAATTATCTTCGTGTATAATATTGTGAGAATATTTCTTATGCTTCTTATATAATTTATCTTTAAATTTAACATCTTTTTTTATATTATCTGTTATCCATGAATTTTTACTTCTATCCATTAGATTTTTTAATAGTATATTGTTTAGCATCTTCAACCAATTCAGAGAATCAATAAGCATTCATTCATCAGACAATGATATCATCATATATAAATATCATCATCTACATCATCATCAATAAACATTCATCATTCAGAGAATCAATAAACATTTTATAGCACAAATTGACATCATTAGTTTCTTTAAGTTCTTCCCATCTACAATTTAGTTTTTGCCTTAATGTTACGAAATTGATCTTATAAACTACATTCGGAAATATTGACTGATCTTCGTTCCTCTTTTGTTCACGTATATCAATTCTTATTCCTACAGGGATCAAATCAGCAATATCAGTATGTGTAACAAATGTTCATACTCCAATATTATATATATGGTTTACAAATACATGAAACACCAGTTTGAGTCTGTCTTGTAATTGCATCTCATAATAATAATAATTTATTTCATGCAGGGGGTTACAGTAAAGCCAAGGTATAGGTAATTTTAGATATTAATTTAAACGTTCAAGTGTCTTGATGCCCCAGTATTAAATTAAAAAGAAATATTGAGGATAGTACAAAAATACAAACATGTTTACAGGAATTGCATAATTATTTGATACATATAAACAAAATGATAAGTTGCACAGACGAAGACAAACATAATATGAAATATGATAAGAAACATTGTAAACTTAAGGGGAAGAAAAAGAAGGTTTAGACAACAGAGTAAAATTAAATGAATGAACAGGGGGGAAAAAAAGATTGCGGATAATCCAGACAAAGGGCAAAGATGGGGAGTGGGAATAGGGGTGAGGAGATGTTGGTCAAACGTTTCAATATTCTAATAGGAGTGGATTAATATAGTTTTTGAATTTTATTTTAGAATTTAAAGAAGTGATTTCGCTCGGTAGAGAATTCCAAGTTGATGTTGTTTGAAATTCAAAAGAAATTTCACCATACTTAGCTTTGAAAATCTTGGGAGTAGAAAACATTTTATTATCAGAGCGAAGGATGTGGCGGTGTCGTAATCGAATTTAGGGTGTAAGAATCGAATGAAGGGGATGAGACTTGTTATAAATAGTGTCGTGAATAAGGATAATAAACCGCAGCTTTCTTCTAGAATCGAGTGGGAATTTGGTAGTTAGAACGAATATCAGTAATTGTTAGAGATTCTCGTTTGTTAAAATAGAATTTGCTGATGATTTTGAGAGCTTCATTCTGAACTTTTTCTAATTTGTAAGAGTTCTTTTTATTTAATACCAAAAAGGGTGGAAGCACAGTATTTGAGTTTCGGTCGGATGTAAATTTTGTAGAACATTGGGGCATAGGAGGATATATAGTTTCGAATATACCTCAATATATAAGTTCTTTTAGAAGCTTGAAGCGACGGTTTTATTAATGTGAATTCCAAAGTCAAGATTATTATCTATCGTCATACCTAAGTACTTCATGGAAGTGGAAACTGTAATATAGGTGTTATTAATTTTAATGTTTGTGTCAGGCGGGGGAGAAATTTGAAGTTGAAAGAAAAACAATATTTTTTTTTATATTGACAGTGAATCCATTTTTAGTATACCAAAGAAGCACATCATGAATATTGTTTTCTATTTTTTGTTTTAGAGAAGTGAAAGAACTAGATGTAAAAGAAAGAAGACAATCGTCTGCATACATAAAAATATTGTAATTGGTGGAGGATTCTAGAAGATCATTAGCAAAAAGGTTGAAGTGGGTTAAGAATGGTTCCTTGAGGTACTCCCCAATTGATTTTAAGAGGTGTAGAGATCTCATTAGCGCTTAATTTAGTTCGGATAACTGCTATAATCTTAATTTATCGCCCTCAGTTCTTTCCTGGTTTAAAAATTATCTCAACGACCGTGAGTTTTTGCAAAATAAGTTTGTGTTCAACTGAATCAAATGCTTTTGAGATGTCAAGGGAAACCAGTCTCACAACCGTTTTCTAAAGCTGCTGTCTAAAGCCAATCTCCATTGATTAACACGAAGTGTCATGAGAGTTTCAGTTGACCGATTTTTCCTAAACCCGAATTGTCTGCACGAAAGTAAATGAAATTTTTCAACAAAAGTCGATAATTGTCTCTCGATGGCTTTTTCTAAAATTTTGCTTAAAGCACATGTAACTGAAATAGGTCGATAGTCCAGAGGGTTAGAAGGATTTGAAATTTTAGGTATAGGTGAGATGATGGCTTCTTTCCATGGAACTGGGAATTCATTAGTGTTAAATGAACAATTAATTAGATCACAAAGGAGTGCAGAAATTAATGCGGAAAGAATTTTTAGAATAATGACAGGAATTCCATATGGTCCAGCACTCCGAGTGTTTTTTAGCGAATTTATGATGTTAAGAACTTCGATTTCGGTAACATTCTGGAGTTTAAAGGTTTCCAGATTATTAAATGATTTACTGGAATAGAATAATGACTCATTTGCGTTTGCATAATCTTCTGTGGAAGTGCAGGATTTACAGAATACATTATTTAAAACATTAGCAATGTCTTTAGGATCATAGGAGTTATCGTTGTAAACGATCTTAATAATTTTGGTTTGGTTTTTTAGGTTACCAGTAATAGAATCAAAAATTCAAAATATTCCATTACCATTTGGATTAATACGGAAAGTCGATTAAGAAAATATAAACGCTTGGCATTTTTAACGGTACTGTTGACAAGATTACGGAAAGTTTTATAGTTCTCCCATGTGTCTGGATGATAAGGGTTAATAGCATTCTTAAAGTGTTTGTGTTTTAATGTGATCATTTTCAGAAGCTCTTTTGTATCCAAGACTTTCGAGAAGGGCGAACCCTGAAAGTTTTATAAGGAGCATAGGTATCAAGTGCAAAATTGATTAAACAGGAGAGATGTTGTGCCTTTGAGGTAGGAGTTGTGATTTCGGATATATTCTTGTGGAAAGGGAGATATTTTGCAAACTCAAAACACTCATCGTTGTTGAAATTTTTAAAGGATCTTTTTGAAATTAAAACTTTAGGTGCACGAGGTGAATTATACAATACAAATGTGCTAATAATAAAATGATCACTAATGTCTTCGAAGAGAGTAAGTATTTGCTTGTGAAGGTCTATTGGAGAAAATCATATCAATGAGAGATTCACTGTAATCACTAATGCGAGTGGGAAATTTGTTTAAACGTATATGTCCGAATGTTTTTAGGCAGATTTCAAGCTTGGAATACACAGAATTATGTTTTAGAGCATCGATATTAAAATATCCCGTAAGAATGGAAGTAATGTTGCAACGGAAGCTTTCAAGGACTGAGTACGATGAATTAATAAAATCTTCAATATTGCTGTTCGGAGGACGGTAAAGTGTGCCGATAATAAGAGTAGGGTTTTGTTTATTGATAGGAGAGATTTTGACACAGAGACTTTCGAAATAAAATTAAGAAGGAATAGGCATTACTTCGACATTAAATGTTTCCCTCACATATACTTCAAGTCCTCCTCCTGTCCCACTAGATCTGTCGATGCGGAATAGTTTATATCCTTCGAGTTCAGAAAGATCATCTGGAAGGGAGATATTCAGCCAAGTCTCTGTAAGAGAAATTTCATCAAATTTCAAAATGTCAGAACTCAGTCGATAGGAGTGTTTAGATTTAAGAGAACGAATATTGAGATGACAAAGGTTTAACCAATAGTGATCTTGTGGAAAAGATATATCTGAGAGAGTTGAGTATAAGTTAAGAAGAAAATTTTCGTTAGCAATAGATAGGGACATAAAGTTATAAATAGGTACAAATGAAAAACGAATACAGAATAATAAAAATAAATAAAAGGACTAATAGGTTTTAAAAAGTCTTAAAAGTATTCGTAATAGGAGACTTTTTATTAAAAACGACAAACTATATGCGCGTGAGTGACAAATACTGATTCCATCTGATTGAAGGCAACAGAGTTGTCCACTTCCCGGATAGATGGCGCCACTGTGCGAATCAAATAAAAAAATCCGGAAAGTTTATAAGGTCACACAAGCTGAAGAAAGGTTAGCTATTGGTAGTGTAGTGGTAGCATAAAAGGCGTGTTTCCTGGAGACGTGGGTTCGAATCCCATTCATGGCAAAACCACAGATTCTTTACTACTGAAACTATGTGCAGTTTAGCAACAATAAAATTTGAGAGACACGAGATTGTGTAAAGTGCGCTACAGATCACAATATATATTATATATACAGGGTGTCTCAAAAATATAGGTACACACTTTTAGGGGAGGTAGAAAACATCTAAAGGAATATGAGAATTGCATAGGAACTCATAACCGGAAACGTCATGGGAAAGTGGTAGCAGAGGTACAAGATCTGAAAGGACAAAAGGCAGTGATTAATGGGAAAACATTTATTGGACATAATTATTACAAATGGCATACTAGATTGGCCTACCCTCACTTCTGCTACCTCTTAATGACCCATAATCGCACAAATTTTGATGCGCACGCGCAAACAAACGGTGGCCCAGTACATGTCTGTGTGGGAAGCGTTCTTGATACATTCGTTGGGCGGCTCGTCCGTTGCTCTCAGCTATTCCATACACTAAGTGCATGTCTGCCAGCTCCCTGTTCGAATACCTTTGCATGCTCTTCGTCAGCCGAATGAGGAAATCTGAAATTTCCCCTCTAGCGCACTGATGAACAGCACCGCCTATTGACTTACAGTGACGTTTCCGGTTATGGGTTACTATGCCATTCTCATTCCTTTAGATGTTATCTACCTCCCCTAAAAGTTTGTACTTATATTTTCGAGACACCCTGTATATAAATATACAGCTACACAAAGAAAATTTTTTGAAACTAATTTTAAAGTTCATTTAACTCATTCTTTGATTTAATAAAGCTATTGTTACCGTTTTTCGTTTTTACCACTATTGATCCATCTTGAGTACAAACATTGCACTGACCAAATTTTCCAATAGCCGAATAAATCACTTTAAGTCTTTCTGACGTTAGATCTTCATGAATAGTGATTCCACTGCCTTCAAGTATACTTTTAGCACGGAACACAGCATTTCTTTTCCGATATGAACAGAATTTTACAACGATCGGTAGGGGCTTGCCATTCCTACCAATCCCCACTCGATGACTGCTGTCAATGTCATTTATGGAAATGTCAACGTTCAATTTTTCATTGAAATTTTTAATGGTAAGGTCATCAGTAGGCGTATCTATTTCTTCCACTGCAAAAATCCTGATAGAGTTTCTGCGTTGATACTGTTCAAGTTCATTACACTTCAAAGAAATCTCAGAAAGTAGTTGATTTATTACTGCATCTTTCTCTTTAAGCTGATCTCTCAGCTCATGTATAACCCTCCGTAGAAAACTCAACAGTTCTTTTAATTTCTTGCAGAACAGCAGAAGTAACTGCTTCTGTGAGTAATGAGACAATCGCTTGAACAGAGTCTTGGGATTTGAAGACAGTTTCAACATATTTAGAGACTGACGCCAACAGATCGTCGTCCGAAAGCGACAAACCAGCGCTAGGGGCAGGGGGTGACCTTGGAATGCTGCTTCTACCCATTGGCGAGCTTGATGCTTTGCTAGCGAGAGCTGTATTCTTTACCGAGGTTGCTATCTTTTTTTAGGCGCCATAATCTTAACAATAAATGCGAAGAGATAAAGTTAAAGTACCATACCTGAAGTGTTTCAAACATGTAGAAGTAAATTTTGTAGCCTGGAGAGATTTCAACAACTTGGCACAAAACGTTAAAAACAATATTTTTTAATTTTCGTTTTACTAATTTTTTTTTTCTCGCTTGTATTATTTGTTTTTATTATTTTGATGTTCTTATTCACATCTAGACTAAACGTTTTTCTAAAGTTTTGTACTATGAATTTGTAAGAAATGACTGTTGAACTTGAAATGAACCTCAACTAGATGATGAATACATATTATTATTATTAAAAAAAGAGGAACTCTTAAAAGTATTAATTACTTCAAGAAGAACTACTAAAGATATTAATTACTCTAAGAGGAAAACTTATAGGTAATCACTTTAAGAGGAACACTTAAAGAGAATCGTTCTCAGAGGAACACCAATAGGTATTAATTAAAGATCACTTAAAATTATTGATTAGGCTAAGGAAAATTATCTTAAGTTAAAATACTTAATCTTGAATAATTAATATCTACATGTATTAATTATTCTAAAAGGAACACCTAATACTAATTAATTACCCAGAGAAAATTTTCTTGAGTTAAAAAACTTAATTATTCAATATTAATACTTAAATATATTGATTACTCTGAAAGGATATTTCCAATTGATAAAAGAAAATTATAAAACTTTAAATTTTTTTGTGTCTTTCTCTCCTCTTAAATTTGTAGTGAAATGATTAAAACTTTTCGCACAATCTAAATGTAACGTTGATACCCAATTTACGTTTTATTAATGACGCTGTATTATGTTCCTGCATTTGAAAGATCATATGGAATTAGCAACGTTTCTAGAAAGGGAATCATTTGAAAATAAACACTGTTCCAAGAAAGTGGAAAGACCGCCGTCCTTCGGATGGGACTTTAAGCCTTGACTCCGTGTCTAGGAGATCAATATCCTGTGCACGCTAAAGAAGGCACTGCCTGACATTGATAGGAGGCTATCATATGTCTCCTCACAACCGTCCAGTGGGTTCCCTTGTTCCTACCTTCTCTGTGTCCTTGGGGTGTTTGTGACCTGGCCATGTAGCCCGTTGCGAGAATAAAAATGCCGTATCTTAGAACATCGGAACACTGAGGAAGCCTTTTTGAATTATTACGAATAAATGGAATTTAAAACATAAAATGAAAACTTTTCCACTTTACATTTCTGATGTTTGATTTGACAGGTCCAAAGGGGTCAAAATCCATCATTCCGAAGTCGGATAGCGCTCAAGACCTTCTGCACGAAGAACTGAAGCTGAGGGTGAGTTTGGGGCCAAAGATCATGAAGAAGTACGGTTGCCCTCAACATCAGAATATCCATTGCACTTATCTGACTGCGGAGTCGACGCCCGCAGAGGTTCAGCATTGGCTAGACACAAAAGGATTTAGCTCAAGGTGAATATTTGTTGAAAAGTACCGAAATATATATATAATAAGGTATATGTTTATTATTTTCAATAATATTTAAATAATTATTTTATAATTTGATCCGCTCTGTTGTAGTGCTTCAGTTCTACAAAGCGCAATATTACTGTGAGGTAGCGAAAAAGACTGTCGGTATATGGGAATTTTCCGTAAAAATCAGCTGATGTTGTATAGGAAGACGAGCAGTGATTGATGGTGTAGGTAGAATTATTGTTCTACGGAAGAACACCTAAATTTCAATTAGATCAGAAGGAGTAGATGTATATCAGGAGGACCTATGATCAGGATGAGTAGCTGTAGCTCAGGAACACCTAGAATCAGGAGGAGTAGATCTTCTTTATTCAAATCCAATCGAACCATTAATTCATGTCTTGGACTCTAGAAGAACAAGGAGGCATCCTCTGTATATACATATTTCTCATGCTAGAAGAAACTGTAAATATCATTCCTTCATATGCCGAGTTGGTCGTGTTTGGTACTCTCTACCTCCCGATGTTGTGTTGTCCCCAACTTTGCGTATTTTCAAAGATTGACTAAATACAGTCGACTTAGCCAAATTAATAAAATATTTTGAGTTTTAACCTTCTTTATGTATGTAAGTATATATTCTCAAAATGTTAACCACAGTATAAACCACAACAAATGCTAATCACATTGTAAATATTTCTGTTCTTGATGTCTTGAGCGATGTTCGCATATAGGTTTGTACCCTCCCTTCAAAAAATAAATAAATTAATTAAAAAAAATATCAGGAGGACATAGAATCAGGAGGATCTAGGATTAGGATGAGTAGATGTAGATCAGGAGGGGTATCAGGAGAACCTATGATCAGGAAAAACAAATAATACAAGATTAAGGCTACTCTCATGAATAATGTATCTATGTCTGTCTATTTGCAGGACCTTCTTCTCTCCTGCAAAACCAGGTTTTGTATGATGTGCAACTGCATTACTTGTTAAGCAGAGAAGAATGGTTGCTACTGAGCAAAAAATGATTACAGTTTCAAATTATTCCCGTTGGATGAGAGTCGATTGCTTTAATCCCGAATAACCGGGACTTTACTGTATTTCATAATACCTATTCAACCCAAAAAGAATTTTTAACCGTTAAAACATTATCCAATTCATTTAAAATCGCTGATATGTAAATGAGATAAGGCCCGTAATCGAACTACTATATTTGATTATACTCGTACTCAAATTTTGCCCGTACTCAAATTTGATTAGTTAAGCATTCTATTGCTAAACTAATCAAATTTGATCGATAGGTTTCTGATCACATAATGCAAAAAAAACTAATCTGTATAAACCAATGGGAGTAAAGCGTGGGGACACTATGAAGCTGCGCAATTGACTCTGTGACAGAATTTTTGACTTTAAAAATAAAAATGCCAATCAGAAATAAAATCACTTAATTCAATCTTAATCTAATGCATTGATTCCTAAAAATGTTTTGTATCATGACACACCCGATTTTCGATTTACTTTGCTATACCCCGCTCTGCCCTCGATCAGTAGGGGACACCGAAGGGCTTTTAAAGGCCGCCGTCCGTTGGATGCGACATTAAGCGGTGGCTCCGTATGCGGGAGAGCCATATCCTGTACACGTTAAAGAACACACTCGATTGCCTTGACGGGAGGCTATCATCGGCATCCTAAGAGCTGTCCAGTGGGTCCTCTTCCCCAAACTTCACTGCCCCTCGGGGTCTTTGTGACCTGGCCTTAGCATACTGCAAAAAAAGTTCCGCTCAAAGGTGAAACAAACCCCATAAAACTAAAGAAATATACTTAAATATATTCTCCAGATGTATAAAAATATATAGCATACGCTCTTTAAGTAATATCTACTGGTAACTTATTTTCGAATTTTTCTGACAAATTTATATCAGTTGGAATTTTAACAAAACAAAGATATGGGCCAGAATGACCTCTCCTGATAATGTAAGGGATTAATATCATCTCTTATTTGCAGAACCCAACAAGTTTTCCAAAACATGAAAGGCGAGGAGATATTTCAACTAACCAAAAGTCATCTAGAGGAATTCTTAGGAGCTGAAGAAGGGACAAGATTGTTTAATCAAGTTACTATTCAGAAAAATATTTGTGGAGTGAGTGAAATTATTATCATTGTTATTGTCGAATATTTTTAAGATAAAGATATATATTTTTAAGTTTTTTGATATAAAATAAGATACATATTTAAAGGTAGACCGATAAAGATCTCAATCAAATCTATTTAAATCTCAACTTTTCATAATATTCAATATTTAATAATTTAGGAAATTCCAACATTTAGCGTTTTCAGTTATGATCTACAAAAGTTAATTGAAATAGTTTAAAACGGGAGTAATAACCACTGTAGTAAACTTTACTATAAGAGTTTTTAATAACTCTTGTAATTATTATTTCTAGTTTCGCCAGTTTTCAATGTTTTTGCAGAACAATATATTTTGCTAATGTTTCAGATTTCCTAACTCTTTAATTACTGGACCACAGTTACTGAAATATTGAGATTTAGATTCCATTTCGCTCATTGATTTGATTTCAATCACATTTTTCCTCAAACAAATTATTTAATAAGTTACTGAGATCTGAATCATACTAACATAATATGGAATCTTCCTGATAAAGTGGTCATGAGAGTAAATCTTGTAGTTTAGAGGAACTTTGGTAATGAGATCAAAAAACTTTTCGAGAGCTGAATTGGATTTAACCTCTGAGCGGCTCTTTTTTTTTTGCATACATTGGAATAAACGGCCAGGTCACAAGGACCCTAAGAGCTAGCTTGGAGAAGGGGACCCACTGGACAATTGTTAGGAGATAGATAGAAGCATCCCAAGGATTTCCAGTCAAGGCTTTCCAATGTGTTCAAAACAGTAGTATATGATTATGATGCACACTGTGCCACGGCTTATGACGTCCCATGCGGCGGACAGTTTGTTTTTCCAAGCTCATCGGGTCCCCTTTCTTGCAGAGAGTAGAGTGAGGATTGGCGGAGATATATCTCAACATTCTCAGAGCTGAGACTCGATCCTGGAAATGTTATCATTTATCTGTGGATTTCGGGGAACCTTTTGGGGTGCAGAATGCTCAGTCGGTAGCACACTAGCTTCGTAATCTGTAGTTCCCAGGCCGAGTCCCATCACAGGGTATGTCCCTCCTACATACGTCACCATGGCTTTACGTCCCACACGATGGACGGCTGCCTTTCCAAGGCCGCGTTGAGATTTATCTACCAAAACGATCTGCCCACGGTCAGTAGGGGACACTTATGACTTTGGAAAGGCCGCCGTCCGTCGGATGGGACGTAAAGTCGTGGTGATGTGTGCGGGGGGGATATACCCTGTGCACGTTAAAGAACATGCCGGATGGCCTTGACAGAAGGCTAACATATGTCTTTCAACAAGTGTCTCCCCCTAATCTTCTGTCTCTGAGTTTTCGAGGTCTTTGTAACCTGTGTACAAAACTGTACTGTGTACAAACATTGTGTACAAAAAAGTGCCGCTCAGTGGTAAAACAGTCTAACCCAATGTTCCTGGATACTCCAAATTACGATCGTGGCGCTCTACCGACTTAGGCTTCCCCTCCCCCTTCCCTTGTGACCTGGACAGTGTATTTCAAAATGTGCTGTTAAGAGGAAAAACAATATAAATCAAAGAATTTGGTTATTTTACCTCTGAGCGTCAATCTTTTTTCACATTTTCAATGGGCTAAATGACCAGCTCAAAAGAATCCCAAGCGCTCAGAGAAGGCTGGGGGGGGGGGGGGGGGGGGGTGAGGACACACTAGACAGATGGAAGCCTCTTGTTAAGGCATCAAGAGTTTTCTTTAGCGTGTATAGTGTATGACTCTCCAGAACATGGGGCCACCGCTTAACATCACATCCGACGGATGACGGCCTTTCCATGACCACCGGTGTCTCCTCATGACCGAAGGCAGAACGAGGAGTTTTAAGAAGATAAATCTGAACGCTGGTACAGTTGGGACTCGAACCTGGAAACTGCAGATTACAATCTTGTCGCGGCACCGACTGAGCACCCCCTCCCCCTAACTAATGTTTAAAGATATTTCATTTTCTTTTTCATGTTTGTTTCAATTTGGTTATTTTTTTTCTTCTCCACTTCAATTGTTTGCAATGCTTATTCGGCATTTTTCTTCTTTGTTTTTCAGTTCAAAACGACCACTGCCAAAGAACTGAGCTCCATATTAGAAGCTCGCAGGAAGAAAATCGAGCCCGAAGATTCGTTTGGTGAGAGTAAAAATCTGAAAGTTGCAGAAATATCTCTTGATCTCTGATGGTAAGAACTAAATTTCACAATAATGGTAATTTTAAAAAATCACTTTCTGTCTAATAGATAAGTTTGCAGCTTTGCACGTTTCCTTAAAAATTTTATATGGATTTTTATTGTTTGACTTATGTTGGTTAGAAAAGTCCAATTTTAAGAAATTAAGATTCACATTCATTAAAATTCATAGAACTTTAAGAAATTAAACCCCATCTTTGTTTTGTGATCACTGATGAACAGTGGAACTAATCCCTCCCTTTCAATGCCTTCCTTTTCGCAAACTTCAACCTCTCCCTTTCCAATTTACTCTTACTTAACATAATAATTGAAGTGCCAGTAATAATAGTAAAAGAGTTCTTTAATAGTGGACTTAAAGACAGCTTTTAAAGCACTTTTGAAAACTTATTTGTTAAAAGGTCTATGTAAGGGTAATCTACACTTGAAATGCATCCCTTGAAAGGTAGATTGGTGACCAATTGATATAACCAATATGTGGCTGAAAAGAAAAATCAAGAAACTACCAATCTAATTACAGCTAAGAAATATTGATATAAGGGTAAGAAAAAAAATTCATGTAGTCTCTTTCTTTATCAGAGCAAAACGAATTATTTTCGAAATGTGAAATACGATGCTATGAATACAACCATAAAATACTGATATGGAAAGTAAATGTGTTTGTATTTACCCAAAATATTTATTAAAAATATTTTAATAATGTCTGACTCTTATTATCTTTTGCAGGGACAAAGACTATTTTAATAAAATTTAGCAATATCCAAGAAAATACTAAAGTATTGCCACAAATGGAAAACATCAGCTGTTCTAACCTTAGGCCACTGAAACATCACAGAGAGAAAATTTGCATATTAAACTCATACGTAAAAAGAAAAGAGATATACTGCCAAATCAATTTTTGTGAACATCTTTTCTAAGACACAGCCTTAATTTATTAAATACCCAATTCCAATAATATGTAAACAAATATTTTGTTAGCATTTTAAGAGGTAAGCATTGCAAAGGTTACCTCATTTTGTAATCCAAACATTTTCAAGTTATATTCAACGGTTTTGTTAAGCATTTGGGCTTACAAAATGTTATTTTATTATCTCACTCAAGATATTTGTAATATAGGAGAACTTTTTAATGTTAATAATATTACAGATCAATATGGTTTCATGTTTTTACATATCAATTGTGTATTCGATGATAATAACCTAGATTAAGAAAGTAAACACTCTTGATAACTTACAGAGAAAAGTGGAAAGAGTTCTATGAATTATTAATGCTTTAAACAAGCGGAGGACTTCACAGAAACAAATTATGCCATTGATCAACAAATTCAAACTGTTGTTCTGTTTCTCTATTTAACTGATGTTCTTTATAGATTTTTAAGACTTATTCTGAAAATCATTGTTTTTCTGTGGAATGGGCAAGTTTTGAGTAGGGTTGGGTGGTTTTACCCCTAAGCAGCGTTTTTTTACACACAAAGAGCAAAATAGCCAGGTTGCAAGGACTCCAAAGGCTAAAAACAGGTTGGGAAAAGGACCACTGGAAGTGTATTAAGAGATATATGGAAGCTTCCGTCAAGGTCATCTAGAGTATATTTTACGAACATAAACAACGAACAATGATCGACTAAGTGCTAAACATTCTTTATACTCTGTTCTATCGTTACCATATCCTGATGAAATCTTTCGCCAAAGTCCTCACATCCGATTTACCAGGTGCTGTGACAAAAGGAAAAAAAAATAAATATGAGCAAAAGAAATAGTCATATTTCTTTAAAGATCGTAGCCTTGGTGATAGATAACATAATTTCGCTAGAAATATACATGATACGAAAAAAAATTAAATAGAAAATACCTGACTTCCTTTGAAGTGAATACGAATTCAGTGACTGATGCGCTATCGGTATATTTCAGGTTTATTTTCTACGTTTTAGGACGCATACAGGAAAATAGTTTTTTATATATATTTCTTTCCTTGCTACTTAAAACACCTACCTTTAGAAACTTCCATTTGATATATGACTTAAAAACATCGACCACAATTTTCCTTCCCCTTTTTTTGGAGTCGTGTTTGAGGTAGCTCATGATACTGAAGACGCCTGAAACTTTATAATTTGAGGTATAACTCTTTAAGATCAACCCCTCCTAAATTTCTCTCCTGTTTTACGAGAGGAGACAATGATGATAGGTGGATAATTTCAAGTAATCTACGACGGTCCTCATATGTGCTTTCATTTGACACCTAACTCGTAACTATAGGCCCTCGCATTCGGAAGATATAATAGAAGAACGAGTTTCACATTCCCCCTTTTTATTGGGGAAAAAATCAAGGGGGGGTGTATTTGTATTACCCACAACATTTCCCATGTCGCAATCTTTCATTTTACGCATAGCTTGTTATTTCAGGAACTCGCGTTCCGAAGATATACAGGAACAATCGTTTTCATATTTCTCCTCTTTCAGGAGGGAAGAAAGCATGGGGGGAATTGATTTTTATATCCTATGATACTCCTCGCGTCACAAGCTTTCATTTGACATATAAAGTCGTTAAGTTTTTCCGCCGCTTTCGAAAGATATGATGGAACAACTGTTTTGACAAATCCACAAACATGCAAAACGATAAAGGACGAGTGAAAAGCAATAGGAAGATAGATAATAAAAATCACTAATTTTTTAAGGAAATAAAAATATTGATGAAAATGATTTTAGCTTAATTCCAGGTCACCATGTTCAAGAAATGCATAAAAGGAAAGTGCATAAAAGGCCCAGAGTGTTATGGAGCTCAACAATTATGTTGAATTCAGACATACAAGTATATCACGAGTAGGAGTTGGAAAAAATCGACTCCCCGAAATTCCTGAATTTTTCCTATGGAGTTTTAAGGTTTTAGATTTTTATTAGTATCAAACATTAAAAATATTCAAATTAATCCCATTTCATACCCACTTCAGTTAATAAGTTGTCCGTATGAAGAAAAAACAAAGGTCTTGTTTAGGAAAGGAGGAGGTGAGAACAAAGTCAAGTTCGCCACTTCGGGGTTTTATGTTTCATTGCCTATTACATTGTTATTGGGTATTACACTACAGAAATATTATGATTTTACGATCTATCGACATATTATTTTAATATTTTATTACCAACAATGGAAATGTCTGTATTCATCATTGAGCAAAACTAAAAAGTATCTGGACGGGTTGGCAAAATATAAGCAAGGTGGAATAGGTTTGGGTTGCTTTTTCTCACTTTTATGTTCACAAGAACCCCCGAGGGCTCAAAGGTGGGTAGAGGAAGGAGGACCAGCCGAAAAATCAGTGACAAAATGACAAGTCTTCTGACAGTGTTGTCCAGCAGGTTCTTTCATGTATAAACTGTAGCTTTCTATGTAAAAGGTTTTACCACCTTATTATCAATAATAACTCGCATACAGAACACGGTAGCTTCTAAAATAAGCTTTTCATGAAAACATGTAACTGAAGTTAAAGATCTTAATCAAATCTATTTAAATCTCGTTTTAGAACAATAAGCTTTTAGCATTTAAAGAGTTATGGAAGCTGAAACAGTTACGTAGCAATTTAGCTAGTTCTGCAAAAAACAACATTGAAATTGGCGTAATGCGAACTGCTAAAATATTCTGACATCATCCTCAAGCAGCCATGGGCTACGAAGGTTAAACCAGACAAGTGCAATTTAGTTCTCCAAGCATACCTGTCCTGAGCTAATGTGCTGCTCACCAATTCTAACATGGTCCTGTTTGACATTGTCTGCCCAACGCATCCTAGGTTTTCCCCTCTTTCTGAGGCCTTTAAGCACACTATTCATAACCCTGTTCGTTAATCTATAATTATCCATTTGGGTAACATGTCCAAACCAACGGAATCTCTCTCTGCAAAATATGCTGCTCAAAGGAGGTTGCAGACTCCTTTGCCTAACCTCATCATTATTTACAAAGTTGAACCACCTAATGTCGAAGAACTGTGTAAGCACCTAGTTTCCTGTTATCTTGTTTACAAAGAGCACAAGTTTCACTACCATAACTAACCCTAGAGAGAACCAAACTATTATACAGTCTAAATTTAGTCTTTAGGAGTATACACCTATTTCTTCACACTATGCATAGATTCTTAAAAGTCCCGGCATCAACATAGTAACATACATAGCTCCCAAGATAATTAAACTGTGACACCTTCTAAAGAGTGCAGCCATTCAGATTAACTGAACCACAGGCTGCATGACCAATTTTCATTACTTTAGTTTTCTCTCTGTTTATAACCAAACCTACTATACTACCAGTCTCATCAACAGCTCGAATGAGAGTTCATCTCATCAACATTATTTGTCAAAAGGGCTAAATCATAAGCATAATCTAAATCAGAAATTTTCGTATCTCCAGACTATTTAAGAGCAGAATATTTCCCTTGCAGTGAATTTAGCATAACATAATAAATAACCAAACTAAAGAGAAAAGGAGACAAAATGCACCCTTAATCCAACACCAGAAACAAAGCTAAACCAATTGCTACAAGTCTTACCAACTCTCACATACGACTCAGTGTTATTATAGAGAACTTTCATTATGTTAACTAACTTGTCTGGTATGCCCTAGGATCTAACAATCAACCACAAATCATGATGATCAACAGAGTCAGAAACCTTTTTGAAATCAACAAAGCTAGTAACCAAAGTTTTCTGAAACTCTAAACGTTTTTCAAGAATCTGCCTGAGTGAAAATGTCTGATCTACACATCCCCTAACCACTTCGGAATCCACATTGTTCATCACGCATTTGCCTGTCAATCAGATTCTTAAATCTATTAAGCACAATCATGCAAAGAACTTTATCTGGAACAGAAAGTAGGCTGATACTACTATAGTTATCACAAGAATTGCGATCACCTGCAACATATACAGGGATTGAAGGATAAACAAGGTATATTGACTTACCTTGTTTATCCTTCAATCCCTGTATACCTGTCCGTTTTCTACCACACAAAATATTAACTATCTGATACAGCTCTCTGCTGTTGTGCTGTCTAGCTGCTTCCTCGACTTTGTCAGCCAAGCCATCAAGCCAAAGATCCTTATCAGAAGCTAACTGATTCTTTACACCTATATTACGCTCTCTGTAAGGCTTTCTGTTAGGACTAGTAGGGTATTGATTAAGGACATTCCTACAGTTACATAACGGTCATTGCTTTCGTTTAAAGTTTTTTAACTTTTCATGGCAATTATTCAAAATTGCGTTGCTGCTGTTAAATACGTCAATTTCTGTCGCTCGCTAAATACCGAAGGAATGTTTAAAAAAAATCGAGATTTAAATAGATTTAATTGAAATATTTACACAGATTTCAACATTATGAAGGACAGGTATGGACTTATGAAACGCTAAGTTTTAAAGTTCCATCCTATGGATGACGGTTTTTCCATGCTCATTAATGTCATTGGTTTCACTGAAGGATAGTGAACAAAATATCAATGAGACACAATTGGGACTCGAACCTAGAAACATCATATATGGAGACTGATATGCTACTAACAGAGGCAATCCCATCCACCGTGAAAGGAGTAGAATTTAATTTCGTATGTGAAGTATTCATTTAGAAATAAGTTACCTTCTTGACTATAATAAAATTATGATCAAACTATGAAAATCTTATTGCAACATTGGGGATGCTGGCTTACTTTTATATTACATACAAAAAAGTTTAAACTTTCACCATGATATGGTGGCAGCTACATTTTCACCATTTATGATGGAATACATGCTGACGAAAGACCACGCAATAACAATGAACACCATATTCTATATGACGTTACACGTCCCATGGAACACAAACGTGTAGCTAATGTTTCCTTCGTTTGGGAGGGGGAGCAGGGGAGATCCACCGAAAAGGCAAGAATAAATTATTGTACCAATGAACAAAGTTTTCTATTACCCCAAGTGACATATGACATATATATATATATCTGATCGCTGTACAATGTAGAATGGGAAAAGTAACCTTTCCCCATAATATGGTGACAGCTAGGATACCGCCCTTAAAATGTTTGAAGTATCACTATATATTCTTCAGAAATATTTCACTTGAAAACCGAAATCTAACTGAAAAAGAAGTATATAGGTACAACATATTATGGTGATAGGTTATGTAAGGAAAGCTAAATGTAACACCAAAAAAAAGTATAAAGTAATACTATGTTTTGGTGAAAGGTTATATCTGAAAAGTGTAACTTAATACACAAATAGGTGTAAAGTTAATAGTGTTAGAGTTGCTACGTTTCTTCAGTTTTTGAAGCAAGATATATTTCTTACAAATTTATTTGCTAATACTAATGTGAGAAGTGTAAAGCTTGATCTTACACTATTTTGTGGTGAAAGGTCAGAATTATACATTTAAGAATGTTGCGCTATACCATAAATAGGTGTAACTTTACACTTTTTTTCCTCTACTGTACTGTACTGGGACTCTGCAATGATTTCTGGCGGAATTTTCTTAAATGCAGAAAATTAACTGTAAAAAAAACTTAATTTTCCATAAAAGTTGTTCAATATTTTAGGAAATTTTGCTGGGAATTAAGACGAAAAAATTAAATTTCGTAAGTTAATTAATATTTCTTGTATTTATTTTTTATTCTTTATTAATTAAACACTTATCAAAAGTAACGCCCCCTTAATTAAAACGCTTATCAAAAGTTCGACCCTCTCATTAATACGTGCCCCCCTTTATCAAAAGTTCCATCCCCCTTTGACGGCCAACCCTTCTCGAAATTTCTACCGATGGCCAATTTGGATGACGTCACCGACAAACTCAATTCTCGAAATTATTCTAAGTCGACCATCTTGATTTCTGACGTCACCACCCTCGCCACAAAGTCCCCAAAAATTTGCGAAACCCGTATCCTATGACATAATACAACCTTCTAGAAAGTTCTAGAAAATGTTGCACATTCTAACCAAGTCCCAGAAAATGGCACAATTCTGGAATGTATGATGCAATCACCATGTCCAAACTTGTAAACCATTCAATAATTCCACCCTTCTCTCAGATGCTATCATGAATATCGCAATCCTCAAAATAATTAAAAGTCCAACTAAACTTTCGGTGACAACGTTCAGGGCATCATCCCTCATCCCTTTGGCGGTCTTCTTCGATGGCCAACCTATAAACTCGTTATTCATTAAAAAGTCGCTCCAACACCCCTTTATTAAAAAATCCTCATTAATTAAAACACTTAGCAAAATTTCCATCCCCTCCCCCTCCCCGATCGGCCATCTTGAATGGTCAACCCTTCTCGAAAATCACCGAAGGTCATCTTGGATGACGTCACCCACCACGCTGTCGACCCCCCCCCCTCTGTTTCCGTATTTCATCAGACATGATGTGTTACAACATGTTTTGAAAAAGTTCATCCCCCTCACACCCTTGATCACCGTTTTCGGACCCATCTCGAAATTTCTCTAAGTCCAGAGACGTCGGATGACGTCACCCGTTGACAGTAAACAACCCTTCTGACCACAGCCGCATTGTTCCCCCACTTCAACCCCCTTTGTTTCAGGTCATCACAGGAGATAGGATATGGAAACAATATTTTGGAAATAATCTTCATCCTCTTATCGAAACTTATTAACCCATCTCCCCTTTATGATAGATCAGTTATTTTGTAAATAAACAAAGTACCCCATCGGAAGAAGACAATCCATCTTAATTTGCCTTGGCGCCCCCAAACCTCAAAATGTTGTCTTATTAAAATTAGTCTCCATCTGGTTGAAGGATGATACCATCAGATATTTGTGTTCAGACATATTTTGCACCGCACTTTCCGTGTGAGGATTTGTTTTGGAACGCTGAAGTGATTTTACGTTAAATTCTTATTTCTGACATGTGTCAATTTATTACTCTCCGTAAGTAGTTATGCCTTATCTTGGCCATATTTATGCTAATTTATGCATAACCCTTTCCTTCCGGAGCAGATGTTATAACCCTTTCCTCCCTAGCAGGTGATTGACCATAGTGCGTGTGTGTGACAGATGTGGTTGGATGATTCCCAGGTGGGCAATCCTCCCATGCTCTGAATGTCCGACTTATTGAATTGAAAAAACCATTGTGTGAAGAACAGCTGTCGGAATCAGATAAAAATTATGAGACGAAGCCCTCCCTAGCAGATGTTGCTAACCTTTTCCCAGGTGGGTGAGTTGGTTTCCTCCCACACTCTGGATGTCCGACTTATTGAATTGAAAAAATCATTGTGTGAATAACAGCTGTCGGAATAAAAATCCTTTATAAAAAATTATGAGACGAAGCCCTCCCTAGCAGATATTGTTGATCTTTTTCCACGTGGGCAACCTAGTTAATGATTTCCTCCCACGCTATGGATGTCCGACTTAATGACAGGATAATCGATCAGTTGAAAAAAAAAAAGCCGTTATGTGAAGAACAGCTGTCGGAATAAAAATCCTTTTCCATGAAAGAGTTCCTGTATAAAAAATATGAGACGAAGCCCTCCCTCGCAGACCTTTTTCCAGATCAGATGAAAAAAATTCTTTCCCTCACCGTATGAAGAACAGTTGTTGGACGCAAGAAATGTGAATATTAGGTCACTTAATTCTCAAGATCGAAAATCCTTTCCCGCGAGATACTTGTTTTCTTAACAGGATATATTTTTTTTTGAATAATTATATCGAGTAGGCTACTCTAACGAAAAAAATCTTTCCATAGATGAAAATATCATCTCGCTAAAGACTAAATATCTCTATAGAGCAAAACCTTCTTTCCCACTCCATATCTGAGAGCTGTATGATTCGGTTGGTTGCCTTCGTTGTCTGGAGGATGGCGTCGCGACTGACCAATAAAAATCCTTGTGTTGAATCTCGTCTATACTAATTAATAAAGGAACAATTCTCACGAAGCTGTCTCAAAGGGGATAATTACCGTTTCCCACGAGAGACAGTTAAAGGTGTACGGAACACTCGCTTTTTGTAAAACGTATCACGCCACCACACACTGCTAAGAGAGAAACAACTACGCATTGACGCGATGATAATAATAGAGCTCGAACTCGGTGACACACAAAGCGTGTGCACGCACTAGTATAAAGGAAAGTTCCCCTCAGAATCCCCCAGTTTCCCCCAGCTGTCACAGCATAAAATTCGCCATCCCACTGTGCTAGTAAGACACCGATATTTTAAATGGATTATCCATAGAAACACTTTCATCACACAGTTACTTCAGAATGCTTAATATAGTTTGAGTACATTCTGTCCATACGAAAGAACTCTTAGAGAATGTCGATCGTTGCAAAAATGTTTTAAAAATCTCTTTTGACTTGGAACGGAAAAATCAGTGTAGAGATTAGTCTTCCTCCGTACAATGAGATCGCAAGACCGTCATTTGCTTATGTCTTGCTCTAATAACAGATTAAAAGATTTAAATCTATCTATCCCATAGACAGTAGGTTAGCACGCTTGGCTTCTGATCTAAGAAACCTAGAGATCGAGATCCATGATAAGACATGAGTGTTGTTTTTTTACTGTTCTACTGTGTTGTATAAAAACTGAAAGGATCCTGTAACCGTTATGACAAATAGTTGCTTAAAACCATATTTATTTTTAAAGCAAAGATACACTGATTTCGAACTCACTAAGATTCTTACATGCAATAAGTAGATGCACATAACTTTCCCTAGATCATTCAACAAGTTTAATGAAAAGCTGCATATTAGGACCTATACCTTTCGTCTCCTAACATGTGAAAAGGATACACACTAGTCAAGAACATAATCAACCATTACAAATTATTTGATCAGATCTTCAATAGAAATTGTCTTTTGAAAGTTTGTCTGTTTATAAATTAATACAATAGGATGAACAGTCATTCTTTCACAATAAGCAATTATAGTATGTTGACTGCATTCACTTTAAATCTGATTCGAGTAAACGGAAGACAATCTGAATAGTTGTTATTACTTTCAAACAGAATAAAAATTCTGTTTAATTTTACATATTAATAGGTTTATGACTATGTAAAGATTATGTATGCATGTACGAGAATGTGAGAGTTTCTATGATCTTATGCAAAGTACGGATATATTCATGTTTATATCCGTGGTTAAGTGATGAATGGTATTATACACACTCATTGGATGTCTTTCTAAGTGTATGTCTCTAGCATATATGTATGTGAATGACTAAGTTTTGTCTCTCTTCATGTATATCTATTTTGTCACATACTTCCATATACATGTTTCATGTTCGTCTGTGTGTGTACGTGTGTATGTGTGCGCATATGTGTACGTGTATATATGTTTTCATGTTTGTTTCTGCGAATCGAATGTGTATATGTGTTCATGTTTGTTTGTCTGAATCGAACGTCTGTATGTGTTCATGTTTGTTTCTGTGAATCGAGTGTGTGTGTATGTGTTCATGTTTTGCTTCTGTGAATCGAATGTGTGTGTGTGTTTGTTTCTATGAATCGTGTGTTCACACACAAGAATAAACATATTATCTATCTGTCAGTTGCTCGCTACAAAAGAAGCTAACAGTTTACATCCTACAAACCTCAGCAGAGTGGTATTATAACTCTATTAGAAATTTCCAAAATATATTTTTATCTCATCGAAACAAGAAAGTCACTAGAAAAGACACTTGTGAAAAGTTTACTAAAGAGAAAGATGTATTTTCTCTCTCCAATATTGTATACACTTACAGTTTTCAGATAGTCTTTTATTGTTAACTCATTATTTTACCTTTCTTGATTCAGTTAAGTATAACGAGTAGTCAATAATAAAACAGCTTTGCAGGAAAAATCTTTTATTCATACACTATCTTCAGGAAGGTTATATTTATCGATGACTTAATAAAGATTTTTTTTTTTCGAAGCAGAGATTGAAGGATTCAAGATGGTAATAAAAGTTACAAGACCACGAACATAACATTTTATTCTACATAAGCCGACTCACTCTCATAATAAAGTTTCCGAGAACACATCACTTTATTCTGCAAGAATCGAATCATTCGCATAATTCTGTAATACTCGTAGATGATTTTGTAACGCTCTCAGATAGAGGGAGAATTTGTTAGACTCTGTGGAATTCAAAATGAATCTAAGTTTCTCATCTAACCAATCAGGAGATGTTATAGTTTCACCACTGCACGGAGTTTCTGCATGCTTTTTAATCCTAGGAACAACACCTAGCATATCCTTGCCACAGTTCTTACACATTGAACGGAATCCTTTCCCTCCTTGATGCTTTCTGAATCCTTTCCACACTGGATCACTCTTTCTACCCATCATATTAGTCACCAGAGTAAAAAACCACAATATCCAGTTAACAACCTACACGACTATACCTGTCAACAAATAATAATTGCACGCAGTGAGAATCGTTACTCTGTTTTCATTTATCCCTGACGACAAATCAGAATAAATAACAGAAATTACTCTTCTACAATTGGGTTTTTAATATCAGTATGAATTAGATCTTGACCAATGAAAGACTTTTGCCAGATGACGTCAAAGGACTGGATTTAAATCATTAGTACCATTGTGTGTCTGTATCATTTGCTACCAATAAACGATTCGGTGTATCTACTTTACTAGAGTGTATTAAATATGGCAAGTCGAAAGAGCGATCCTATTTGGAAAGGTTTCAGGAAATACCCTAAAGGAAAGGGATTTCGTGTCTTGTTGGTAACAAGGACGTCATCGTATTGTAGAACGTATCAAGGACGTCATCGTATTGTAGATTGTAGAACGACTTAAAACCAAACAATGTAAGGGCAAACCCATAACATCTTCGGAATGGGTAGACCACAAAATCTTATCTGTAATAAACTCGTCAGAACCGGACAAAATCAAACACTATCTCATCATACAAGCTCATCTAAAGGCCTTGAGGAACCAACCAAAGATTTCAACAATGGAAAGTGAATGAATTTAACTGAAGAACTATCCACTAAGACTTTGTATTGTTCAATTAAGAATGTGTGAGGATGCACAATGAACGTTTTCGGATTCTACGTAAGAACCGTATTGGATGTAAAGTAGATCACTCAGGTCAGCTTCGTCATTGGTAACTTACCATAACAGTTCAATCATTTGAAGACTATTTCACAGAAGACATAAGAAACTTTCATTTCATCGATATCGTTAATCGTTTTGTGGATGAGTCAAGAGTTAAGTTACATTGTTTACATAATATATCATTCATGTCTGAATTGAACTTTCCTATGTTATATTGTTACTACATAAATAGTGTTCTATATCTGATTTTTCGTCATTGTGATTTCTTTCTTAGTGTAGTTATTATTAAGTTGAAAGGTTTACATCAATCTGAAGTCTCTGTAAAACACCATTTACAAACTAGCGAAACAAAAGTTGACTATTACAATTGACTAACATTCTCTACCACACATTCTATTTTGAAAAATAATCGTAGGAAGAAAGTGAGCGTTCTGAACCATAAGAGAGTAATTTCTCTGATATCGGAATTACTCAGATATAAAAATCTGTGTCTAAATAGTCAGAGAACACAAAATGTGCTACAGGGATTTTTATACTGTGAAAGATTTTCAGGTCATGTCTCGGTGGGAACGTATCTAAATTACAATGTTCTAATAAAGATTCAAGGAATGGTTCTCACCGTATGATGAGCAACCTTAAAGTATATCCCCTACTTTCTGTTCCTCTCACCCCACCTAAAAACAATGTGAGAGATGTTTCATAGGAATCGAGTTATATATTAAAAAAAGCGTGCAATGTCGGAGAACTTTACATTTTAGAGAGTTTAACCTAATGGGATTGTGTTGGGTTGTTTTATCTCTAATCGGCAATTTTTTCCCATATAATGTGCTAAATGGTCGGTTCACAATGACTAAAAGAAGGTTAGGGGAAGGGGACCCAATGGGAAGTTGTTAAGACACGGATGGCAGCCTCCTGTCAAGGCCATCCGAGCGTGGGCACGGTCTAACGTCCCATTCGACGGACGATGGCCTCCCCAAGCTCATCGATATCCTCTTTCTGACTGAGGTAAGATGTGAATGGTTTAGCGGAGATTAATCTCAACGTTAATACAGTTCAGACCAGAACCTGGGAACTGCACATTACGAGCCTCGTGCGCTACCGAGCCAATTACTGCCTCGAGGGACAATGAAAAATAGTTTTCCGAATCAAAATTGGAACTCCGATAACTCTCGTTATTCCTTCATAAGAAAGGGGACACCACTGGACTTGGGAAGGCCGTCGTCCGTCGCATGAGGCGGTAAACTGTGTCCCTCTGTGCAGGAGAGCCATACCTTGTGCACAGGCAGAAAGTATGCCTCTCTTGCACATAATGCAGTATGTTAAAAATCTTAAAAAACAAACAAACTGGATGGTCTTGATGGAAGTCTCTATTTGTCTCCTAACAGCTGTTTAATGATTCACCTTTCCCCAATCTTCTCTGAGCTCTTGGGGTGCATGCGGCTTGTTCATTTAGCCCATTGGGGAACCCCATCATTCATTTTGCTCAGCGGTAAAACATCTAATCCTAATCCAACTCCGAATTAGAATGATTGGGTTTCAAAGTTTTCTTAAAATGGGTAAACGTTTGAATGAGTAATATTCATTTTAGAGCGCTTTTCAACTCTTTCAGAAGAACTAAAAATCGTATTTCTGAAGTAAATAAATAATAAAAATATTTTTTGTTTACAAATAAATTTTAACGCAGTGTCTTGGGCATTTAGGTGGTTCAACATTGCAAGTAATGATGAGGTTAGGCAAAGATGATGAGGATGTAATGATGAGGTTGGCCATGTTGCCCGTATGGATAATTATAGATTAGCGAATAGGGTTATGAACAGTGTGCCTAAAGGCCTCAGAAAGAGAGGGAGACCTAGGATGCGGTGGCAGACAGTGTCAAACTGGACCTTGTTAGAACTGGTCTGCAGTCTTGGTGTCATAGTGCTTAGTTACCTCTAAAGAACCTGGGATTGAATCTTTAATAAGGCATCGATGTTTCTTGTGCTGTCTTTATTCTGAGGGCACACTGTTCATAACCCTCGGCTTTTCCATGGCTTATTATACTGACAGGCTCCCACTATCACTATAAACCGGGGAGGTGGGGACAAAAGATATAGGGCTTAGGGAAAGGGGGTCATCTCCGTTTTTTGGGAATGCTAGTAAGGGTATAATGGAGGCAAAAAAATTTTACCTGGTGCATATTTCAATCTTTTTTTAAAGGAAATGTTTACAGACCTTTGAAACAGAGTAAAATATCATACTGCAATGGCAATCGAGTCTTTTCCCCCTGTACTCCTTTTTACTTCTGTCCGGCTTGATTGCATCACGTGGCCCCTTGTTATCATTTTTATGTAGATTTGAGCTTGGTATATACTCTGAAGGATCCTTACAGATTATTCTGTTACATGCTCAAGAAAAAAAGGTAATAAAGCTTGTACGGCTCTTATTGTGTCTCGTACACGAAATGCTGAGAGATACACCCCCCCCCCCCCAAATTTTTTTTCCATTGCATACACTGTAGTCAATACCTTTCTAATCTCAAACTTCTTCTATTAAACGATCACTTTTTCTCTGAATTACAAAGTACAACTCCATTTGTAGAAAAAAAACCACCAAAATCAATATCATTCCGAATATCGTCAAGAGATGGCGCTGCGGTGAGTTGCTATTTCATTTGCGGACTGCAGGCCTCTAGAGACATACAGTTACGGGCTAACACGGGCATCCACGCATAACCGTATCGAGCACGTGACACGGCGAGTGAGTGAGGCCGACCGGCGAGTATCCAGATTTCAGCAACACAACGGAGAACAGCTTCTTTTAAAAAAATGGTGGACATTAACCCTGTCACCGAAAATATCGTCGACTTCAAGGAAGAGGAGCGACCACCCTCAGAACAGGTAATAAGAAATCCAACCAATCGTAGTATTTAATTGGGAGTAGGGACACAATATAATCTTGTCTTATCAGTATTATTCCAGACGGGTACATCATTCCGACTGAAATCACTTGCTTCCAGAGATGTCTATCTAGAGCTGTCATTTTCGTAGTCGTTCCTTCTGTCAACTTGGTATGATTTGCTGTATTTTCTGAGTGAATATTTACTTGTCGCGTTTTAGGATTAGTGATGAATATGTTTATTTCATTTTAAAGTGATCTGCAGCTTTTTAGAAGCACAATTATTTCTAGGGATGTTTAAATTTATCCTGTTTTTATGACATCTTTGGAATTTTTGAGAGGTGAAATAGCGTCATAGGATGTCCACATATTATTTTAGGTGTGTGTATGGATAAGAAACTTCCATGATAAACTTTTATGTTATTTTTGACCACGTGGATAGTGATGATTAGTTTATCGCAAAGTGATTTCAGCATGATTAGATTTCAGTTTCGGATAACGCACTGCGAGGTATGTGTATATTATTCTAGATTTTCAAGTGGTTAAATTCATAGAAACTCTGTTCTTGTTCCTTTTTCAATTATCCCTTTAAGCAGTTGCTTGCCACAGCAGTCTGACAGGAACCTGTCAGTTTAGTACGCCATGGAGTAAATCTGTGTGTAAGGTGATACCTCAGCAGAAAGACAACACAGAAATGAAACACCGGTGCCTTTTCCGGGGCTCGAAACCGGGTTCTTTGAGTAGTAGTCAAGCGCGCTAACCCTTCGGCAATCGCCAATATCCGTGTGCTAGTCCTGATCTTATAACCCTAAAGATGTGCAAAGACTTTAAGAATTGATGTTTGATAAAAATCGTTAATGTAGTCTATAGCCTAATGTAGGGGTTCTCAACGTGGGGTATGCGGTAAAATTTTCTGGGGTACGCCGTGAAAGCTTAAAATCATTCACTGAAACCATTTCACTGATTACACAGTCAAATGTTTATAATTTTATAACATTTGCTAAATTGTTTATGTCATTTTTTGTGTTTATCGATATACGTAATTTATGAATACAAAATTTAATGTTTTTTTTTATTCCCATTGTTACACTATAACTATACTTTTATCTATCTATACAAGGAGTATGCCAGTTACATACACATTTCCAGAGGGTACGTGAAGCATAAGAGGTTGAGAACCAGTGGCCAAATGGCTTTACTATGCATGATAAGTTTTTTCTAGGTTATTCTGATATCCTGGTTTTCTGATAACATTTTTTGCAATGTTCAGAATATTTTTCACCAGTACCAAAGTTACTGAATGATATTAATTTGCAGCAATAGCAGCAAGTACCCAAAAATAAATGTTTTTTCACAGAAATATCAGATATATCTCACATGATGCAACGAGACAGAGAGTTGGGAATTTGATGTCAATATGGTAAGCTGGCACAGTTTCTGAGTATGTGATGCATTTTAAAGACTTTTAGAATTTTGCATCGAAAATTTGTAAGACATAACAACAAAACAATTGTGAGCCAAGTTGCAGAATATCAGTCTCGAAAATCATTCATTTAGAAAACCACGATAGAAAGACAAATGAAACCAAGTGAATTGAATTATATCTTCATTTTCATAATCAATAAATCAGTACAATCATGTTATTCTTAATTTCAATTAAATTATCGGATAGACATCTTTAATTCTATACAGCGACAGTTTTCAAATGACAAAGGAATGTTTAATGTTTGCTTATTTTGTAAATTGTTACACGTTAAACGTTGAATGTACGTACGCAGGCATACGTTTTATATCTGAAGACTATCACATGCTTGGACCTAACAGCTTTTGTTTATACCCTGCAGAATGACTTCACTGCACAAGCCTTATTAGTAACGACAGCTTCAAAAATAGAAGTTTACAATTTCTGGAGAGATAATTTCTAAACCGCATATCATTCAAGATAAGCCCGGATCTATAAGAAATTCCACAATCGCGTTAAAAGCGATGATAAATGAATCACAATCGCATTAAAACGCGATGGGAAACACAATCGAGCCGAAAAAATGTCAAGGAGGGGGAGGAAAGAGACTTTATTTCCAATGCAATACAACATTTTACCCTTCGTTTTACGGGTTTTTAAAAAAATCTTAAAAAAATGAATGAAATATAAATAATTTTAATAATAATTTGTTGCTTTTTTTACTCTTACTCACATTCTCCCCCTTTGCCCCTTCTCCTAGATCCGGCCCTGATTCGAGTTATTAAAGAGGATGTCCACATATCATTCGAGATATAAACTAGGATGTCCACATATCATTCGCGATATAACATAGGATGTCCACATATCATTCTAGGTATAAAACAGAATGTCCACATATCATTCTAGGTATAAAATAGGATGTCCACATATCATTCGAGATATAAAATAGGATGTCCACATATCATTCGAGATATAAAATAGGATGTGACGAAATTTCTTTCTAATTTTCTTCTAAAAAAAATTCACCAGAGTTAAACAGATGTGTGATAAGCTTAAAAGCGCTTTTTATTAAAAAAAGATTAGAATTACTAGAAATAAGTTAATATTCTTGAAACTGTTTCCAAAACATTTTATGGAAACAGTTATGCGCTTTGTTCTCAATGATGTAAATGCTACAAGAATAAAAAGAGGATTAAATAATCCCGCATTTTATGGCCAATAAATATTCGTGGCAGTGACATTTTATAGTATCACGTGACATCTGAAGACTATCACATGCTTGGACCTAACAGCTTTTGTTTATACCCTGCAGAATGACTTCACGGCACACTCTGAAACTATGCGAAAAAGGTAACATTAAGGCAACTTAGTTCGTTCTGCAAAAATCACTCGAAATGGGCGAAAATTGAAATAATCGTAGACACACTTGCATATTTTAGCATATTTTAATATAACGTTATAATTGCTTTCATTTTAACGTGTTTCTATTAATTTTCATATCAATTTTTTAAGAGGAATTGATGATGTTAAATATTCTAGTGCTGATAACTCTTTAAATGCCGAATGAATACTATTGAAAATCGATTTGGATAGATTTAATCGACATAATTTTTTTCAGTCACATTCGTGTTTTTTTAAATTTTAAGAAGATAATAAAATGCTTCCCCACACAAAGGATGTAGAATAACCTAGAACATCTCTCAGACTTTTCCTTGCTTTTCATAAAACATCAAGACATATACAAGAACGAACACACAACCATGCAAGGACCGAAACCACAACAGCTGCATTGTCATAGAGAACCAACGCGATACCAATGTGCCACTGATATTGATTCCAGAAAGAAATTTCTCATTTGGCAAGTAATTTAGTTGAGAATTTCAGTCTTTCCCTTTTGACTTAACATGGAGCTGTTCCTGATAAAGTGGCCATCGACTGCATTTGAATAATATTGTTTGTTGTCCGTGAATTATATTTTTATGATATTCTTTAGGATTCCGTCAATCCTGGAAGAGTATTATTTAGAATAAAAGGCACCAGAGACAGATAATTAAGCTTCTATGGCTTTCGAAATCAGATGATATTACTATTCGATAAGAAAGTTTAGCAAATTACTTCACAACTTGGAGAAAAGAGTCATGAATAATTAAAACTTAAACATGTAGAAAATGTTTTAGTGCTTTTTGAAATATCGTGAATTTAATCACCTATGAAAAGATCGCAAAAATTGGGAAACCCTTATTTGGCAAGAGTAATAATCCAATTTCTAATTCATAGTTTATATTAACATCACCAATGGAATTCTGTTGGGTGATCAAAATGTATTTTGTTTGCATTTTTTGTCCATTCTCATGTCGTACAATACCACAAAAAATTGATTCGAAAACAAAGTTTATAACGCGAATGTGAATTTTTCTCATTAATTTATTCTTTAGAAAAAGTGACATGTTATCTCTACTACTCTCAAATTATTTTAGGCCACAGTTTTCTTCCTCTTGATTTCGGGGATTTGAAAGTGTTCACGTTAGAGGCAATTTCAGTTGTATTTTTAATCGTTTTCCACTGACTGCAATAAGCACATAATTTCCATTTGAGCTTGAATCATGTTTAAAGAAGTGATCAATGGTGCTGAGATTACTACAGGATTATATGATAAGGTAGAATATAATAAGCAGAAATTTAAATATAATTTGAAAAAAATGTTGTTCTCATGGAGAAATTACAACGTCACTCGCTAAAATGCTCGGTCAACATTTCTGAAAGTCAAAATTTAGATATAAGGCATTTGAATCCATTGGTGTGTCCTCTATGAATGAAAGTCACGCACCAACTAGACGGGAAGGGAGTTAGTTTAGTTTACAGCGGGTTAGGCTAGTAATCTTATAATCACAGGTTCAAGTCCCAATTTTGCCTGAGTTGAAAAATTTCTCTACTTACCTCAATTTTGACCTCGGCGACATAAAGGGATGCATATGGACTTAGGAAAGGTGTTCTTCCGCCGAATCGGACGTTAAACCATGGCCACGAGACCCATACTCTGTGCACTTGATGAAAGTCTCCTATATGTCTCCAAATATTCACTGGATTCCATTCGCCAACCTCGTCTGAGTCCTTGTGATTTGGCCAATTAGACTAGTGTGTGAACAAACATT
The DNA here is from genome assembly GCA_038380435.1 of Ryuthela nishihirai. Taxonomy (NCBI): domain Eukaryota; kingdom Metazoa; phylum Arthropoda; class Arachnida; order Araneae; family Heptathelidae; genus Ryuthela; species Ryuthela nishihirai. The sequence goes on along the minus strand of JAWZYU010000019.1, from coordinate 49,677,536 downwards.
TAAAAAAACCCAAAATCTTACTAGCTAACGCTTTCAAAATATAAACAAAATTACTACAATCTCGTTTTAAGCTGAAAGCAATAGATGAAAATAAATCATTTTTTAAATTTAAATTACTTATTAAGGCAATTTCTTTGAAATGATCAGTTCAGGAATTATAATAAGGGTTATATTTAGGAAGGGCATGAAAGTCACTTGCTTAAAACAAAAAAAAATGCAAATATTAAATTAAACTATTGAAATATTCCGCTATGCATTTTAGTTATCTTGACCTGATTTAAATATTCTGTCATATCATTCTATTAAGCCATAGAACTAAATTATAATAATACATATAAATGTCTATCGACCTTGTGACGAAAGTTTGGCTAATAAAGACAATGAAATAAAAATGTCCTCTTTCCATGTTTATTTCTCAAATGAAATATTTTTTGAACCTGAAACTCTAGGTGCAAACAGATCAAATCTTGAGACCCACGTGCACTATAAAATCATTAAAATATCTTACTGTCAATGAACTGTGATTGAATCTCAACTACAAAGTAATTTCAGAAGCATTTAAAGGCGCAATTTCTCATCATTCTTAGCTTTGTAGATTAATATCGTTGCTTAATTACTGAATCCTGTGAGGCTCATAAACTAATATATGAATTTGGCAGAAAAATATACAATTCTCTTTTAAAACCCGTCAGCAGAATTCTTCTTTTAGTCAAACAGCAACAAAAAAAATCGTGAGTAAAGATTAATTGCTTAGTCTACTTCTCTTTTTAAAAACATTCAAGTTATAATCATAACTGAATTTATACATAGAAAACGCTTTATGCTATTTCTTAGATTACATAGTACTGTGACTGTTAGGGTACCAATCAAAGGGACGTTGGGCTTTCGCTTTCCTCACAGATTTTCTTTATGGTGTGTGATAGTAAGAGTCTACTGTCAGATCTCTATGGTAAGCAGTTGCTTGAAGGATAATTTATTTATTTCAAAAAGTAAAACCGAGTGCCTAGGTGGAGCAGGGTATGGCGTTGGATCGTGATGACACTTCAACTACCGGGTTCTGGGTTCGAATCCCGGTTTGGATTGGGATTTTTTACCTCTGAACGGCACTTTTTTGTACACAATGCGGAAAATGACCAAGTTACAAGGACCCTGAGGGCTCAGGGGACCAACTAGACAGCTGTTAGGAGACAGACGGTAGCCTCCCGTCTAGCGTGTTTTTTAACGTGCACAAGGTATGGCTCTCCCCACATGGGGTCACGGTTTACGTCCCATCCGATGAATAGCGGCCTTTCCAAGGCCATCGGTGTCCGCTATTGCCCGAGAGGAGGGTGGGGAGTTTTACGGAGAAAAATCAACTCTGACCCAGATGGGACTCTAACCTGGTAACTACATATTACGAGGCTGGTGCGCTTCGAGTCGCTGGACGGCATGGTTTATATGTTGTGGGTGAAACCAGGAGATGCTTGATAGATCTAGATTTCTCCATCCTTTGTATAGGGGAGTTATTTCTTCCTATTTAAAATGAAAAAAAAAATAGCACTTTAAATATAGGTATTGCTTGCGTGTTGATAATTTTTTCTAAATAATCGTTAAACTAGTGCCCCAGATTCGAGTCCTACCTGGGCCAGCATTAAGATATATCTCCACAAAACTCCGTGCTTTGTCCTCGGTTAGTAGGGGACACCGATGGGCTTGGATAGGTCGCCGTCCTTCGGATGGGACGTTAAGCAGTGGCATCATGTGCAGGAGAGATATAACCTGTGCACATTAAAGAACACTCTGGATGACCTTGACGGAAGTCTACCATCTGTCTTCCAACAGCTTTACAGTGGGTCTCCTCCTCCCAACCTTTCCTGAGCCCTCGGGGTCCCTTTGACCTGGCCATTTAAGCCATTGTGCGCAAAAAGTGCCTTAGAGGTGAAACAACCCAACCAATTAAACTAGTCCTGTATAGCACAGAATTCTATTAAAAACATGAATACCTTGTCTATAGAAATTTATGATGTTATCGATCATCTAATCATACTTCTCCACGTGTCTATGCCTTTGCTAAATAGCGCAGTGAGTAATTTCTTCCGATCATAGCAGTCAATACCCTAATCCAATGACACTTGTACTCGTGATCCAATAGTGGATCATCACATGCCAGAATAGAGTGCATTACGTGATTTGACAGCATGCTCCATAATTGCATTTGTCCTCGTTCTTCAGAAACAACTGTTAGCCTGAATGTTTTTTAATAACACATGCGCAGTAGCTTTGAAGAGAGTAAAATGGTTTTTGACTTCAGAGCATAGGAGTGGACATCATTTTTTCAGGTGGGCGGGTGCCAAAAGTCATCATTGTTGAATAGAAATATTAACATTGTCATCACTTTCTTTACCTTTAGAATCATTTTTCCCGGGAGGGGATAACTGTCCTTCTTGCATCTCCTCGTGTGTCAGAGAAAAAAACATGGATTTTAAAACAGAAGTGAAAAACACTATTTGACTATTAGTTACTTGGATACAAATGTCTTCCCCATTTTTATGCCATTATGTGTTGTAAAACTACCTGAGAAAATCGGGATGTATAGAATTTGCAGTGAGTCGAGTAAAGGGGTTCTAGTGACATATAATGTTATAGGCGTTTCAAGAGAAGCTGCACCTTGTCTCACAATTTCATTCCAAAACGTAGTTTATTTAAATTCAAAAATATGCAACTCGATTTAATATTTGGGAAAAAACGCATCAGTTTGGAAATGATGTCGAAATATTTTTATTGATAATAATGTTAATTTAGTTTACCTCAAATAATTATTTTAAAAGTAATTACGCTTTGAAATATCCCAGAATAAATTTTTGTGCGAGCAATTTTGGAAATGCAAATCGTTATGGAAAAACTTACTCGAACCTGAGAACTGGCGATTACGAACTTGGAGCGCTACCGACCAAGACAAATCCAATCCTCAAATCTCATCAAATAAATGCGTTAAAAATCATCATAAGATCTTGTTAAACTTCCCGAATGGAGGCTCCATGCCTAATATTCTCAGGAAAAATAGTTTCGTGAAACCTGTTTTTTTAAAGAACTTTCTGTTCTTTAAAAAACAATTGAGGAAAATATAGAGTTGAAAAGTTTAACATTCTTGTATTGACATAATCATTTAATCAATCACATTAGTTATTCATTCAAAAAAAATTTAAAATTCAGAAAATAAATTGGGAGTTCAATTCGAGAAAGTGCTGTACAATTTGTTACAACTACAGAAATACAAATAAAAAATAAACAGCCTTTTTATACAGCATATCAGAATGTCAAACGCTACAATAAAAGTTTTCCAAATCGTTGTTTACCCTAGTTTGATGCTTTTTATCACAAACTCAGAGAGAGCTTAAGGAAACTATAAAGGAGACGTACTTAGGAGTTTCATAATGATGATATATAGGATATATAGACAAATGCGATACTCATTTCCATATGTCATACACTGATAGTTTAGCTAGAATAAGAACTAAAATTAAAGTATCTAATTTTGATAAGCAAATTTTCTTGCCTCGATCTTTTATGAACTTATTCAATGAAATATTTTATCTGGCATATTCACTAAAAATCTTCATTCTTTGATTTATATCCTTGTCCCTTCTGAGATTTTTGTTTGTCTTTGTGATATCTTACATTAATAAATCTCTTTCTTCTTTATTTATGCCTAAATTTCCTTGAGTGAAATTCATATACCCTATCGTGCGAAAATATTAGTGACTTTCCATGTTATGTCAATGGTAATCAAACTTGGAAGCTTTATAACTTCTAAAATATTCATTTAATAGAAACAAGCGACTGAAGATAAATTAGTGATCATAATCAAATCGATTTAAATCTGGATTTTCAACAATATTCATTCAAAATATAAAGAGTTACCGAAGCTCGAATATTTCACTGTTGTGAATACTCTTTATATATCTGTTGTAATGATTCGTAAGATTTTACCTCTGACAAAATAAAAACTTAAATAATTATTGTTCGAAACTATTTAATTAAATACATAAACATTTTAGAAGTTGGCGTGATGATTATTTTAATATTAGACAACTATGAATTATTTTTGCAAAAAGAAGATAATTTATTGTTAACTATTCCAGCTTCCAAAACTCTTTAAATACTGAACGAATATTTTCGTAAATAGCGATTTAAAAAGATTTCATTACGATCTTTAATTTATCTTCAGTCACATTTTCCCATTAAATACATATTTTTGAAGTTACAGATCTGCAAAGTTGGATTCTCATTGACATAACGTGGAAATTCTCTTATGAATTTGCTAGGGACAGTGAATTTGTAGTAAAGTCTTTAAATGAATGATTCTTCTCTCTTTCCTCCCTTCAGCTGGTGGAGTTGCATATTTATCTGGTCCCTAAAGAGAAGTGGTTAGAAAAGAGAAAACTGGCGAAGAATCAAGCAGTGGATCATACCATCTCCGTGGGGTTCGTAAGGTGAGTTGCATCAATAAAAATAACGTGAATTGCTTCTAAGCAGTTATCACAATACGAGATGGATAATTTATTGTTAACTATTCCAGCTTCCAAAACTCTTTAAATACTGAACGAATATTTTTGTAAATAGCGATTTAAAAAGATTTCATTACGATCTTTAATTTATCTTCAGTCACATTTTTCCATTAAATACATATTTTTGAAGTAGTGCAATAAATTATAGTGCAATAAATTTTCAAAAATATTGGGACATTTCCATGTGGTGCGAATAGAAAACTGTATGTAAAGCTCCTTAACATTTTGCAGCAAAATGTCACAAAATATGGAAATTCCCAAAAAATTGCCCAAGTCTAGACTTTTCAGCAATATTTGTTTTATTATTTAAAAAGTTCTGGAAACTGAGATATTTAGCATCGTTGTTGTACTCGTAGTAATTTACTTCAGAAAAGTTATAAAGAAATCGTTTACTATAAATGTAATTTTAGAAGGTTGAGTAATATTTATCAGGTTGGTATATATGGTCAGCACCAGGACCCCGTGTGGGTGACCACTCCTCAGTAGGGTAGAAAAACACGAAAAGCAGCCATAGTTGTCCAGATCAGTAGGCCGCACTGATCTGGCAGCCCTACGCTTCCGTTTCCTTCCACAAGAGAGTATCTCTTTTGAAAGGTACTAACGGCCTGCACCAAGAGAAGGCGGGGTCGGATATTAGGTGATATTCGGATTATTAGCCTGGCCAGTTCTATGCATCATCACAACGGATTGGTGCATAACTCTCCTTCCAGTAACTACCTAGCTACCATTTACAGACCAAAAGGGCTTTCGACTTTGTTGATCGTCATAATTTGTGGTTGATAGTGAGATCGTATGGCATACCAGACAAGTTAGTTAGCATAACGAAAGCTCTGTATAGTAACACTGAGTCGTGTGTGAGAGTTGGTAAATCTTGTAGAAATTGGTTTAGCATTGCTTCTGATGTTCGACAAGGTGCATTTTGTCCCCTTTTCCTTTTAGTTTGGTTATTATGTTATGCGAAATTCTTTGCATGGGAAAGATTTTGGCCTTAAATGGTCTAGAGATTTCAAAATTTCTGATTTAGATTATGCAGATGATTTGGCATTGTTGACTAATGATGTTGATGAAATGAATTCTTTCATTAGGGCTGTTGATGAGACTGGTAATAAATTGGTTTGGTGGTAAACAGAGATAAAACTAAAGTGATGAAAATTGGTCAAGCAGTTGATGCTTCAGTCGTTCTGAATGGTTGCACCCTTGAGTAAGTGTCTCAGTTTATCTTGAGAGTTATGTAATAGATACTGGTGATGTGCGGCATGAGATTAACAGGCGAATAGGGATTGCCACTGGGACATTTAGGAATCTATGGAGAGTGTGGAGAAATAGGCTTATACACCTAAAGACTAAATTTAGACTGTATAATAATTTGGTTCTTTCTAGGGTTAGTTATAGCAGTGAAACTTGGACACTTTGCAAACAAGATAACAGGAAATTCGATGCTTTTGATTCTAGATACTTACGCAGTATCTTGTGTATTTCAACTTGGTGAAAATCTTGGGTGGTTCAACTTTGTAAGTAATGAAGAGGTTAGGCAAAGGAGTCGGCAACCTCCTCTGAGCAGTATATTGTGCAGAGAGAGACTCCGTTGGTTTGGCCATGTTGCCCGTATGAATAATTATAGATTACCGAATAGGGTTATGAACAGTGCGCCCTCAGAAAGAGGGGGGAGGCATGGAATGCGGTGGACAGACAATGTCAAACAGGATCTTGTTAGAATTGATGTGCAGTGGAGAGATGCAGCAGATATAGCTCAGGACAGATATGCTTGGAGAACTAAATTGCGCAGTCTGGTTGGACCTCCATAGTCCATGGCTGCTTGAAGATGATGATGAGTAATATTTTTCACTTTGCACCAGTTTTGAAACAGCCTTCAGGTGGAATTTAAATGCAGCTTCTGTTGTTAAACATTTCAGCTTCAATACCCTTTATCTAATAATAAATAATACCCCCTCGAGTAGCTGCTTGTCACAGAGGTCTGACAGGAGCCTGTCAGTTTTTATGCCATAGTCGAAGGTCTGTGAGGATGGCAAGACCTCAGCAGAAAAATAACACGAACATCCATGTCTTACCCGGGGCTTGAACCCAGGTCCCATTAGATCAGTAGCCAAGCGCGCTAACCACTTGGCCATGGGATGGCTCTCCCTTGGCCCTTTATATACTAAAAGACTACTTCCCAAAATCAAAATTTAAAATATTTAATTGAGATTTACAATTTATTAGATTTACATTTTTTGGTAAAATTAATTTAGTTAAATAAACAAATTGTAGCATTTAAATGTTGGCGTCCCTAGGCTGGTGCTAACGTACCTAATGGAAAATTCGTGACCGCCGTTGTGTAAAAAAAACTACTCAGGGGTAAACCAAACTAATGTTTTAGAATAAGATTTTTTTGTATAAAAAGTTTATTTGAATATTTAAAATCTACATAAAATATAAAATTTAATATATACTATATAGATGATTAAGGATGATTGACTGACTGACTGATGCTAATTCTAACTATGATGCAGATATGATAGAGCTCTGAAAATTTTCACCTAGGCACATGGGAAGAACAGATTTCGTGCCTGACATGTTAACGACTGAATCAACCCGCCACAAATTGATCGGTGAACGAAAAAACAAACTTTTTTTAATTCAATATGTTACTGAAAGGTTCTGAAGTTAAAAAAATAATATGATGTTAACCAGGAATATCTTTAGCAAGACCGGAATAAAACTTGGAAAAAAAAGAAAACGAGGAAACATTTTTTTTGTATCCTTGAATAAAGTTCGGAGATAAATTTCCAATATATAGTTTTTACAGCCCCGGAAAACGCAATCATATCAGAAAAATGTAAAGTGTGTGTGTCGGGGGGGGGGCGGCAAGAGGCGGGTTTTCCAATGCAGTATAATATTTCCTCTTCCGTTTTATAGGTCTTTAAAACATTTCTTAAAAAATGCATGAAATATAAATAAGTTTAATAATTTTTTTGCCTCTTTTACCCTTACATTTTGAAAATGGGAGGAGTGAGTACTTGTCATGGTTAATCCGGCTCTGGTTGTATATATAGCTCTGGATTTGCCCTTCACTTAATTTTATTTTCATTCGAAATGTGCAAAGTTTTGTTGCCCTTTCGTTCCGAGAAATAACGATCCCAAAATATCAGACTCCTGATTTAGGAAAAGGAAATTGAAAGGAAATAAAAGAAGTCCTCTTCATAAGACGACAAAAACAAATGGTATTATAATTGATTTCTGAGAGCAAAAGAAATAAAAGTGGTGCCAAAAAAGGAAAGATTAGTTCCCGTTATAATCTGTTCGTAGAATCTCATCAACAAGCTACTGTGGTCGGTTCTGCTGCAAGAATCGAAAATATCTTCTGTGGCCACCGCCTAAAGGAAGAAAAACATAAATGAAATGAATATAGCTTCTATGCAAAATCACGTGATGGCTACACATGCGCATTTGCCATTACCCCCAAACATCGTTTCAAGACTCAGTGAATGTAAAGAGTGTTCAGTGATCAACGTCAACAGTAAATAACGATGCTAAATGAAAGTTTCAGCAATCCGATCTGTTCGTCAGGTAGTGTTCGCACGATGATTATTTTTGAAGCGCACCTCACCATTTCGAGTCACGTGCTTTTGTGTATGTGTGCGGTGAGCTTTGGAGAGCTCCAGTGCCTGGGAGCGAGTGTGTGGGTGTCGCATCAGGTATTGATTGGTGCGCAGCGGGTAATTACTCCGGCTGAAGTTCCAGCGAAAACCTCGTAGAGGGAAACGCTGCTTAGGGATCAAGGACCAGAGGAGCAGGTTCGATGACCTCTGGTCACTACGTGGTTATCGACGCGCCCTGTACGTGATTTGAATATTATTGAGGATGATCAGCAAAATTTCAGATATCCAGCAGAGCAGAACAGCGAGCTTTTTTTATTTATGTAAAATAAACCGTCCGTGGCCGAGTGGTTAGCACTCTTGGCTACCGATGTAAGAAGCCTGGGTTCGAGCCCCGGATAAGCCATGGATGTATGTGTTGTTTTTCTGCTGAGGTCCTGCCATCCTCACAGATCTTCTACTATGGCATATAAACTGATAGGCTCCTGCCAGACCTCTGTGGCAAGGAGCTGCTTGAGGGAGTATTTATTTTTATTTATTATAAATAAACAGAGGAGATTCAGACCCGTGGGGTACTTGAACTCTTCAGGGGTATGGGAAATAAATCTGATAATGGCGGATGCTATTTTTTCTCTGGAAACACGAGAATTCATTTACTTAATACACTGGTATGCAAAGGTTAAGTTAGAAACCTATTTTATGTCAATAAGATATTAATTTCGAAACTCAATAACTTCCAAAACTAACCCTTTGTAGTAAAAGGTTAAAGAGAAGCCATCTCAATCAAATATCCAAATCTCAAATTTCTGTAGTATTCGTTAAGTATTTAAAGAGTTATGGAAGTTTGAATTATAGCAATAGCAATGGCAGTCATAAGTTTTACCTCAAAAACTAATTTTTCGGGCCGTTTAAAAATATAAGTGCATGGTTTAAATGTTTGTGTCAGTAATTCTTTCAATGTTCTTGAATATTGTACGAGTTTCATACCAAATGCATTACTAATGTTAAATATATCAGCTTCCATAACTCTTTAAATACAAGCTAATCAATGATAAAAATCGAGATCTATAAATATTTGATTGAGATCTTTAATTTATCTTCACTCACATTTTTTACCATAAACAGCTTATTTTAGAAGTTACAGAGTTTCTAAGTCATTTTCTTATCGGCATAAATTGGGATTCTACATATAGGATCATTAATTTTTCCAAATAGTTTTCTGGTATCGAGGAACATGCGATATTCTATATTGGCTGTAGAGGAGCATTTTGATATCGTAGATTCATTCCGAAATGGGTGGGCGGCTAAGTCGGTAGCTCTCCAGAATCGTAGGAAGGCAACCAAACTGCAAAAAATTATTCTTCAAAATTATTGCTTAAATTTCATTTCTTAATTATTTGCTGTAAAACTATTCTGAATAATTTTTTGCATAACTGCAGTAATATTTTACTGCAGTTCCCAGGTTGGAATCCTACCAGGCCCAACGCTGAGATTTATCTCTGCTAAACCCTCGGTCAGAAAGTGGACACCGATGGACTTGGAAATGCTGTCGTCCGTCGGTTAATACGTGGCTCTGTACATAGGAGAACAATACCATTTGCACGTTAAAGAATACGATGGATGGCCTCGACGGGTGGCTTTCATTTATCTTCTAACAACTGTCCAGTGGATCCCCTTCCCCCAACCCTCTCTAAACCTTTGGTGTTATTGTGACTTGGCCACTCATTGTTTCGCAGAAAGACCTTCAGAGGTAAAACAATCTAATCGTAACGGGTACCTGGTAAAAAAATGTTGGTAAATAACTGGATGAATCGTATATGATACCATGAAATTGAATCAGGTATAGATTAGTTGTTCTGACCTTAGTACAAACCGATAATTTAACCCTCTGTGTAAAAGAAAAAAGCTTTAAAAAACATGAAAACAAAAGACGGTTCAAAATATTTCTCAGTTTACTAAAACACTTCAACCAAAGATCTGTCCTTGTTTAAGAAAAAAGCCCAAGAAAAACATTAAAAGAGCAGAAAAACGCACGATGTTTTCCAGTTTTCCAGAAAATGCGGCCTAGGTGTTTTTGCGGGGTGGGTGGGTGGGTGGGGGGGACCCAATTGCATGGATCGCCACGGGCACCAGTTTCTGGCAGCTACTCTAGGTTCGCCCCTGTTTAGAGAATCCAATACATCCCAATAGAACATTCCCCAGCCAATGATGCCATCGCCACCTGTCTGTATTCTCTGTACAATGCATATGAGACGTGTAGCTTTAATCCCGGCCAAGTGTAAGTGGTATTACATAAAGGTAAAAAGGATTAAAATTCACCTAGAACAGTTCTACGTAAATTATGGAAGACGTCATTTAATTATTCGAAGCTTAGATTAATTTTTACAGAAATGTGATAGGCAAGAATTGATTTCCCTGAAAATGAAAGGAAAGAGAAAGGCTCATTTATTCAAGGTCACATTCTGTGGGATATCATTCCATAAGCTTTCCCAAAAATGAAAGGCTCAGATGTTAACGTCGAACTACTCAAGTAATAGTTTTCACGATAATATAGAATTACTTCTTTGTAAAGTATTAGTTTAATCACATTTTAAATTAACACTGTTAAGTGGCGAAGTGTGTTGGAAAACCACGTGCTGCAAATGCCCTTACGGGTCAGGACTCATGTGACAGGAATATTTCCTGAAGAAACGACATTTCATTGCAATGTAAGAGAAACAGGGATGAATTCATAAAGACGCCTTATTGAACAATGCTAATTCTGAAATGACTTAAGATTCAGTGCATATGAGTCCTGTCAACTATTGCCAGACAAACCTTTTTTTCTTAATAATTTATTACAAATTTTAAATTGTATGACATAATACATTTGATTAGTAAATAAAGTCTAAAAATGATGCAAAAATCTAGACATAAAAATGGTTCTTTCAAAAAATAGGTGTAAGGATTTATGGCAGTCTTTCATTAAAACTATTTTTTTACATGTCATTTTAAAGTCCTGTCGGCGTAGTAACATGATTGGTCCCATCAACAATAATTTACTTTGCATGGCTGTCGTCTTTAAACGATTTGCTGCTTAGGCTTCAATGTAAACACAGTTATGATGATAAAACAGCAATTTTTGAACACATTTCATCCACTTGTTATCCAAGACTGCCACACCAAACATTTTACCAACGTAGACCAAATCTCGCTACATAGGATCAAATTCCTCTGATGCCACCAAAACTATTTCTTATGGGTCCAAGCTCAGTACTCCACACTCCTTGAGATTGGATCTCCTTCATCTTTTTATCTTTTTCCTTTAACCTTCACGAAATGCCAGTCGATCCCGTTCACCAACCTTCTATGAGCCCTTGAGTACTTGTGACCTGGCCATTTAGCCCAGTGGGTGCAAACAAAGTGTCGCCCAGAGGAAAAACAAACCAACTTAAAATTACGTTCAGGAAACGATTCAATAAGTCTCAAATAATAAACGATCATTTATTGAACATTGAGGTTTGAGTAAGATCTCCAATTTATCTATCACAAGTTTGATAAAAATATTTATTTTCGAAGGTAGAGAGTTTGAATATGACTTCCCATTCAGACAACAAGATAATGACCGCACACTTTTTGCGATATGATTTACGTTCACTAATATTGTGTGTGACTATTCTTCGTGGCTTATTCCTTAGCCCTGGAGGAGAAATCGAATGAATCCTCGTTGTTTGCTTTTCGTAAGTATGATCTTCAAGCATGCGCCATTTGTTTTCTACTATTCCGTGTTTAGTGCCTCGTAGTCGGCATGGTAACAGACAGTCAATAAATATTGACTACATTGGAACTACTTACAGTGTTTAAATGCTAAAAACTTGATTATCAAATTTGTAAGCTATTTTATCACCTATCTTTCTATTGCGTTTCGCTCGTCATTTGTCGATTTGTTAGTTTGTCGGTTTGCATGTTTGTTAAAATAGTTGTTCCATCATATCTTTCGAACGCAATGGATAAGCTAAATGAGTTATGTGTCAAATGAAGCTTGTGACGCGGAGAGTGTGTCGTAGGCATCTTCTCCCCTTTAAAAGAGGAAATACGAAAACAATTGTTCCGTATATCTCCGGAACTCGAGAGCCGAAAGTAAGAGGCTTTGGGTCAAATGAAAGCTCATGACATGGGGAATGCCACATGTTAAAAAAGTTCGACTACCATGTTTTAGTTTCCTCCCCAGAAAAATGGAAATATGTTAAGCATTGTTTTGCTATTCTTTCGAACGTAAGGCCTGAACGTAACAAGTTGTATGTCAAATGAAAGCTTGTGACCCGAGGAATGTTGTGAAAGTTCTTTCTTCCTGAAAAAAGGGAAAATGTGAAAGGGGTTCTTCCGCTATATCTTCTGAACTACTATGTGCCTAGAGTTATGAGTTAGGTGTCAAACTAAGTTCATATGAGGACCGTCATAGACTACTTTGAATTACACTATACCCCCACTATTTTCCCCCAAAAGGAGACATAAGTTTCGCAGGGGTCACCCTTAATGATTTATATACCTCAAAGTAAAGCATGTGACATCTCCAATGCAACGGGATATCTAAAACACGACCCCCTCCAAAACAAATGTGGGGGAAGAGAAATGTAGTCGATGTTTACGATTTATATATCAAACGAAAGTTCTGATGATAGATAATATTAGTTAAAAAGAAAAAATATAAATTAAAAAAACTATCTTCCAATATGCGCTCTGAAAAGTAGAAAATAAAACTAAAGCATGTTCGCTTTTCTTGGCTTTAACGTGTCCATGCAAACTGACGAGGAAATCTTGACAGTTCCTTAGATGTATCCCGAAGAATACTTACCACACCAAGCATTAAGACACTAACCTTCAGTAAATAGATAAGTTTTTTTATTAGCTTTAAAAGAACTTAAAAATTGAAATTAATTGTACACTTCACTGGCTTTACGGTAACTCACGTCTAGTTTAGTGGTTTGTGCAATCATTGAGTAATATACACTCCGAGGTGTGGTTAATTTCCTGCACGTCTTTCGTTGCAGTTCTTGATTGGTCTCCTTAACATTGTCTCCTTATAGGCTCTTTACTTTCCTTACGTCATGTTGGCTTTCTTGCTTATGTATGACGTTTTGGGCTTTACAATTATATTTACAAATCTGTAAATGGTAGTTAGGTATACACTGGAAGGAGAGCTGTGTACCAATCCCCTGTGATGATGCACAGAACCAGATCCCACTCCATAGGGTCTAATTCCTCTGATGCCACCAAAACCATTTCTTATGAACCCAAGCTCAGTACTCCATACTAAGTGTTTGCACACTAAGTGTCTAAGTTTAAATATCTAGGGAGCTATGTACAGATACCGGTGATATGCGGCTTGAGATTAATAAAGGAATAGAGATTGCTGCTGAGACTTTTAAGAATCTATGGAGAGTATGGAGAAATAGGTATATACACATGAAGACTAAAATTAAGCCATATAATAGCTTGGCTATTTCTAAAGTTAGCTGTGGTAGCGAAACGTAACTCATTTGTACACAAGATAAGAGTAAACCTGATGCCTTTGATTCTAGATACTTATGCAGAATCTTAGGCATTAGGTGGTTTGACTCTGTATGATGACGAAGTTAGGCGAGGGAGTCAAAAACTACCTTTGAGAAACATATTATGTAGAGAGTCTGAATTGGTTGGCCATGTTGCATAATTATAGATTAACTAATAGGGTTATGAATATCCTAATTATAACAGCCCTACTAACAACCTAAAGACATTAGAAAAAAGGGGAGAGACCCTGGATGCGATGAGCAGACAATGTCAAATAGGTCCTTTTTAGAATTGGCTTACAGTAGCGAAATGCAACAGATGTAACTTAGGACAAACATGTTTAAAAGACTAAATTTACACAGTCTGGTTGAACTTTCATAGCCCATGACTGCTTGAAGACAGTGTATATGTATAGTTTTAATATGGACTAACCTTCTGGTGAGGCTTAGGCATTATATGTTAATTCCTCTGGTAAAGTTCATTTGCTATGTAGTAATTTTTCTGGTAAGGTTCAAATTTCATTCGCTAATCCTTCTAGTTAAATTCTTTTATTTGTCGAATATCACATATCATGTACAACTGTTTGGTTCCGCATCTTTTTCGGGTGAGAATTTCAAATTACGCGTATTGTGAAGTATGAAACAATATGGTTCTATTGGAAGGAAATGACAACTACTTAGAGAACAGCCGAGTAGTAAAGTATCGAACTAGAAATCTTTTCTGTACCAGAACATATGCATAATATGTATGAAACGTTTTCTTTCCGTTGTTATGCATGTTTAGGCACCAGCCTGATGTGCTGTGCGTTTTATTCCTAATCCCTTTCTATGGTCCTCTTCTTTTAGATTACACGAAAAAGAGTTCACGTTGCGTGATATCTGTCTGATAATATCGACTTTCGCGAATGGATCTGTAGTCTGCTAGTCTTCTTTTTCTTACCTTTTTGTCTTTATCCACGATTTCTTTGCGCATATCTTAGCTGCATATGAACGTGAATTAATCAAATGATTACAACTGAAACGGATGCAAATTCTCATCCCCACGAAATCAAACCTTGAACTTTTAATTATACCACTACACCTTTCAACGTTACATATTATATATTACATTACATTATATTACAGATAGCATATTACATTACACAATTCCTCTGCTGAGAATACATTCAATTCTTCTTTCATCTTGATACATCCAAAGGGCATATTTATCACGATGCATCCAATAGGCATAGTCATCACGATGCATCCAGTATGCATAGTCATCATAATCATCCATTGGACATAATCATCATGATGCATAGAAATGGACATGGTCATCGTGTGCATCCAAATGGTCATAGTCATCATGATGCATCCAATGGGTATAGTCATCATGATGCATCCAATGGGCATGATTCCTTTCTTGAAAGCAAGTCCAATGAACTGGATGCCTGTACTATAAATACTCCAAGCGAATATGGCTACTCTAACAGCACTTACAATAAAATGGTATCTTCTGTAAATATCTCAAAAAGAACATGATACCCCAGAAAATTTCTTTGACAATATCCATGATGAAGAATAACTTTCAATTGAAAAGTCATGGAATACAGCGATTTCTCTTATGGTTACTGATGCAATCAATTTAATAAAACATTCGTTTGAATTTGTTCCATTGCTCAAAGTAACTACTAATTGTTTGTAAAAATATTAGAGAGATTGCTTTTACCTCTGAGAGGCACTTTTGTGTACGCAATGGGCTAAATGGCCAGGTCACAAGGACCCAATGGATTCAGAGAACCTTGGAGGAGGCGATCCACTGGATAGTTGTTAGGAGGCAGACAGTAGCTTTCCGTCAAGGCCATCCAGAGTGCTCTTTAACGTGCGCCGTGTATGGTTATCCCGCACACGGGCCACAGCGTAACGCCCCATTAGGTGGACGGCGGCCTTTCCAAGCTCATCGATGTCACCTACTGACTTAGCGGGTGAGAATTTTTGCGGAGATAGATCTCAACACTAGTCCAGGCAGGACTCCAACCTGAAAACAGCAGATTATGAGCTTGGCGTGCTACCGAATGAGCCACCCCCGCCCCTATCAGAGAGGGTACAGGTCTTAACTACGCAATCTTTGAATCAAACAGCTATTTTAAGTATAATAAATAAAACCAACCTTTTAGCACTCATGTTAAAACTATGCGAACGAATCATAGCTAAATTCACTTGATATTTTCGATTAAAATAGATTGCTTTAGAGTGAAACACCAGTAGCAATTATACAAATCGATTTCTGACTATTTTGGGGGAAATAAAAAAAGTGCCTTTTGTTTGGATGGTAATACATTTTCAGAAATATAATCAAACTTGGAAGCTTATAACGGAGAATATGGCCACGGTATTCCAGAAAGAAGAATGGCTCAACAGTAGGAATGCGTTAAGGATAATTGGTGAATGTATCACGACAGTTATTTAGGAAACTCCCTTAGGTCATCCATCGCAATTATCACGAGATACAACAAAGCTCGTTACATATGTCATGGAGTTGCTAATAAGCACTGAGAATGACTTGTATAATTATTCGGAATGATGAAATGCAAAATTATATTTTTAGGCCTCCATTCGTTAGTTGCTTCTTAAGTAATTACGATTAAAGGTAACGAGGTCATAACTTGGAAGGCATGACGTGGAAAGAATTCTGCTTCGGCATCAAGCTGCGAGTGCATTTACCTTGGAAAGTAACAGGAGATGACGTTGTTCTATTAATAGCGTTGTTAAATGAAACCCCTGCAGCCTAATAAACTTCGAAATCACTCTGCGTTTCAGGTAAGGTCTAAGAGTAAGTGCAAACGAATATAGTCACTGGTATTTTAGACTGGATTCTTCCTAAAAGGTTTATTATGTGAAGGATAAGATAGCGCTTATCACTACAAGATACGGTATCTACTAGACGATTTATTTGTGCATCTTTAATCACCATTTAAAGATAAAGGATCATCCATAGAAATGCCTAAAAGATGTTGGTATTTGGATGATCCATTTACAGAAACGTAATCAAACTTGTATTTTAGAGTACTGGACAGATATTATTATTATTTTTCTTTCGTTTTGGGCACCTGTGTGGCTCAGCTGGTAGTGTGACAGGCTCGTAATCTGCAGTTGCTAGGTTCGAGTCTCCACTTTTTTAACATGCACAATTCCACTCCTGATGACTCAAATCGTGATATTGATTATTATATCCATTCCTGATACCTATCCTAGCATTATGTTTCTCATCAGACGTATCTGAAAATCTTAAACTTTCTAAATTTCCTTGGGATATAAGATGCAATGAACACTAATTCTCCACTTCAAAGGCTCTTGTAGAAGAAGAAATAATTTATACAGTCAGTTTGGTATTTGACTGGTTTGATTTGATCTCAACAATCTGAATGTTCGATTTGGACGTTAGACTTTCAATCATATTTTCTGAATTGAAAGAGTTAGAAACCACGTATCCTACAGTTGCTCAAAAAAATACTGAAAGTTTCATTTCCATTTTTGCAAGCAACTTTCAGTATGTGTTTTCAGTATTTTCTAAACTAACTGTGTGGATTTCAATATTTAAATAAAATATATATGTATATGCTGGATCGTTTAGCTTCGGTTAAATACCAAGATATTACTTAAAGATCAACGTTATCTGACTTCATGTATTAAACAAATAGGTTAAAAGTCAAGATCTTTAACAAACCTAATCTGGATACTTGATACTCTAAACAGTTTTCGCTATTGAATCATTTTTAAAGTTACAGAAGCTCTAAATTTTTTGCCTCAACGACGATGTAACAATGTTTTATATTTCCTACCATGCAAGAGTCACATGTCTACCAGCTCATCATTACCCCTACGCTAATTAGCAGCCCTTTTCCATTACGAAATTATTAACCAAACTCGAGACATTCACTTTACGATCATCATTGTCACCCTCTGGTCTCGTCCCCCTCCATACTGGTACCTCGATGCACGGCAACCCATTTCCTAGATGACATCCGCTCCAGTCTTCGCTTTCCGTCTCCGCAGGGACACTGTCGATCATCACCAAGTGCACAGCTCCATTATTACTCAGAACGGCCGTCTATAACCCCAAATGCTTCTCTCTCTCTGTGTGTGTGGGTGTATGAAATGAGTGAGCCAGTTACACTAGTCTCATATCTGTCAGCATCAACTCTCGTGTTATTCGATTTGTATCCCACTTTTATACGTGTGTGTGTGTGATCCCATTGATGTTTTTATGTAGGGTGTGTGATGGAAGTGTGAGAAAACATTTGCGGGATAGTGACGTCACAACCAGGAACTACCCTAGTTCTTTTTTTTCTTCTTCTGTGTCTTTCTGGGTGTAATTGTACAGACTGATATTTGTCACCTCCCCATGACAGGAGTCAGCTTCCGCGTGTCGACGGGCCAATGGATTGGAAGGGGCCAATTTCTTTCATACAGATATCCACGTGCACCAGAGACTGAGTCCCGTTTCTCTTTGGGTCCGCGTGGGTTTTCGTTCCAAGCTTCTCTATGTAGAAAAGTTGGATTTGATTCTTTGTTGATTTTGAGCGGAATTGTATAGCTGAGTTTTTGTTGTGAAGTGATTTGTTTCGTGTGGAAATTTATTGGTGAGCTTTATTTTAGAAGATTGAAATGGAGGATAAAAAGAAGCCCATTAAATGTATCTACCATGTGAAGAATACCGAAAAGTGAGTACCAAGCAAGGTTTTTCACAGGAAATTCCTCAGGTTTCAAATTTTGGCGTATTAGTGGACGATATGGAAATGCGAATTGTAATGTTTTATTACTCTGATTCCCATAAATTAAGGGACAACCCTAGGTTATGTCATTGGGAAGTTAACTCGAAGCTCTATAATAAGTTTTTCTGTTTTGGAAAATGTGATAACAGATAAAGATCTCAATCAAATATATCAATATCTTGTTTTTCAACAATATTCGTTCAGTATTTAATAAGTTATGGAAGTTTGAATATTCAGTTTTTAGAAACTTTCGCAAAACTGATGATTAGTGAAATAATCCTTTACACAAACTTGTAAAACACACAGTTATTTTATTTTGATACAACTCTTATTACTAATTGACTTCTGAAGTCAATATTTGTGACTGGCATTGCTATTGTTAAATATTCAAACTTCCATAACTCATTAACTACTGAACGAATATCGTTGAAAGTCGAGATATTAATTATTTGATGGAGATCTTTATCTGCTATCACATGTTTAAAAATAGAAACCCATATTGTAGAAGTTACAGAGTGTCGACGTTAGCATCCCTTGACCTAACACAGGATTGTTCCAAAGAATATTTCATTCATTTCTTAGCACCTTCAGATCCGAATTTGTGTTTATAGAAGGAAAAATGCTTTCATTTGGAACAGCCCCACCTTCTGCTTCATTTATGGCCAAATACCCCACCTGCTTCATTTATGGCCAAATGAACAATAATAAACAAAAAAGTATTTTTCAACATCATTTAACTGAAATTCGACCGATATTAGCGGTACAATTCAAGCTGCAACTGAATTTTGATTTCTAAGTAAAGATTTTAAGCAGTTCCCCTTACTTTCCCAGAGTTTGCATTGAGGTAATGATTGTGATAATGCTGCCTTTCGTTTTTGAAGAGCTACGGCCACCAAAAAGCTCTCTGACGTGAAGTGAGCGCAGAATTGAAATGGACAAACGAAACCATGGCCAATGTTCTTTTGGGAATTGTTGTGTCTGTGGTAGTTGCTTAGTTACAACGGAAGCGGAAAAAGGCATTATTTGTGACTCACAACGCTACGGACTTAACGTTGAAATTGTTTATGCCGAGCAGTGGAAAAAGAAAGCATAAATAATTGACTCAGTTAGAGATAGATAAACATAACCTGGATTAGTATGAGAAACTTCAGATGTTAGAGAATGTTCTGGTGGGATATAGAGTGTGAAGAATGCAGCGCGGATGTTCATTTGATTTTGATAAAAAGCATAGAGAAAAATAGAAGAATGGATTGAAAGTTACAGTTTATGTTTTTGATGAGTAATGTATTTTAAGTTTTTTTTTCAAATTCCAGTGGGTAGAGTGTTATTTTTCCTATCTCTCTCTCTCGATGGGGCATCCATGAATGCATTAACACGTTTGCTGGCTCTAACCTACACGTCCACCCCTGGCTCTAAGTGTAACTAAAATAACCTTTCCCAGTGAAAACGATGTTACACGTAGAGCCAGGGGTGGACGTGTACATTACACACAAATAGGGAGCATAGATGGGTTTGGAAAAGTAGTCGTCCGTCGCATGGGATATTAAGCCGTGGTTCCATCTGCAGGAGAGCCATACCCTACTCGTAAAGGTCACGCTGGATGGTCTTGACTCGAAGCTTCCACCTGTCTCCTAACAACTACCCAATGCAGTCCCGGATCTAAAAAAAAACAAGGGAAGGGGGCAAGAAACAAAATGGAGCCAGAAAAAATGTACAAGGTGGTCCAAGAGACGGGATTTTTAATGGTATAACATTTCCTCCTCCTTTTTATCGTAGAGTAGATCTCACGAAATTTGATTTATTCAACTCTTTTACTACAACTAACTGATCAGTTAGAAGGGATGTAACACATCATAATTACATAATGTAACTCATGATTTGAAGGAAGGCCACCGTGCTACAGCTGGAGAAACAGTGACGTCACGACTCCACTCCCCTTTACAACTGTGTATTTTACTAGCGACATATTCTGATCTACCAAAATATTAGAGTATTTCCACGTTATGTCAATGGGAATATAACTAACTTCTAAACTCTGTAACCTCAAAAATATGCATTTAATGGAAAAATGTGACAGCATAAATTATAGATCGTAATCAAATCTATTTAAATCTCTATGTTCAACAATATACGTTCAGTATTTAATGCAGAAGTAATGCAGACGTATTTAACGTTCAGTATTGCAGAAGCTGGAATATTTCACAGTAGTAATGCGTCTTAAGTATTTCACCTCAGAATTGAATTAATAAATATTGTTTCAAACTATTTAATAAAATAAATATGAATTTTAGAAGTTTTCGCAATGATTATTGAATATCATATAATTATGAATGATTTTTATGAAACAAGATAATTTATTGTTAAATATTCCAGCTTCCATAACTCGTTAAATACTGAACGAATATTGTTGAAAATCGAGATTTAAATCCTTTTGATTATGATCTTTATTTTATCCTCATTCACATTTTCCCCTTAAATGCACATTTTAAAAGTTATAGAGCTTCGAAGCTAGATTCCCATCGACAAAAAAAAAAGGAAATTCTCTAATAGTTTGAAAGGGCAATGTATTAAAAATTTTATCTCCATAGATGAATTTAGTTCACTGATTGCCAAGCCAATCTTAACAAATCTACTCATCAAATATTTTTTTCAGGTAACTGGGAGTACACTAAGTGAATGTAATATTACTAAACTTTTAACTCTCAATTTCTTTCCACAGCTTTTATTTGCAGCAAATGAGAGAAAATTTTTTTTGTCACTTCGAAACTTACCAAGCAACAGGGACTCACTGGTCATTATGACCACTTTACCTAATATTTCGTCAATGATAGGTTAATTTAAAAGATTTATAACTTCTAGAATAAATATTGTATCAAAACATATGAATCAGAAAATTTAAAGATCTCAATTAAATCATCTGAATCTCGATTTTCAATAATAGGCTTTCAATATTTAAACGGGTATGGAAGTTTAAACATATCAGAGCAGCATCAGAAAATTTAAAGATCTCAATTAAATCATCTGAATCTCGATTTTCAATAATAGGCTTTCAATATTTAAACGGGTATGGAAGTTTAAACATATCAGAGCAGCAGTGCGTTCAAAGAAATTTATAAAAATATTAAACGAATATTGAATTGTTTACACACACTTGTAATAGATGTAGCTATTTATGAAACAGTTTGAAATAATACTTCTTATTTCAATTAACTTCAAAGGTATATTCATGTTCAGTATTGCTGTTGTTGAATAAAACTTGCGAAACTCTTTAAATACTAAAGGAATCCTGTTAAAAATTGATATTTAGATAGAACTGATTGAGATATTTAATTTACCTTCAGTCATATTTTCCCATAAAACATTTAGTTCAAAGCTATAGAGCTTCGAAGTTTGCTTTCACTGACATAACATAGGGGGGGGGGGGGGGGTTATAATTCAAAGACCCCCTCAGTGTATCATAAATACGCAATTCCTTTTACTTTGTATTACATCACTCTGCGAATCTTTCACAAAAGCTCTTAGGTAGAATTCATCTCCCAGTTCATAGAACAAGAAATTTCCTGGAAATTCAGCTCTTTTCAGAACGAAAAGATGAGCTTCACACCTATCCCAAATGATTAAAGTAAAACATAATTCCTCTACGTATTAGAAGCGGGAAAATTTTGGAAACACCTAACGCATAACCTCAACACTTTCTAAGAACAGCTCTCTCGAGATAAATATCCCATCAAATTCCATTTGAAGTGTCTGCCAGAGTTTTTTTTAGCAATCGCGTCTCGTCCGTGCTTTACCCACCATATTTCGCAGAAGTTATGCTGCTTCCCCCCCACCCCTTGCCAAGTCATTCATTGATCTAAATGGGCGGAGTTCAGTGTTGTAGATTCGTTCCTGGCGCTTTCCTTGACACTTTCCCACACCTCCGCTATCGGCGACGATGTGTGTGTGTCATGTGTGGTCGCAATATTTTTCAAGTCGTTGTTTTCAGTTGAGGTGTAAGTCAATGGATAACCGAGGCATAGAATGTGTCATGCAGCTCTCTCTCTCTCTGCACGCATATATTAAATCATCGTCGCATGCGACAGATCCCGGTCATTGTGACGCCATATAAAATAGATGCTGCATTTCAAAGAAATCGTTTATTTTTTTTTTCAATATGATTTTGAATGATGATTTCTTCATGGTAATTACAACGATTAAATAGTATTATAAAATTGAAAAGAAACTAATAACGTACCCATGTGTTTTACGAATGACCATTATTTTTGTTAAAATGTACTTATATTGTACTATTCCTGCGCAAAACTACAACAATAAAAAATCTCTTTACTCGGTACAAAGCATTTTACTTTTTCAATACATTGTTTTTATTATGTTTGTTTTATTTAATAGTGTTGTGAGAAAAGATAAAAAGGCCCTCTAACGCCGATCAATGCATGCAACTACAACGTTCCATTAACATATAATTTTTTTTTCCGCGCTCCAAATTTTGTGACATTTAGGGATGGAAATTCAACATAATGGAGGATTCGAAAAACGTGAATCTATTATTTTAAAGTACGCATCTAGTCCAGAAACAATTTCTCATTCATCTCTTAAAAAACAAAGTTTTGTTTCCCCCCCCTCCACGTCGCCAGATGAGTAATAGACAAGTCTCTGCTGATAAACCAACCATCACCAGGGGGTTAACCCAACCATCACCAGGGGGTGGGTATTCGCCAGGCTCTTAATCTGCTGTTTTCTTGGGATGGTAAACTATTGTACAGCCCACAAAAATAAAAGTTTACTTTTATGGTAATAGTAGACATTAAGGACATGTTCAGCCATTAAATGTTCCTTAATCTGAAGGTTAAAGAAATTTGAAGCATGAGATTGTATTTCATCTTAATTAACAACTAATCGGGGTGGGGGGAGAGGGTTGCCCAATCAGTAGCGCGTCAGGCTTCTTATCTGCAATTCCCAGGTTCGAGTCCCACAAGTGCCAGCGCTTAGCTTTATCACTTCTAAACCACACCCTGCTCTCGGTAAGAAAGGGGACACCGAGGGGCTTGGAAAGGCCGCCGTCCCTTGGATGGGACGCAAAGCCGAAATTCCATATACACGAGAGCATTACTCTGTGCATGCTATAGATCTTGGATGGCGCTGAGGGAAGGCGCTACTATCTGTCTCATAATAGCTGCACAGTCGGGTCCCTTTCCTAGTTGCGCAGGGGGTGGCTTAGTCGGTAGCGCTCCAGGCTCGTAATCTGCAGTTCCAATTGGGCCAACGTTGATATTTATCTCCGCAAAACTACCCCCAACCTTCCGGGGTCCTTGTGACTTGGCTATTTAACGCTTTGTATGCAAAAAAAGTGCCGTTCAGAGATAAAACAGTCCTTTAATATTGTAAGGAGCAAACCTTATGAGAAAGTTCGTGTAATGTATTATTCATTTCTAGTTTCCTAAATAGTACATGTTTGATGAACATTATTAATTGATGAAAACATATTACTCTCAACACGGTAACTTGTCGTTTCAAGGCCAAAAGTGAGAGTACGAGTAGCAAGTACAAACCGGTTTGCCTCCTTTTATTTTCGGAATGACTTAGAAAGGTCGAGGTGATTTACGAAGGTGAGAAAGGACATTTTCCTCCTATCCACTAGAGGAAGCACGTTCTCTAGAAAAAAAGTTCTCCCGAACTTCCTCTCTTTAGTATATATATTTTTTGTAATTTCGCAGACGAGTACGGCCTGATCCATTGCGTGAACAGAGGTCAGTAACTCGTCGCAGGCACTTCGTGACGTTGAGATCTGATATTCGCGTGTCTAACGCTAATCAAAGGGAGTCGATAAAGACGAACTTGCTTGAGAAGTCGGCTTTGTTAGAATGGCGGCGACGAAGCATTTGCAAAAGAGGGGAGAAAAGGAAGAAGGTATGAAAGGACAGGAAGTATGAAGTGAAGAGGACTTCCTGTTGATCTGGGACAGAGAAAGAATCATTGGGAAGTCGGCTAATGTTCGCATGTTTAGTTTCGTAGGTTTCATCTTCGATTTTCAGAGAGTTTGGATTTTGCCCCGTTGTATGTGGACATGAGGGACGGCGTTTGGCTCAATCGGTAGCGTGCCAGACTCGTAATCTGCAGTTACCAGATCCGAGTCCCAACTGTGCCACAAACGCCAGTTGAGATTTTTTTCCGTTAACCGCGATACTGACCTAGGAGAGCAAGGGACACCAATGGGCTAGGAAAGGAGGCCGTCCATCGGGTGGGACATAAAACCATGACTCCGTGTGCAGGAGAGTTATGACGTATTTATATCAGTGCAGTTTAAATAACTAGCTGGATGACCTTGATGGGAGGTTACTATCTATCTCTTAAAAGCCATCTAGTGTGTTTCCTTCCCCGAAGTTTCTCTGAGCTCCCGAGGTCTTTTGACCTGATCATTCGTCCTATTGTGTGCAAAAAGTGCGCTCAGCGGTAAAACAACAACAAAAACCGTAGATATGAGTACCTGCAGTAGGTTGTAGGGAAGGGCAGAAATGGGACATTCACCTCCCTCCATGGAAAGTACATTATAATAAAAGGGAAAGCATTTAATCCTTTTACTTCCTCATGAGAAATAGATATATCATTCATTCCCCGTCGATGGACAGCAATAAAATAGGATTTTGGCTTTGTTTGATGTCATAAAATGATATCTTTCCCCCTTTGGGAATTAATAAAAGAGCATTTCGCCTCTTGCAATAAACGTTTAGGAAATATAAATAGTAAAATAATAATTAAATTACTCCTCAAGCAGCTGCTTGCTACAAAGGTCTGACAGGAGCCTGTTAATATAATTCGTTATAGATCATTATAATTCGTTATAGAGTTATATGAAGAAGGAAATATCTTAGAAGAAAGGCAACACAAGAAAACGTTCATGTGATATCCGGGGATTGAACCCGGGTCCCTTTGATCAGTAGCCAAGCGATCTAGCCACTCGGTCAGGACGTGCCAAAAGTATATAAGAAATTAAAAAAAAACTTTTTATAAGTCCAACTCAATGTGAACATCTTTTGTATCCACGAATATATCTAACAAAGAACAATGAATCTGAAATTGAAGCCACGTGCATTTCAATATGATTCAATAGGCCGATGCCATTGCATCAGTAATACGAGTTTTCAGGTCATCAACACTTCACACCATGGAAGTGTAAATTTTGTCTTTGACATAACCCCACGAGAACCTATCAAGAGGTGTAATGTCCGGGATACGTTTGACATAATTTTCAGGTGTTCAAGGTCTGTCAGATTTTTTTTATCAAGAAAGCTACCAATTGCCACGAATTTCTTATGCCATGCTCCTTATGCTGCTATGGGATGGTGGGACTTCGTTGAACTGTATGCGGAAATAACTCTGTATTTCGATATACGATTTGGTTTAGAAAACAATTTATTCAAGTATCTTTTCTTAAAGATTCGCCATTTCAAAATCGCTTTGCTTTGCACGGCTTTGGGTTCATTTCTTTTACTCTGAGCGGCACCTTTTTGCAAACATTGAGCTAAATGACCAGGTCACAAGGGCCCCCGAGGGTTCAGAGAAGGTTGGAGGTGAGGACCTATTTGATAGCTATTAGGAGGCAGATGGAAAATTCCCGTCAAAGCGTCATCGTAATGCAAGGTCAATAATTCTAATATTTCAAAGTGTTATGTTTTATTAACTAATTAAGAAACCAAAGTAATTATGTGTCCAAAATGTCAAAAAACTATAAACAGTTTCTTGTTATGATAGCGTAGAGTTAGTATCACATGTCGGCTAGAGTATTATATGTATGTCTTATGTTATAACACACAGCGTATTTTTTAAAGTGCACAGAGTATATAGTTCTCTTGCACAAGGGGCCGCGGTTTAACGTCTCATCCGACGGAAAGCGGCCTTTCCAAGCTAATGAGTGTCCCCTACTGACCATGAGCATAGCGAAAAGTTTTGCGGAGATAAATCTTACGATGGTCCAGGTAGAACTCGAGCCTGGGAACTACACATTACGATTCTTTCCCGCTAACGACTGCGTTCCGCCCAGCCCACTTCCCCTTTGCACGACACCAGTGCTTTCTATAGGATTACAGAATACACTAGAAAAAACTGTTTGAGTTGGATTATCAAAGCTGTATATACCGTGTCTCTCCGAGA
Source organism: Ryuthela nishihirai (assembly GCA_038380435.1). Taxonomy (NCBI): domain Eukaryota; kingdom Metazoa; phylum Arthropoda; class Arachnida; order Araneae; family Heptathelidae; genus Ryuthela; species Ryuthela nishihirai. The sequence goes on along the minus strand of JAWZYU010000019.1, from coordinate 49,650,960 downwards.
AATTTTTTAAATTAAATTTTTAATTGTCCAGGGAGCTTTGCTCTACCTCGTATTTATGCCGTGGCCCCATTTCTGCGCCATGTAGAAAGGTTTGTCTCTATTGGCATCATTTGCAAAACTTCCGCATCCAAAAGACGACGAAACGTGTCAACAAAAACCTTCATTCATTTTCCACCGACGTAATTTCAGATTAATGACGCAAACAGAGGGGAATTGGCAAAATATCAGTCAGAGCATGTAGAGCACATGTCAGGATCGAGAATGAATGATCACTTACACTCTGTCGTGCAAAATGAACTCTTTATCTGAGACGATTTTGGCACAGAGTGTTCCTCATTCTAATGCATGGTCAATAATTCTAATATTTCAAAGTGTTATGTTTTATTAACTAATTAAGAAACAAAAGTAATTATGTGTCCAAAATGTCAAGAAACTATAAAAAATTTCTTGTTATGATAGCGTAGAGTTAGTATCACATGTCGGCTAGAGTATCATATGTATGTCTTATGTTATAAAACAATAATACCCCCTGATGCAGCTGTTTTCCCCAGAGGTCTGACAGGAGACTGTCAGTTTATATGCCATAGTCTATGAGGATGGGGGTGGCTCAGTCGGTAGCGCGCCAGGCTAGTAATCTGTAGTTCCCAGGTTCGAGTCCCAGCTGGGTCAGCGTTGAGATTTATCTCCGCAAAATTTCCCGCCCTGCCCATGGTCAGTAGGGGACACCGATGGGCTTGGAAAGGCCACCGTCCGTCGGATGGACGTTAAGCCGTGGCCCCGTGTGCGGGAGAGCCATACCCTGTGCACGTTAAAGAACACGCTGGATGGCCTTGACGGGAGGCTATCATCTGTCTCCCAACAGCTGTTCCAGTGGGTTCCCTCCCCCAACCTTCTCTGAGCCTTCGGGGTCCTTGTGACCTGGCCATTTAGCCCATGGTATGCAAAAAAGTGCCGCTCAGAGGTAAAACAACTCAACCCTATGAGGATGGCGGGACCTCAGCAGAAAAACAACCCAAACATTCGTGCCTTACCCAGGGCTCGAATCCAGGTTCCTTAGATCAGTAGCCAAGCGCGTTAACCACTCGGCCACGGGACGGCTTTATTGTGATAAAAATAAAATATAAAATTTAAATGATAAATTTCTAAATCGATGGAATGATAGACGTTAGACGGATTTTGTGGTCTCCGAGAAGTCCATATTTCCCACCATTCAATTACTTTTCTGGGGGATATATTAAAAATATCATTTATTCCCCAAAAAATATGAATTACCAGAATTTAAAGGAAAGCATCACTGCAGCTCTTGAAAGTGTTACACCAGGATTGGTTTACCTCTCAGCGGCACTTTCTTTTGCACGCAATGGGCTAATTGGCCAGGTCACAAGGAACTCAACGACTCAGAGAATGTTGGGGGAAGGAGACCCCCTGGACAGCTGTTAGGAGACAAATGGTAGCCTCCCTTCAAGGCCATCCAACATGTTCTTTAACGTGCACAGGGTATGGCTTTTCCACACACCTGGACCAAGGATTAACGTCCCATCCGAAGGACGGCGGCCTTTCCAAGCCCATCGGTGTCCCATAATGACCGAGGATTGGGCAGGGAGTTTTGCGGAAATAAATCTCAACGTTGGCCCAGGCGAGGCTCGAACCTGGGAATTGTAGATTTTGAGTCTGGCGCGCTGCCGACTGAGCCACCCCCGCCGCTGTTACACCAGATGTGCTGTTAGTATGGACGGACGTTGAATAGCGCGTCACTAATGAAACCCTGTGGCCGAGTAATTTGCGCGTTTGTTTACTGACCAACGTGACCTGGGTTCAAACTCCGGGTAACGTGTGGATGTTTTGTTTATTTGCGTTTTTTTTGTTGAGGTTTTACCTTCCCTAGATATCTTTCTATGAGGTATTATATTGGCAGGATCATATTCTTTTTCTTTTCGAATTCAAATTTATTTTCAATAAGTATTATCTATAATTATTTTACATAAAAAATCCCACTAAGCCGAAGCTTATCAGCTGGAATGTACATATATGGTTTTACAGATATGATCTAGATTACATCAGTAAATACAAAAAAATGAAGGAGAGAAAAAAAAAGAATAAATGAAAAAGAAAATCGACAAAATGATAAGTTTTCAAATAAAAACATCACTTTTTCATCAACCACTGAAATCATTTTTCTTTAACATCACAATTTTTTTTAAATTAACTATTTCTCTAGGAACCAAGTTAAATAGGTAGGGAATTTAATATTCTTTGGAATTTCGTTAATTATTATAAAATTTTGGTTGTTACAAAAAACCCATAGCCGTTTTTCTAGTAAACGTATTGTGGCAAATATTTTGCTTATAGGTATCAGTATCATCAAAAGAAGTTATTGATAACAGAAACAAACACATATAAACTTTCAATAGGTAAAATTTTGAACAAACTAAATAGAGATATCTATTTAGTGTCCCATGGCCGAGTGGTTAGCGCACTTGGCTACTGATATAAGGGACCTGGGTTCGAGCCCCGGGTTAAGGTATGGCTGTTTGTGTTGTTTTTCTGCTGAGGGCCTGCCATCTTCTCAGACCTTCTACTATGGCATATAAACTGACAGGCTCCTGTCAGACCTCTGTGGCAAGCAGCTGCTTGAGGGGGTATTTATTTATTTATTTTATTTATTATATTCGCAGGATCATATCAGATCTCTGTGGAAAGGAAAGGAGATCCATTGTAAGTATTTCCATTCTAAAGGAGAGAGAGTGGCATCATAAGCTGGGGCGGATTAGGCCGCCGGGACACCGGGAATATTCCAGTGGGCTGGTTATACAGGGTGATTCAAAACTTATAGTTCAAATTTCGTGGGGAGGTAGGGAATACGTCAGGAAACCGATTTCACATAGGAAAGTATGTCCGCAAACGTCATCTACATGAACAAAATGGACAAGTAAAGTGAACACAAGGAAGCAGTACAGTTAAGTGGTAACGAATGTGACTTTTATTCCAACAAGGTAAAGTACAGGTTCATAGTAGGTGCTCAAAATTGCGACCATTTACACGGACACAGAATTCACAGCGCCGTTGCATTGACCGCCGAACATTTTCAAAAACGCCTGGCATATCACGGACAATGCCTGTGGCGGCCACTATTCGTGCAACAAGGTCCATTTCACTGTCGACGGGGGTCTCGTACACATGGTATTTCATGGCCCCCCACAAAAAGAAATCCATGGGCGATAAATCAGGTGACCTGGGTGGCCAAGCGATCGGTCCACCTCTACCGATCCATCGAGCTCCGAATGTTCGGTTCAGGTAATCACGCGCAACAATTGTGCTATGGGCTGGAGCCCCGTCATGTTGATACCACATATCTCGGCGGATATGCGCAGGAACAGCGCCCAGAAAACGGTAACACTGTCTCGAGAAATATTAGGTATTTCCGGCCGTCCAATCGGGGCGGTAGCAAATAAGGTCCCAACAAACAGTCACCAATGATTCCAGCCCACACATTTACGGCAAAACGATGTTGCGCAGCGTGACTTCTCGTACCATGCGGGTTGTCGTAAGCCCACACATGTGAATTGTGTGTATTGAACACACCTTCACGACTGAATGAAGCTTCATCTGTAAAAAGGACAGAAGCTGGAAAACTGGGGTCCACGGCACCTTTCTGCATGAACCATTGTGCAAATTCCACACGCTTCGGATAATCGTCAGGATGCAGTAACTGCACCCTTTGCAGATGGTAAGGATGCACACGTTCCTCATGCAGTATCCGCCACACTGCTGACTGAGAGACCCCAAGCTGCTGAGCAATAGCTCGTGTGCTGGTATTCGGATTATCTTCGATGGACTGTAGGACTTGTTCTGCGACGTTGACAGTCCACGTCAGTCGTCTTCTCCCCGTATCCTGCATGTTGCTGCGCAGTGAACCACGTTCGCGCAGATTGCGATGCACACGTGCAAACATTTGATGCTGCGGTATTCTTCTGTTGGGGTATCGGTCTTCGTAAACTTGTCTAGCTCGGCGGCTGCTTTCGCCAGCTGCCCCATATGCGAGATGCATATCCGCTAGTTCTTGATGCGTAAAACGATTCATCTTATCACTAGTAAGTCAGCTCGTACACTGATGACAGCGGGAGTGGTCGGGCGAGCTGTACACTGGTTGGGTACACACAGCGCCCTCTACATACGCATGCGTACATTTGCGGACATACTTTCCTATGTGAAATCGGTTTCCTGACGTATTCCCTTACCTCCCTACGAAATTTGAACGATAAGTTTTGAATCACCCTGTATTTGGGCCGCTTGAAGCTAAAGTTTCCGGCTTATAAAACTTATATAAAATGACTTGTAAAATCTACTATATAAGTAGAAACATTCTCGTAATTTTTTGCTTATTAATACGTCACTATTTACATTTTTTATTTTCATCTTCATAAAACATACACACATTTATTTTCAACAACAAACAATGCAGCCCAGAGTTTGCTCCCGAGTAGCATTCAGAAGTCGCCCTCTAAGTAATTAAAGTTCAGTGAAATGGAGATGTGATGGAAATAAAGCAGATGCAAAGGAGGAAAAAAATAACGAAAGTCGGAGGAGGCGTGATAAACTCTACAGAAGAACAAATAAGGCAGACACAATAAGTTGAAAAGTGGGAACATAGAGGTAGACTTTCAGGGATTCAAAATTCCAGATGTGTTACAATTATTCCTCGGGAATCATTTAAACAAGCGGAGAACTGTTCTCTACATGGCTTTTTATGACAGAATGCAACCACGATATTGTTAAAGTACAATAAAGAAAAATGCATTTTTTTTTTAATTTAACTCTTTATAATATAGCAGAGTATACACTCAGTACTCACTGAATTATGACTACCTCTCTCCATGTTATGTCAGTGTAAGCTGACTTCGAAGCTCTCTATAAAAAAAGAGTTTTGTGACAGAATGGGACTGAAGATAAATTAAAGATTTCAATCATATCTATCTATATCTCAATTTTTATTAATATTTTCTTAGCATTTAAGAGTTATGGAAGTTCGAATATTTGAAAAAAGCAAGAAGAATTTAACTCAGAAGTTAACTACAAATTGAATATGAAGTATTATTCCACACCATTTAATATGAGATGTATATTTGAAAAGTTAACGTACAAAATTTTTTAATTTTCTTAAGACTTCCATCGTTGCTGTTAAATATTCAAAGTCCATAACTCTTGAAGTACAAAGCGAACATTATTGAAAATCGAGATTTAGATAGATTTGATTGTGATCTTTATCTTCTGTTCCTTTTTCTCACAAACCTTTAGTTTAGAAGTTATAGAGCTTCAAAGTTAGCTTGCACTGACATAGCATGGAGAGAGGGTGGTCATAATTCAGTGAACACAGGGTTGGGTTGTTTTACCTCTGAGCGGCACTTTTTGCACAGGATTGGGTTGTTTTACCCCTGAGCGGCACTTTTTGCTCACCATGAGCTAAATGGCCAGGCCACATGGACCCCGAAGGCTCAGAGAAGGTTGGGGGAGGGAACCCACTGGAACAGCTGTTGGGAGATAGATGGTAGCCTCCCGTCAAGGCCATCCAGCGTGTTCTTTAACGTGCACAGGGTATGGCTCTCCCGCACACGGGGCCACGGCTTAACGTCCTATTCGACGGACGGCGGCCTTTCCAAGCTCATCGGTGTCCCCTACTGACCGTGGGCAGAGCGGGGAAATTTGCGGAGATAAATCTCAACGCTGACCCAGCTGGAACTCGAACCTGGGAACTGCAGATTACGAGCCTGGCGTGCTACCGACTGAGCCACCCCAGTGAGCACTGAGTGTACATGACTATGATATAGAACAGTACAGGGTGCAATGCATGCACCTGTTGTATGCACCTCTAGTAGAGTCAACTATGATCTCTAATCTCTTAATCTGTTTTAATGTTTTAATTAAATTTTGTGGTCATGTTTTGCAGCCTGTTAAATATTCCAGCGTTCATAATTATTCGAATATTGAACAGATATTTTTTTTAAATCGAGAATTAGATAAATTTGATTGATATCTTTACTTTATCCTTAGGCATATTTCTAATTCAAAATCGTATTGAAGAGGTTATTGAGCTTTGAATGTGATTTTCTATTGAGATAACATGAAACCGTTCTGTCCAGTAGTAATCTCTTATTTGCGTGTTTGTTCTTAGTTATCCCACTTTATTTCCGAACGATTTGCCAACGAAGAACATAATGCTTCTTTTCAGGATAAATCTCCCTCTGATATTATAGGACACAGCATCCATTTGCTCTGATTGTTGTCTCCATTTAGCAAAAGCTCCGAACGATTTCAAAGGATTGGTGGGGGAGGGGGGGGGGGTAGAAAATGTTTCCGGCATAATCGCTATTAAAATTCATTAGCTTTGTCGATGTGAATTGCAAACTTCTGGTCATGGCTGACTTCAATCATTCTCGGCAGAGGGTATTTCTAGAAAGAGCCGTGATACGTTTCGTATAAGTCATGATTATCCTAATGGATAATATCATCAGGATCATGGATAATATCATCAGAAAATATGGCTGTCGTAAATCCATTTAATCATAGTAGAAATTAGAGATGTGTAACATATACTTCGCTGTTCGTAGCACACTGTATTTCAACTGGCATTCTGCAGGTAATTTGCAACTGTTCTACGAACTATCTCGATTTTTGATTCAAACTTGGGGTGAGGGTTGGCTCATTCGGTAGCGCGCCAGGCATCGGTACCTGCAGTTTCCTGGTTCGAATGCCGTATGCGCTAGCATTGGGATTTATCTCCTCTAAACACCCGTCCTCCTCTCGGTAAGAAAGGATACATCGACGGACGACTTAGAAAGGCAGCCGTCCTTTAGGTGGGACGTATAATCGTGGTTCAGTGTGTAGGAGAGCCATGCTCTGGCAGTTTAAAGAACATGCTGGATGGCTCTTGAAGGCTTCATTGTCTCTTAGCAGCTGTCTAATTTTCCCTTCCCCCAACTTTCTCTGAAACCTTGTATCCTTGTGACGTACCCATTGTGCGAAAAAAAGGGTCTCTCAGAGGTAAAACAAACCAATCCACTCGGTTTTTAAAGTCAACCTTATTATTTCGCCAATTGTTTCGGTATTTATTAGGTGTTCTAACAAAGAAAAGATTTAAGGCACTGATATGTCAAAGTTAGATAATTGAAATTTTCATGCTAAATCTAGAAATAATAGCAAATGTTATTGTTTATCGTGAAGCATCTATCTACAGCCCGCCAAAATTTGGCAAGAAACGTATTTCTCTTTCAGCAAGAAACGCATTTCTCTTTCGGAAGATTTATTCACTGATAACTCCATCATTTACAATTGATTGCCGAGGAGTTAACAATTAAAACCATTCACCTTTGCCAAATCCCCCAGATTCATAAAGAATTCGAGGTCGTAAAATCGTATTAGACGTATACAAGGCATATTCAAATTCTGTCCAAAAAGGCAATAATATTATTTTATAATGGTTACCGCCATTGCGGAATAGCAAATAATGAAAACGTGGATTACATGGCAAAGGATGTAATTAATCTATAAGCTATAACTCAGTAATCTTCTTTTAATATTTACATAAAAAAATTGAATACGAAAAATGAGAGACAAGAGCTGACTAAATACTTCAAGCTACATGGCTCTATGAATAATAACTTCATTCATTAGATGAAAATATCACGTTTCTCAAGGTAAAACATAATCAAATTTCCAGGCTCCGCAGAGGAACAGATTCTATAAATAACTATCTTTTCAAAGTCAAAAAATGGCAGACAGCACTTTGCACGATTTGTAAAGGAGACAATTCCTCATATTTTATTGAACTGCACAACATACGCAGACGAAAGATAGAAATGTTTTTGAAGAACTTCAACAAAATTGTAAAATAACCGAGTTCACACTGCAAACTATATTAAATCAGCAAAATTTCTACAATAATTTTGTGATATAAACTCATACTTGATTTTTTGTTTGAAATGTGATTTTATTCTCGGGTATAGTTATCGTTTCAATTTTCCACTATAACTGAGAGAGAATTTTTAGCTCTCTCAATCAATCACAATTTTCACCGAAATCTTCAACCTGAAGCACATTTATACTTTAGTTCATCAAATATGTATAAATAATGAATTTATTGTTTAGTTTTATTATTATACTTTTGTTTGAAGTTTTATTGCCTTAAAAGCTTTGGGGCAGAAGTGATTTTTATAAACGCCCCAGAGGTGAGTGATATAAATAAATAAATATATTAATCAGTGGCGTCAGAAGAAATTTCTACAGGGGGAGAGGTAGAAGTTATCAAAGAGCGCCATTGCTATTATTTTTAGATAATAGTCGTGGCTTATTAGAATACATTTAAATATACCTAATGTCAATTTTATTCATTGTATTTGTTGTAAAAAATAGCAATAGGTAGTAATAGCAAGATACGAAAAAGTGATTTAATAACATTTTATACATGAACAGTACTTAGTGCTATGTATTTTTGTTCCTGTCTCAAAGTCCTAAAAAGTAATTTCTGCATTATTCTATTACTTAGAACGCCCTCCCCTCCCCCCAAAAAAACAAAGGTATTTCGTGATAATGGACCTTAACTAATTACATCTCAAATTAAAGCTTGTGATGTCTCCAATGTCACGGGCTACCTTAAACACGACTCCAAAAACAGGGGTAGGAAAAATGTAGTCGATGTTTATGAGTCCTATATCAAATGAAAGTTTTTGAAGGTAGGTGTTTTTAGTGACAAAGAAAACAAATATAAATAAATTGAAATGATCCCAGTTAGCAGGGCAACGTAATCAGCGAGTAATCACACTCCAATGTGGATCAAATTCTAGGATAAATTTTTCTAGGATTTCTAGGAACCAAATTTCTAGGATCTGGCAGCACCAGAAGTGATGCCACAGGGCATAACCAGCTGAATTGCTGGCAAGCAGACCACGGGGCAGAAGCAGATGCGGCATTTTTGACCTGCAATGACGAGTATCATGATTCGTGAATGATGGTAATTCAGGTTAGGTGATTTCACGGAAGGGCACCTTTTATCATTCTCGACTACGTCATTGCCAGTGGTCTCGTGCTTGTGCCCAGATTCGTGACCCCCATAGGGATCAGAGCATCAGGGATCTGGAAATCAGTGGCGGCATTCATAATTGTGAGAAATAAAATATATCACCTTTTAGTAGAACTCTTGCTGACCTCGATGGAAAGTCTTGAGGTGTCATTTCCGATGGCTCACACGTCACTTCCGGTGTGTCAAAATGATTAATGTTAGTTTCCTCCTAAGGCAGGGCTTCCTAACTGTTGGTCGGGCTGAAGTAAAATGCGTTCAAAAGACGAAATACGATGCGTTTCCCCCAAATAAAAAAAAATGGAAGAAAAGGTGAAAATCTGTTATGGAATATATTTGAAAATTTTCATCTTTTCTACCATTTTTTTTTATTTGGGGGAAACGCATCGTATTTCGTCTCTTGAACGTATTCTACTTCAGCCGGGCCAACAGTTAGGAAGCCCGACCTTACGGAGAAACTAATATTAATCACTTTGACATACTGGAAGTGACATGGTGAGCCATGAGCCATCGAAAATGACACCTCAATACTTTCCATCGAGGTTAGTAAGAGTTCTACTAAATGGTGATATGTTTTATTTCTCACAATTATGAATGTCGCCACTGATTTCCAGATCCCTGAAGCTCCGATCCCTATGGGGTTCACGAATCTCGGCACAGGCATGAGACCTTCTCCCAGTTTTGGGACTTCTATTATGGAATATATTTGAAAAAGTCCCGAAACTGGGGGAAAGGCGAAGGTGTGACACAATGGGCTTAATGCCCAGGTCATAATACTCGCAACGGCTCAGAGAAGTTTGTGGAAGGGGAACACTGAACAGCTATTAGGAGACAGATAGAAGTCTACCATTAAGGTCATGCAAAGTGTTCTTTAAAGTGAACAGAATTTTGCTCTCCTGCACACTGGGACAACGGCTTAATATCTCACCAGATGGAAAAAGATTATAAGCACCATAACAACACCCCTCTCCGTTCCTGTGTCTGTCAACACAATCTGAGGATGACTAAGAGACTGTATGTGCGCTATCCATTGGCTTATCTTCCTCTAACTCCACCCCATCGTCGTGCACGTCTGCAATGGTGCAGGGAGAGTTCTTTGGAATTGGAGTGGCATTATGCATCTTCGGTGACAAATCCCCTTTTTTGTTTCGGTGAACCATACAGGACAGATAACTGGGCATCGTGGTGTGAAGAGCCATACAGGACAGACAACCTGGCATTATGGTGTGGAGAGCCATACAGGACATAAGCTGGCATCATGGTGTGGACAGCCATACAGGATAGATAACCATGGTGTGGAGAACCATACAGGACAGATAACCTGACATCATTGTATGGAGCGCCATTAGTTACATCAACCGGTCACCTCTGGTTATTCACAGCAGTTTGACAGCTACATATGTTGAAGCTGTGCTACAACGTGTGCTACTGCCATATTAACATACCATGCCTAACAACATTTTCGAACAGAACCGCCCAGGTCTCACTGTAGTGATTCCGTGATGGGATTCTCCTTCCTTGGCTCGGCCGTTCTCCGGATTTATCACCCAACGAATACATGTGGAATGCGATAGGGACGTAGGTTACATTCAGTGCTCAGCTGTCTACGACTGTCACTGAACCGATAGAGAAGGTGGACAGAGCATGGTTACATATTACATTAACCACCTGTTTGATTCACTGCTGCCACATCTTGCATCGTCCATTGCTTTTCATGGAGGCCACACTGCCTACTGATGTTCTTCTCATTTTGTCATTAAATATTGGTAGAATTACTCGACTCTGTAATCATTGCTTCTTTATGTGTATAGCTATCACCAGAACTATTTTGGTTCATATGCAAGCATTCTAGGTGAGACAATTTCAATGGATGGCAATGAATCCAATCACTATTAAGCAGTTAAATAACAGGATGAAGATGGATACAGATGAAAATTTATCTCTGGGGGGTGGGATTTGAGCCCACCACCTCCTTGCTGATATATCAGATGCTCATCAGGAGGTCGTGGGTTCAGATTCCAACCTGCTGAAGACAATATTTCCCCTACCCCCATCTTCATCCTGCTACTTAAAACTGCTTATAGCAGTTAAATATTTAGTAAATCAAATAATGAGTTGGTAATTTATTTGTGTCTGCAAAAGTTTTGTCAGCTCTGGTGTCCTCTTTCGTCAACGATATGTTTCTGACACACAAAACTGCCGCTTGTTGAATTTTTTGGATATTGGACCACTCTTGATACACCCTAGATACTGTCATACGCGCAAACCCCAACGGGATTGCTGTTTCCGAGATGCTCATACCTGCGCGTCTGACGACAACTACCGTACTCCTTTCAAAATCGCTTAAATCTTTGTCTTGTCCATTCTCGCGCTGATTTGCACTCGTGCACACATACGCAGAATCTCTAAATATCTGGTTATCTGCTTTAAATGGCATGGTATGAAGACATGATACTGTCACTGGAAGAGTCGTATTTAATGGAAAGGGAAGGTGTACCTAATATAATGACCACTCGTTGTATATATAGCAGACAAAATAAAATTTAAAAAACTGTAAATAAAGATTACTTTACAAATTTCAACTGGGATACTTTGCAATATATTCACGTTTTATTCTCTCTGAAAAACCGACAAATTAACCAATACCGATTTCTTTTCAAGAATTTTAACATTTATTTCCAACATTTGAAAAATTGCCCAGTAATTTATTGTTCATAAAGCTATAAATTATCTTGTTTTCTAAAAATTACTCGGAATTATCTAACATTAAAATATCGCAAAACAAACTTTTAATCGTTACAAATTTTTAAATGTTGGAAATAAATGTCAAATTCTTGAAAAGAAGTCGGTATTGATTCATTTGTCTGTTTTTCTGAGAAGATAAAATGTGAATATATTGCAAAGTGTCCCAGTTCAAATTTGTGAAATATAATCTTTATTTACTTTTTTTTAATTTTTATTTTGTCTGCTATAAAGATCTGATATAAAACGAGTGGTCATTATATTAGGTACACCTTCCCTTTCCATTAAATACGACTCTTCCAGTGACGGCATCATGTCGCAAATTTCTGAAATGTATATTTAATTTATTAAATGGTTTAAACAAATATTTAGTTTTAATAAATTTCTGATTTTAAATTCTTATGACACATTACTGTTGTGAAATATTCTAGCTTCCATAACTCTTTAAATACTGAGCGAATATTGAAGAAAACTGAGATTTATATCTATTTGATTATGATCTGTAATGTATCTTCAGTTACATTTTTGCATTAAATGTAAATTTTTGAAATTATAGCGCTTCAAAGTTATATTTCCATTGTGATAAAGTGTAAATTCACTAATATTTTGGTAGCTAAGTGAATTAGCAGTATTAATATTATTCTGTATCCTGTAGATAAGGTTCAAGTTTTACTAACAGCTTACACAATGATCAGTAAAAATTAATAAATTAAAAAAAGAAAAAAAAACATCGTGAAGCACTTGCTTTGTCTACGAACTTCGCACTATTAGCAAATGGATTTCTGTAATCTAATTCTGCACAATAACAGTCAGTAAACGAAATCATAAATAATAGATACCACTTTTAATTGCCTGCACTTTAAAGGTCACGACCTGAGCGAGTCATGACCATTAAAAAGCACTTATTATTCTAATGATAGCAGTACCCGTGGCATCCGAACTACCACTAAGGTTAATGCACTTCATTATTTGTTAATGATTCTCCTTGTTTATGGTGACCACAGGACTCTCCGTATCAGATGCTATAGAATACAGGAGCAGAGTACTTGAAGAATAACCGTTATTGATTATTCAGTGTTATCATCAATAATGTCTATGGTACAAGCTGCTCTGTGTGAAGCGTTGGATGCAACTGTGGCTAGAAGGCGAGACAGAGGCATTGCTGAGCATAATAATGAAGACAAGGAGTGTTCACAGAAGTGTGGAAGAGTTGTTGCAATCTGTTACTTGCGGAAGCAATAGAAATGAGTGTGGTAATCAATTATTCACAACCGTGGCAATTCAGGGTTGAACTTTTCACCCATAGAAACATAAAAGACAAGTGTTTAGATCACTGATGCATCCTCCTTAAAACAGTACCTTAATTGAGCTTTTACTAATGATGCACATACAAATGATTTAATTTTGGAGGGATGAAAATGTCTGGAACCAGGAGGGAGAGCATCAAGCATATATTTTTCCCAGTGAGATGTAAAAAGGCACTTGTTTTTTACACTCTGTTGGGTTCTGTTTCTTTTGATTCTGGTTGGCACTTTTTTTGCTAAATAGCCAGGTCATACCAAGAGCTCAGGGTTAGGGAGAATTTGCTTTTTCTCTTAACGGCACTTTTTTTACCCACATTGGGCTAAATGGCGTAACACAAATACCGAAGTTTGGAGGGAGGGGACCCACTGGATAGCTATTAGTAGACATATGGTAGCTTCCTGTCAAGGCCATCTAGCGTGTTATTTAAAGTACACGCTACGACTTTGTGTCCCATCCAACAGATGGCATTCTTTCCAAGCTCAATGGTGTTCTCTATTGACCGAGGGCAGGGGGGAGATTTTTATGTAGATAAATGCTCAACGCTGGCCCAGGTGAGACTCAAATCTGGGAACTTCAGTTTACGAACCTGGAGTGCTACCGATTGACCCAAATCCCCGTTCCGTTCAGTTATAAGGGAAAAAGAAACCACTTGATTCTGTTATTTATGTCAAATTCTTTTACCTCTGAGCAGCAGTTTGCCATTTAGCTTTCTAACAACAAAGGCCAGGTTATAAGAATTCCGAGGACCTAGAGCTATAGGGAATAAATACACACGACAGTTTTTAGGAGAAGGATGTAAGCTTCCCATCAAGATCACACAACGTGTTCTTCATCCTTGCAAAAAGTATGGCTCTCCGAAACACGAGAGTACGACTTAATATCTACTGAATATTAAGTCGTGCCGGGTAACAAAGATAAGTTAGAGAAGAATATTCTCAACGGGGACGCAGTAGAAATTGGGACCTGTTAATAAATATCAAATTAGGAGCCTGGCGTGCTATCAATTGAACCAGCCCCCATCGTTTCAAAATGTCCTTTTGTGTTTCACGATTTCATATAAACGTCGAAAGTCAGCTAATTGATAAAATTCAATCGATCAAAGTTAGTTATGCGCCTAAGAGCAAGATGGATTCAATAGTAACTCATGCTGCCAGATTCCAACAAATACTATATTCCTCAATTTAGGGAGCAAGCAGTTGACTTTTGTGTTTTGATAAGAGATCTGGCAACAATAAAATCAGTTTTAGTTTTCTTTGAGGATTTTTTTCATACTAATAATCACAATTATTAAATTCCAGAAAAGTTTAAGAAACAAATTGTATTTGATAAAGTATCTAATTTTTTTAATATGATGCCTAGTATTAATTTTAAGTATGCATTCCAGTTGAGGTCTGTAAATGGTAGCTAGGTAGTAACTGGAAGGAGAGCTATGCACCAGTCCCCTGTGATGATGCATAGAACCGGCCAGCCTAGCACCTAATGTGGGAGGGCCGTTAGTACCTTTCAAAAGAGATACTCTCTTGTGGAAGGAGAGGGCTGCCAGATTAGTGTGACCTACTGATCTGGACAACTACGGATACTTTTTTCTTTCTACCCTTCTGAGGAGTGGTAAATCACACAGTGTCGTGGTGTTGACCATAAAAACTTATCGGACTGGACTAAGGATCTGAGTTTGATTTTGTATCCTGAATTTGCTGCGCTGCTAGGCTTCTGTGGAGGGAAAATTTTCCGCTGTGTTTTCTGTTTGTTTGTGGGTTGACAGTCCCAAGTGAATAGATTCACAGGATACGTTTATCAGCTGGTGGATAATCCTGAGCAAAGATCATCGTAGGCACACGAACTCTTGCTTCTACGGGCATCGTGAAATTCCACATTGGAGGAAGTCTTCCCGTGTAGATGACTTCAGCCTTTAGTAGTGGGGGAACGGATCTTTACCTCATGACATTCCCTCTCTCAATAAACGTAGATTCTTTAAATATCCCACTAATAATTTTCTACACATAGGTAAGAGGGGTATGTAGGAGGTTTGTAGATAAGATATTTTCACTCAGGAAGATTCTTTAGAATTGTTTAGAGTTTTAGAAACCTTTGGTTATTAGCTTTGTTAATTTCAAAATGGCTTTTGATTCTGTTGATCGCCATAATTTGTGGTTGATTGTGAGATCGTGTGGCATACCAGACAAGTTAGTTAACACATTGAAGGCTCTCATAATGAAGGTAATAACACTGAGTCATGTATGAGAGTTGATAAGGCTCGTAGCAATTGGTTTAGCATTGTTTCTGGTGTTCGACAAGGGTGCATTTCGTCTCCTTTTCTCTTTAGTTTGGTTATTGATTACATTATGCGAAATTCATTGCAAGGGAAAGATTTTGACCTTAAATGGTCTGGAGATCTGAAAATTTCTGATTTAGATTATGCTGATGATTTAGCCCATTAAGTCACTCTTTATTAAATCACTCTTTCATTTCATCCCTTAAGTCACTCTTTCATTCGAGTTATTGATGAGACTGGTAGTAGAGTAAGTTTGGCGATAAACAGAGAGAAAACTAAGGTGATATAAATTGGTCAGGCAGGCTGTGGTTCAGTTAATCTGAATGGCTGCACTTTTGAGCAGGTGTCTCAGTTTAATTGTCTTGGGAGC
Source organism: Ryuthela nishihirai (assembly GCA_038380435.1). NCBI lineage: Eukaryota > Metazoa > Arthropoda > Arachnida > Araneae > Heptathelidae > Ryuthela > Ryuthela nishihirai. The sequence goes on along the minus strand of JAWZYU010000019.1, from coordinate 49,635,201 downwards.
TATGTAACACATACTGCTGACGTGCGGCATGAGATTAACAGACGAATAGAGATTACTGCCGAAACTTTTAGGAA